>JAUTXW010000186.1:0-1200000 GCA_030620095.1 Kuschelorhynchus macadamiae
TACAATAATAATAATGTATTGTTTAAAATCCCTGGCTATTCTCCGAATCTTTTCAGACGTTCTTTAATATAGGTGGTGAAATAGTTATTTCTTGCAGATCGGAATGAATGCAGTATGATAATCATTTTGTCATTTTGAGATTGTAGTACTTATTAATCTTTCTCTAAAGTAACCATTCTGGCAAATGATCTTTTTTATATTTTCAGTTTCACCGTCCATCGTATTATTACAAGTTATTACAGTTTTTTTGTAAAGTGTTCTATGATGCCCTCTTTCTTTTGTTGCTGCAGGATGCATAAAACCATGGTTGAGATATTGCCCAGTGTGTGGGTTTTGTAAACTATAGTTTTGATGCTCTCTGCAGATCGCTGTTTGATAAGAACGTCAAGAATTCTTCTCTTAGTCTATTTAAGTGATTGAAAAACTGTGTCAAATGATTGTCATTTGCAGTCCAAAGCTAATGAAAGTATCATCCACATATCAACCTAAGCCAACGTTTATACTTGTTTTGGGCAGTATTTATTGCGCTGAACAACTCCATATAAATATTGGCTCATCACCACGGAGAGAGGAAAGACCACATCCGAAGACCACCCTCTTGGGGTGAATAAAATTAAAATCTTTCACTTGGAAAGTAAGAGTTACAAAGACATTATTCCAATAGTTCCATCTCGTCATCCAGAGGCAGCGTCGTTCGTTTAGTGTTTGTCTACTTTTACCTAATTATGTCTAAGGATTCAGATATCGGAACATTTGTGTATAAACTACCACCAAACCAACTGTCTTCTCGTTACAACGTATGCCTGCTCCAAATCTCCACAAGCTGGAGCCGTCTTTAAGATCATTTACGTTCCAAGGACTCACCAGTCAGCGCTTTAGCCAAATTTTTTGTTAGAGACTATTCACCCTTACAAATTTATTTGTTCAAAAATTCAGACCATTTTGATAATATTTTAAGAACATCACGTCAGGGCAAAGAAGAAGACAGATTTGTTAGTTTTGATGTAGAAAAAAGTTTGTATACAATGCACCCATATGTAAATCATTAGACATAATTTCGCGCAAAAGTTGATAAAGATAAAACACTCTTTGAACAAACAACGTTGCCTGTGTGGATGGTGTGTGATGGAACTAATGGAATGCTGTTCATAATTCCCACTTTCATAAGGAAAGATTGTGTGTTTCCTTACAAGTTTGGAGTTTGCGAAATTCTTTTTCATTCTACCAAAAACTCCATTTGTGGGGCAAGGTAGCTGTGACCGCGAATGGGATTAATTTGTTGCATTTCGAAAAAGACTTCGATTTTTCCAGAAATCTATATAAAGCTGCTGCTACCAGTATGGAATTTTTATTCTGCGCCGAACACGAATCAGAAAGACGAAGAGCTTTAGTTCCCTTTCTCTTTTCCTCTGTAAGTATTTTTAATGCAAATTTTCCAGATAATTTATTAGCGCGAAGTTACTAATAGTCTTTTCCAATCTTCTGTTGTTTTCGTCAAGTGTACAAACATATTTTATTTATGTCTATTGGAGTATCATCAATCATAATGCAGAGATTATAAAGCCACACTTGCTTTAAATAGAAAAATTTCTCCCAGGATAAGCCTTTAAATAGGTTGGTTTTGTCGTATATCAAAAGTTATGTCAATTTCATTTTTATTCTTCGTTTTATTAACCGAAAGAATCTATTTGCACGCAGCTTGTGAATTTATACTTTGGTTCTAATATCATTCTTCTTTCCCCAAATCTTTTTCCACTCTTCAGTTCAACTGCGAGTTTCTTGCAAGTTGAACAAGTGTCACTATGGGAGAGCCAAATCCAAGATTGAATTTCGCATAGAAAATTTGTTTAAATTTACTTTTTTGAACAAATATTTCTTTTTTTAGTCTTTTGCTCTTTACAGAAGCGTTCGTATATTTTTGATAAATTTAGACCCGTAATAGTAAGTCATACTTATTACGACTGTAATGACTATCCTGCAATTCTATATTTTTTTATGTAAGCAACAGTATCCAGTGGTTGATTTCTTATCACCTTTCTTGGTTCTATCACCCCCTCTTCGTTCTTTAAAGTTGACTGATCTCCAAAAATGTATGAGCAATCCGCGAGCCGATCCTCGATACACCTAAATATAACAAAACAATGCTACATAACATTTAATAATGATTAGTCGGAAAGATAATACCTGTAATCGACTGAAATGATTTTCGCACAAATCTCTAGCGTTTCATTGGGATTCGTTTTCTTAATGCGATACTTAATGCAAAAACATTTTTGGGACATCGTAGAGCTCCTGGATCGTAAAGCACGATGCCGCTTTGCGTAATTAATATTCATATACTTAAGCAAAGCCGCATCGCGACATTTTTCATTATTAAAGTAATAATAAGCTTCTGAAATCAGAAATTAATAAACTGGTGAAAGGGCACCATTTTTGCGCTAAATGTTCACCACGCTTTCTATGATCTTCAACGGTTGGCATTACCGCCCGACGCCCGCTTTTTAGATGTCAACGCAGTGAGGCAATACCAGTGTACACCACGTTTGCTCCTGAAAACGAACTGATTTTCGCACACCTTTCGCTTCACGCCGTTCCGATATTTCAACGACATTCGTAGAATATTCAGACATTTTTAACACGCGAAGCACATGTGATTCGTCTTGTTGTTTACTTCAAACTGAAATCGGAAGTTTTTTTCAAATAATCAAACGAACAACGCTGAAACATAAAAAATACTACGCGTTCTATAAATCCCCATATGCAGTGGACAAAGCGAGTTTTGATTTATCCGACGATAAGGATAAAGCGAGTTTTGCAAAACTTTTTATTTTTGTACATAGTTCGGCATGTAACGAAACGAGTTTTGCAAAAACCGACTCGAAAAATCGATCCGGATGGTTGAAATTATATAGAAATGATATAAATCTCATTTTCGCATTTTTTTGGACAAAGCGACTTTTGAAAAAACGGTCCTCAATTTTTCAATCACTTAGATACCATAAGAACAGGTATTAAGTTCACAATGAACTAAAAGGAAAATTCTTCTTTGCCTTTTCTTGGCGTTGTCGTTAAGCAGTCTGCGAAAGGCATCAGAACTACAGTGTACCGAAAAACCACACACATTGGACAATATCTTAATCAGGGTTCTAATAATTCTGGGTCAACAAAAGAAGACATCATTAGAAGACTTTACAACAAAGCTGTACCGACTTGTAATAATACGACTGACCGTGAGGCAGAAACTGAACACATAAAAAAGATCTGTTTCAGAATGGTTACTCTAAAAGATTAATATATTATATTTAGAAAATTACAAAATTATTATGACATAACGACATATTACCCTATGTTAAGGGAACATCTGAAAAGGTTCGGAAAATAGCCAGGGATTTTAGCATCAAAACCGCTTTTAAATCAGAAAATGCGTTAAAGAAGTCTTCTGAAAAAAACTATACCAAAGGACATCGATAAGAAAAACTAATGCATTTACCAAATAAAGTGTGAATGAGGAAACTCATACATTGGAGAGACAAAACGCCATTTTATTCTAAGACTAAAAAAACATTTTAATCATACTCCAAAGGGAGAGACATCAAAATCGGACATAGCGGCACACGTCTGGTCAAACCAACACCGGATTTGCGTAGGGAGCAGCACTGGCGAAAACGAAAATGTATAGAAATAGATTTTATAAAAATGAGTCGATATTCCAGACAGATGGAAGCAGGTTCTACCTCAAACTGAGTTCCTAGAACTTTACGGTTCAGGTAAGCAGGAGCCGGAGACTTCACATATGACCGCACACGACTAGTATATAAACCTGTAACTTTAAACTTAGTATTTAGTGTACATTAGAAAACAATTGGAAATAGTTACCCTTCGAAACTTTGGTAAACAGAAATAATAAAGACAATGCAAGTCAGACAGAACGAGTTTAATGAAGTTTTAACATAAAATAGGCGAAGGGTTGACCTCCTTCGATATGGACATGTCATTAAGGAACACCCCTCTATTTGTTTTATAAATTGATATTTTCGGGTACTCAAGTAGTCAATTTTACCTTTTGTGCAGATTCTATTGAAAATCGGTATCTGGGGGTATTCAAATTGCAAATAATCAGTTTTTAATAGACGGATTATGCAAAGCGTTTGATAAAGTCGCACACTCAGTTTTGATCAGCCCACTGTGGGAGGAGTTCGGTTTTAATGACTTACTTAACTTTTTCATATCCTATCTTTCCAGACGCCGACAAAGGGTTATTATGTTATTTCGTTCCTGAATCAACTAAGGGCCATTGCTTTTCTTCTGTCTATATTATTATTTTACAAATTAAATGTGAAAGCTTATCGAAGTTTACATTTGCATGTGAATACCACTCGCGAGTTAAATAAACACGGAACTGATTTTAGACAAAAATAATAGAAATAAACACCAACGATATTGGGTTTTGTAGGAATTGATAATAATATGAAAATGTAACTGTTAGGTGAAAGTTAGTGAAATATTTTATTGATATATACATTTTTATTATTAAAGTTACAGAATTCTAACAATAATATAAATTATTTTCGAGTACAAGGTAATATAGATAATGAACCTTTTAATATTTTGTATATTTGAATATATTGTAAAAATAAATATGGAAATTTTTAATATTTTGTTTAATTGAGTATGTTGAACTGAAAGTCTTAAATCTCTATATAGAAGGTACCAACAACAAATTATCTGACTTTGGTGATTGTTTATATAATGTAAATTGTTAGGCGGATTTTCTTTTTTGAAATTGTAATCGGGTAAAAAAATCTCTCAAAGATTTTCACAGATCTTTACGTCTTCGGATCCCTAGACCCCGAAAACATGTTTTCCCATTTCCGTAAGTCTGTCGGTTTGTCTCTCGGTCTGTCTGTCTGTGCGTCTTTATGCAGCATGACCCAAAAACTACTTATCAGATTGATTTTAAACTTTGGTCAAACATCAATTGTCAGAAGGGAAGAAATGGTTACATTTTGCTAAAAATGCAAAAAATCCAATAAAGAAATCCAACGATCTGTGATGCCTATGGGTCGTCTTTCGGCAACATATGTTACGTACCTAGAACGTTTGGAAATTACATTTAAGGTGCAAGTTATCTAGTTTTTCTTTGGTCAAGTTGCGCAATTACGTATATTTTTCTAATATACTCTAGTTTGTCAACCTGAGCTGCCGTAGGCATGACAAATTGTTGGACTGCCCTATATGTCTAAACAAAATGGTGGCGTCAAAGAATGTAAAAATCGATATTAAGAACTACTCATGAAATGAACCCAATAATAATAATAATAAATTTCATCAGATCCGACATTGTTGGAGACGGAAGTTGTCTGTTCCTATCAGTCAGCCTGCACTATACGGCCATCAAAACAATCATACCAAACTTCGAGAAGACGCATTGAAATACCTACGACAAAACTGTAGGCATGACAAATTGTTGGACTGCCCTATATGTCTAAACAAAATGGTGGCGTCAAAGAATGTAAAAATCGATATTAAGAACTACTCATGAAATGAACCCAATTATAATAATAATAAATTTCATCAGATCCGACATTGTTGGAGACGGAAGTTGTCTGTTCCGATCAGTCAGCCTGCACTATACGGCCATCAAAACAATCATACCAAACTTCGAGAAGACGCATTGAAATACCTACGACAAAACTGGTCGGAACTTCAGATATTTTCGTTATTTCACGACGACGACATGAAGGACTTCGACAACTATTATAAGTTCATGAGCAAAACACCTATATACGGAACGAGCCTACAAATATTTGCTCTCTCGGAAACCCAGAAGCACATCTTCCATATTTTCTCAAAACCAAGAACAACAAGAACAAAACAGATGTGCATTAAAGAGAGACCAAAACTAATAGGCAAACAAACACACAATAAAACGATCTACCTTCTACTAATAGGCGATCCAATGTCGGAACACTTTCAGCTTCTAACACCAGAAAACATCAATCCAACAACAAAGCATCGGGCGAGCAGCCTAACGGTCGAGGACGCTGCGGGAAAGGACAGCTCGACCGAAACGATCATGACCAGGCAAAGGAAAATAGACCCACCGAAAGTGTTTTGCCGGCTAAGCTGGCACCCACCAAGGCGGGAAAGGCAGGGCAACGCATGAGCCGCAATACAGAATCGAGCGAACCGATCATGTGCTGCCCAAATAGATACACAAATAAATCTGACATAGATGCTAACCAAGCACAACAACTTGAGCCCATTACAACAACGGATATATCGCAACGACTACCTACAACTACCAAGGCAGGTAAACCAAGGAAGAGGTTAAAATGGATAGATGAAATGAATCGAACGGTGATGCATTCCTACTACACCGTTACCAAACTTGAAACAATTTCATCAGGATACGGACATAAACTGCATACACTTTTCATAGCACAATATCCAGAATACAAATCACTTATCACAGAACAGAGAGTAATAGATCAAAAAAACAGTCATCACTAAGACCAGTAAGCTCACCCCACTAGCATTGAAAAACATCAAAGCTATGGTAGCTGCTGAACTAAACATTCATCAACCAAACATTGAGGACAGTGGGGCAGATGCCGAACCGATCCCACATACAAACCTGCCCAACTTTGTGCAAGAGGATCTGCAACCTTACTCAATGCTCAGTAGAGGCGAAGCACCCATCAACAACCCACGACAGATGACAAGCACCATACAGCACACAGGACAAGTGAATCATTCGCCCAAAGCACCATACACACAGCTACACCTCGGACCGTCTCTCACACAAGCAATCAAAGTAGAAATGAAGTCACATCTAAACAAATGGTCAGGCTCCGATCCTACAACAAGAGATCCTATTCCTCGTGTAATCTTCAAACGGGACACATATAAAATCCTAAAGACTATGAACGAACACATAATTTCCGAGTACATAACGAATGCGAGCACAATTGAGGACATTCATACAGTGATCTACGCAGCAGCTATAACCACAATAACACAGAACAATCAGACACTCCCGCCACAACACAGAAACACCAACAACATAAAACCAAAATTCAAAAATTTAAGGATCGAAAACAAAATTAATAAAATTAGAAAAGAATTGGGACATCTTATTAGTAGTAGTAGATGGGGGACAAGCCCAGAGACTAGGCCTAAAAGGCCCTTTTCTCTAACCCCGCGGGATGCACTTTTTTATTTAGACAACATATAATGAGGGGCGCCTTGGCTACACCTGTGTGGTGATCAAGCCTTCGCTGACCGGTGAAGGGTGCGCGGGAAGGGGGATCAGAATCACCCTTCGAGGATGAGGGAATGAATTTTTACGTCTGGGGAATGTCAGCCAGACGGGCCCTACAGTTTACCCAAACTACCACGGGAACATCCGGTTCCCCTGGGCCTGGTTACCGGCGTGAATGGCAGCATGGAAAGTGAAATCCATTTTACACTCTTCCCTGTTGGATTTTTAACCACTAATATTGGCTGGAGACTTGAAAAGTCGTGCACCCACCTAGGATTCGAACCCAGGCACCCAGACCAACTCCGGTGTAAACCCAAAGCTTTACGCTCTCGGCTACCGGCTGGCCATTGGGACATCTTACCCAATCCATGAACGGCAACAAGTCAAAACGTATCACACAAAGTGTAGAGAAAATCAGGTCTGCATCTCCTGATTACACGCTTACAGAAATCCTTGACACTCTGAAGCAAAAATTATCTGTGTATGCCGCAAGACTCCAAAGATACAAAGAATCAAATGAAACGAAAAAATCACGAGCAATGAGGAGGCACGAGTAATAGAACCACCGACCAAACAAGAGATCACAGAATACTGGAAAAGTGTTGGTCAGAACCGAAACTACACAATAATAACGCTTCATGGATTAAAGCGGAAGAAGACAGACACAAGTGCTTGGAGGAACAAGAGGACTTTGCAATGACAACACAAGAAGTTGCAGAAACAATCAAATACACGCATAACTGGAGATGTCCTGGAATAGATAATATTCAGAACTTCTGGTACAAACAGTTTACCTCCACACATGAAGCTCTCACTCGCCAAATTAATGAAATTATTTTAAAACCTAGCACACTCCCCAGTTTTCACACCCAAGGAATAACATACCTTAAACCCAAAAATTCAGACAATAAGGACCCGTCAAATTACCGACCTATTACGTGCCTTCCAACCCTATATAAAATTA
This sequence comes from Kuschelorhynchus macadamiae, assembly GCA_030620095.1. Classification (NCBI taxonomy): domain Eukaryota; kingdom Metazoa; phylum Arthropoda; class Insecta; order Coleoptera; family Curculionidae; genus Kuschelorhynchus; species Kuschelorhynchus macadamiae. Next base: position 8,229 of record JAUTXW010000186.1, read on the forward strand.
TCACAGCCACAATTACCAGGAGAATAGAACAACATCTAGCACTCAAAAACATTCTAACGGAAGAGCAAAAAGGTTGCAGGAAAAATAGCCGAGGATGCAAGGAGCAGCTAATTATAAACAGCGTCATCGTGGAACAAGCCAGGAAAAAGTATAGAAACCTTTATACTGGTTACATAGATTATAAAAAAATCTTTGTTTCGATACCCCACAGTTGGCTAACCAGAGTGCTAGAATTATACAAAGTCAATAAAAACATCAGGCAATTTCTTACGCAAATCATGAGTACGTGGAAAACTAAGATCAACCTGAGAACACAAAAAGAACACATCGAAACAGAAGATATTTACATCAGACGAGGTATATTCCAGAAAGATTCACTCAGCACTTTGTGGTTCTGCCTCTGTCTCAAACACACTGAATAACACAAACTTCGGATTCCAAATTAAACACCAAAAAAATAACCTACACAAAATAAACCATCTCTTGTACATGGATGACATAAAATTATATGCAAGCACAAATGCACAGTTAAAGGAACTCCTTAAAGTCACAGAAACTTTTACCCTGGACATCAACATGGAATTTGGTATAAGTAAATGCAAGCTACTTCATATCAACAAGGGGCAGTGGAAAGACCACCCTACGAGGAAAACAATCAACAATGAAACTATAGATAAATGCTCAAAGAAAAAACATACAGATACCTAGGCTTCCATCAAAGCACCAAAATTAACCACACTCATATCAAATCAGAGCTCAAGACGGACTTTAAACCAGACTCACAAAGCTACTAAAAACAAAACTGAAATCCAGAAATTTAACGAAAGCTATTAACACCTTCGCAATACCTATTCTTACGTATTCGTTTGGTATCATTAAATGGTCACACACAGACATAGAAAACATTCACATTCTCATACGCTCTGAATTCACTAAACACAGGAAGTTACATCCCAACGCATGCAAGGAAAGGCTCACCATCGAGAGAAAAGAAGGAGGGAGGGGAATTATAGATATAGAGTCGCTAAATAAAAAACAAATTTACGAACTCAGAAAATTCTTCCACAACTAACAAACTAACCTCCAGAAGGCAATAGTGAAGGCAGACAAGAATTATACACCGCTCGACCTGTCTCAAACGAGCCACGCAGCAGACGCACACAGTCACATCCAATCACGACTAGAAAAGATGAACGCCTGGTCTGAAAAAACACTTCACGGAAGACACAGATACCACATAAAGCAAGACTACATACATAAAAAGCTTTCATATACGTGGTTACAAGAAGGGCAGCTGTTCCCCGAAACAGAAGGCTTTCTGCTTGCCATCCAGGACAAAATCAAAGCAACCAGAAACTACCGAAAGCACATCACCAAGGACACAACCATTGAAGATGAGAGATGTATGAGATGTCACCAGCAGAGAGAAACGATCGATCACATAACGAGTGGATGTAGAATAATGGCCGGAACTGAATACACTGCGAGACACAACTCAGTAGCGAAGGTCGTTCATCAAGCATTAGCCACAACATACAAACTAATGGAGAACACAGACCCTTACTACCATTATACACCAACATCTATACTTGAAAACGAAGACTACAAGCTCTACTGGGACATTGACATCCACACAGATAAAACAATCCCCGCAAATAGACCCGATATCACCTTTCAATCAAAAGAAGAGAAAATCACTTATTTAATTGACATGGCTGTCCCCAACGACGAGAACATCCAAGCGAAATATAGTGAGAAGATCGCCAAATACACCGACTTGGCAATGGAAGTAAAAAGGCTGTGGAAACAGGAAAGAGTCATCATTGTTCCTCTCGTCATATCAGTAACAGGTCTCACCCCAACAACGTTTACACCGCATTTGGCTCAATTAGGACTTAATACAGACATTCACAGGAACATCCAGAAATCGGTCATTTTGAAAACATGTGGCATAGTTAGATCATTTCTTAATACACAATAGTTGTTTTTCTTTTTTTTATTTTTATTTTTTGGTACTGACTTGGTATAATCCCGTCAGTATAAAATACAACCACAGGAATACTGTGAGACAACAAGTCATAATAATAATAATAATATGGACTGATGAAGTATGGATTGATTGTGACTTAGATTTTTTATTCGTCAAGATTAGTAACATTTACCATGTAGAAGACCTGAGACATTTCTATATAACAATAATAATAATATTAAACTAAAAACTAGAAAAAAATTAAATTATAGTTTATAGAAATAAGTTATTACTAAATAATAATTATATGCATATATAGACTGTTTATTGTAAGTAGTGAAATATTAACGAGGAAAGTTGTGGCTAAAGGTGAATCTTCAGATCTTTTATCTTTTTATTAAAGGAGATTCGAGTTTTCTTTTAACTTTATGAGAACATCAATCTTTCACATTCAGACATTCGACACTCCGCTATCTGGTATATAAAAGCTAAAAAATGAGGGCTATGACCACCGCTCTAGCGTTCATGGCAGAAGTCGCAGTGACAGGTTAAAAACAATTAAAACAGCCGACAGTTAAATACCTAGTTATTTCAAATCTGCCTCACTTAATTTTACGAGAGGCCCAGACGATATTGAGGTCCAGTAGAAGTAAACAAGGTTCTTGGTATGTTAGATGGTGGAATGGAATAGGCTGACGTAGCTGCTCGGCTGGATACATTCCAAACTGTTTTAAACCGGCTATTAAAACGATTTAAGGAAATCGATTCAGTATCACGTCATGTAGGACAAGACCGGAAAGAAAACGCCCAAAACTGACTTACCACCCTGTCGACCGGAAGATACTCAGAAATTACATTAGCGGTGTTATGTCGATAGCTGGAAGGTGCAGACCCATCGTCATTTAGGACAGGTTCAAGAGGCTTTATGGTGGAACTGTAATCATTTGGACTGGTGTAGCAATGGAGCGTCGCACTCTATTGTATGTCTGCGATAAGTACTATGAATGTTTTAATCTACGCTTACGACACTGTACATGTTATAGTGAGTTCTATAGTGCAGGAAATAAGAGAGACATTAATTTTTTTTGACGATAATGATAAATAATAATAATGATAAATTATGACTTAGATCATTTCATGATACCAGCCCTCTCTCCAAATCTGAATCCCATCGAGCATGCTTGAGATATGCATGAGACGCCTGTCGCAAATATAAATCAGCTCAGGGCAATTTTGCCGATTTTGTGGGATAATTTGCTCCAAGACGCTATAGACAATTTAATAGGAAGAACGCCAACAAAGTTTCAAGCCATTTTGGAAGATCGTGGTAGCTACACTCGTTATTAATTTTTAACATCAATGATTTACACAGAGCTTTATAAAAGCATAAAAATGTTGTTGTTTATTTCACCCTGTGTATCTTTAATTATTTTTCGAATCCCATTATTTTTTACAAAAAAATGAATGTGTTTTTAAGAAAAACTATTCGCAAATCGAATAAATATTCTTTAAATTTGTCCAGCAGCATATATTGAGGTGAAGTGTTTTGAATCCAAATATAGCAAAAAGTTATTTTTTACAAGAAGAATTGAATGTGAAAAATGGCAAACATTCGTATACGTTCGTATAAGTAAAATACACATATTAATTGGACATAATAACGAAATTTTATTTTCAGGTAGAAAGTTATATGGAAAATGTTTTTTTATGGTTTTGAATATTTATTGTATACTTATTGAAATTTAATAATTTTTACTAATAATAATATTTTCAGATAAAAAAGCCTCGTTAGAGGTTAAAAACAAAAAGCCTCATTTGAGGTTATAACAGAAAAAGCCTGGGGTTTAAACAAGAGAGAGTTAAAATATAATAAAGAAAAAGCTGTAAATAGTCAAACATTATTCAAATACGGATATCATCTTTTTTTACGGGACATATAAAATAAAAGCTTTAAAATCGTTGAAACTTTAAAAATAAACCGATAAAAATACTAATATATTAAAACGATCGAAAAGACTATAATTTATTTACATAGACTCGAAAGACCTCTTAATGGTTCTTCGAAGGCAAATTAAATAAATTGCTGCATTAAACTTTAATCAGAGTTAGTAGAATTACTTAAAAGTGATATTCCCTCGCTACATTGAAACGCTTTCAACTAGAAAATTGCCACGAAAACCGAATCACTGATATTTGTTACGTTCGAAAATTTATTGTCGTTCTTTGTTCAACCATATGTAAAAGTTTTCGCATTCGTTTTTATAAGAATCGTCTCTATATAAGTTTGCTGGGAACACTTGGAAAAGAAGAAAGAAAAACAAGAACTCTCCTAAAGTTGATGGGAATGTATATGGAGTGACCACCTGCAAGACATTTGTTGTTCGAAATATTTGTTGTTCGAATTATGTAGTGGTATCAAAGATAGTAGGGATTTGACTAAAACTATTTTACCATGTAATATAATGGGCTATTTTAATTAAAAAAGTTTTGTAACGTTGTATTAATTTTTTACTAATTTTGAGAAAAAATGTGTGTTTTATTTATAAATCATTAATAGTTGTATTTATTTTATTATGTAAAACGATTACTTATTTTTACACAATTTATCAAATATTTTTTAAATATAGAAATCATGTCCTGATAGAGAGAACAAAACGTATAGATTACTCAATTTTACTCAAGATTTTGGTTTTGCGGTATCGGCTCTATAAATGCTCCAACTTTAATGCTATAAACATCTTTGCTTCGCCTGCCAGAATGTAGGGTAGTGTAGACGATTTTTATGAAACTTTTAAGACTTAATGAAATAAATTCTAATTTTAAATTCTGTGCGTTAGTGTTAATTTTCTTTTTGGCGATACAAAATAAAAGGATCCAATTGAAAGACGTGGTTTTATTAATTAGTGAAGAGTTAAAGCAATAAAAAAATAAAAAAAAGGAAAAAATAAATAATAATAAAAGAAAAAATGAAACGACGAGGCCAGACACGGCCACAACTTCGGCGTTGGATAGAATTGTCCCCCGCTGACCGTGAATTTGACCCCAGAGTTGGGTATTTAAATAGCCCTGTATATGTGGGACAGGTTGTTAGAAAGAGGTAACACTAATTCATATATAAAAAATTCACAACACTTCCTAGAGAAATTGTCTATTATTCAAATAAATATAAATAATACACTGGTAAGTTTTGATATCGTCAGTGTTTTTAAAAATGTACCTGTAGATAAACATAGTAAGAAATAAACTTGAGAATGATAACAATTTTAGTTACATCATTAAACATTAATACTATTCTAGAATTACTAACTTTTTGTGTAAAAACCACTTATTTTCAATACAAAAACGAATATTACTAACAAAATTTTGGTATGGCTATAGGGTCGCCTTTATTTCCTTTACTAAGTAATATTTTTATGGAAAACTTTGAGTTAAATTATACTAAAAATTACCATCATAAACCACTTATTTGGTTTTAACGATCAACATTTAAATGATTTTTCATGTCATATTAATACCAAAGAACCAACAATTAATTTACTATTGAAAAAGAAAGAGACCAACAACTTCCATTTTTAGACATACTTATTAAAAAAGACATACACAGTTTTGAAACAAAAGTATACAGAAAACCTACACACACAAACAGATTCTTTTACTCAAATCATCCAATTATGGTTAAAAAGGGAGTTGTAAAAAGTTTATATGATAGAGCAAAAATAATTTGCAAAGATCAAAATTTTGATAAAGAAAAAAATTTTATAAAAAATGTTTATATGAATTTGAGAATCCAAAGGTCAAAAAAATACAAAATACATATCTAACTTATCAGATAAAATAAAACGAAAAGATAAACGTTTTACCATCAGAACGATCTTTAAAACACAAAATACACTTAGAAGCAGACTTACAAAAACAAAACCTAACAACAACACAACAAGAAAATACAAAAAATGTTATTTATAAAATTCCGTGTCAATGCAATAAATTTTACATAGGTAGACCATTAGCCAATAGAATTAAAGAACACCAAACATACATAAAAAATAGGGAATTTCAAAAATCAAACATTTGCCAACATGCACTAGATAACAATCATAAAATTAATTGGAATGCTTCTAGTATTTTAGCATTCTAGTATTTTAGCAACCATGTTCCAAAAAACTTAAAATAAAAGAAAGTGCCTTAATATTATTAAATAAAGATAATTGTTTAGCATCTTGTTCCGTTGGTTCTAATAACACATGGTTAAATTTGCTAAATACTGAAGTAAAAAATGGACACCTTAAAATACAATAAATTAAAATGAACATACTCTAGGTATACATATTTCCTACCTTATTCTAACAATTAACAATAACTCCTTTAAATTGACATTCATTGACATTTTGTCAGATATTAGCCATTCTGGTTATATTTCTGATACTAAACATAAGAAATATTCCGCTTAGTTTTTTTTTTTGTAGATTTGCTAAAGACGGGGGTAGACTTTCCCCTGAAACGCCCAGGAAACAAAAATTTTTCAGTGTCGTTTCTCGGGTACCTTCATAGTGGTCCCAGAACTTAAGACTGCCTATTGATTTTATCAGGTAAATAATTTCTGCTAATTTTAAAATTTTGTTTAAGGCGAAATACTCAAAAAATAGTTTTAAACAATGCCTAATAGTGTCAAATACTTACCCACTTTAATCAATAACCAAGATGTGACCATGGGGTCATCTAGTACCACCCCCTCAATATCCCCCAGAAAGAGAGCAGAATCAAAAATGACTATCTTTTCTTTCTGGTAAGGTAATCAAAACTGAAATAATTCGAAAAAGACTCAAAGGCAATGTTTTGAGGGTACACATACTTCCGTGTCCTTCCCTCGTCACGCATAGTGTCATTGCCCAGTCAAAAAATTATAGGAAAACAAGGTGCGCTCAAGACTAAAAATGAAATGTAATTTCCAACCCCTTTGGCAACAGATTCCTGGAGACGCACCATATAAACTCGAAGGTTTCAGGCTCGGAATTCTCAGTGGGATGCATAGAGAATCCATTCATACGAGAAAATCTGGGTGTCGAGTTTAAATACCTCCTCTATAGCGTGTCTCAAGTATCAGAAAATGCAAATCACTCAATGATGTCGAAAAAAATTGTTTCGACTTCCTACACTTCCTGTATCACCCCCAAAAAAGACGTAGGAAAGATGGAAGACACGAGGAATCAATTTGTCTATCTTTTAATAGACATGTTTTCTCTATACTCAAGATTCGTTGAAAAATTTAAATCCCATATGTCCAGACGGTTTCCCGTATTTACAAAATTGCACCTCCCTTTGTCACCGATCTGAGACTTGAAGCTAAGAGGTATCCCCTCTTGGGGGTAATTCAACGCATTGAGGTGTACAGGGTAGAATTAACAGTGGTCTAAAAAACGGCAATACCGTTAATCGTGAAAGGAATAGGTAATAGGACGATTGACTGGGGAAGTGTCTCATATGTATAAAGTGTTGGCTATTTATAGCGTTTTCTGTGGCCGTAGCTTAAGATTTGCAAAATATTTACATATAATTAATGAATGAATATTGTTGAATCACTTCAAGAAAATTGTCTTCGTCTTATGCGTGCCTGTTTAAACCACGATTGATTTATACCTATCACGCGCGTATGCCGAACACGCTCGACCAGCGTCTCAGTGTGCATTTAAATCAACAGTGGCTATTTTTGGCGTGCCTAGCGAACATTGAGGAATAGCGAACATAGCGCTCTGTGTGGACGTCGAATAAATAATAGTTGTAGTGGCTTTTAACATTTAATTTTAAGTTGTCCGAATACTCTTTTTGGTATGTGAGTTACCTCGTGCTATAAATTATAAAGTTTTATGAGTTAATATTTATTTCTGAAAACTATAAAGTAAAACAGCTAAATCTTTACTATTGTTCATTTAAAACTAAACACAAAATGTATCTTAAATATTATTTATCTTTGGATATAATGAGAAAGTTTTTAAGCAAATAATGAATTTTTTCAACCCCGAAAAACTAATCAAAATAAATTAAAATCTATGTCACACCTATACGGTTTTGTATAGATAATGTAAATAACACTAAAAAAATTAAATATTTTGGATTAACCTTTTCTTACCTGAAATGTGTTAAATTGTGACAAGCATACAAAGGAGGGACATTCTAGTACTTGTTTATATTAATGTTTATATTGAAATTCGAAAACTGCTAATATTAAAGAGATTCAATATGTTCGAAATGCCTGGTATATTTAAATGCATATTGCTGAAGTCAGAACATGAAGGTAAAGTATCCGATCCTTGTTGATTGTTTTCATGTGATAATTCTTGAATGGTCTTGTAATTTTAGTTTTGTTGTCTATATATCCTTCGGCTTCATTGGTAGAAATTTCCATCATTATCAGCAAACAGTTCCACAAAGGCACTGGCCTGTGTAATTTTTAGTAATTGGTAGCTTTAAAATTCTGCAATCCTTAGTCCTAGATTTCCAAATGTGGATACCAACAAGCTAATCGAACATTTTGTTTTTTTTTGTAATTTACAAATAATCTGCTCTATGGAATATGGGATGGACGTAAAGATAAATATTGCCTTTACAATACCAAATTTTCTTTCCCAGTTAAAACAAATATTCTCTCAGTGAAGTTTTCGAATCCAGTATTTCCACAAGCAGCATGTCGTTTACATGATCAATTGACATTTTTGTTAGTTCGGGTTTTCGTGTACATGTACCGGCTAACCCAATAATTGTTACTACCTGAAAGTAAAAACAAATTGAGTTAATACTTTCTTCCTATAATTGTGATTTTTTTGTATGTATTTTATATTTGTTTAGTTGCTTTTGTGCTTCTCCTGTAGTGTTACATATTTTAATATCTCATCCTAAATTTAATTTTGGATTAATCCATAGTTTTTGTTTAATTTTGTCTAGTTAAAAGTTCCTCTTCCATATCTCCAAAATTAGATAAATCACTATAACTTTCATCTGTTTTTTGTAAATCGTATAGAATAAAAATCTTTCAATCCGAATATTTATATCATTGAAATATGCGACATAAGCTTACATAAAAGATTAACACCAGTTTGCCCATCTTCATTTCTATATCTTATTTAAAAAATATTTTTGAGATCTCTTCTCCAATGATAAAGGTAAAGAAATTTTTAGTGACTCTTTTCATATTATCATTCCATTTATAATGAAATTAATATTCCATTTTTTTTTAAATAGTCTATGTTGGCCTTGATGTCCATGCTTATTTTTATTGGTGCTGGCATTGGGATTTAAAATTTTGATTTGATGACTAACAATTTTGTTTTCACTTACTCACTTCTTTATGTATTTTTAATATTATTTCAAGTTCAACCTTCTCTATTTCCAAATTTGTTGATTCCGTCAGTTGCTTACATTTTTCTTCCAACCTTTGAATTTCTTCTAGATAATAATTTTGGATTGGATTTATAGTTTAGTGTTACTTTAACATCATATATTAACAGCTAAATATTAAAAAAACTCTCAATAATACACTACGTCAAATCATCCAAATGACTCATGTCATCAAAATAATAACTATATACAAAGAGTTGTATAACATAACAGTGAACATTTGATATACTTACCTATAATCGTTGTAATTATAATCCCACCCAAAATAAGACACATTGCAATACTTTCAACCAAATTATAGCCAGATGCAGTAGTAACTATAGTAGCATTGTAAGAAGAATCATTTGTAAGCACTATGCGCGAAACGTTGGTCTCCATACGAGTCTGCAGTGCGCCGAGTGCTCTCAAGTGGTGTTTGAGGTGCTGCTCGTCATATCGGGCTCTCCACGCTAAAGTGATGCGAAGGAAGGGGACAGGCCATGGGATGCAGAGGGCAGGCACGCTTCTCGCTGCTATTTTTCCATGGCGTGTCTGGAATAGATTTAATGCATTAGACAAAAAATTTTATATTATATATTATATTAGAGTATTAACTTTAGACACAGTTATAACGCAGTCCTTTTAGTTGCAAGTTATATAAAATATTTTATCAAACACATGCTTTTAGGATCAATAAGTCTTACATATACTAGTATATTTTTAATTTGGTTAATATCAGCGCAAATGTTTTCATATTAGGAAAGAACAGGGTTCTGTTATTCGTTTCTTGCACAGTGAAGGCGTAAAACCCACTGATGTTTATCATAGAATGAAGCTATAGTGTAGAAATTCAGGTTTATCACTCCAGCAAGTGTATGAATGATATCCTCAATTTCTATAAAATGTCAGCAAGATGGATAACGCGTTGATGCCTGCGAAGAACTTTTGGGTCGGTATCTGACAAAGGTGGCGACTGCAGATGAGTCATGGGTGCACTATCATCAACATGAAACTAAGAGAACAAGCAAAGAATGGCGCCATACTACTGCCTCGAAGCCTAAAAAAATTCGTTCACAGCTGTATACAGGAAAGGTTATGCTAACTCTTTTTCGGATGCAAATGGGGTAATTTTGGAAGACTACAGCCTAGTGGGGTCACTGCTATAACTGCCATATTCTCAGAACTTCTGAAGAACCGTCTCAAGGCCAGCCGTCAGAACAAAAAGACGATGATTTCTGAGTAAAGGTATTCGTTTGCAACACAACGTGCGGCCACATGATATGCATGCGTCTGGCAATCATCCAAGATTTTAAATTTGAGTGTCTACCATATCATCCTTAATGCCCTGCCTCAAGAGATTGTCATTTCTCTGGTCTACTTAAAAAGGCATGAGGTGGGAACAAATTTCAAAGTAATGATGAAGTGCTCCAGGCGGTACATGAGTGGCTGTGCACATAACCAATTTTTTTTAGAACGTAATGGAGAATACGTTAAAATATAACATGTTATTTAATATGCAAAAAATGATTAAAACACTGCAAATTGATACATGGCACGACTTAAAATGTAGTTAAGGTATAGTTTTTATTCACCTATTGGGAAGATTTGAATTTTGAGGTAAAACTAAAAGATTCATTTTCAATATTCAAATATATTATAAAGGACGTGTAAAAATTAAAACGCACATTTTGAGATATACTGTATAGGGTATAAAAAATTTAATGAAAAAAGGTGAATAAAACAACACAGATCAATACTATCCAGGCGCCATTTAATATATATATGTATATATATATATATGTATATATATATATATATATATATATATATATATATATATATATATATATATATATATATATATATATATATATATATATATATATATATATATATATATATATATATATATATATATATATATATATATATATATATATATATATATATATATATATATATATATATATATATATATATATATATATATATATATATATATATATATATATATATATATATATATATATATATATATATATATATATATATATATATATATATATATATATATATATATATATATATATATATATATATATATATATATATATATATATATATATATATATATATATATATATATATATATATATATATATATATATATATTCATTCCGGGTGTACATCCGTTCACTACTGTCGTTCTGAAAAGAACAGTTTTGCTGACGTTTCGCCAAAATCACATTTGGCATTTTCGAAGCTTTCTTTCTCGCGTCCGAATAGAGACTGCTAGCATAGAGCAGTCTCTATTCGGACGCGAGAAAGAAAGCTTCGAAAATGCCAAATGTGATTTTGGCGAAACGTCAGCAAAACTGTTCTTTTCAGAACGACAGTAGTGAACGGATGTACACCCGGAATGAAAACACATTGTATTTTTCCATCCGTGAAGGAGTAAAAATCAACATATATATATATATATATATATATATATATATATATATATATATATATATATATATATATATATATATATATATATATATATATATATTTCTTATTCATGTATGAATAAGAGCTTTCTTTTAAGGTAAAATGTAAAATTTTATATTCAGATATTTTACAAAATTATAATAATTAATACAAGAATGTTATTAAAACATTGCAAATTGATATATGCCATAATTTAAAATATAGTTTTTATTCACGTATTGAAAAAATTCAATTTTTGAAGTAAAACCATAAATTAATTTTTGTTCAACCCTTAGATAGAACATACAACAGATAAAAATTAAGTTAAATTAACCAAAACACATAATAGGTACTATTTAACACGGTATAGTTTTATTATGTGACGAAACACACAAACTCACACGAAATAACAGGTTGAAATCAGCTCGTGGCGTAGCAACCAACTGCATAGCCATCTTAATATGTTAGATAGGTACTCCCCTCGCTGAGGAGAGAAATGGCAATATTTGTAGGCATTTGGTATCCTTCTACCGCCAGGATCGGAGGTTTACCAATGTGTTTCTTGTTCTGCACCACGTACTAACCCACATGGGCGAAGCAAAGTGACTATTGAGCACTTGAAATAGCTTCTAAGAAAACAGGATAAAAAAAGCATGTCACGCACATGTGAGGTTCAGCACACTTCATAGAGCATTTGTACCAACTTTTAACTCAACGGCATTTTAAGCCGGGTTTTCCCGATATTCTGACTAAATCTACTGCACTATTAGTACAGCGGCTGCTTGTATTATACTTTTCAATGTCAAAGTGTTAAAAATATTTAAAACATTTTTGTCATTAAAAGTTACATTTTCATGTAAGAAATGGAGGATGCACAATGAGGGGGGATTCTACCGCTGAAGTTATTAAGTATTTCTATGTATTTGATTTTTAAATTTCAATTCCGGTTTAACCGGAAACGATATACGAAGCCAAATTTTCATTCATACCGTCATGAATTTTTGGCTCAGATCAATAGAGCTCTATCCCCTGATTTCAAAAAATAATATTATATATTTATTTTTTACAGTTTTCGAGCTACTCGCGTTTGATTGTTTCTATATCGTCTATTCCAATATGCTAGGCTGTGGTAATATTTAAATGCGAGTATCCCAAAAACTCTAAATGATACATTTATAAATACATATATACTTAGCCGCAAAAATAAGACACAACCAAAAATTCTACTCTATTTCAAAGTCGATTTTCTCGTGAACCGATACATTTTTTTAATTGTAGATTTTTTCTTTGGTAATTGCACTGTGGTAGAATTTTTTATTCAGATTTCAGTTCTGGGCTTATATAGAACGCAAAAATGAGAATAGTTTTTTTATGTTAAATTTGAGACACCCTGTAGGAAGCTTTAGCAACAACAACGGGTGCATATTTCATGTTTTCTGATCATAGCCTACTAAACACTTTATTTGTTAAACCAAATTAGCATCCAGTGAAACTGTAATTTATTAAAAAAAGCTGTGTATTTTCTTTAATATTATAAATATGAGAGAAAAAAAAAACAAAATGATCAGAAATATAGTATGATTTTAATATTCACCCGCTGTTGTTGCTAACGCTGCCTACAGGGTGTCTCAAATTTAACGTAAAAAAGCTATTCTCGTTTTTGCACCATGTAAAACAGAAGTCTGATTAAAAAATCTACAGTTCAAAAAAAAATTATCATAATAGTATATCGATTCACGTGAAAAACAACTTTGAAATTGAGAATAATTTTTTTGTTCTGCCTTATTTTTGCTTCTAAGTGAATTTTTGAAATCAGAAAAAAGAGCTCTATCAATATGTGCAAAAATGTATGGGCTATGGAGAAAAATTTTGCTTCTGGTGTCGTTTCCCGTTAAACAGAAAGTGAAATTTAAAAACCGAATATTTAAAAATATTGCTATAACCTCAACTATCAGATCCATTTATAATATATGAGGCGAATTTTTTTTGAAAAATCAGTTTTTCCGCCAAATTTTTTTATTTCACTCTCAATTGTTTTTTTTCTTAGTGTCATAATTCTATAGTCCGAAAAAAGTGTAATATTTGACACATGAATCTGAGTCTATGAAAAGAATGCGATTAACTATAGAAACGGTGCATTACTAATTCGTGGTTGGCTACAACTCTGCATATCCGTAGGAACGGGCTGCTTTTAACATATCTCTCCCTTTCGATGTGGTTTTAAATTCGTATAGTGTATATATATATATATATATATATATATATATATATATATATGTATATATATATTATTTCATGTTCCAGGGACCGTAAAACGTCGATCATTATCAATAATACTTTGCGTCTATGTTGTTAATACGCTCACGGACAAAAATATTGCATAATCTATAAAGCTTTCATAAGATTCAATAGAAACATGTTAAGAAACAAGTCACGAAACTGACAGAAATCAAACATACAATAAATCGTCAAAAGAAAAGGGTAGATTGGTTTGTCCACATGAATAAATAAACTAGCTCAGGACTTTCTTGTAGTTTTACTTACTTCAGTCATAAACTCTGCGAAAGTTTCAAATTCGCTATGATCAATAAAAACTACGACATTAGATATATAATAGGGAGTGAGTAATTATATGAGGTATTTAAAGTAAAACTAGTATAATGATGGGCAGGACATTTGACAAATATCAAACATAACGAAAATTGTCCAAACAGAATGTTTAATTGTTTTGGTTTTCTAAATCCAATTTTATTTGACCGTTATCTCTAGATTTATTTGGATATGTCAAGTCGATGTATTAAAAAATATATAGGGGGTGTCTTAAAAGTAGTACCGGGTTTGCTATTAAAAAAAACAATTTCTCAATCAGAACCGCTGCGAAAATTGTAGTTTTACAGTCACTATGATCCATTAATATAAAAGTGTCAATAGATAGCAGAACATTTGTCCAAACTCATTCAAACATTCTCTTTAGACGATTTTGGGAAACAATTGATTTTTGTTAAATTTACTGCTGCCTATTCGACAAGTCCTCCATTTTTATTTTGAATACCTTGTAAAATTAATTAATAGTGGAAAGTGCACTGCAACCTACAAAAAAAGTGCCGTTAGTGATCCAAAAGTTAGACTTAGATGACCCAAATAAATAAATCTTCTCTTGACAATTATTTGTGTAACGTTTAATTTATTTAATTTTTTTATCAGCAGACCGCTAAAGTCTAAGTACTAGGTACCGTGATTGCTTTAAACAACGACAGGGTAAGTTTATTGATGCATGATTTAAAGATTTGCAGATTAGGAATTATTATTAGATTAGAAGAATGAAAGGCATTTGCTGGTAACACATTCCATAATTGGGACACTCTAGAAATAAAGGAACCAACAAAGTGGGAGGTCTTTGGTCTTTGTAGTAGGATGGGGAAGGGATGCATTTGGGTCGATGCTGGTTTCTGGCAGGAATGACTAAGGAGGGTGTAATGGATGATAATTCATCAGAACGAAATCCGTGGTAGTATCTGTAAAACAGATACAGATCGCCCACAATTCTTCGATGCTCTAGTTATGTAAGCTTCCTGGTGATGTTTGAATTATCAATCAGGCAAATAGCTCTTCCTTGTACAAAGTCAAAGATATTAATGATTGAAGAAGAGGCTGCTTCCCATAAACGTGAACAATACTCAAGGCAGAGTATAATTTGCGAAGTGTAAAAACTAAAAAGTTGGCAAAAGAAAAATATTGTGCTCGGAAAAGAAATCCTAATTTTTCGCTGCTGCTGTGGCAATAGAGGTATTGAATGGTGTTGCTACTGGGAGATAATTTTTGAGATAGTAAACAACAAGGTTATGGTTTAACTTAGTGGCGTTAAACTGGACAAGGTTCTTTGTTCCCCATCGTTCGATTTTAATGAGGTCCTCGGTTAGGGATAGTCATTACTCTACGCCTATCATCAATTTCAGTCTTGGAGACATATTTAGGATATTGTATATTGGAGTCGAGTGTGCTATCGTCAGCATAGCTGTGAATAGAATAGCTGCCAACACTGAACCCTGTCGTGCGCCTGCGTTAATTTCGTGAAAGTTTCATGGATGGCCGTCAACCACTACAGCAATACTTCTGATGGAAAGACAACTGGCAATCCAAATGCACAATTTTAGAGAAAGACCAAAGGGAGGAAGTTTATTAAGAAGTGCGTCATGCCAGATTTGGTCAAATGCTTTGGGTATGTCAAGGACAATAATTTGGGCTTCTCCGTGGAATTCAATGGACTTATCCCAGTTGTAAGTTACGAAGGTAAGAAGATCTTTGGTTGCGGAAGCCATATTGTCTGTCATATAAGTTAATACCTTTCAGGTAACTCTCAGTCGCATTTCAAGGTCACTTATGTCAAATTAGCTGCTGTCCATTGATATCAGTTTTACTTCGAAAACCCTGTATATCAATTACTGTGTTTTTAATAACATTGTTTTTATTGAACACATTAAATTCGAATGAAAAATTTTCGCCGCGGTTCTAATTAAAAAACTTCATAACACTGGACTACTTTAGAGACTCTGTGTACAAATATTGTAATAATTGTCTTATAATGGAAAGATGGCCAAACTAATCATACCCTCTCCTTTAATAGTTCGTGGTATATGTGATTTATATCTGTGGCTAGTTTCTTAATTAATATGTGTAACATAGCCTTAGCAACTTTTAAAAATCAAGCGCTTAACAGTTTAAAGCTAATAAAATTTTCATTTTGGGAAAAAAGTTTTCGAAAGTCGGGTAAAACATAAAAAGCTTTTTACCTAAATTCCATTATCGACTGGTTTATTAGGTAAAAACTGCTTAAATTTCAAAGTTTTTGATAATAAAAACGTAATAAAACCTTCCTTCTATATTATATTATTATAGTATATTAAAGTACAGTCAAGATCTATAAAGATAATCCTGGATCTTGGCCCCTTAGCGGCTTTTATGGTTGTTTGTCTTTCACCTTTCCAGTAACTTTCCCGTGCTAGTTTTTGTTTGTTCTCGCAAAGTTATAAGAAGTTGATTTTACGTGTTTGAAGAAATAATGAGGATTACAGAACTTTATTTAATTTTGGCCTCGTCGTAATTGGCAAAATGACACACAGTTATCTGGTATTTCTATAGACATCTTTAGTTCTTCGCCTACTTGTACCTAATTTATCCTTTGTAGAGAGTTATATGTAAATCCATATAATAAGAAACACGTAATCTAGCTAAAACTCTATTGGGTTTGAATGCAATATTTTTTTATTCTTAGGATGTGCTAGACAATGCAGCGAACGACTGGTACAAAAACCTAATACAAATGATCAATGATAGGGGAAATAATACTTAAGAAACTATAATGCAAGATATAAATACTAAGCATAGCGAATTACTGAAAACGCATAATGCACAGAGTGCTAGGTTAGATAGTTTAGAAATAAGACCATCGACAGTGGTGACCAAATGTCTAATACTTGAAAGATAACTTCGTCAAAATAACCTATTTATGGTTAGACTTGAAACACCTTTCGAGCCGCAAGATTTATTAAACCGGTTATTGTAAACATACCGTTACATTCAGTTACTTTCTTGAAGGTTACTTTAATAATATTTTATTTAAACTAGGTAAACTGCAATTCTAAGTCCGCTTCAATCAAAATTGAATTTATTAGCTATTTAAAAAAAAACAGTCTGTTTTGAAAAAACATTCAAATTGAAGAATACGAACATATTTATTGAGGATGATTTATGTTCTGAAGATCGTAAGGATCGCGAAGTTGACTGAACACCTTAAGCTCGCTAGAGAACATCTCTAAGAGTCAGAAATTGATTATCAATGGACCGGAGTCAAACAGCGGCGAAAATCGACTTTATAAAGGTTCCACGACAGAACAACACAGTTACAGACACCAGTCATTCACCATCAGAGGTGACTCCCGAATGCTCACTAAACAAAACACCAGTAAAAAATCGCCTAGTTGTGAAGTTGATATTGCGGCAACAACCGTTGAATCCGAGGTTTCTTCTAAAAACATGTTAGAAAGTTGTACCAAAAAGCGTGAAAACACTCCAGAAAATCCCGCATCTCATTCCAGGGAACCAAGAACTTGCGTTCGAAACAGAAGCAATACATTGGTGCGGGTGAAAGTTATCCTTGAAGTAAATGTTCGATTTATAAGTTTATTATTTCGAGGGAATTCTTCTTATTTATATTTATATAGTATGTGTGAAATACATTTTTAAATGTTTGAAATATAATGCTTAAAATTAAATAAATACTTGTGATTATCTCCGAAAACTACCTTTACTGTCGGCTTATTATCTATTTATATTCATATAGTAAGTATGGCCAGTTATTGGCTGGCTAATATAATTATTATTAATATTAAAAGTTTTTCTCTTTTTTATATTATTCTCACTTCTGCTAGATATAGTTGCTATCTCGTTCTAATTATTCTAATGCAGCATATATGACTGGGAGAAGAAATTGAAAGTAGCTCATGATAATGGCAGATCGTTGATGACGGGTTTCGATATTTTATCAAGTTTGGTTTTAAATGAACCAATATATGTTTTGTGCGTTACCGAGATCTGGCTTAACGATAATATACCATCAACAGAGCTCAATATCGCAGGCTACGTGTTTCTTAGGTTGGACCGTTTAGGACGGCAGAGTTGAGATTTACACAAGAAGTATTTACTAATTTTCAGGGTTTCGAGGGAACTGAATATTTGCTGGTGGAGATTCGCATATGTAGACTTAAATTGTTGATATGTAGTTTTTATAGAGTTCCCTCATTTAATTTAAAATCTTGCATAGAACATTCAGATTCACTGTTGTCCTTCGTTATCACACAGTACAATAATACACTTTTTTTGGGAAATGTCAATGTTGATCACACATTTAATAATCCATTCTATGACTGTATGCAGTCGCATGAGTTTGAACAGCTAATAAAAGAGCCAGAAGATTAATGCGGTTTTATATCTTGATAACAATGACTTTATCGAAAATGTAGGTCCCCTAAACGCTGATTTATTTTCATACCACATGTTAATTGTTTGTGTACTGGATATTTCTGTATATATAATATCCGTTCACTACCGTCGTTCTGAAAAGAACAGTTTTGCTGACGTTTCACCAAAATCACATTTGGCATTTTTGAACCTGTTTCTCGCGTCCGAATAGAGACTCAAGTGTTGGTGACTACACCGCTTCCTTTTATACTCATACCCAGGGCCGAAGGTTATATCTGTTTATGTTTTCCGGATGGCGCTGTTGTTGTTGAGCTAACTGTGCTTAATTTTTTGTGATTTTGTCGATTATTGTCTTTCATACTGTTGGCAGTATAATAATTTGTTCATTTTATTCAAATCACCTTGTTTTTCAATTTCTATGGCTTTTCGGATTATTCTGGTCTTATAATGTTCTATATTAGCAATCTCCCTATACCCATCGAAATTTATTTTGTGGCTGGTTTCCTGATGATATAGGAATAAAGCTGAGGTTGTTTGTTTGTTTCTGATGCTGAGTTTAAGCTCTTCCACTTTCTTGCTGGTATTCGCCTGCTAGTTTCCCCACTTACATCTCTTCATAGTCCTGGCATGGAATGCTGTATACTCCGTGGTTTTCCAGTTTGATTTTATCTTTTGGGTTTCCAAGAAGTTTACTTACATTCTGTATTAAACATTGAAATAATATACATTTGAAAATATTAATGAAAAACTGGTTTGAAAGTTCATTATTTTTGGAACTAAATTTTGGGCACTCTGTAGAAAATAAAAAAAAAACTAATTACTGTCAGAGTATTATTAGACTTCTTGAATTAAAGTTGTCACTACGTAGCTGGGAGAAAACAGAACTAATACGGTATTTTAAATTATTTTTTCCAAGCTTGAAAAACGATTTTTTTGTTTTTAATATATTTCTCGTAAACTGCTAAAGCAAATTAAATAAAATAGTGGAAAATAAGAAAGAATAATAAAACAAACCTAAATATCCAAGAAAATACAGGGTGTACTATTAAAAAAATATGTCGTCACACTTTTGTGGACCACCCTGTATATGCGACAATATTTTCTTAGAATACACTCATAGACCTTAGACCATCTTTGATAATGTAGGCATTATCAAAATTTTTTAAAAGAGTAATATTTGATTAAGTCTATGAATTTGAATGAAGTAATATGATTATTCCCCGAATCCAATCTGGATTTAGAAAAGGTCATAGTAGCAAAACTACTTTAATTGATATTTCCGGCAATATTTTGAGATCTCTGGATAATGGCCAACCAAGCGCCTTGGTTTTGTTGGACTATTTCAAGGTTTTCGATACGTTGGATTACGCGTTGTTGGTGGGAAAAGTTAATTATTACGATTTTGACGAAATCGCAGTAAATCTTTTTACGAACTATCTGTCCGCTAAACATCAGAAGGTGGTGGTTAAAAATAAGCTTTCCGGCGGCAAATCATTTGGAATACCTCAAGGTTCCATTCTTGGACCAATACTGTTTTCACTTTATATGGCTGACATGTATGTCTATGTTGACTCTATTAACAAAGTTACAGTGCAAGGTTTTGCTGATAATACCCAGTTGTTTCTGTCCTCTAAACTAAATGATACTGATCGTGATGTGCGAATTCAGCATCGGAACATGTTCCATCTCTATTTACGCAAGAAATAATAATTTCAGGCACATTGGTAGCAAGTGTTCAGTTGTATGCTTTTCTCCTAGAACTGGAGCATTTTTCGAAGTTGACACTTCATGATTATTTGCTCGACATAGTCCAAAAATTTCGTCCGTAAACTAATACTTACCCAAACTCCATTATATTTGCTAGATAAGAATGCGATCGGTTATGCTGATCGAGAGATCAGTCTTAGAAACCATAACAAGATTTAAAGACCTAAACTTAGAATCAACTCTTTTACTCACTCCTTTTCATACAATGCTTCCAAAGTCTATAGTGTAGTAATTTTTTCCTTTAATCAACGGTAATAGTAAGTCTTTCGAGGCAGGGTAAAAAAATACCTTTTAGAAGTAAACAACATCTAGTTAGTCATTTCCGGTAATTTTATTGTGTACTCCGTACCTGTATGTGTCTAAATACCTGTTGCCTAATAAGTTTTATTTCTAATATGTTGGTTCTTTATCTAATTATTTATGTAACTATTTAGTACCTGTATCTCTCTTCATATAAAAAAAGTACATTCGTCTAAAGATTAAGTAGCTAAACTTTGTCTTATTGGCAATTTTGTTATATATTTATTATTAAAAATGCATTTTTGTTGAGATATATGTATACATCTTATTGTTGTTTTATTGCCAAATAAAAGCCATTTATTATTATTATTATTATTATTATTATTAATGGTAACTAAAAAATAAATTGATTATAATTTCCAATTTTTATTTCATTGTAACTTTTATATGTCCCATTTTTTGTGCTTCTCATACCTATATTTCAAAATAATTATAAATTGTAACTCCATCCGATTCATTTACATCCTTCAAGTTCTAATTTTAAAAGAAACTATCATGCCACTCTATTCAAGGTTATTAACTGTGAGTGGTGCAATTAAAAAATTTCATCAAATAATCAAAGTAACCAAAATTGATTAAAACTGCCGATTATAATTGGACGTAGTATCTCAAAAAGAGGGGAACGAGTCAACATGCTTTTTAAGTTAAACACGCCATTTCCTTTTCGGATTTTAAATTTTCCTTAAAATTCTGAACATACATTACGTAGCATATCCAATTTTAATTGTTTTCAAGATATTGACTTTTGAAAGCCGAACAAAAGGAAAATCTTTCCTAGTATTTTTTATTATCTTTTTAATGATATCAACTTCCGACTTAAGTAGAAGTAAAAGTTTTCTACATAAAAAAAATCCGAAAAATATTGAGCATATCATATAGAATTGGATAGCGAGACTATAAGAAACATCCATCAAAAATCTAGAGATTGGAATGTGTAATTTGCTTTGACCTAGGTCAAATCACTTACATTACACACAGCCTCTCAAAGCTTTATATTGTAAATTTTTGTATGTCGATATCTCGAAAACCAATAAACTTAGGTAGGACATGATAAATGAAATATGTTTAAAATCTTGAAAATAATAGGATATTTGAAAAAAAAATTACTCATGCTATACGTTTTTTAAGATAACCTGTAGACATACTAATATATAATATTTCATATACAATCGACGAATCAAACCGATTTTCGTTTTCTATTTCATTCCTGAGATTTTCAAATACATAGGTCTCTCACCAAAACGAAAATTGACAATTTCAGACTTTAAAAAGCTGTAAAATCTAAATAGTTTGCTTTAAAGCAAAATGCCTTTATATTGTCTTATCATGTCATTTACTAATTTTACCTGACTCTAAACCGCTTCTCTTTTTAAATGCAAATTCCTCTTACTTGGACCGGAGGTTTATACAATAATAAATAGAAAATTAAAACAAGAATATGTAATAATTTAGTCGAATCGTTTGTATTTTATAGCCGCTCAGATTTAGATAGTTAGTTATAATACATGTTAGATGAAGTATGTGTAGAATCTTCATGACAATTCAAAATTGGAAAACAAATGGGGCATTTCATAAAAAATTATTTGCAATTATCGATCTTGTATTGTTTTCTGGCAGGTCTAAAATTAATACAAAAAATTGTTTTTTAACCAAAGTTTTTTTCATTTCTTATAATAAACTCTTTAGACGGGTGACAAAATGTGTCTTCGAATTTGTGAATTCTGCAGGATACGAGCTAGATTTATAATGTACTTCGAAGTAGTTTACATTGGTTTTAGGTAATTTTTAATGTCTTTTGGATACAAGCTTGGTAGCCGATGTTCTTTAGTACTATTTAAAACCCCCATAGAGGTTACATTGATAAATACATATAACTAGACATGTGTTTAATTATTTTTATTAAAGAGTATTTGTGCTAAATTTCAGGTCAATAGATAAAAAATAGTTTTCTCCAGACAAACTTTCTTCCCATATTTTACACTCTTAGCGATTAAATTTTTTAAAATCCTTTCATAACCTGCTTAGGTCACAAAAGGAACCTACTCAGTAAGGACATACCTTTTTAAAATATTAGTATAGAAAGGCAAGAAGCTCAGGTTTGTCACAAACTTTCGTTATGTGCTGATATAGGAATTGGCTACACAACTTACTACAAGCGTTGATACTTGTCAGCTGACTTTGCAGTGTTTCTATTAAGATGCAGCGCAACCTGCATAAACTAACAAAATGGTTTTCATAATAATATTGCCATGTATGAATACAAGTTGGGCTGTAGCTAGAAGAAATATCGTAGTTATTTCATCCTGTAGCCAATTCTTATGCCAAAAAAAAACTAGGCAAGCTTGTGTACCTGAAACTTCCCTCTTGTGAATCTTACCTTTTATTAGCAATAGTGAAGCGTGACCCAATTTAGTTCAGTACATAGTCATTGAATAACACATAATATTGTCTTTTCAAACACTTTTTGGGCGCCATTTTGTTCTATCATCTTTAATTTCTATAAAATTTTACCAGCTTCTACTTTTGCCACACTTAATTTTTGGGCATAATTTAAAATACATTCAAATAAGTAATTTTTACATTGACCGTCAATTATTGACGCACACCGCTATTTTTGAATGTGTACCCTATATAACATTTAATTTTTCTACAAAATTTAAAGGCAGATGAACTAGATTTTTTTACGTTGATTTTTTAAAAATTGTATGGCCGCCATTTAGTCTCGCCATCTTGAGTTCGTACCACAATTTTACCAGTTTATCTCTACATCACCCTTAATGCTTGCACAAAATTTGAACTTAATCATATAAGTAGTTTTTTCAGGCTAATTTATGAAATACTTTATTAGGCCGCTATTTGGTTTTGCTACCTTTGATTCATACCAAAATGTTACAATTTCGTTCCTAAGTCACATTTGATTTTTTGTGCAAAATTTGAGATAAATTGAATAATTAGTTTTTTTAGTAATAAATTTTTTAACGTATCACTAGGCTCCATTTTGCTCTGGAATATTGGGTTTTTGCCAAAATATTACCAGATCATCGTCATATAACCCTTAATTTTTGAATAAAATTTAAAATCAGTCTGGTATGTAGTTTTTAAGCTCTGCCGCGAACTGACACACAGACAGACCGACACAGATGGGCCGACGCAATTGATAAAACATATTTTTTGGCATCTAGAGACGCTAAAACGTGAAGATATGTGAGACCTGAGAGAGATTATTTGTACCATACTTTTACTAGTTCATCGCTATACCACAATTAGTTATGGCACACAATTTGAAATCAATTCATTAAGTAATTTTGACTGAATTCTTAAATACTTTAGTAACCGCCATTTTGTTCCGCAATCTTAAATTTTTACCAAAATTCTACCAGTAGATTCCCACATAATATTTGTTTTTTGCGCAAAATTTGAGAAAAATTGTGTAAATAGCCTTAAAGTAATGTTTTTTTAACTTTTTAAATGATTTTCGTTAACGATCCTCTTGTTATGTTAGAGTGGTGTATTATCTGAGGTTAGAATCCAGTAAAAAAAAAAAACAAAAGTCTTTTTTTTTATTTTAGACGTTTGCAAATCTATTGTTGCACCCTCAGGACAAATTTCTGTGAAACAAGCAATTGGATTAATATTTTAACATCTTCCAGTCAAACTTAATTTGTCCTGAGGATGCAGCAATAAAGTTGCTAAACGTTGACAATTTAAAAAATGACTTTTGTCTTGTCACTGGATCCTAACCTCACATAATACACCACTCTAAAATTGTTTTAACATTTCATTAGGCCATACTGGATTTTTCCAAAATGCTACCAGAATAAGTAGTTTTTTAAGTATGCCGTAAACTGATAGACTAACAGACAGAAGACCGACGGAATTGAGAAAAAATGTTTTTTGGGATCTAGAGACCCTGAAACATGAAGACCTGAAAAAATCTCGAAGGGTGAGTCTTTCACGATTACAATACTTTCCTTTTATGAGGAAGGTAAAAATGAAGAATTTCACTTTGTTTATTTAAAATATCGACAAACGTTAGCTCCAAGCTTTAGATGCATTCAACAATTTCATCATGTAGCAGTAACATTTTACAAATCCTCGAGTATCAAATCTTGACTCTAGTATGGCGCCGACTTACGCTAAACAATCTGTGGTATAAATGAAAGATTTTTCTTTACCTCAAACAACTCAGCAATGTAATCGATAATAGAATTCGAACCTGCAGGGTAGATCGCTGCCAGAAAACCAGCCTAGTAATGCAAATTACTTATTCTATTTATAATTTAAATAACTAGCATTAATAATAGAAATAAAGCAATATTATATCGCAGACATCATAACAGCTGCGTATTATCCGTTTAAATTCAGTTAAAGACACTTGAAGATACGCCCCTCGATACCATACTACGTTATTTGCATTTTTGGTGTTTATTTAAATTATAAATATTGATAGTTATTTAAATTACAAATAGGAAAAGTAATTTGTTGCTGTTCTGGCTGCAATCTACCCTGTAGGTTCGAATCTATTATGAAGCCCTCCATATAAAATCTTCATCATTTGAAGATTAGTTTAATAATTACATTCACTTTGTTCGTTATGTTACTGTATAACTTGTTTAAGCAGATTAAATTTAAATAAATTTAACTTTGAAAACCAAAACAATTATTACTAGATTATTATTAATCTGAAATACAAACAAAGCTCGACTTTAATGCAAAAACATACCTGTCAACCACCCGAAAATTAATTTATGATCAGCTTTATTGGGGAGTACTATTCAAAACAAATGATCTCGCAATATGACATTTTCACTAAAATGTTACTAGGTCATCCCCCCGTATGACCCTTAATTTTTTACCAAAATTTGAAGTCAATCGGATAAGTAGTTTTTCAGTTATGCCGCAAACAGGCAAACCGACACACAGACAGGCAGGCCGATGGAATTGAGAAAACAAGTTTTTTGGCATCTAGAAACCCTGAAAAGTGAAAATCTGAAAAAATCTCGGAGGGTAATTTTTTCACGATTACAATACTGCCCTTTCAGGAGGTAAGTAAAAAGGAAGAATTTCACTTTGCTTATTTAAAGTATCCTCAAAACGTTGGCTCCAAGCTCACGTAGTAATAACATTTCACAAATCCTCGAGTATCAAATCTTGACTCTAGTATGGCGCCGACTTAGGCTAAACAATCTATGGTATAAATGAATGATTTTTCTTTACATCAAACCACTCAGCAATGTAATCGATAATAGAATTCGAACCTGCAGGGTAGATTGCTGCCAAAAAAGCAGCCTAGTAATTCAAATTACTTATTCTATTTATAATTTAAATAACTAGCATCAATAATAGAAATAAAGCAATATCATATCGAAGACATCATAACAGGGGCGTATTATCCATTTAAATTCAGTTGAAGACACTTGAAGATACGTCCCTCGATACCATATTACGTTATTTGCATTTTTGGTGTTTATTTAAATTATAAATAATTGATAGTTGATAGTTATTTAAATTACAAATAGGATAAGTAATTTGTTGCTGTTCTGGCTGCAATCTACCTTGTAGGTTCGAATCTATTATGAAGCCCTCCATATATAATCTTCATCATTTGAAGATTAGTTGAATAATTACATTCACTTTGTTCGTTATGTTATTGTATAATTTGGTTAAGCAGATTAAATTTAAATAGATTTAATTTTGAAAACCAAAAAAATTATTACTAAATTATTGATAATCTGAAATACAAAGCTCGGCTTTAATGCAAAAACATACCTGTCAACCACCCGAAAATTAATTTGTGATCACCTAAATTGGGAAATACTATTCAAAACAAATGGTTTCCCCATAATAGATTTTCGCCAAAATGCTACTAGGTCATCCCCATATGACCCTTAATTTTTTACCAAAATTTGAAGTCAATCGGATAAATAGGTTTTCAGTTGTGCCGGTCTGTCTGTTCGACAGACCGACACACCGACAGGCAGATCGATGGAATTGAGAAAAAAAGTTTTTTTGAGAAAACAAGTTTTTTTTTTCAAGATCTGAAACAATTTCGGAGGGTAACTTTTTCACGATTACAATACTTTTCTTTTACGAGGTAAGTAAAAAGGAAGAATTTCACCTTGCTTATTTAAAGTATCCCCAAACGTTGGCTCCAAGCTTTTGTTGCAAACAATATTTCATCATGTAGTAATAACATTTCACAAATCCTCGAGTATCAAATCTTGACTCTAGTAAGGCGCCGACTTATGCTAAACAATCTGTGGTATAAATGAAAGATTTTTCTTTACATCAAACCACTCAGCAATGTAATCGATAATAGAATTCGAACCTGCAGGGTAGATTGCTGCCAGAAAAGCAGCCTAGTAATGCAATTACTTATTATATTAAATAACTAGCATCAATAATTGAAATAAAGCAATATCATATCGAAAACATCATAACAGGGGCGTATTATCCGTTTAAATTCAGTTGAAGACACTTAAAGATACGTCCCTCGATACCATATTACGTTATTTCCATTTTTGGTGTTTATTCAAATTATAAATAATTGATAGTTGATAGTTATTTAAATTACAACTAGGCTAAGTAATTTGTTGCTATTCTGGCTGCAATCTACCCTGTAGGTTCGAATCTATTATGAAGCTCTCCATATATAATCTTCATCATTTGAATATTAGTTGAATAATTACATTCACTTTGTTCGTTATGTTATTGTATAATTTGGTTAAGCAGATTAAATTTAAATAGATTTAATTTTGGAAACCAAAATAATTATTACTAGATTATTATTAATCTGAAATACAAACAAAGCTCAACTTTAATGCAAAAACATACCTGTCAACCACCCGAAAATTAATTTATGATCGCCTAAATTGGGGAGCACTATTCAAAACAAATGACACAATTCCATGTAATAGGTAAATCAAATTAATACTGAATAAACTTGAACTCTTTGCTGATA
This sequence comes from Kuschelorhynchus macadamiae, assembly GCA_030620095.1. Taxonomy (NCBI): domain Eukaryota; kingdom Metazoa; phylum Arthropoda; class Insecta; order Coleoptera; family Curculionidae; genus Kuschelorhynchus; species Kuschelorhynchus macadamiae. Next base: position 36,044 of record JAUTXW010000186.1, read on the forward strand.
ACTAACTGATAAAATGAAATATAAAAATACTGATTATTTGTAAGTAATCAAACCTCATATTTTATTATCTTAATACATATCATAGTAAATAATTGCCACAATTTAGTTCATTTAAATATTTTCATTAAGCCAGGTGCAATAGCGAATGATCCATAATAAATTTTTTAATGATTTTTTTTTGGCTTTGTATAAACAGTAGCTAATTACCTATTATGGAATACGGTAATCGGTTGTTAATTAATTAGGAATATTCGTCAGCGTAATTTTAACAAGCTTCTATTATTATAGTAGCTCTATTTATTTTTTCAGGGCAGACCTCGACGTTTTATCATTATAAAGATTTTACACGACTTTATGGCCTATTAAAACTATTGATCGGCGTTGTTCTACGAATAAAAAGCAAAGATATAAGAAATATAGTTTTTACTGAATTTTAAACAAAGCGTTTAACAAAAGTAAGAATATGGGGAAATCTCAGATACCGCTTGGATCCGCCAAATTTACCGTTTTTCTGTTATAAAAGAAAAATAATGTTTTTAAAGGAACACCATATACTATATTACTCTTTTAAAACCTGCGTAAAATTCTCAATACTTTTTATTAAAAGCACTTTTTAAGAAAGTTAACAGTTTTTGCGAAAATAAGGCTCTAATATCAATAATTTAATATATAACCTTTTATTAAATTACCTGCACACAAAAGATTACCTGATATGTTTGACAATGTGACTTGTTGATTTACAAAAATGGATCGTTTAACTGAAACCCAAAGAATTCAAATTTTAATTATATATACTGGGTTATGAGGATAGAATGCAAAAGTTGCAAGATGTTTGTAACTTTTTTAATGACAAATATCCTAACAGAAATCTAATAACTAAATCTATCATAAGTAAAATTAACAAAACATTTCGTAAAACTCGAAACGTAAAAGATGCTGTACGTTTTGGCAGACCTAAAAGCGCAACCGATGGTGAAGGTTCTGAATGTTTTAATCCGTTTAGAAGAAAATCCGCATCTTTTTACCAGAACATAAGAAAGAGAAAATGACGTCTCACACATGTCCGTAGACTGTAGTTTTATCTATACAAAATACCTTTGACGCAAGGACTCTCGGAGGATAATTACTATAGGCGCTTGGAATTTTGTGAAATCATGATAAAAATCAACATTGGATACGTGAGAATCATACCCAATTTTCCCAAAAGATAAATGTTAATAACAGTAAGTTCCTTACTTAGCGTGTTCCATTAAGTATTTAAACTTGATTTTTTTAGGTAATGATGCACTAAATGATGAAATATGGTTTCAGCAGGATGCGGTTTTACTCGGAATATTCGGGAACATTTAGACAATGTTTCTTTTTTGAAGATGGATTAGACGTAGGGGTACAATAGAGTGGCCGCCTTGGTCTCAGGACTTGACGCCCCTCGACTACTTTTTGTGGGGATACCTTAAAAAGGTGTATAAAACTAAGCACAATGACCCCGAGGATTTAAAAGAGCGAATAGTAATCGAGTGCAGACGAATCCAAGAGGCTGGCATTTTGCTTTAAAGGTACCTATTATATGTTTCCCCACAGTATTTTGCCTACTGCCAGGAAGTAAATGGACACCATTTTAAACACCTTACTTAGTTATTGTTTACGTTGTCCGTTTTTTACAACCCTTTTTTAAAGTTGAGATGCTGTTTTCTCTTGCTAGTGTTTTGGTAGCAAGATGAGGAATTATTGTGCTTTCCGGTCTGCGAGAACGTACATCATCTTTTACCTTTTTTTTTCATTTTACTCATGGTAGATTTATATATTGCATTTCTGTTAGGATATATCTTATTAAAAATATTATAAACATCTTTCAGATTTCACATTCTATCCCCATAACCCAGTATAATTAAAATTTAAATTTTTAACAAAACAAAACTGACATTGTTAAACATACCATGTAACATTTTGTGTGTAGGTACTTTAATAAAGTGTAATACATTAAATTATGGATATTAGACCCTTATTTTCGCAAAAACTGTTGACATTTATAAAAAGTACTTTTAATAAAAAGGATTGAGAAGTTTAGGCAGATTTTAAAAAAGTAATATAATATAGGGTGTTTCATTAAAAAAAAAATCCTTTAATAACCGAAAACGGTAAATTTGGCGGCAATGGTCTCCATTGGATTCGGTATAATTTCATACCTAATTATGTATAATATTATTGCAGGATATTAACATTTTAAAATTCCCACAAATATTTAGATATAAGAATTCACTTTAATTGGGTATTCAACCTTAGTACAATAAAATTATTTTATTATTGTAGTGTTGAGTTTACGGAATAATAATCATATTTAGTCAAAAAGTACGTCGGATAATGGCAAATTGAATTTAAACTTTGCATCTTATTTTCCTTCAAATTCAATGCATGTGTCGTTTAAAGTCATTCGTGTTTTAGTTAATTCGATGTTACAGAGTTTCGAACAATGGCAGTAAATGTTAAAAATGACTGTTTAAAATATATTAACATTTATTTGTGAGCAATCTGGCATCATATTATCTTAATACATATCATAGTGAATAATCACAATGTAGTTAAATTTTTTCATTAAGCCAGATGCAATAAAGGATGATCCATAATACATTGTTTTAATGATTTTTTTTTTGAGTTTGTATAGACAGTAGCTAATTACCTATTATACAGTAAGGTAATTCGTCATTAAATAATTAGGAATACGTTAGCGTAATTTTAACAATCTCCTATTATTATAGAAGCTATATTTATTTTGCTGGGCAGACAACGACTTTTATCATTATAAGGATTTTATACGACTTTATGGCCTGTTAAAACTATTGATCGGCAGTGAAGTTCTGTGGATAATCAGCAAAAGGTATAAGAAACATAGTTGTTACTGAATATTAAATATAATATTATTTTAGGATATTATAATACAAACATTTAGATATAAGAATCCACTTGAATTGGGTATTCAACCTTAGTTCAATAAAATGATTCTATTACTTGTTCTGTTAAGTCTACGGAATTGTAATTATGTTTAGCCAAAAAGTAGGACGGGTAATGTCAAATTGAATTTAAACTTTGCATTTTATTTTCCATCAAATTCAATGCACGTGACGTCTAAAGTAATTCGAGTTTTAGTTAATTCGATGTTATATAGTTTCGCAGTAAATGGCAATTCATGTTAAAAATGACTGGTTGAAAAATATCAAAATTAGTAGTCAAATCAATTTAGTTAATTGAAATATTTTCATTGAGCCAGGTACCATAAAGGATGACACATAATAAATTTGTTTAATGATTTTGTGTTACTTTTTATAGACAGTAGCTAAGTACCTATTATAGAGTAAGATAATCAGTCATTATTTAATTAAGAATACGTTAGCGTAATTTTAACAAGCTCCTATTATTATAGAAGATATATTTATTTTGCATAGCAGACCTCGACTTTTCTGGATATAAATGTTTTATACGACTTTATGGCCTAAAAGATATAAGGAATATCGTTGTTACTGAATATTAAATATAATATTTTAGGATATTGAAATCTTAAAATTCCCGCAAACATTTAGACATAAGAATCCACTTGAATTGGGTATTCAACCTTAGTTCAATAAAATTATTTTATTACTTGTCCTATTGAGTTTATCATATTCATATTCATAATCATATTTAGCCAAAAAGTACGTCAGATAATGGCAAATTGAATTTAAACTTTGCGACTTATTTTCCTTAAATTCAATGAATGTGATTGAAGTCATTCGTGTTTTAGTTAAGTTGATGTTATATAGTTTCGAACAATGACCGTAAATGATAATTCATGCTAAAAATGACTTTTTAAAATATATCGAAATTTATTTGTAAGTAATCAAACCTAATATTTTATTATCTTAATACATATCATCATCATATAAAATGCATACCGCAATCAAAATAACTAGGTAATTTACAGTAATGATAAATATTTTTCTCAAAATTTAGTTTTCTTACAGTTTCACATATAAGAATTTTTTTCTGTTAAGCAGTCTTTTATAAAAATATTTTTTTTTTAGTTCTGGAAGGGATTAGATTAAGAAGATAATGCCTCTATACATAATAAGCTCAAACCTAATAGTTTTTTTCAATTGTTTGTGATTTATTGTGTGTTTATTTTAGTACTAATTTTAAGGCCGGCGTGATGTAAAGTTTGTTACTTTCAAAAAGTTGGTGAGTTGTTCATTTGCTCCAAGACTTGAAGAACTTCCTTGTACCCACTTTTAGCATAAAAAAAATTAATCTACTTTTTATTAGTCATTTGTTAATAATTAAAAAAGAGAAGAGAAAAATGTCGTAGAATTTGAAATATTCACCATTAGGAATAGATCCCCGTTTACCATATTTAAGTACAAGCGTCATAACCGGTGTTCGAGTCTTTTTCCTAACATGCCTCGACTAATAAGGTAAAATATCATGTATATAGTAGTTTTGTGAAATCCAGTTGTATACTAGGAAGTATAAATTGCAAAAACTGCAAACCAACAAACCTGTAAAATAATTTTTAATTTTAACTTTTGTATCACTGCATATCAAATATTGTATAATACAAAAATATTTATTGCTACATAAAAATATAAAAGCTCTGAAGCTCTCGTTAAAATGATCCTCAGCACACAACAGTAAAATCACGTTTGCTATTTGAAGTCTCTTTTAATTGTTTTAAACCACGATTTTCTTTTATCACCTTCCCTAGAAACGAAGATAACAGCCAGTTTGCCGATGTATTTTTACAATTTTCTCCAAAACAACTCTTAATTCTCTTGTCCACCTTTTTTCTCGGTAAAAATAAATTTAAGAAATACCTAGATAACTTCAAATTGAGGTTGACACTAACAATTGATGTTACGACATAATTTCGAATTTCGGGAGAAGGTCATTTTCCATTTTCTCCGTTGCCAAAGCATTGGGACTTCTGACGTTACAGCACTATGTTGTCGCATTCTGTGGTCTGGATATATTTATTGAAAAACAGGATTATTAAAGAATAATAATATACCTTTGCGGTCCCTAATATAGCATCTATTTTCATTTTACAAATTTAAATAAAAATAGTTGATAACTGAATTAATCAAACCGTTTAGTAATTAAAATACAATAGAATAAAATACAAAAAGCCTCTATTTGAAATTGAAAATAGTCATGCACAAAGATTATTAGAATGATGGGATGGTTCAAATTAATGCTCTTCCACGCAACCATTAAATGCATTAAATAAATCCTAAATAGAAAGAAATGTAAAAAGCACACAATCTACCTACGCTCCCGCTCTCCTAACAGAAATTCTTTTATTTACTTCTTAAACGAATGGGACATTTTGATAATTTCGAGGAGTTTATTTAATATATTTGCTGAATTATATGATAATGAACGTTGAAATTCACGGTGTCTGGGAATTTTCACTAGTTAAACGATTATGTAAACATCGTTAAGAGAAAGACAAAATCGTTGTTATTCTGCAATGTTTTATTTTCACCAATCGTTTTAGTTAGAGTAAGAAAGTGGTGCGCTTTGGATATGTTATGTATCATAGCAAGGTCCTCATTAATTTTTAAAGTTCCAGTATGTGATTCAGAAACTAAGAAGGAAAAGTAAATTTGAAAATCATCTGCATATAAATGAATGTTTCAGTATTTTAAATAAGTATTAAAATCAGATATATAAAGTAAGTACAAAAGATGATCCAAAATACTACCCTGCGGGACATCCTTGTCTATACTTAAAAACTCTGATCTATTACCGTTAAGAACCACCCTTTGATTCATTTCGGTTAGGTAACGTTAAAAAATGAAATCACGTTCCGAGATAAGCCAAAGAAATATAATTTATCACAGACCAAACCATGGTCCATTGTATCGAAATCTAAAATCAAGTAAAAACCAGTGCCCTATCAACAGGTAAAAATATCATCTCAAACAATGAAACTTTAAGGAGTGCTATACTGCGATGAGGCTGAAATCCTGATTGCACCACAAGCAGAATAATACAGTGAGATAAGAATTCAATTGTTGTGCAACAATCTTTTCTGAGATCTTCGATAAAGTGGGCAGAATGCGTATTAGCCTATAATGACTTAACTCAGTAGGATTATTACATTTTGGAATAGGGATTATGTTTGCTTGTTTTCAATCATTTGATTATCAACTCCCGAAGCGTAACTTCTTACAGAATCTAAGATTTTTAAAATGCCATCGGCAGACACTTAAAATTAAACTCTCCGCTGTGCGGTACATTACGTTAATTCTTCTACTTACTAATTATACTTAAAGCATCATTTGAAATTAAATGAATAGAGTTAGGAACGTCGTTAATAAAATTATTGTTTAGGATATTTGGATTACACTCGTAGAATTTGTACTACTACCAGAAATATTTAAGTACTTCAGCGTTTTCCAAAACTCTTTAGTGTTAGATTTACACTTAAATTCCTGATTTGCTTTTTTCTCTATTTAACAGTTTTAAATAGAATAAATATAACAAAAACAGAATTAACATTATTATTCCAAATAGTGTTCATATTATTTATGTCTGTGAAATTAAATATTTCGTCCCACCCAATACACACATTTCAGTTGTTTTAAGAAATACATCTAAATCAAAATTAGAAAAATCACGAAAAGTGTGAAAAAAAGGCTAAATTTTTCTTTCTTTATGTTAACTAAGCAAGTAACCAACGAGAAATCTGAAATATTATCCATGGCTTCAACATTAACATTCGTTAGAAGATCTGTAGAAGAAGTAATTATTAGGTTAATTAAAGCAGGAGTGTTCTCTGTTGAACGGGTTAGTTCACAGACTACTTGATACATATTATACTTTTGTTATAAGTTATTAAACAAATATATGGCATTACTAGTTTGAGACATATCAACATTGAGGTCACCACTCAACATATCATATTCAGGTAGAAATGAAGTCTAAGTAGATTCTAAAATGTTTAAAATAGGTATAAATATTCGCTGTAGGCGACCTATAAAACGTTCCAGACACATTCTCTTATCCCCGACCTTAGATGAAATTAGTTAGATTACCTTAAAATAAAATTACTTTGTTCTATTATAACTAATATAAATACTTCACTGGTGTATTGCACCAAGGAACCAAGTAACTACATGACTAAATATCCCTCCTGTGCCTATACACGGTACTTATTCGCTTAGTTGTTTGTTATTGTTTACGCTCTTATGGCATGAAAACAAAAAATCATTATAGTTTAAACATTATAGATACGCACTGAACTCCAAACTAAAACCCACAATTCACTAGCTTAAAACTGCTTATAGTCCAGTTTTTAGTTAAGTGACAAATTTACAAAAAACAGTTGTTAAGAAAAACGAAGAGACGCTTGGTAAATATATAATACCAATTAAATCTGTCCGTCCAAATTTTACGATTACATTAAAACTGGCCCTAGTAAATACTTTCCAAACATAAATTTTCCTAATAAGCAATTTGTTTACCGCCTCTGGTATTCGACATATAAACAGGTTTAATAGTGTGCAATTATTTCCGTTATTAATTGCCCATCGGCAAGCGTTTATTTGTTTTAAAAGTTTCAGCATCTAAAATAGCACTGTCATTAAAAATTTTATCTCGAAGTTTATAAACGAAAGTTATTTTATTTTAACTTTTTGGCTTATTGGCTCATTTGTTTGAAGGAGAGCTTATTAGCTTAAGTTCCTTAATAAGCAGCTTAACGTTTAGCAAAGGCTTATACCATTTTAACCCAGTTTAATAATCTTTCTCTCCCTCTTATAGCTACTAAGGCACCATTCGCCATTACAATACATAGGATTAATTGGTGTCCATTAAAAAAGATTAAAAAAAGGTATACCATAACGTTTATACACGGTGAGAGATAAATAAAAAATCTCAGTATTAAGTTAATAAGGATATCCAAAATCAGTTGCACCCGTCAAATTTACTTGACTTTTTGGTAATTTCTTAAAATATCTTTTAATATAGTGGGTGTCTTAAAAGAATGGGAAATGGGTCAAGTTATTTTTTTCAAATTTGATTCTTCATAAGCTTGTAAATACATTTCATCTAGCAAGTTCTATACCCAGGTTAAATTGTTTTAAAAATACTAACGCTCGAATAATTGAAACGGTTTATACATTCCCATCTGAGATTTTTTGGTATTACTGTGCTGTACATGAAATCAAACTTTTCCGTTTTCTTTTGAAAGCAGAAAAATGTTGAAAACTTAGTAAACGAGAAGTTGCAGCCGTAATAATAATATTTTAAAGAATGCTACAGGAGAAATGTTTAAACTTTTTGAGATAAATATAAAATGTGACAAAATAAGGTGTTTTACTTGGGTGTCATTTTGGTCAGTCATGTTGAATTCGTACCAGTTTATCTCTACATCACATTTAATTTAAACTAAATGAAAGATTTAAGCAGCTTTTTTGGACAGTTTTATTGAGTATTTAAATCACATGCTCACGTTTCGACAGTGATCTGTGTAATCATTAGGGCCAGATTCTGACAACATACTTGAAATTGATTAAGTATCAATATGAATCTGCATAAGTGATGTTGTTTTATGTCTCCTTAATCTAAAAATATTCTCCTATGCCGAATATTAAGTTTACCAGTCATAAGTATCTGGCTTTTATGATAACACTGCTCAGTGCCGAAGCGTAGGCATTTGATTCAAATATTCAATAAAACTGTCCAAAAAAGTGGCTTAAATCTGTCTTTTTGAATTGTATTGTGAACGCGAACTACCAAAATTGATTTTTTCAATATTTTAGTAAGCCGCCGTATTGGATTCGTACCTAAATGTTAGTAGTTTATTTATATATTTATGACCCTTATCATTTGACGAAAATTTCAAGTCAATCGGGCCGGCAGACACAAAGACAGATTGATATACAGACCAACAGACAAAGAGAATGACGGAGTTAAGAAAACATACTTCTTTGGCATTTAGAGACCTTAAAACGCGAAGATGTGTAAAAACCTCGGAGGTGATTTTTTACGATTACAATACGAGAGAAGTAAAAATAAATGTTGGCCCCCTTTTTTAAATCGAAGGCCGACGAGGGTTTAACCAATTATGATAATTTTGTTTGATTGCTGATATCTTCTTTCTAATAAGCCCGCCATATCGTAAGTTACCCTACTCGGTATAGAGGTACGCGGAAAAAACTCAATGGATCCCTATTATACAAAAAGAAAAGTTATGATTCATATAACGGGTCTTTTATTTAACATCGTTTAGATCGTTTATATCCAATACTTCCTTACGGATTAGATTTATTAATGTAGGTTCCCTCCCTCTATTTAACAACTGAAGTTTAGTTGACGTCAAATACTGCAAAAGCACTTCGCCCCGTGCATTATTGTTCATGCTACCACACACTTGGAATGTGCATTGGCATCACATCCTATTAAAATGGGTAAACCCTCATTGCTTGCAAAGCTCACCACACCAAGGAGATCCTCGGTCGGCGGCGGGCGAGGAACATCATATGGCAGATCATTATCTAACCCATTGCTTTAAATCTAGTATTTCTTATCTTGTATTATTTTTCTTTTACAGCGATCATGCTAGAATACAAGGTAAGGAATACTAGATATAAAGCAATGATGGTTAGTCTTTATCTGCCATATGATGAGCCTGGCTCGCCGTCGAGCGAGGGTCTCGTTTGTGTGGTGAATTTTGCAAGGAATGAGGGATTACCCGTGTTCATAGTTTCAAGGGTATACGAAAAGTCATGTCCACTAAGGAAGGAATGGGCACGGAAAGTCAGGTGATGGAGCCGTAAGCTCACGGACCTGAGGGACGTAGCGAGAGGCAGCAGGACCGGACGGAATATTTCCGGTCTTTCTTCAAAAAGAGTCCGCTTTACTGACCACTAGGATTAGAGAGGTGTTCAGAGCCAACCTTTACTTGGTATATGTTCCAGGGTCATGTCATTCCTTATAAAAGGACCGGAAAAGGGTTTTCAGCACTAACTAACCCATTCAACGAGTTCCAGTATGATTACAGAGAAAGACGATGTATGGAAACCGCTTTTCATGCACTTGTGCACAAGGTAAAAAAACGCTCTGCTTTAAGGAGTACCGTCTAGCTGTTTTCTTCGATGTAAAGGGTGCACGGAGAGTCGCGGATAAGTGTGTCGGACTCTGTACTAACTCCGGAGGGCCGTGTGGTCAAATGTTTCAATAGGTTGGTGGACAGCGGTAGAGAACCAGACGACATGTCTAAGACTTGGAAGGGTCCAACGACTAGCGTTCGTGGCTAGCACCGGTGGCATGAGGACAACGCCTACAGCTGCGCTGAATATTTTGCTGGGCTTGTTATCTCTAGCCAATTGGATCAAAAATAAGGCAATTGCGGCCCATCTTCGAATAAGAGACGCAGACATTTGGTGGGAGAGGGGTGAGATTGTCGGTCATGGCCGCATCTCAATAATAGCAAGTATAGAGGTGCCCATATCAGCATTCAAAATTGGTCTTACTAGGCAACAGTTAAAGGTGGATAGGCCATATGCTCTCAGAATTCCTGACAACGGTAAGTGGGATAACGGAGCAGTCTCAGAAACAAAACACCAGTGCTATACCGACGGATCACGGCTGTCCTGTGCGCAGACGTCAGGTGTAGGAGTGTTTATAGAGATATTAAACCATAGGAAAAGCTTTCCACTTGGAAAGAACAGCACGGTTTTCTAGACAGAAATATATACCATCATGATAGCGGCAATGATGGAGGAAGTTAAGAAAGGCTTAGAAAATGAAGTGGTCATATGCTCAGACAGTCAAGCAGCGTTAAAAGCATTGAACTCACCCAAGGCCAATACGGTCTTGGTACAGGACAACTGTGATACACTGGCAATGATAAAACGAGTAGAACTCATTTGGCTTTCTAGTCAGCTAAGCTTGCAGCCAACTTGCCGCTCATAGGACCGGAACCCATCTTAGGATTGGCTAGACAGCAAGTCAAGGTGGTCTTAAATGATTGAGCTTTTCGGTCCCTTTCTAGAAGGTGGATCTCCTACAACAGAAGAAGGCGAACTAAAGATTTCGTCGCGGGACCTGATAAGGCCAAAACGGCCTGGTTGCTTAGTAAAAGTAGACGAACCATTAGCTCACTCATAAGGGTGCTAACAGGCCACTGCTGTTTGAGGAGACACCTAGCACTGCTAGGTATAGAGGAGGACTCGACCTGCATCGCATGGAGTGAGGAGCAGGAAACTACACTACACTATTTGTGTAGGTGCGAAGCTAGAGCCAGACTGCGGCAAGGCATTTTTGGAGTCGTTGTGCTTCAAAGGAAAACTATTAAGGACCTATTTTGGAACGACATTCTGGCCGATATTAATGGGTCTGAAAGGTTCAAGCACGCTAGGGAGGTGGCATAAATGGTTGGGAGTGAAATCTTGTGGTAAACCCTAAGGGCCAGATTTGGCCTACCGGCATGGCTCCGGCCTGCTCTCAACTTCTACTACTACTCGTCTAGTGTTATCTGTCTTTGATTATACACATCAAGGCTGGTATTTAAATCAAATCTTATTATAATACGTTAAACTGGTTACAATCTGCTAATCAGAGTAAAAAAATGGTACACACAACTACTTTTCCTAGAATACAATATATGCGGGAAAGCACACCACACGTTCTTTTTATAAGGCATACATAACATATTATGGAAGATATAGGATAGGCTGTTAAATAAAATCTTTATAAGTTATATACGATAACGGGTCAAGAAACTTAAACTGACAAAATGTTGATGCGCAGATTATATAATTACAGCCGTGGAATAAAAAAATATTCTTAAAAGCTATATTCTAAGCAAGCTATGCACTAATTATATTTACACGTACCTCAAAATTAAGGAGAGGTAAGTGACGTTTATTCTATGCGTCCTACCAACCTAACGGACTTAAATTATATTGTTTTTTACCTTTTAGCCAATAGAAAAAAATAGGTATTATGCGCGCTACAGAAGAATAAATGTTCATGAGCTTAAAAACTAGTGAACGTATAAAAGTTTCAGCTGTAGCTATTAAGGCACAAGTATTCAGAACAAACATGAAGGTTTAGTTACTACAAGAAAGTAATATTATACTGGGACAATTTAATCTGGGACATAGAAAGGTTTAAAGTTAAATCAGAGGTATACTGACAGTGCCGTTCAATGTTTAACACAAAAACCTTCATATTGGATGCCACTACTATGAAGACGTTATATATTTGAGAACAGCCCTTAAACATCATGGAACATTTGAACAAGTTCAAAGTTATGAAAATAATTAAATCTTTATATTTTTTTAGCAATATTTTAGACGAAATCCACCTTAATCCTCAACAATATTAACTTATAAAAAATCACCAATAAAGTAATTTAAACATTTGTTAGCAAATATTTTCCTAACTTATTTTAGGATTTAGAAATAATATAGTAGAAATATATCTTATCATTTAATAATTATGAACAATCGGTTTTAATGATTATTGATAATAGTGTGATTAACGATCAAAATGCACTTAAATATCAATCACGAGTAATATATTCAACTCAGTATATAAAAAAAATTAAACATAGGTAGTTTTGGGAACTTTCTAGAATAATGTCGCCAGCCAAAACCTTTGTTACTGTTAACATTGTACTAGTATTACTATAATTTAATCTATAGGCATATCACGCGGGTTCAAAGCTCATTTATTAGGTATCGTCATTGCCTCCATTGACGTGAAGAATTCAAAGACCTCCAAATTAAGAACAGAAGTAAAGACCTTTGCTGGTCACAGATTTTGTAATTGGGAAACTCTGGACATAAAGAAGTTAACAATGTGAGAGGTACTTGTTCTTTGTAGTTTAAGAATGAATAGATGCATGCGTCTCGATATCTGAGTCTTCCTGACAGGCATGGCTAAAGAATGCATATTGGATGATAACTTGCCATAACAGAGTCAATGGTAGTACCTGCTAAACAGAGAAAAATCGCTCACAATTCGTCAGGGAGGCAAGTTTCCACGTGACGTTTGGATCATCAATCAGGTCAATGGCACTCTTTTGGTTATAGTTAAAAACATTAAGATTAAAAGAAATTGAACATATTTATTCTAAAGCAGCAGTCACACTTATCTACCGACTAAAATTTAGGCAAATTATAAGAACATTGTTTTAAATTACTAGTTATAGTCAAACGACACGTGGCACCAATCACGCCCTACTAACCACAACCAAACAGCACCGAGCGGTTGGAAATTGAAAAATGGTTATTATATTCGACGCTCGATAACCGGGGGACTGGGGACGCTCGATGGTATTTAACAATTTGTTAATTGCATATTTCTGACATTGATATGTAAAATATCAAAGGATGAATATGAATAATTAATCAAACAGTAGGGTTTTGCATCTTCTATTCTCATTATTTATATTTTACCTTTAAAGTTTAAATGCTAATGTTAAAATTAGAAAATATTAAACGATTGGTGGCACTGACTGGAGTGTACCAAACCCTTTTCAAAGCATGCATTTTCAGTCCGCAGCACATAGTCTCCAGCAACCTATCACAATTTAAGACAATACTATGTGTCTCCTGTCTAAGAGACCTAATTCATAATAAAATTGTAAAAATATAAAACCGACACAAAGTCTCGGTCTCATAAAAAATATTGTTGATGACACATGTTTCCTTCTATAAGACATCATCAATTAAGGCGAATAAATAGGAGGGCAATAAAAATACATATTTACATATGATAATGAAATAATAATAATAACAATAATAAAATGTAAATATGTATTTGTCTTGTCCGTGTTTTATTTGTTTTAATTGGTAAGGCTTGATGACGCTCATAAAGAGCGGAACACGTGTCACCAACACGATCTTTGACTAAGGCTGAGACTCTGTGTTTGTTTTATGTTTTTACATTGAATATTGCGGGTTGAAACGGGCTGCTACCGATAAATAAAAACAAAACTCAAGACTGGTTCTTTTGTGGACTAGACACCGACTTGTTAATTTTCAATTCTTGCTCTTATGATATTAGGTACGTACTAAAATGGTGATACTTTAATTTTTTACTATTTTATAGCAATATAATTAAGCAACGAATTCCACTCATATCTAACTGTAACTCTACTAATTGAAGAATAAAAAAATCTGGTCCCTATTAAACATCGAAAACGTGGAACTAAGTTAGATCCATAGAAGGGTAGAACAATTTAAGGTTGAATTTTTAATTTTGCGTCTGTTATCGATATTCTGATTACTCGAAAATCGATAATACTAAAACATGTTAAATCTTTCACCTAACCGATAAATCAATACATCGATAAATCTATATAATTTTTTTTATCAATATATCCATTATATTGTGTAATTGATTGATCGATGAAAGGTATTTCATATACTTGTTTCAATAATGTATCCGTGTATTAGTATGCAACCAAATATATCGAGTGAAACTGCACAAAATTAGATAAAACTCTTCAAATGATAAAAATAATTATATTATATAAATTTCTTAAAAATCAATGTCCCGATTACGAAATTATTCGGTTAAACAAATAATTGATATTTTTCGGTTTAATTAATGGTCAAAAATCTATAAATCGATATTTCGATTAATGAGAATAATCGATTAATCGTGAGAGATCTGTTATTTGCAATAATCGACAATAAATTATTGATTTGGATAATCGTCCAGATCTAGATATAATAACTTATGAAAAATATTCGAACGTGTACAAGAATTAAAGTTTTCCACGTAGTTGTTTCAGCACTGTCTAAAGCATTTTGTCTATTTCCAACACTCCTCATATTTACTACTTTATTTAATTTTATATTATTTATAAACTGCTTATTTTTTAAATTTTAGTCACGGTGCTAACTTAATTTATAACTCAGCTAATATTTAATAGCTATAGTATATGATGACTGACTGACATGGCCAATTATTTTTAACATTTAATTATAATTTTAAAGGGTTTTCAAAACAAATCTAAGATCTACTATCGTTTAAAAGAGAGTGTTGTCTTTTGACCTATAATTTAAATACAGTAAAACTTTTTATATGCGAAAAAAAAACCTTGGGGGTAGTATTAGTTATAACCTGAAGTATTAATTATATAGAAGTAGATCCAAATTAAAGGTCTTTATGTTTTTATTCCACTGGAATAAATGAAACATTTTTAGTTATTTATTTAACAAAGATATTTCATTTAAACACAATTCCACTGTTCAGCTTCTAACAAATAGCTCGGAATTTTGTAAAAATTAAAGTGGCTCGTTACATAGTAGCTAAGAGGATATCGGATTAACTCTAAAACGTGATTTTTCGATATTCTTTTATAAAGTTTGGATACATCTCATTTTAACTTTTTTTTAAAGCAATGGTTTTTTTACGAACGACGACTCATTTATGAAATTCAACCGTTATATTTTGTATTTGGCTTAACATCCGGCTCGTTCAATATACTAGTTTTCTGTCGGTGACCCATATCGATTCATCAAAGGGCAGATATTGTGATGTAAATTATGTGCAGCAGCAGAATCGAGAATTTAAATTCACTCCGCTATACTCTTAACAGACACCATGAAATATTGTTTTCATTAGTGAGTTTCAATTTGCTTTATTCTAAAAGTATGCACACAACTGCTCATACTAATATCACGATGCTTTTATTAGCCCTTTTTACCTTGGATAATTTGTTGTAATATTCGAATAACATAAATAAAATAAATTTACTAGTATAGAGAAGCCACAGAAGCCACTAGCGATAATCTTGAAAGTAAAATTAACAGCTTAAATTTTAAAATTTAAGTACAATCGGCTTGTCATCTTATAAAATATGTCTAGTCAATATCTTGAACTTATGTACGCTGATTTCTATATATATTAGAAAAGACATTTAATTTGTCTTTTTCCGCAGAGCAAAAGTTAGTAATAGTAACATTTTTGTTACAATCATGTTATTATGTTACCGAAGCCAGTAGAAAGCAGTATTTGCTGCTATAGAACGGAAGCTTTCACGGCTTTGGTCAATTCCTAAATCATGATTGTTGGGATTAGACCATGTCAAATTTGAGTTACTATCCTATAGTAGGATAGTAATTTCGATTTGACACGATCTAATCCTATGGCGTAAAGTCCTTATGAATTTACCAATACATGCGAACGGCAGCCAGTCATCTTTTCGGAGAGCTGTAGGTTGCAGGTTCTCGGGAAATTAAACGGGGCGCCACCTAATTGACTGCGACTCAATTAGGAAGAAATCTACATTGATATTTAAATGCTGATAAAATAAAGATTTATCAGGGGCTTATCAATAAAAAACTCACTTTTTTATTTACATTTAATTGATGTTAAGAAATAAAAATAAATACATCAAGCAAGTACTATGTAAAAATATAAAATATATCAAAAATGTGAAATATGATATTAAGTTATTACCATTTTATCAACCTGTGAAATGTCGAAATGTTATGACGCAAATATGTAGATATGAATGTTAAATTGTATTGCGTGCAGGGAATCTAAAAATTCATGAATTTTCTTTTACCACACAGCTGCAAAGAAAACGTTATAAAAATATTAAGTATTTCGTCATTTTCGCTACCTGATGTAAAATTTATATATATATATAAAATTAAGAATTAGTTCCTGGAAGTCTTACAGGAAGGAACTCCAA
Organism: Kuschelorhynchus macadamiae; assembly: GCA_030620095.1. Lineage (NCBI taxonomy): Eukaryota > Metazoa > Arthropoda > Insecta > Coleoptera > Curculionidae > Kuschelorhynchus > Kuschelorhynchus macadamiae. The sequence continues at coordinate 52,740 of JAUTXW010000186.1, forward strand.
AACCAACTCTTGGTTTATGTACCCCAAAAATTACACCATAAACTTGAAACTAATTCTTGAAATCTTAACTTGAATCTATATTTCCGAAACTATATCCTTAACCTGAAACCCTACAAACGATTGTTTGTCTTAAAATAAAATCGACACGAGATGTGGAAAAACAAGTCATTTACAACAAAAGTATTCAAAGATATTGCCTTACCTCTAGTCATCTAGAGGGCCCCTTCGACGTCTCCGGTCACCAACAAAAGGAATTTCCAGGCACCTAGAAGAACAGATAGCCAAAACAACCTTCAGAACGCCATTCTTTTTATAAAAGATAATTGCGAATTAGCTCACAGCAGGAAACTACTTTGAAAATCGACTTACCACGTGGTTGATCAAAAACGGGACTAAAATTTAGGGCCAGACGATGTCCATAAAAGGGCCTTAGGCTTTCAACGGCACTGTACTTTAAAAACGTTAAATAATTAGATAAACTTTTAAAAAGTTTGGTCCATTACGGCACTTTTATAAAGCGTGACACATGTTGCACCTCCAAGGAAAGCCAATAAAAAGGGGCGAGAAAATTAACTCCAGAAAATTGGAATTTTTTGTTTGATATTCCCCTGCACCATTCTTCCTCACTTCAGAAGGGACCTATGCCAACCTAACGAGATCAAATTAAGTTATAGTTACAGTGGAGTCCACTGCTGGCGCCACTAGTAATAGAGCTGGCGAATTGCCCCTGAGCAGAACCAAAATTATATCTGAAATGAAAAAGCAGACATTGTCAATCCTGACTGGATACCGAAAAATAAGAAACTATAATGACAGAAGCAGGCAAATTCCAAATATTTCTAAACAAAACAAAAACAACATTCTTTTGTCTTAATTTAGATAAGTTAAACATACTTTATAAAATGTAATCCAGTGAATTATGAATACATCATATTGAGGTATGTAAAAATCAATCTACATAAGTCTCGTTATTTTAAAGGTTATATTTAACTGCAGTGTTATAACGTTCAATTTCATTTCAGATTACTAATCGGCCTAAATTAATGAAAAACCATTAGCAAAATGTCTATTTAATATTCCATATAAAGTAAACATAAAGGAAAGCAGCTTTGATAAATGATATACGAAGAGCTATGTAAGCTGAAGCTCTCTACTAGTTCAAATGTTCTTAAAGTTTTAATTGATATTTTATAAGAAAGAAGAGAGTAAATGTGTTTATCATAATTCATGCGAGTGAAAGGGGATCCAAAGAACATAACAGAAAAACAAAATATTGAATTGTAAATGAAAAATTTGTTATTTTCACTTATAAAGAAGGCCAGTATCTTACTAACTAAAACTGATTATATATTTAAAATATGTCACCTTCAATAGTATCACTTTATTAATATCGACTCTATTAACTTTCTATTACGTAGTGCATGTTATGCAAATTTAGAAAACTTCAACTCGTAGAGTTATCCGACAGGATGGTGACAGAACACTCTGAAAATCAGTAACTATATAACTAGCCAAATTTCGCAATTGCCTCAGTGTCACTATAAACTAAATAATTATACATACATTTGAGAATGAAATAATCACAAGAACCATGATTTCTTAGTATTTCTTGATACCACTTATTTTTTTTCTAAAACCTTGGGGGTGGGCATGTGGTTTTCTCAGTCACTTGTAACAATTGTCAGTGTAGTAACTAAAGTAGTGATTCAGAGAAAACATCGAAGAAAAAAAGTACTTACTATATTTTGCTTAAATATTGTTTAGATATTCCAAGCAAAAAATGTCAGCTATACAGAATGTTAAATTTCCTCTTATATTAAATGAAACGGTACGCCGCATTCTGGACATTTTTGTAAAAGGAATTCGTTGGAAGTTTAACAATTTTATATTTAGAAATCCGACATACATGTCAGCAGATATTAAATCAGTCATTGATTGCTTTTTAGTTAGAGCCCTTTTAACCTGTGATGAATATTCATTACCTTTGATAACACAAAAATTGATTGAAAATTGACAAACTGATAGACAATGTATTCTGCTAAAAATTTGAAGCGATTAAACAATCGATCATCAGATAGTGCTATTTTATAATATTTAGTGTCTGAGTCAAATACAGAGATATGTTTTCATGTAATCTCAGTAAGTACGGACGTACATCTACAGTGTTTTAATCATTTTCATTGTTTCAAGCCCACTATTTGTAACTAACTACTAAACGTTGTGTTTCAGTAACGGCTTAATTAAGTTATTCGGAGTTATTGGAATTCAGATTTATAGTACAAGAATTTAAAATAAGCTAATATTTTATTTAAACTGTGCAGTTAGTAACAAATATACACGGAGATGGCATGTTTTATATTGTACAGATTATTAATTAGTAGGTCATTAATTAAAAACAAGAACGACTAAGCGATTTATTATATTTTCTGTAAGAATTTAATAGTTGTGGCGCAGTCTCTAAAGAGGCTTCCAATATATTAGTACAATCCTCTTTTGTTGATTTAAATATTTCATAAACAAACGATTTTTTCCTACCACTTACCTTATTAGAAAAAGTTATTTTGTAACTCCTGCATAGAGGGGGAAATGGTATTTTCAATAGTCAATATAAAAATCATATTAAACAATTTTTCTTTCGAATAATTCATAGTATAAAACAAAATAAAAAATACTTAAGGAGGGACACATAGCAAAATAGAAAAGTTCTAAACTAGCCTTTGTCTCATTGCTGTTACTTGGGCAACCATCTTTGTTTTAGCGCCACAGACTACATAAAAAACGCAATAATATATTGTTTTCAAAATGAGAATCTTCAAGATAACTGTTCTACAGTTATTTACAAAAATGCAAATAAATTATACAATTGATAATACTAGATAGTATTTTTAGAAACTACTGGGATTAAAAGAAATATACAAAACCGTATCAGCCCATTTGTTTTGCGTTAAGAGGCAAAACCTCTCCTAAAATTGTCGGATTTCTTTTTTAGGTGTATATTTTGGATTCCTTTAATTTAGTATAAGTAAATGAAAAATTATTTTAATGTAACTGAACTTCTTTTACAGTTACATCACAATTACTAATTGATGGGTCGGACGTGTGTGCGAGTTTGCTCCGAATGATTTAATCTTTTTAGAGGTACTTATGCAAGTTTAATTTTAAAATTAACTGTTAAATATCAGCGAAATGTCAGCAGGGGATGAATCAAAATGTGTTTCCTGCAGCGCCTGATTTATTGTGGACTAAAATGGTTGTAATTTGAGTATCTGTCAGAGCACCGTAAACTCGAGACGACCGAATATTTTTTACGGCATATGAAAAAAATAATGTCACTCAGGTTATGTTTCTAAGACTGAAGATCTTGCACATTTACTGAATGAAGTCTATGGTGGAATTGTAATGATTATAACCTCATGAATCATCGCTAACGAAATTACATTAAAACTGTTATCGAAAATGCTCAGGCTGTGCGTAATAAGGCCCTTCCTGGAGTTTTAGTTTAACTTAAAGATCAGAAGCAGGATTAATCTAAATCGGAATGATGGAAAAAATTTGTCCCACGGAATCTAAAATAAGAGCTGTTAAACATGGTAGGCTGTTATTGGGCTGCTGTTATCTCGAGTAAAACCGAAAGTTTAAAGATATTGTTCAACAGAAGAGATTATGTTCTTATGATAGCGTTGAATTCCGGGGGATTAACCCCAGAGTTCGCATTATTGGAATTACTGGAGAGTATGACAATCAAAAACTACTTAAAACTATTAAAAAATGTAATCGCATTTTACTTACTAACACTTCATCTTGCTCATTAATTAAGTTTTGGCCAACTTAAAAAAATCTTAAAAGTTTTTTAATTGCAATGAATTTCATCCTTCGTCTAATAGCTATAAAAACTCCGTTTCTTGCCTACGTTGTGGTAAAAACCATAAGAATCAGGACTGTCGATCTCTGATTTGTTGTAATTGCGTTAAACCTAACGAAAAACTTAACGGTTTGGTAAATCTGACTTATGTTATTTGAGATTTACATAAGTGTATAGCGTACAGACAGGCTTGTGATCAGCTTCTATCGGACGTACTCGTTGCGCAATAGCAATCGTCGGTGACGGAGATTAATACCAAAATACTCGTAGCATTAAAAATCATACTTCCGATATTTACTATAACTTAACTCATTCTGATTAAGATGTAGTTGCCTTAACCGAGGCTTGGTTGGGCTCTGGCGTTAACGACATTCAGTTGGGTCCCAATTATTTAGATGCGATAGAAACTTTGCTGCCACTGGTCATAAACGGAGCGCGGCGGGGTGCTGTTAGTGTTTGCTGATGGTTTCTCGTATGAGCGATTGTATTTTGACCTGACTAGTATTAATATAATTTCCTCTAACGTACCTGTAACTTTGTCAACTATGTTCTCGAATTTAAATATAAATATTTCCACCGATAAGGAGTCTGAGCTCTTAATGTAATGAAACCAGCGATGCAAGTGTGGGGGAATGAACCCCCAAACTTGTTCGGGTTAAGAAATTAGTTTCGGTAAGTTGGGAAAAATAAAATATGAATAAGTTTTGCATGAGTTACCAAAAGATCTTTTTTTTTGGTTGTCGGTGATACTTGCTAGCTATATTTTCCTTTTTTAGTTCTCAGTTGGGTTTTTTTACTTACTCCCCCCACATCTTCTCTTCGGGGCGTCCCTAAATGAAGCCTATAAAGCTTAAATTGGCCACCGATCCAGATGGCATTTCAAAGTTCGTTGTCGGATACTGAGCAGGTATTTTCTCTTAGCCACTGTTATTCATTTTTAATAATTATCTTAACGAATTCTGTAAGCCAGATATTTGAAAGTGCTCTAAAGTCAATCCGCTCTACAAAAAAGGGAACAAACTGGACAATTACATTACAACATGAGATCTATTTCTATTATCGCTAATTTTCCCAAAGTTTGTTGTTAAGAGGCGTTCGACAACATATAAGTTGGTTTGTATTACTCAATTTCTGGTTGAGAGGGTAGATCAACGTGGGCAAACGGATATCACATATACTGATTTTTCCAAGGCAATTGATCGGTTTGACCATGCTATTCTATTGCAAAAACTACATGTTGGTTTCTCAGGCAATTTAATATTGTTTTTTACTTCATATCAGTTTGTGGCTGATAGTGAGGCCAAGTCGAGCGATTACTTGGCAACTTCAGGAGTTCCCAGGATCTATATTTGGACCGTTCTTCATTACGCTGTTTATCAAAGATATTGCCGACAATCTTTCGGTCCAACGTTGGCTTTATGCTGACGATTTGAAATTTTTTTCGAATATATTCACTGTAAATGATGTACTAAAGCAAAACTTCGACATTTTGCATGATTGATGTATTGTGAATCGTCTGGATTGAAATGTGTCTAAATGCAATTTTATGACATTTACAACACTGTCATTCTTAACCATCTAGATGTTTTTAGACTTTGGTGTTAATTTGACTAAACACTTTCTTTTGTGCCAAAATGTCAATCACAGTTTTAAAAGTTAAACCGATATTTCTAAAAATTTTGTTTAACAGTAGTTTAAAATTTCTTTCTACACTGCTTGTTTCTTTGTTGTTCGTTAGTGAATTGAAGTTTTAAATTAGAAATGGAATTATGCATCCGAGCTAATATGGCGCGATAAACACGGGTTTCATTCAAACCTCTTTGAAGCGGATTGGTTCAAGTGGATGCAATTCACGCAATATATAAGTAGTTACTGTATCTTTCAAAAACCAACTCAGGACCGAAGACGAAAGAATTCTGTCCTATTATGACATTAAGATCTGTTAGTTCAGATATTAATGTCAAGGTAGGATAGAATTCGTTGTAATACGAAAAGCAGAATTTCTTTAAGATTGCGTATTTTAATAGAATGTAAAAACTGATAAATAAAAATATTTGTGACTAAACAAGATATTAATAAAAACACTTAATTTCTTTTATTTTGATATACGTGAAATAAAACTTTGTTTTTGTTAGAATAAGAAAAATCGGTGAATTTTCTTTATCCGGAACTTTCCTCGTTATACTTTTATTATCAACAGTGAAGTGGGACTCAATTTAGTTTCGTACATTGTAATATAGTAACACATATATACTATCTTTTCAAACATGTTTAACAATATTCTATTATTTTCCTCTTATGCCACATTTGATTTTCGGGCATAATTTAAAATAAGCCGAATGCGTATAAAAATCTCATTACATTTCCATTTTGTTCCGTCAAGTTGGATACACAAGAGTTTGGGAAACAGATTTATGATGATGATCATGCACCATGCGAGGGAAATAGACGTCTTAACTACTTTTTGCAAAGAAAGAGTTAAATAGTGTATCTATTAATACTTTTAATAAGTATTATAATAAAAAAATAATAAAAACACGAAATGAATGGATATAATTAAATTTAAAAGTAGTAGAATAATGTATGTTTATTAATAATTTTAACATAATAAAAAAAATAATAAAAAGACGAAATGAAAGGACACAAATTTAAAAGTAGTAGAATAATGTGTATTTATAAATAATTTTAACAATAATAACGGTTGATGGTTTTAAAGTGTTACAAGGCGATATCGGAAAAATAGTCTGGAATTTTTGTATAAAAATTTGATAAGTTAAGAGTGAGGCAGAGACACAGATTTTAACTTCGTTCATTAATAACTAGATACGGTATCATTCCCGAATTAGGGCAAAATGTGTGTCTGCAAAGTAAGAATTTGCTGCGATATTTTTACTTACTGATCAAAAAAGCGTTTTGGATAATCCATTTATTTGTATTACTCCAAAATACGACACACGAATAGTCACTGTATCAAACAGGGTCTCTAAAAACTTCACAAACAGGTGAAACAATAGGAAACACATGTAAATGTTAATATAAACACAAAAAAATAACGGTAATCGACGGAGGAAAGAAAACGGTAAATACTGCACTTTTACACTTATTGATGATGTTGCAAAACCTATTCAAGCAGCTATAATTAACGAATATTATCAACATAATGGAATATACCCGATTGGTAGGCGGTCCAGGCACGATCTCCGGGTAAAAATATTATTAAAATCGTTAGAAATAGGCTAAGATACACATTTAAAACAATTAAAAATCAACCACAAATCATCCCAAATCTAATACGTGCAGAGAAAATGAAAAAGTGTTCCACATAAATTTATTATCTCTAATATGTCTGGCCGCTGCCAGAAATTGTTGCGAGTTCAGGGTGAACATATAGCTTTTATTTTTCCTAACTTGTAAATTTGTAACCATCGTTTTATAAATTATTTTGAAATTTTTTACTGTTTCAATTTTTGCATGATAATATGCTTTTTTTTATACATCCTGTATACATAAATAATCATAAGATCAAACGAACTTACCAAGTGATGTTCGATCTTGATTATATGAAGGCCTCGTCGAAATAAATAAAGACATATGTAGTACCTCCGCCTCTGGCCAATACGTCCACAATCTTGAAAACTAAGCAAAAAAGAATCCCTTCGTACCCTTGCCTAACTCTGCCGATAGTATTCAGTCTAGTTTAAAGTCGTTGTTGCAACACAATTTGGGTTTTTTTTTTTTTTTTTTTTTAAATATAAAAAATTGGGTTGGGTTGGGACTTTATTTATTTCGACGAGGCCTTCATATAATCAAGATCGAACATCACTTGGTAAGTTCGTTTGATCTTATGATTATATTCGGCCTCGTCTCATAAATAAAGACATATGTAGATGTTTAAAGAAGTTGCAACAACTAATTACTTCAAAAAAAATATATATATATATATTTATTATTTTTTAAGTTAATATGCAACATTAAGGAACATAAAACAAAACATATGCAAATCAACAGTCTAAAAAAAAGAAAATTTTTCTTATGGGTATGTAAGCATAATAATGTAATAAATATGTAATTTATCACAACAGTTTATAACACACTAATCTTACAACAACAAGGAAAACATAAAAATTAATATAATAACATATAATATAAAGGTTTTGGTAAAAAACAAGACAAACCAAATAACAAACATCTTTCCAACGAACAAATTATTATTTATGTTAATTATTATTTTAATTTACAAACTAAGAATTGTTTGGGCAAACTCTTGGTTGGATATCAAAGGTCTATTGTAAAAATTCGCAAATGTCCCGTTGCCAATGCCATCAGACTTACTAGTTTTTGGGTAAGCATTTCCAAACTAATCTCACTATTTTTAAAGTTTTTTAAATAATTTATAACAATACCTGGGTCCCAGGTATTTTCATATTTAGCCAAGGTTGGTCTTTTCCCAAAAACTCCCTTAAAAAACCTTTTTAACCTAAAATCTTGCCCCAAGTCCGGCCCTGCTATTTGTGCAATTGCAGATCTGTAATTATTAAGAGTTCCATATGAAGCCCCTCTCTTAAAATGTGTGGTTAAAAACTCTAGGACAGTTGGAACTTCAACGTTAAAGGGATTTAAATTATTTGCTATACTAAACTCCCACCATAACTTTAAGGCAGCATTATATTGCTATAATGTTGCGGGTGTAATTGAGCTTAAACATATATCTAAAGAATCTCTAGGCACCTTTCCTAACAATAGCGCCCTCCTGATAGTCTCCCCGCCACCAGGGTAAGGTTCTGCCAAAGGGGGTGTGGTAACCTATTAAAGGTAAGTAAAAAATTTTTTAGGATTAAAGATTAATGGTTCACCAACTAGTATTGACTTAAAAATAGGGTACCATGGTTGTGAGACCCAGAGAGGAACAACTACTATCCCTTCCGCTCGATCTTCAATTATCTTTTGAAGCACCTTTAAAATCATACAAAAGGGTGGGAACGCATAAAAATTTAGTTTGCTCCAATCCAGTGTAAAGGCATCTACTTTATCTGCCTCTGGGTCTCGCAACCATGATATAAACATAGGACACTTTCTATTCAACCTACTAGCAAATATATCAATATCTGGTTGTCCAAAACAATTTACAATGTTTTGAAAGGCTTTATCTGATAAAGACCATTCCGTCTCCTTGTGCACCTGACGAGAGGCCCTATCGGCTTCTATATTATGCTTTGTATTTATGTAGCTAGCAAAAATTAAAATATTTCTACTTTCACAAAACATCCAAATTTTTCTTGTTATTTCATTTAATTTATTAAATATAACACTCCCTTTCTTATTTATACAGGCTACAGCTGTAGTGTTGTCAACACGACATAAAATATTGCAGTTTGATAATTTTGAAACAAAACACTTTAATCCAAAATACAATGCCAAAAGCTCTAAATAATTTATGTGCTCTACCTGTTCTTTATCTGACCAATATCCCAACGTTCTCTTTCCGTTGCAAAAAGCTTCCCAACCTGATCTTGATGCATCAGAAAATATCTCTAAGCAAAATTTAGACAAACTAATATTATTGGAAGTATTTATGTTATTTATAAACCAATTAATGTCAAAAAATAACGTCTCTGGTATTTTCATCTGTACATCATAGCAACCCTTAGCCTGTTTTAAAGCGATATGTTTACAACGTTCTAGGGATTTTAAATGAAAGTACCCATATTTTATCGCTGGGCATGCTGAAACCAGTATGCCAATAAATTCTGCAAAGTCTCTAATCTTAAATATTTTTAATTTTAAAAATTTTTTGCAAATACAAGATATTCTAACTTGCTTTTCAGTTGGTAATGATAGTTCCATTGAAAAAGAGTTATAGATAAAACCCAAAAATTTACATATTTTGCTAGGTATTAGACTGCATTTTGTATGATTAATTAAAAAACCTAAATATGTTAGAGTCTTAATTGCTAAATTTGTATTTCTGCTACATTCATTATATGATTTTCCAAAAATCATCCAGATAAACTACTAAAAGGATCCCCCTTTTTCTTAGCATACTAACTAGAGGTTTTAAAATTTTTGTGAAAATGTAAGGTGCACAGCTGAGCCCAAAAGGTAGACACTTGTATTCATAAATTACATCCTGGAATATAAATCTTAGGTATTTTTTGATGTGCTTCTCGTACTGGGACCAGATAATAAGCATCTTTTAAATCAATACGACACATAAAAAAATGTTCTCTTATTAGCCGGGCAACTACTTTATTATCTTCTATTTTAAAATGTTTGTTTTCCACAAAGGAGTTAAGTTTTTTTAAATTTAATATTAATCTATAGGTCCCATCAGGTTTTGGTACAAAAAAAAAAAAAAATTTTGAAATAAATTGTTTTTTACATTTCTTGACAGCTGATATTGCGCCTTTATAACTTTTTTAAAATTAAATTTTCTTTTTGAGACCATTTATTCTCAGTGGGAATGAACTTTTGCACGGGATTATTGGTAAATGGAATTGACAGTCCATTAATATAAGACCTCACTGTCCTATTTATAAATAAACTCTGCCACCTATGTACAAAATGTCTCAGGCGTCCGCATGGTTTACTAACCTTTAGCTCCTTGTTGAGATTAAGGGCAATAAGGTCCCTTCTAGATCGTGACTCCGAATAGTGGATATTTGATAATAATCTACCTGCATCACTTAATATCTGCATCTGCTCTTTCTTTTCTTCTATTTCTGGTTTTTCCAGCATCTTTGTAAGGGCCAGACCGATAGCTGATAAGCTAGCTGCAATCTGTTGTTGTAACTGCACTAGCCTTTCGTCTCTACGTAAAATACTTTCCGAGATAGCAATTTTTACCTCGGGGTTTATTGAAGGTGGATTTATTAAGGTACAATTTTCTGGAGGCAAATATTTTTCAATTAGACAATTTCTGGTTTCGTCATCCAGGCCACCAGTTAAAATATTATTCCATCGCAAAGCTATATCTGCATGGATGGGTTTTCCATACGAGTTCTTGGCTACCCCTTCCTCTCCCAAAATGGATAAAATTTCCATATTTAAATTGTTTCTGGATTCATCTGCAAGAGAATGAACCAGTGTAGTTAAATTCTCTTTAAATGTATTCATTGATATCACAACCAATAAAAACTATTATCAAGTAATGGGAAAGAAAAGGCCACATAATCCATTTTCCACAAGTGGATATGCATCCTGCTATCACAAACAGGTAAAACAACGATATACACATAATAGGGAATCTGTTATCATTACAACAGAAAATATGTGTCCTGCTATCACAAACAGGTAATACAAAAAAAATATTATTTATTCCGTTATCACTAACAGAAAGCAAGAGAATGAACCAGTGTAGTTAAATTCTCTTTAAATGTATTCATTGATATCACAACCAATAAAAACTATTATCAAGTAATGGGAAAGAAAAGGCCACATAATCCATTTTCCACAAGTGGATATGCATCCTGCTATCACAAACAGGTAAAACAACGATATACACATAATAGGGAATCTGTTATCATTACAACAGAAAATATGTGTCCTGCTATCACAAACAGGTAATACAAAAAAAATATTATTTATTCCGTTATCACTAACAGAAAGACTGGAGGGTACCTATACCTGTTATCACAAACAGGCAGGTAGGTTTTAGACAACAAACAAAATAAAAAAAAAAAAAAAAAATGTTGTCCAAAAAATAGGTGTCTTTTAAACAAAAAATTTGGGGGGGGGGGGTAGCAACAACTCTTCTCCCTCAATGCGCCCTTCTAGGACTTATCCTTTTTCACAAAACATTGGAGTTGAAATATATTTTACTTTCCCTGTGCCCGTCATTATCAGCTGTTCCATTTATCCCTGAAGCAGACGCAGGCGCCGTCGCGATAATACCAGGATTATTGATTATTTCCCTATCGGAATCAACAACAACAACTCTCACAGGCTGTACGGTGTCACCATCATCTTTGCTATCCTCATCCGATGAAGTCACAGACGTATAGTTGTCTACCTCTCTCTCTCTACAAACAGAACGAGACCGAGATCGAGACGGAGACCGAGAACGGTCTATCTCACTTTCGCTGTCACTGATAACACGACGTACAGGTGCCCGTATTTTACGACCACGACTTTTCTTAACCTTGCATTTTTCTTCAAGACTATTAAGCCTATTATTTAACTTCTTAAACAATTTATAAAAGCCCGACCGTTCTACCGACTGACTACGACTTCTTTTTCTATGTTTCGGCATAATTTTTACGCTTTTCTACAAAAAAAAAATTCTGAATTTACACTATCGATTTCGATGATTCACTTGCGACGTGAACGTATCAACACAAAAACGAAGACTGAATACTATCGGCAGAGTTAGGCAAGGGTACGAAGGGATTCTTTTTTGCTTAGCTTTCAAGATTGTGGACGTATTGGCCAGAGGCGGAGGTACTACATATGTCTTTATTTATGAGACGAGGCCGAATATAATGATAACTTTTTCCTCCAGAGTCAGTTTTTATTTTAACGAATATTACAAAACCTGTATAAACACTCTAACAATTTTAAGCTACAAAAATATGGCTTTTTTCTTTTCTTTAATTAAAAAAATATACTTTATTGAATTTAACTCTGTCTATCTCAAAGTATGAACCAACTGAAAACTAAAAAAAATCGTACCCATTGTATTAATTCATGGACCTGAAAAAGAGAACTTTACACTTCAAAAGAATACATATCTTGTCACCCTAGCTAGACTATAATTTCCTCAACAAGCTCCCTAGTTGCGTTTTTTGTTTAACTCTAAATTTTAGAAATTATAAAATAGGTTATTAGAAAATTAAATTATAACTTGAGCCACCTCCTTAATACGTAACACAAGGATTCCTCTATATTTTGTTTTTTAAATTAAATCATGATGATCGTCCATAGTTTAGCATTTTTAACTCACCTCTATGGTATAAACTATGCCTTTAATTATTGTACAAGAAAAAAATATTGTGCGATCAAACCTTTCCACCGTTTGATCTTGTTTCTCCTAGAAATAATGTTAATTGTAAGTGTTTGTAAAAAGCATTTTAGGTATAATAATAATACGCACCTCTGAATGGTTTATCACTTTTGTCAAAACTAGTTTACAAAAGCAAATCTAATTTAATTTAGTATTTTACAGTGTTCTGTGATCTAAGATCTAATTGACAACAGATTTAAAACAAAAACACTAAAATATAAGTATTCTCTGTACTCTACTCGGTCGAACAACACAAGAGCGGTACATGAGTTGTCGATGCCAATCGTGTAAACGCGGAGCTCCTACAAATCTGTTACCCAGACTCTTGTGTTGGACACACTACAATTTTACCAGTTTATCTCTATATTACACCTAATCCTTGTACAAAATTTGAAATTTATCTAAGGCTTTTCCAGGCTGCCTTTTTGAATATTTTATTAGGTCGCCATTTTGTTTTGCCATGTTGGATTCGTACCAAAATCTTACCAATTTATCCCTATATAACACTTATCGATTTTTTAGTAAACATTTTTTTAACATTTCACTAGGCTGCCAATTTGAATTTTTATCTAAATGTTACCAGGTCGAAAATTTGAAGTCAATTGGGCAACTAATTTTTTAACTTTGTCTGATAGACAGAGAGACCGACGGATTTAAGAAAACATATGTTTTTGGCATCTGGGGACTCTAAAATCTAAAATAACCTGGGAGACTAATATTTTCAAGACTAGAAACATTTTAAGTATTTGGATGCCATTTTGTTCTGCCATTTTGAATTCGTACAATAATTTTACCATTCAACTCTATCATACTTAATTCTTGCACAAAATTTGAAATCAATTTAATAAGTAGTTTTTTTCAGGCTAATTTTTTAAATATTTTATTTAGCCGTCATTTTCTTTCGCCATCTGGAATACGTATCAAAATTTTATCAGTCTATTTCAACGTAATACTTCATTTTTGTGTAAGATCTGAGGTAAATTGCGTTTTCACCAAGTAGTTCAGACTCTACTTTATATAGCTCTTCTGTCAGCATAAAGTTGGCCAGCCGAACTAAATAATTGTTTACTAGCTACAGGTGAGTGGTACTAACTAAAATATTTTCGCAGCTTTAAGTAAACATAGAGACTAGATTCCCAGTAATGAAATATATCTGCAGAGATCACTTTAAATAAGATGTCAAGTATTTATCAGAATATAATAATATTAATTTTTATTTTGGAGCGTGCATCTAAATAATAGCCGACGGTAGCCGAGGCCGATTAATCGGTCGGACTCTATTTATTTGTATTTGATGAATTGCCTATAGTATAATCGGTCTTTAATTTCAAATGAAATAGAGGAAATGTAATCTATACATCTTTGCTTCAATACATCTAGTTTTTGTACCTGTAGAATCGAAATTTATGCGGATACCAGCCCAGAATGTAGGCCTTTTTAATAAGGGCAAGAGGGTTTCCTATAAAAGTAATAAATATCAAATGGGTAGCTTTTTTTGGCTAAGGTATCTTTATTATCATATCGTAGTGGAACGTCGGCTATATTTCTGTCGGAGTAGCTTTGTTTATGTTTCTGACTGCAAAAAGTTGTAACTCTTACGTTTAGAGATGAGAACTTTATATTTTTTGAGGACGACGGTCGAGTTAACATGTTAAGGTCCATATTTTTTTAAATATTTTTTATTTTATGTATATTTATATATTTTTAAGTTCCGAAAAGCAAAAAAAAGTTTCTTGAAAAACGTTCTAGATTCAATAAATTATCTCTCTAGTAGTTAAAAATATTGCAGAGGTTTGCATGCTATAATTTTTACTTCCCTCGTAAAAGGGAAGTATTGTAATCGTGAAAAAATCACTCTCGGAGATTTTTTCAGATCTTCGCGTTTTAGGGCCCCTAGATGACGAAAAACATGTTTTCTCAATTCCGCCGGTCTGTCTGCCTGTCTGTCTGCTCGCGGCGTAGCTAAAAAATTACTTATCCGATTGACTTGAAAAATTAAAGGTCATATAAGGATGACCTGGTAACATTTTGGTAAAAATCCAATATGGCGAAAGAAAATGACGGCTTAGTGAAATAATAAAAAAATTATTATTAAAAAACTACTTATTCAATTTATTTCCAATTTTGCAAAAACATCAAGTATTATATTGGAATCAACTGGTAACATTTTGGTACGAATCCAAGATGGCGGAACAAAATGGCGGCTTAATAAAAGTTTTTCGGGCTGAATTTAAAAATTCAGCCTGAAAAAACTGCTTAATGGCTTGTTTTCAAATTCTGTGCCATAACTAATTGTGGTATAGTAATCAACTAGTAAAATAGTAGTACTAATTTAAGATGGCCAAGCAAAATGGCGGCCAAATAAAATGTTTGTAATGGTGAAAAAGTCACCCTCTCACTATTACACATCTTTACGTTTTAGCGACGCTGGATGCCAAAAAATATGTTTTATCAACTCCGTCGGTCCGTCTGTCGTTCTTTGTGTTTGTTTGTCGATCTGTCAGTTCGGGGCATAGCTTAAAGACTACGTACCCGATTGACTTCAAATTTTGGTTAAAAATTAAGGGTCATATGGGGATGGCCTGGTAAGATTTTGGTAAAAAACCAATATGGCGAAACAAAATGGCGGCTTAGTGAAATGTTAAAAAAGTTATTATTACAATCATCAATCATCCAATTTATCATGGTGGCTTAATAAAATATTTAAAAATGAAAAAACTACTTAATGGTTTGATTTCAAATTGTGTGCCATAAGTAATTGTAGTATAGGGATCAATTAGTAAAATAGTGGTACTAAGTCAAGATGGCGAAACAAAATGGCGGCCAAATAAAATATTTGTAATCGTGAAAAAAATCACCCTCTCAGGTTTTACATATCTTCAGGTTTTAGCGTTCCTAGAGGATAAAAATATGTTTCATCTCATCAATTCCGTCGGCCCATCTGTCGGTCAGTCCGCGGCATAGCTTAAAAACTAACCCAATTGACTTCAAATTTTGATAAAAAATTAAGAGTCATATCGTCATGACAATAACAAAATGGCGGCCTAGTGACATGTTAAAAAAATATGAAAAAGCTACTTGTTGAATTTATTTCAAATTTTGCATAAACATCAAGTATTATGTTAGAATCAACTTCTTCACATTTTATCGTCCCTAGATGCCAAAAAACATGTTTTATCAATTCCGTCGATCCATTTGTCGGTCTGTCTGTCAGTTCGCGACATAGCTTAGATACTACTTACCCGTTTGACTTCAAATTTTGACCAAAAATTAGGGATCATATGGGTATGACCTGGTAATATTTTGTTAAAAATTCAATACGGCCGAAAAATGTTAAAAAAAATTTGTTAGAGTGGTGTACTATTTGGGGTTAAGATACAGTAAAAAAAACAAATATAATGTCTGTCAGTTCGCGACATAGCTTAGATACTACTTACCCGTTTGACTTCAAATTTTGACCAAAAATTAGGGATCATATGGGTATGACCTGGTAATATTTTGTTAAAAATTCAATACGGCCGAAAAATGTTAAAAAAAATTTGTTAGAGTGGTGTACTATTTGGGGTTAAGATACAGTAAAAAAAACAAATATTTTTTTAATTTTCGACGTTTCGGAACTTAATTTGTGCATCCTCAGGACACATATATAGATCCTCTATCCTGCATGAAACTCATATGATCAGGCTTTACCTAATCCGTTGGTTCGCAAATAATTCCTGGATATTAAGTTTCTAAATGGTTTTCCTTAACAAACCTCTTGTTGTTATGTTATAGTGGTGTATTATTTGGGGTTAGGGTCCAGTAAAAAAAAGTCTATTTTTAAATAGTCGACTTTTCGCAACTTTATTATTGCATCCTCAGCACATATATAGTGTCTATATCCTGCATGAAACCCATATTATGTCTTTACCTACTCCGTTAGTCCGCAGATATTTCCCAGATATTATGTTTCTATGGTTTTCGTTAATGATCCTCTTGTTATTATGTTAGAGTGGTGTATTATTTGGGGTTAGGGTCCAGGCAAAAAACAAAAGACTTATGTAAATTGTTGACGATTCACAACTTTATTGTTGCATCTTCAGGACACATACATTTTAAATCCTGTATGAAACCCATATTATCAGTCTTTATCTATTACCTGGTTCGCAGATATTTTCTGGATGTTAGGTTTCTAAACGGTTTTCGTTAACGATCTTTTTATTTTTATGTTACAGTGGTGTATTATTTGGAGTTAGGACCCAGTAAAAAAAAAACTAAAGTATTTGTTTAAATTGTCGACGTTTTGCAACTTTATTGTTGCATTCTCAGGACACATATAGATTTTTATATCCTGCATGAAACCGGTATTATCAGTCATTAATTACTTGGTTGGTTTGTCGATATTTCCCAGATTTTAAGTTTCTAAATGGTTTTCGTTAACGATCTTCTTGTTAGAGTGGTGTATTATTTTGGGTTAGGAAATATTTGTAGACCAACTGAGTAGGTAAAAACTGATAATATAGGTTTCATATAGGCTATAAAATGTATGTGTTCTGAGTATGCAACAATAAAGTTGCAAAACATCGACATTTTAAAAAGTTAGGTTCCAGTAGGAACCTAATCCTAAATAATACACCACTTTAACATAACAACAAGAGGATCGTTAACGAAAACCATTTAGAAGCTTAGTATCTGGGAAGTATCTGCGGACCAATGGATTAAGACTGATAATATGGGTTCCAACTTAAAATTGCGAGACAAAATGGCGGCCTAATTAAATTTTTAAAAAATCAACGTAAGGAAATCTTGTTGAGTTGATTTTGCAGAAAAATTAGATGTGAATAAGATAAACTGGTACGAATTCAACATGACGTAGCAAAATAGTGGTATGTGTCAATTTAAACTACTTATTGGATTTATTTTCTTCTGCCCAAAAGTTAAGTGTGGCATAGGTAGAAAGAAAATGGTAAAATATTGGTAGAAAGTATGATAGAACAAACAAAAATGTATAGACAGTATACTTATGTAACACATATACTGTGACTATGTACTAAACTAAATTGGGTCACACTTCACTATTCCTAAAAAGTGGAAAAAATTATAAGGTGGGATGTTCCGGGTAAAATTAATTTACTGATTTTTTATGTCTAGGTTACAAAACCAATATACACAATATTTCGAAAATCGTTAAAATACGTGAAATTTTATTATTTGTCTGGGCATAAAATAAAATTTATCTACTACACTACATCTTTAAACTTTAAATATGATAAGCTTGCTGAAAATGTATAGATTATTTTCTATAAAAGCTGCCTCTATGAAGTTTCGCTCATGCCAGTGCTGCGCCCTGTGCAAAACTTTAGCCTGAGATCACTGCATTTAATAGCACCCCACTGGCGGATAAATAGAACCGATTTGCCCCGGATTTGGTGGGCGAATTAAGCTTGCTCGAATCAAAACTGTCATTAGTTTTTGCAGAGTTTTTTGACTCGCCGACCTCAAACCCCAGTTAAATCTGTGTGATTAAGTCGTCTTCTTAATGAGCCAATTTCAAATTTTATATTAGTTTTTGCATGGTTCGCGACATTTTAGAAATCCTGAGAGTTTTAGTTTAAACTCGAGTGAAACGTTTGTGATTGTTTGTGTTACAATAAAATTAATAAAACACATATATAATATTCTGCTGTGGCATACTTATTCCTTGCCCATAAATAAAAATAGACAAGTATAAATTATAAAAAATCTATAAATTTCTTTTAACCGGTACTTCCCTCGTTATGAATATTTCCTTTTATTAGCAGTAGTAAAGTGTGGCCAAATTTAGTTCTGCACATAGTCATTTAGTAACACGTATACTCTTTCTTCAAAGATTCCTATTCGGCGCCATTTTGTTTCTCCATATTGGATTCGAACCAATATTTTACTACTTTCTTCCTATTCCAGACTTGATTTTCCGGCATAATTAAAACATAACCTGAATAAGTAGTTTTCTACACTCATTATTTAAAAATTTCATTAGTTTGTCATTTTGTTTCGCCATGTTGAATTCGTACCAAAATTTTACCAGCTTATCTTTATGAAAAATTTGAAATGAATCACTTTTTAACGTTGATTTTTTAAACATTTTATTTGTCCGCCATTTTGTTTCGTCATCATGAATTCGTACCCCATTATTCCCAGTTTATCACTATGTATCATTTATTGCTGTAAAAGTAATTTGCTCTTGCTTTAATACAATCTAATACCTTAGGAAAGTCACAAAAGGCCTCAGCAGTAGGCTCAACTTTATGCAAACTTAAGTAATGGTTACGTAAGAGAGCACCACGTTTTCCTCTTTGAATTTTGTGCCAATTAAGAAAAGAAAGCACTTTCGCTTTAACGAACCTTTCGACAACTTTATTGAACGTCGTAAATAAGGAAATAATTAATTTTAAGCAGGGTTAGGTGAACTGGCCTACATTTTTCGAAATAAGGAAATGCATATTAATCTAAAGCGTAAGGTGTATGACTCATTGATTTTGTCGATCGTTAAAGTTTATACGAAGTCAATTGAAATTGCTCAAAAATCAGGGTACGATCAATTTACCACAAAGCACGTTTAAAGAAAATAGCATTATTTTTATTGACAGCTCCTCATATTCGTCCTCCTCGGGTCAACGTGGACTTGATGTGTGCCTGACAGCGAATTATTCAACCCGACGCATTCAATTGGTCAATGACAGGTTTTAATTATTTCCAAATTTCTAGGATGCATTTATTTTCTGCGGTATGGTAAAGTCTGGCACATAAGTCTGTAAGTTCAAATTATTTTTTTTAATGCATGAGGAATTGAAGTAAAATACCAAAAATATTATTGATAGGTATCGGTAGACGTTAGCGTACTCAGGATACCTGTGATTGGCAGACTTCAAAACCCCGGCCCGTTCAACGATCAATTATTGTCAGAGAGAAATAGGCATGTTCGGCGCGGATGACGTGGGAAAGACGAAGATAAAAGATGCCTTGGATTGAATTGTGAACGGGCCAGGGTCTGAAATCGGGGAATTGCACCGCCGCGGCCGGGCGGAGTTGTGTGAGGCAGTGGTATACGATATTTAATTAACATATAGCTATAGATAAAATGGTAAAATTGTGGCACGACTTCACGATAGTGAAAGAAAATGGCTGCTAAATAAAATATTAGCAACCGTCAAAAAAAACGCCCTCCCAGGTTTTATCTTCCCTAGATATTTAAACATATATATTTTCTTTTCTGTCATTCTGTCTGTCTATCTGTCGGTTCGCGAAATTGCCACAAAACAAGTTACCCAATTAATTTCAAATTTTGGAAAACAATTTAGGGTTATATGGGGATGACCTGGTGATAGTTTAGAAGTATTACTAAAAAAGTTATTTCCAATATTTGCATAAAAAAAAAGGTTACATAGAAATGAACTGGTAACATTTTGGCCCAACAAAATATTCAGAAAATGGTTAGTTTTTATATTTTATTTTATTTTAAAATTTTGAAAATGTAATACAGAGTGTTTTAAAAAATCGCTTATTTTGTTCAAACCGCTTGCCGTAAAAAACGGAATTTTGGTACACGGATCAACTGCAGGGTGTAGAGGTTCGGAAAAAAGGGATTTTTTTAAAACTCAAGTTACAAGGGGATAAAACCACCCCTAAATAATACAATATTTTATTTAAGAGACAGTTAGTTTTTAGAAAAAGACTTGAATAGGTGTTATTTATTTTTATTTTTTACACATTTAAAGATTTTAAAAAATGTATACAAGGTGTTTAAAAAATCGGGTCACTCTTGACATAAAATGCTGAATTTTGATATAGAGGTTCATTGTACGGTGTAAAGATTTGACAAGACGGGATTTTCCGAAAGTTACATTTCAAGGTGGTGAAACCGCTCCTTGAATATAAAAATCTTTTTTATTTATAAAACGGTTACTTAAAAAAAAAACGCTTGAATAAAAATGTTTAATTCTAATTTTTTCTTCATTCGTGGAGTTTTTTAAATGTATACAGGGTGTTTTTAAAACTCGGGTCACTGATTAATCACGATCCTCCTCAAACCGCTCGAGGCAAAACGCCGAATTTTTGTATACGGGTTGACTACAGAGCGTACAGGTTCGATAAGGTATGGTTTTTCAAAAGACTTGTAAGGGGGTGAAACCACCCCTTAAATATTAAATTATTTTCTGTTAAAAAAAACGCTTAGGATTTCGGATAAACGCTTGAATACGGGTATTTTATTTTCATACTTTACATATTATAAGATTTTTTCAAAAATTATACTGGGTGTTTCAAAAATATTGGGCCACTGATTAATCAAAATCCCACTCAAACCTCTTGAAGTATAAAGTTGAATTTTGTCGTAGAGGTTGAATATATGATGTAAAGGTTTGGTAAAAGGGGATTTTACGACCCTCAAATTTCAAGGGGTGAAACCGCCCGGCCCCTGCAATATTACACTTCTTATTATTTACAAAACGGTTAGTTTTTCAAAAAAAAAACTTTGACAACTGTATTTTGTTTTATTATTTACATGTTTTTTTATGTATACAGGGTATTATATAAAAACGGATCTTAAGAGGTACTTAAATAAGACGATTTAAGTATCTTTTTCTACCCCTTTCATTGTCGACATACGCGAACGAAGTCGCGGGTACCCGCTAGTAGTTATATATGTAAAATAGTCAATGTACCCTCAATATCCGTTAAACGTTCTTCAGTAAACTAGTACAATGTACACAATATTATTTATTTTAGTATCACGAATTGTTTTTTTAAACATTATTTATTTTCCTTTTACGATATACAAAAATCGGTAAAGTGGCGTTACCCGGAACTTTCCTCGTAACTAAATTGGTAATAAATTTATAAACATTATATAATTCTTAATATGTGTCACTTTTCTTGATAAAAATAAGTATGTATATCCATATATAACCCATATATTTACTTTTTTATACAGTTTTTGCTACATTTTCCTATTGTTTTTGTTAAGCCAAAATACAACTGTTTTAACGTATACGGGGTTATTCACGGTGAGTGTCCTATTAGAAATAATTGGAGAACCAATGAACAGACTATCTTGAACATTTGGCTCTGGCCATAGGTGAACATAAACTCTATTTTTAAAATATTTTAAATTATGTGGTATTGCCACTTCTAGCTCAAACTGATAGCAACATCCGTTTTCTAAATGGAAGGCCCTGTATATTATTGCAATTTGGTATTAGCCTGAAAATTCTAAATATTTTTTGTGATGTTTCCTATACCTAAATTCAACTGTTTCTAGAAAATGGCGGATGAAAATTGACATAAAATAGATTTCAATTTACTATTTTGCTTATTAGTTGGCTATCTCCTGATAGCAATTTTAAATTTGACAGAAGCTGTCAAAATTTGACATTTCCTGTCGAAGTTAAAATGGGTGTCACATGATATGTAACTAAAAACTAAGATAGGAAAGTGCAATCCGTTTTGCTGCAAGTTAAAGCGCATCTCAATTTTCAGGTGCCATTTTCCCAAAGTCAGTTGAATTTAGGCATAGGGAATACCATACAAAAGTGTTTATCATAAAGACATTACAAAAATGCAATAATATACAGGGCATTTCATTAAAAAATAGATATTGCTATCGGTTTGGGTCAAAGGTGGCAACACTGCATAATTTGAAATATTTCAAAAAGAGAGTTTATGTTCAATTATGTGTAGAGCCAAGGTTTGAAAGTACTCTGTTTATTGATTCTTCAGATACTTCTAATTGGACACTCACCGTGAATAACCCCGTGTATATACAATATACCTTCATCAATCAGATCTAATATACATACGTACATACATACATACATACATAATTCATTTACCATACCTATTAAAATGAAACCACGGCTAGGTTACCCCAGTATAACATTTTTTAAATGTTGTTTATATTTGCTAATTTAAATTTATTTTAATATTTGTATTTTTTTGTGTTTATGTAATTAAAATTACATAAACACAAAACTTTTAAAAGTTCTGTGTTTTTGTAATATTTAAATATTTTCACATATATTTTATTTTGTACTTTCCGGCAATATTTAGACTTCACAATCTTGTATCTTGTGTATGTGTACCAAATCTAGGTGTATTCCGATAGAGGGAACGATATTACCATTATATTTTACGCACCATGTATATGTAAAAGACACTCACGATTGAACATCTAATATTGTGATCCAGTTTATGTATATCTACCAAATTTCAGTTAATTCCGGTAAAAAAAAATTGTTTTGTACCACTTTGTATTCTTTACGCACCCTGTATCAGATATTTACAATTTGAAACCATCATTGTCACTGAGTTTATATAGGTGTACCCTGTACAAGACAAGATATTCAACACCATAATATTGTATCGTCATCAAGTTTATGTATATATACCAAATCTAAGACAATTCCTAAAACGGAAACTTTTTTAAACTTATTAGCAATATTTTGTAAGCACCCGGTATAAGATATTCATGATTGGACAACATATTATTACATTGTCAACCGGTTTATGTACGCATACTTAATCTTAGTCACTTCCGATAAAGGCTTCAAAATAAGTTTCAAGATTCAACCCAAATATTTTATGAGGCCCCATTTTGTTATGCTATCTTGGATTGGTACCAAAATTTTACCAGTTCATCTCCATGTCAAAATAAATTTTTCTGCAAAATTTTAGATAAATTGAATAAGTAGTTTTTCAGCAATATTTTTTTAAACATTTAACTAGGCCGCCATTTTGTTCCCATATATGGATTTTTACGAAAATGTTAGCAGGTCATCTCTATATGACTATTAATTTTGGACCAAAATTTGAAGTCAATCTAATAAATAGTTCTTTAGCTATGCCGCGAACAGGCTGACATACCGACGGATTCGAGAAAATATGTTTTTCGGCATCTAAAAACCTTGAAATCTAAAGATCTGAAAAAATCTCGGAGGGCGCTTTTTTCACGATTACATACTTTCCTTTAGGAGGAAAGTAATACAAATCCCATGAATTTCAAAAACTAATAATGAATGACTGTACGATATTTTGAAAATATGTTATCGGTTATTAGCTAAAAATGTATTGTTACGTTTCGTTACGTTCCTTAGGCATAATAAAATATGCTATAGTAAGCTAGGCGGGGCAGTTCGAATTGCCCTGATTACCTTAAAGCTTGGCAAAAGTAGCCGAAGATTTCACAGCTACCGAGCGGCTGCCGAACGTGATAGCAAATGGAACATGAAATCGCGATTTGGGTCATCAGCCGGTGTCTTCTCATAATTCGATCGATCGGTCACGGCATCACGTCGGCATGCCGAAGTTCATTGTTCAGAGGTCGCGCGGTCGATATTCTAACTCGATATTGTTTCGGGCGTTTTTAATCGATGAAAATCGATTTATGTACTGTTTTTTGTAATATATATTATTTTATTTTTATGATCCCTGTTGGAGTAGGAAATATACAGGAAATAAAATGTTGGATGTGACTAGTGCAAAAAAATAAACAACTAAAAAGTGCTTACGAACTTAATTTTGCAAAAATAACCAATTTCAAAGTGTTCTATTTTTGAGTTGTGAATGTAGATGAAATAAAATGCCGGTAGTGCAAAAAATTAAACAACTAAAGAGTGCTAACGAATTTAATTTTGAGAAAATAACCGAATTCAAGGTAAGTGGTCGCAATTTGCCAGAACTTATAGTATAGTATAGGACAAACTAGTAAAGACAAAAATAAAGAGGTTTATCGAAACTTTTGCAAAAGTATGTACGATTTAGCTAACTGGATATGTGGTTGTGAAGTCCCTAACACATTTTACTGTTATGTTTGTTTGTTGTGTTCTAAGGACTCGTCGGACTCATTATGGTGCAAAACTGCTGTTAAAAACTTAAAGCACTTAAAAGAAAAAATAAAAAAACATGCGTTTTCTGCAGATCACATGAAATGTTCGGTGAACTATGCTTCGGTCCGAAGTGTTGATATTCGCACTCAGCTAGACACAGCTTATAGAAAATCCCTTCGAGATTTTAATGAAAATGTATCCAAAAATCGTTATATTTTAAACAAAATTATAGATTTTGTAAAATTTTGTGGGGCATTTGAGCTGGCACTACAAGGCCAAGGTGAAACGGCTTTGTCTGAAAATCCAGGGGTTTTTCGAGGGCTTATACATTTTGTTGAGGAGTTGGGCCAAGATAGACTATCCACTTTAGCAATGTTAAGTATCGAGAAATCGTTTATAAAAGGATTGTGCGTGCGATTTTAACGAACGTGTCATTCAGCATTTTCCCAATTCTAAAGAACGAAGAGTAAACCTGAACTTCACGAGAATTTAAAGCTCAATTTAAAGATAAGATATTTATTTTTATTTTAAGTATGCCTATTTTTAAATTTGTTATTGACCTCCCAATATAATTCACTACGAGCCGCTACTGACTGCGATAATGAAAATATGACATTTCTCTACGACTAATTGTTTTATCTCTATATCACACTTAATTATTGCATAACATTTGAAATCAAGGTGTTTTTTTAGGGAATTTTTTAAAATATTTGATTAAGTCGGCAATTTGTTTTGTCATCTTGGATTCGTACCAAAATGTTGCCGGTTCATTACAATATAACATTCGATTTTTGTGCGAAATTTTAAGGTAAATTTGACAATTTTTTCTTAGTAATATTATTTTTAGCATTTCACTAAGCCGCCATTTCGTTCCGCATTGATTTTTTTGTAAAATGTTACCAGGTCATCCCCACATAACCCATAATATTCGACTAAAATTTAAAATTACCCGGGTAAGTAGTTTTTTTAGTTACGCCGCGAACAGAGTCATAGACAAACCGACAGACCAACGGAATTGACAAAACATGTTTTTCGGCAACTAGGGACACCCCCATGTGAAGGTCTGAAAAATATCGGAAGGTGTTTTTTTTAAGATTACAATAAAGATAAAAATAAAGAACAATATTCTTTCCTTTAATGTTTCGATTTCGCAAATTGTATAGGATTTGTTTAGGTAATCTAAGGAAATTTACTTATCAGTGGAAATAATCTAATAACTAGTTGGGTATATATAAATTTTAAACCTATGTAAATGTTTTTCTTTCTGCGGCTTATAACTTTTCCACGTTTGCTCCGTTTATTGATTTCGAAAATATTCCAATCGACTTTTATGACGCCGCTTAAATAATAAATGAATAATTATCGAAGCTTGTCAGTAAATATTTCGCTTCACGTTGGAAAATAGAAAATTCCATTGCGTTTTTGGGATAAAGGTAAATAAATTTATTATGCAATTATTCTAAGAGCCTCGCTATATATTGAACGATCGACCTGGCGTCTAAGGCGGAACTTTAGGAGGCACAAAGAGCCCTTATTGAATATTGATGATTTATCGTACTTATTGGAACTAATCCACTTATAAGATGCAGCTAATAAAACATTTCCAGTAGTCCTCTTTTGTCATATCTGTTGCCCCCGAGCCTCGCAGCGCACACGTGGAATTATGAGCTTAGAATTTTGAGTTATTAAATTCGCTGAAGAAGGTCCTTTGTTGTTTGAATTGCAATGTCTCTTTTCTCTTTTTCATACAAATACTAATTTCATTAAGTATACTTATTGTGTGAGTAGGTACGGGCTTACTACAGGCGCTACTTCCCGCAGGCACCCCTATTTCTGGGAATCCCACATCCATGGGGAATCCCCATATCCTTTGGAAACCCGCTGAGGAATTTCCACATCCCTCGGGAACCCCTTCTCCTGGAACTCCCTAATCAGTGAGAACCAACTCGTGAACGTGAAGTTAAAGCCGTCCTAAACGACCTAAACTGTAAAATTTTTCTCGTTCTCTTTTGTACTGTACAAGTACAAACTTAGTATATTTTATTTTAAAATTGAATCAATGAAAATCTTCCTGTTAGCTTTTTTCGTCGTGTCATGTACTGTAATGTATAAGTGCAAATCTGTCAATAGCACACGTGAGCAAGATCATATTTAACTCTTTCGTGCCAAGACTGCCAGGCATGAGCACCTTAATAAACGAAATTTTGTATATAAAATCCTTTTGATTTGACTGAATCTCCTTTTAGTTTTTTATTGTATCTTGTACTGTACAAATTAATTATTACTACTTGTCGTGTTTTTATATCCGTATGGATGGTTCGAGTCTATTAAAACAAAATTCCCGAGATCGAATCCGCAGAAACCAAGACTTTTTTTTTAAATAAATAAATAATAGTTAAATGAAAAGGTTGTATACAAAGTGAAGGAGATCTGTTTAACTTATAACGCTTCGCAGCTAGGGAACTTTGAGAGTATAAAGAATATGGTTTTAAACGAATCCGAGCTTATCATAGTCAGCAGTACAAATATTCCAAGGACTAAATAATATAAAGTAGTTACCAAAGATAAGTTATACTATATATTATATTTATATTATTTTTTATATCTTAATTTACGATCGAAATACGATCTACCACCCGTATATATGATTTTTCTTTTATGCATCGACAACTTCTGGATCTAATGATCACTTGCAGTTGTCAGTATGCCCAAGAAAAATGCGTGTATGCCTATTTGATGTGTACGGATAGTAGATCATAATTTGCTCTTTTCATTTTATTTTTTATAGTTAAGTCTTGCAGAAGGATTGTTCTGTTCCAATTTTAACAATGGAGTACTCGAATGATATTGTAATATAATAAATACAAGATAATAAAGTCTATTTGTTAGAAACAAAAATAAAAAGTATGATGGATGTGAACAGCTGGTCACGTTAATTGGGATTGAAATTTCTGAAGTTAAAACGAAGGGATTCATTTGAATCGGTCATATTTTGCTCCTAAAATTTTCGGATCCTCTAGGAACATAAGGAAAATATTTCATAATTCTTAGTGTATACAGTTGACTGAGAGAGTAATACAAAAAAAAATAGAAAAATATTACCGCTCGATTGCCTTGTCTGTACTCTCCTTAAGAAATGAATCAAATAATGCTTAAAAAAAATACTTGAAAACATGGAAAAGTGAGTGTGGTGTTGCAGAAACTGAAAAACTTTGAAAGAAATAAAGCTTTCTCAGCGGCTGCTATCAAATAATTCACATAGAAAGTTCTTGAGCAAAAAAAATGCGACCTTTGCCAAAAGTGAGCGACAAAATCCAATAAAGTTATTTCATCTTAGTCCTAGAAGATATTTTATAAACACCTCGGGTTATTTGCTTACAAAGTGCAAGTCACTCAACAGTTGAAGCAAAATGACAATACGCTTATTGATTAATCTTGATTATTACTCTGTAGGCTTAAATTAATTGGAAAATGTTATCGATTTGATAATTTGATAATTATTTTCAAAATGGAGCTCATTTTAAACATCGTACAGGAATTATGGATTTACATGTAAAAGAGTTTCTATTCGGTGTAAGCTTTAGAGTAGTGCCCTTACTTCTTCCAAATTGAAAACAGCTTCACGGCGAATGAAGACAGACACATGACAACTGATTTTTTGTAGCCACGATTGGGTGATTTGGAGTTGAGACAGCTTTAGTTCCAACAAGATGGTAAACCGTATCGCACCAGTGGTGACAGATATGTTTTTGTGGATTAAGTTTGGTTTTCGTTCATTGAAAACTGATTGGCCAGCGCTCAGCTGTGATATCAGGCTTTTGGAGTATATTATTGGAGACACAAAAACATCACTCTCTTACGGAAAACTTTCATTGAACTATTCATGAAATAGATCCACAAACAATCGACAATCTGTGAAGGGGTGACCATTCGAAAAGTATCACCCCCTTAACTATTTTGATTTAAGCTGTAGAAAAAAATGTTAAGTACAAAAGTTGTCAGATTTAATTTACATTTTGTTAATAACATATTTTGATGTGTACAGGGTTTCGCGATAAAGCGTGTCTGCCCAAATTAGTGTTTTTTTTAATAGCAAACCATGTATATTATTACATATATAGGGATTCTAGGGGGAAGTCTAATCAAAAATCATGCCCTATATCTAAATTTAACTATTTCTGAAATATTGACGTTTGTAGTAGGATACTTTGAGCTTTTTTACATACTGTAAAATTTGAACGATTTGAATTAGAGCAAAACGGATTCTACTTTTTTACCCTGTTTTTTACTTCATCAATCAATTTCCTGTCTAGCCAGAAATAGATATCAGGTGATGCGAAAATTGCTACTTGTTTTGCCTTAATTCAAAGCGTTTAGATTTTAGAGTATTTTGAAGGTTTCAAAATGTCAAACTTCAAATGTCCATATTTCATAAACAGGACATGATACATTAAGTGTGCTTACATCTTTCCGTTATATCCAAATATGTTATAACATACAGGGTATTATATTAAAAAAATAAAACTATGGGCAGATACGCAAATTTTAATATACACCTTGTGTATATTAAAATTGTATACTAATAAATATAGATTAAACCTCATAGCTTTTGTAATTAACGTTTTTTTCTACAATGTAAAGCAAAAAACTTAAGGATGGGGTGATACTTTTCGAATGGTCACCCTGTACAGCAAAATCGTGTTAAGAGGATGGACTACTGCCAAGCAACCGGTGACAGCTTGAATGAATGACATGATTTTACATAAATAATCGGAAACTGTACTTTTTTTAATAAGGCAACAATCATTAAAATAATTTAAAGGGTGTAGTTTTAACAGTAATTGAAAACTTCGAGGCAAGAAGGAAGTAGCTCCACTTTTGAAAGTTTTTCAGGAGAAAGAAAACTGAATAATATGGAGATTTTTAAATCTGTATATTTCCTATACTGGTTAATTAGCATACGCTAAGTATGTACACCACGACCTATAATGTTTTCAAATTTTACAAATACAAAATAATTTAAATAAAACAATAAGGATTTTGCACCGGATGGTGAAAAATATTGCTTCTTCTATGTTAAATCCCTCTAACATTATAAATATTATGAAAAAAAAACCTATACATTTTACTTGTTTCAAATAAATTGCAAATTTTATTTAATCAGTAACGCTTGCGTTGCATTTTAATTTTGAAATTCCTAATGGTGATTTTTTCTCCTACTTCTCTTTAGCACTTTAGGTTTTTATAGAACCTCATACAATCGCGTGGGATATATTGGTTTGTAAGTTCTATAATTTTAAGGTAATTTGCTCTTTTCATTGATACAGTGAATATTGCTTTAACCTTTAAATACGTAATTTTATAAACAATTTTCTATTTTTTTGTCATACCCTAACTATATATAACTACTTAAGAGGAAGTAGTACAATTAATAAGATCTAAAGTTTACATTAAATATAATTAAAAAAAAAAAGAAGTTTGACTCTATGTATTTCCATAAGTATATTGTTAACTGTATAAAATTGTACTTCATTTCCTCATTACGAGACAAAAACATATAATTTGATTAGGAATTATCTATAAAACATGTGGCAACTGGACCGTTACGATCAAGAAAATTTTCAATCGCTCACTTTATCAGTAGAATAATAATAACTAAATTTGGTTAAAAAAAAACAATAATTTTGTAATAATACAAAAATCTACAAATAAATGATATTGTTTACACACATTTTTTGCTTGTTACTAATATTCATGAAAATAATCGTCCAAAACGGAAATGTTTCCAGGTCTTGTGACGTATTATTTAGGTAGCGGGTTAAAAAAAGTGATGGATCACAATTGTATTCAATTATTATATATAACGTCTTTTTAGATATTCATAATGCAACTATAATAATGCCCGTGTTCTTTAAAATGACAGTGCTTATTAACAATAAATAAATAATATATTTGATAATTTTGCGATAATCTGTCAACAGTGCTTTTTAAAACTTAATTACGTGCTTGATGCAAAGGTTTTTATTTCGTAAAGACATAACCCAATATTCGCGAAACGCTAGGTATAAACTTAAATTTAAAAATGCCACAGCGTAAGTAAATTGCAAGGGATAAAAAATTTATTTCTGTTTCTTTTTTCTTCTTTTATTTTAAAATGTTTTAAATTGTTTTTTCTTCAAATTTTTAATACAAGTTTCTTTATTTTTATTTTTTTTTTCTTATTTATAAATTTATTTTTAATTTATCCCTTGTATGCTTTTTTAAATTTATTTATTGCTCTTCATTGTATTCGGTGTTTACTAACAATATTTCATTATTTATTATCGTTAAATGTATTTATTATAAGTAATTACGTAATTACAGCATATTGTTAGATATTCTCGTCTTTCCGAATATTTTTTTATTATTACGCATGCCCCTTAGCAGGTTCATACTAAAACCATCGTGAGATATTGTTCTACAACATAGTGAGAACTCCATTCAATTCCGTTCAGTAGCTGAATGCAGAAAAAAATCGCGGACACATTCACAGGTCCAAAACGCAACCTCCGTTTTTTGTGGGTTAAAAATGCCGTTTAGAAACCTAGACATGAAAAACAATGAAATGTCAAAAAACAATAATTATTAAAAAACATAAAATATATTATATAAAAATATATATAAAAAAAATGAGAACATTTTGAAGTCAGCCGATAGCGCTGAAATTTGGCAGGTACCTATAAAATCAAAAATGAAACAATTCTTTTATTTTAGCATTTTTTAAAATTTTGAGTCAAAGTACAATTCCCAGTAATTTTTTGAAAAAAAAGTCAAATTTGACAGGTAAGGTACATCGCGTGACTAACTTTTCAATTTATTTGGCATTATTTTTCGAGCAGAAACTTTTTGCCAGCTCAAAATTTTATTTAAGGCAGTTATTAAAAAAAATCCCATATGAAGAGTACTTTACTGGTCACACTGTGCATCTCTCTGGAAAAACGTTCATGTGCACTTTTTTTCGAATTTTGGTTGTAGAATTTCTACTATAGAATTTCCTTTTTATATAAAACATATAGCAATTAATTGTTCTTCAAGCAAGAACCCCTCTTCTTTATATTAAGTTATTAAAGCACTAAAAGTTCCTTATCATTAAATAACGAAGATGGTGAAAATTCCATTCCAGGATCATGTCTACATAAATGTTTTTGCAACCCGTCCCATGTGTTGAAAATAGCGCTTACATCAACCTAAAAGCATTTCCCCCGAATGTACTTGAAAGACATGATGTATCGCCTAAAAAACAAGTAGAATTATTTATAGAACAGGTCAACAGTGACGAATGGTTTTACTTAAAACAAAAGGTAACGCCCGTAGTTATAAGTGCTTAAAACAAGACTAATTGTCTTTCCTGGTTATTTTCTAGAGCATCATTCTGAGGTGGGTTATGGTAATTCGTATCTTGGTTATTGGCTTTACATTTTCTTTTGTCCTCATGGTGTTCATACAAGGTGCGTGAAAAGTTTAATGAAGTTAAATTATGTTTTACTTTTTAGTTCAATAGTTTATAAATAAAAGACTTTTTTTAGTTTTTTTTTAATTTTTAAATCTATCTGGGATCTAGACTATATGTATTTTTATATGATTACATTACATAAAAAAAGTCAAAACATGCTCCAATGCCTAAAGATTAAATTATCTTACTGAAAAAGCAGTAATAATAAGTAAAGCAGAAACAAATTAAAATAATGACATTACAGTTTTAAATTAATAATTATAAGGGACAAGTGTCTTGCCTTTTTCAACATGTGCGATACAATTGTGGTGTTGATTTGATATGAAAAACAGCATATATCCAGAATTTCATAAAATTAATTTTTGTTGCTTCTGTATAGTATTAGCGATACTACATCGCATACGATAGTCGTTTCCGCCAAAAACCAAGATATAAGCGGTAGAAAATGTACTGATTCCGCAAAAATTCCGCACGAGATATCGGCTAGATAGTCCCCAAAATACTATTATATATTGGAGGTAGGACTCTGTTAAAGCATAATATGCAGACTTAGCCATACGTATACCAAGTTCAGTGGAATTAACTCTTAGAGCTCAGCAACCGGACGACAGCGTCTTATTAGGTAAAAAATATGATCTTCAAATTTAAATTTTTTATCAGTAAATGCCCAAAAATCTCCTAACAGATTTATTGTCAATACCTGTAAATTCACGTGTAGGTTGTTAAAAGAAGTCTTAAAAATCAAAATATTAGTCTTAGTCGGGTTGAAACAGAGAAGTGTTTAATCTTAGAGTGGTCCTGTGATATGTCTTACGTTTCAGCTGAATTATC
Source organism: Kuschelorhynchus macadamiae (assembly GCA_030620095.1). Taxonomy (NCBI): domain Eukaryota; kingdom Metazoa; phylum Arthropoda; class Insecta; order Coleoptera; family Curculionidae; genus Kuschelorhynchus; species Kuschelorhynchus macadamiae. Next base: position 85,763 of record JAUTXW010000186.1, read on the forward strand.
CTTCCACAAAATTGGGAAAGTAAAAGTTCTTTGTATGTTCATATTAGTAAGGTCCTTAATACTGAACCTTGAAGAACACCTCTTGTGACCTCTCACAAATTGGTCTCTGTCAGAAAGGTATGACTCGAACCACTGCATTGACACTCTCCAAAATCCATTTAGAAAAGTTTCCGAATCAGTATTTGGTGATACACGCAGTCAAATGCCATTGAGAAGTCACAGAATACTGCACCAGCCACATCTCTGTCATTAAGGGTAGGTAGTAAGATTCCAGAAAAGAAAAAATGGCATCATTAGTACTCTTCCTACTCTGGTATTATAGGATGATTGTTACAATAAAATAAATAGACACCCGACAAAATGTATGGCATCACTTTGAGTTAAGTTATATTTAATATATTCTCTTATTTTTTCATAATTTAAAACGGGTAATTCCTACACAAACCTGGTACCCAATAAAATAAGAGAGGTACTATAATATCCTAATGTCATTAAAAAAACTCTCTATGCAATGAAAGGCTGAGGTATATAAAAGATAAACAGCTTTCATGTATGTGCAGGTTTTTAAGTAATCAATAAGCAGCTATGCTTTGTTTGCATAGTGACTCGCATTTTTTGCTGATTACATTTCTAATATAATTGGTGATATTAGTATTTTTGACTATATACATATAAAATAAAGTATGTTTTTGAGATATATATATAGCCTTGCTTGTTGAAAATATTAAACCATCCTGGCCTATAAATCCATCTTTATTTGCTTCATGTGATTTCCATGTTAAAATATCCACGTCTCGTTCAAAAATACTTACTACATCTATAGGTTACGTGAAACAAACAAAATGCTATCCTGTTTAAAATTATATCTATCTACTTTTTTATCGTTGTCGTTCATATTAGTTTTTTGCTTAAAACTAAAATTTCCTAATAAAATATCTAATTCGTATTTCCTAATTTTATCAATAATTGTTTTTAATTAATTTTTCACGGATATCCTCGTAGTTGTGTAATCTTTCTTTTCTATCATCTTGTATATTACTTTGGGAACTTCATAGTTTTGTAATAACTTTAATTTTTCGAGCGTTCTCGTTCCTGAGGTATTCTCTCAGTGTTCTATCGATCCCTTTTTTATAATCGATTATCGTTTTTTCACTCATATTTAGCATTTCAGAGTTATTCTCTTTTGTCGTTTTCTTTTATACTGAGTGCCAAAAAACGTGGCTCATCCACCCTTATAACTTTTTTAGTTGACATCAGAATAAATTTTGGCTAGTTAAATAAGACTTAATTCTACGTTTTTTTACTATAACAGGGTTGCCATATCTTCTTTTATTATTGAATGTCTGCTATTAACCTTTGATTTTTAAACACCCTACCTATGTTTGCATATTTTGATTGGTGGTGATATTTTAAGTACAATCATGTCGTTTATGTTATTCTGACAACCAAAACATTTTTTTTTTATTTTATTTTCATTTAGTAATCTAGAGTGCTGTGATTTGGCAAAAACGATTAATTTACGTCCAAGTAGACCTGGAAAAATAAGAATTTCCCTCTCACAAACTCACAAATCATCTGTTATACCTATTCAAATATCACTTAAACATTTTTTTTTAGAAATACAAATGTTTTTTATTATTACTTAGTCAAATTCCATCTTCTTGATGATTTCGGGTCTTACATGATGAAAATACATAAAAATAATTATTAAATAAAAACACTCGTTTTCGATTTTCACTTGTATATTGTCTAAGATGACATATATTTCGTTGGCACAGCAACTTTTTCAAAATACATATATGCAAGTGAAAATCGAAAACGAGTATTTTTATCTAATAATTAATAAATTCTAACTTGTTATACATTATTCGGCAGAAATCCTTTCATAGATTTTAGTTGCTGAAAATATTTCAGAAACATTTTAAATTGCTGTAATTTTCTGAAAACAAGTTTTTATCATTGGTTTTAATTATAGTTTGTTTGGTTGACATAAAACTCTCGTACATTAAGTGACGGAATCATTGTGCGAAGCACAGGCTTTATGACCACTCAGTTTGATAGCAGTTGTAAAATGTTTAAACTAAACTCTAATCGTATTTAACTTTACTGGCGTTATATCGGTTTGCTTAGTGCAAACATAGCGGCAGACTTCAAAATTATGTTCAACGCGAATAGCGTAACAATGTCCAATGTTTTTCCTTGTTTTCGACTGGGCGTTTACAAGAAATATCCATATTATAGGAATTTTATCGTTATTAATATGGAGCTGCGTGTCTATCTTCGTCGTAAAAGGATGTTCCATAAGAAAAAATAACCTTAGGAATATTTCCTTAAAAAAAGCTATTAAAAACTAGCAATTTTTTGATATTAAATTTCCTTGCTTCATTCGTGTCAGAGCGAGAAATAAATAGTGCTTTTAAGATGGTATCAGAGTAAATCTAAATTATCGTATTTGTAAAATACATGTTATCTGCTGTGTGCCAGGTCGGTTCGGATCACCGACAGAAACTTCATCAGTCGAATGTTCAGCCAAATAGCGGTTGAACTGGAGAACGCGTCGACTTATTTACCGGCGAAGAAAATAATGGCGCAAGTAAAAGTGATTTATCTCGTTAAGATTATCGAAAAGTCTACAGGTTTTCAAAAAAATAATAATAATAAAAATTAAACCATAATGATTTTCTAAAAATCTAACGAAAATTCGGGATTTTTTAAAAAGTCGACGCGTTTTACCTACTTCGATGTCCTCTTAAACTTGTTTAACTGTAACGCTTTATCGACATAAACAAGAGTGTTATCGTTTTCTTTTAATTTTTCATTTTTCCAAGTGTACAAATTTCTTAATTCTCTTCTATTAAAGCCAAAATCTTACTTTCTTATTTTACTTTTTCATCGCTTAGATAACTTTGTAAAAATAGCATCCATAGATCTTACAGTTTTTCTAATAAAAATATATCTAATGCAAAATCGCCTTTTAGTTTCGATTTCTTTAAATTCTAGAAAAAATTAATAATGATGAAAAGATAAACTTTACCCAATACAGAATTTAGTGCCTTTTATGATCTAGACTTAAAACAGGGAATCCTGTAAGTATATGTCATACTCTCGGGAGCATAGAGAAAATATCAAAATAACCCAAGTTTCTCATAGAAAAAATTCCTAAAGTGCCCCTTAACGGAGATACACGGCCTCAAAGGGGTACCCAGCAATTTTTCTTTTCGAACCGACTTGTCTAATTTAATTAAATTATCATCTTTTATGTAAGCCATGAAGACACAGATGACAGGTGTCATTTTACAGAGCTGAAAATTGGTATTTTTAAATACTTTGTTCATTCCTCTTTAAAAAAAACGTACTCTACAGTTGTTTCTATAAAATTAGCCGCTTTTGATTTTTTTTCTATAAAAAACTAGGTATTTTCTCTATATGGTCTCGAGAGTTTACTATGTACTTACCTTGTAAACAGTATGTCCGCACATAGAGGTGCTAATAGGACAAAACAACTGAAAATATGCTTTTTCGAAATAAGTAACATTTCATATTTTCGAGTTTGTCATATAAGGTGTATGAAATATTGTCAAGAGTGAACTTTTTTAAGGCTAAATGATACATAAAGAAAATATTTCAAATTTAACAGATACGTGAAATCTAATATATATCAGTTAAATATTCAAAAAAATTTAAAAATTCCGTATATCTAATAATTGCACTTTTACATCCAATAACTCGATCTACCTATTTCTTTGAAATAATACATTAATTTATTAATGTCTGATTAGTTTATTATTGACAAATAATGACATTATGTCAAAGTCGTTTAAATAAGAAAAAAAGCACTAGGGCGTTATCATATAAAAACAACCCCCTAGGGCATTACAAATGTTAATTTGGTTTATCGTTGCTAAACTAAATTTTTCTCAAAAAAAAAAAATGTTTACTCGGACATTAAACGTTAAACGTCCTCGGGAAACACTGTGTAGACCTTAAGCGTTATTAGCCTTATAATAGCCTTAATAGGTACCTTAATAACTATTCAGGCATATATATATATATATATATATATATATATATATATATATATATATATATATATATATATATTGGGTTATATTCACTTTTCCAAATTTCACTTTTTAAAAAAAATATTTTATTAATACTTAAAAACACTACTTTATAATTTCAAAAATTAAACTAACATTCTAACAGCCTAAAATATCAACTAACTATTTATTTACAAGTCAGAACAATTTATATTAATTTGAATGCTGATGCAGCGTCTTCTATCCGTGCGAACTGCAACGGCTGGTTGCTGGCTGGGCATTCTCGGAGGTGTCGCAATTTCCTGTGCTCGATACCGTGTGACCGAAGGTCATCACCTGCACGTGGCTATCAGCGGATATAACAACTCCCCCTATAAAAGAAAAGTTGTTGCGTTGCAGCGACTTTTACAAGCCTTGGTGGAATTGAAGTTCTACTGCTTCTTCTATGGTCTCATCGGGATGGGCACTTGGTCTTCTTTTGGGCATCAAGTTCCTTATTCTTTGATGGACAGCGTCTCTGGACTTGGGAACTGGAGGTGCTGGTGGATTATCGTCGTTTGTAATTGCTATACCAATCCTGGGGTGTCTTTTACGTCGACATTTGCAGAGGATGTATAGAGTTACAAGTGCAACAATAAGGGTAATAGTGAAGATTGTGAACCAATGAACATGTTTGGTCACAAAGGGTTCATTGATGAGATTGTTTAGTTAGTCAGAATACTGATTGAGTTTGTGTTGAGCAATATTTAGATCCTCAATATCAAGTTTATTGAGTTTGAGAGGTTTCAGATCTAGGATCTGAGACTTTTTGGGAAGATGAATGCAGCATATAGCAGGGTATTTTTACCGGGTGATTTTGGTATGTGACAGTTTTGTATTTGTCAATGGGGTATTTGGCGTGCACCCTTGTGCTTCCAATGAAGGCATTGCATTCCGGTTGTAATTTTAGTAATGAGTTCATGTTGATTACGTGCGTTGGTGACGATGTTTTTGCTTCCGCATTTCACTGTGACTGGCAAGGGATCAGAAACTGTTATCAGCCAATAGTTTTGGTTGAGTTCCTGCACGTTGTATTCCTTGGCTAGCAACACAGAAGTCTGGCAAGTTGCTGGTAGTCGTGTCTGTTGTTTCAGCGATTGGGTACGGCAGGACATCAGAGCAGCATCTTTGTATTGCTCTTCAGCTGTTTGCAATTGTCTAAGTTTCGGAATGAAACGTACAATAATGAATCATCATCACGCGCAATGTATTTTTTAGTGGTTGGTAATATGTGGTGGAAGCCTGTTCGATTGTCCAAGATCGGGATAGGGTACAAGTGATAAAGGGTATAGGTTTCAGGTTCGGTTAGTGGAATTTTTAGTACAAAAATAATTTTTTGATCAGATTGGGATGCTTCTAATTCAATTATATCGAGATATTCTGCTACATTTGATGAATAAGTAGGTAATGGTAAGTTGTTTTTTATTAAAGATCTAGAGATTTCTTGCAACGAGGTGATCATATCTTGTGGGGTTATAATTGAGCTATGGAGTATTTTTAAACGTGCGAACGTTATTGCATCCAAGATGTCATTGAGATAATCTTCTAAAAATGCATAGCTTTCCATTAGCGATTCACATAAACTAATAGTCTTTATCTGCCCTTCATAAAAATCGATCGCGCTTGATATATTGTTGATTGAATTTTGAATATTATTGTTAAAAGTTTCCTCGTCTATTTGTAGTTTGCGAATGGTAGTATTAAAAGTTTTAATTACAGATGTGGTAACGGAAATTTGGTTCTTTAAGAGGTTTTCGATTTGATGTTCGTCCCGTGTTACTTTTTCTATGCAATCGTTGAAGTATTCTCCGTCCGAAGCGTCTAGATTACCTGTAATCGATTTCCATACAGTACCAATGCCATTGAATATACCGCGTTTTGTCCTAAATTCGTAAGGTTTAGTGTCCGCGATTATTTCTCTGTATTTTTGATTAACGGCGTTGGCGAGTTGTTTTAGAAGACTAATGTGTGTTTGTACGTCTACTTTAGAGGCTAAAATTCTAGGTTCAGGTATTTCATATGTGTCTATTAGTTCGGAGAGAATTTTGTCGTTGTGTGAGATGGCTTCTTTTAAGGGTTTCAATTCTTTATAGACCAGAAGCGTCCATTTTTCGTTTGATATTTTGATGATACTTTCTTCATGGAAAAACAGTCCTACGGTATTGTTTATTGGAGTAATGGTAAACTGGGATGTCACGCGTATCCCGAAGAGTCTGAAAAGAATAGACTAGTCATAGAAAGGTTTTAGTCTATCAAAATTTATTTTAGAATATTGGTTCGTAGATAAATTTTTGACTGTGGCGGAAGTTCCGAAGATTTCGGTTATTTCGAAAGGTCCGTTAAATTTGTTGTTAGCTTTAGTGACAATTTGGGATTCTTTCACGTAGACTTTGTCTCCAATTTTATATTCGGTGGTGTTTCGTTTAACTGCGTTGTCAAATCGTATTTTAGATTTTTCTTTTTGTGCGTTTGTTCTTGTCCGTGCGACTTTATAGTAATGTTCCATTCTGTTGTTAAGGTCTCCGACATATTTTGTAATCAGTTGTTCTTGATTATAAAGGGTCTCGGGTGGACGACTAGATGTATGGCCGAAGATGAGCTCATACGGTGTAAAACCATGTGTCTTATTTTTGGTATTATTGTAACAAATAATGGCGTAAGGGAGAATATTGAATGGGTGTTCGTTTGGGTTTTCAGCTTTATGTACTCGGATCATTTCGGTCAGGGTCGCGTGAAATCGCTCAAGAGATCCATTTGACTGTGGATGACTGACGCTAGAAAATGTCAATTTTACGTCATAGAGTCCGCAAAGATCCTTCATTAAAGCGTTGTCGAATTCACGGCCATAGTCACAATGTATCCTTAAGGGGGTGCCGAAATGTTGGAAGAATAGTAGGAGTGTGCTCACGACTGTCGAGGCTTTTTTATCGGAAATGGGATAAGCTTGTGTGAACTTGGTCAGTTCATCCCTAATAGTGAGAGCGTAATTACTAACAGGATATTCAAAAAGATCGATGTTAATCCTCTCGAATGGTGTTTTCGGGGTTTCGGTAATTACGAGGGGTGTACTGAGGTTTTTTCGACAAAATTTTACTTTTTGGCATATTTCGCACTTTTTGATTAAATTTTCGACATCTTTCGTTAATCCGGGCCAATTATATTTTTCCTTTATCTTTTTAATAGTTTCATTTATTCCGCGGTGAAGGTTGTTTCTTCCGGAATGATAGTGGTCTAGGATAATGGGGATTTGATCCTCATCAGGTGTTTTTACAATATTTTGGCATATTTTGAACTTAACGTCTAGGTCGGAAAGGATAAATGAAAGCATTTCCAAAATTGGGAGTTCTAAGTTATTTTCGACACAATACGGATGTTTTGCGTCAAAATTGTCTTTGCCAGTAAATAGGGCATAAAAGAGGTATTGGGCTACGATGTCGTTGTCAGATGGCAGAGGAATTATAAAATATTTCCGATCTTTCACGGTTTTGCTGGACACAATGTTTATTTTGTTATTTACAAAGTGAAAGTTTTCCTCAAAAATATCTTCAATGATTTTAAGGTGGATGTCCTCTAATTTTGCTCGACGAAAGAAGGTAATGATATTTTTATGACACTTGTCTAAAAGTTGAGACTTTGATGATTCTATTTTGGAATAATCTATAATGGATTTAGTTTTATAGAGGTGTACAAAACGATTATATTCCTCTGTTAGTTGTTCTGTGTCTGGTTCGTCTCCATTTTCGTTTTCTGATTGGAATGTTTCTTTGCTAGTTGACGGTCTGTTTCGTACGTCGTCTTTGTTAGAGGCAAATATTTGAAGTTTAGACTGGAGTTTTGCGCATTCTTGGAAATGGTTAATTTTAATCCGAGATAGCGCGTCGGCATTTTTATTAATTTTCCCGGGTTTGTACTCGATTTTATAATCATACTCTTCGAGCTTAAGACGCCAACGAGCTAATCTGCTTCCTGGGTCTTTTATCGAGAACAACCACGTCAAGGGTCGATGGTCCGTAATGAGAATGAATTTTCTCCCAAAAAGGTAGGGGCGAAATTGCTTTACGGCCCAAACGATTGCAAGTAATTCGCGTTCTATTGTCGAATATTTTGTTTCCGCACTACATAAGGTTCTAGACGCATACGCAATAGGGAGGTCTTTGCCTATTGGTCCTTGCGATAGAACAGCGCCAATGGCAAACGCGCTTGCGTCCGTGGTTAGTAAGAATTGTTCTTGAAAATTTGGGTATATCAAAATTGGGTTAGAGATAAGGGCTTTTTTCAGTTCTTCGAAACTTGATTTGCATTCAGGGTCGAATGAGAAAGGAGTGTCCTTTTTAAGAAGTTTGGTTAATGGTTTTGAGATTTTTGCAAAATTGGGAATAAACCGTCGATAATAGCCGGCCAGTCCCAAAAATGACTGAATGCCTTTAGAATTTTTTGGTTCGGGAAAATTGACGATACAATCTACTTTTGATGGGTTTGGTTTAACACCATTTTGGGTTATAAGATGTCCAAGGTAGGCGACTTCTTTTCTGAGAAATTCACATTTATCGGGCTGAATTTTTAGATTGGCTTTTCTTAAACGTTTGAATACTTCTGTTATGCGAGAAATGTGTTCGTGGATTGTGGGAGAGTATATAATTATATCGTCCATGTATACTAGACAACGCTCATTCTGAATGCCAAGGAGAATGTTGTCCATAACCCTTTGAAAGGTGGACGGCGCATTTTTAAGGCCGAAGGGCATACGAATAAATTCGTAGTGACCATTTTCTACTGAAAAAGCAGTCTTTGGGATGTCCTTAGGGTCGATTTCAATTTGGTGGAATCCGGAGGCAAGATCTAGGGTGGTAAAATATTCACACTTCCCTAGCTGGTCGAGGAGGTCAGATATGTTCGGTAAAGGATACTTATCGTCCACAGTAAGCTCATTAAGCTTGCGGTAGTCTATAACTACGCGCCATTTTTGCTTTCCCGAAGCGTCGAGCTTCTTTGGGACAACCCAGACTGGTGAAGACCAGGGTGAGATAGACGGACGTATGATACCTTCGCCTAACATTTTGTTAACTTGATTTTTTACTTCGTCCTTATGTATTTGTGGGTATCTGTACGATTTAGTAAAAACAGGACGAGCGTTGTTTGTTTCTATTGAGTGTTTTATTTCATTCGTGAAAGAAAGGGCGTCTCCTTCAAGGTAAAAAATATCAGAGAAATCTAAACAAACATTTGTCACAAGTTCTTTCTCTTCCTCATTTAAATGCTCGGTTCTTAATAAATTTTGTATTTGTGAGACTCTGTCGTGTTGACATTCTTTTAAATTTGGTTCGGTTATATTATAGACAGGTTCAGAGGTGTCGTTAATCGGGTCTAAGGTTATATCGGAGAAATCGATATTTTTTGGAATAGCGTTTGTATTTACAATCGAAGTGAAAAATTCACCGTGTTCGTTAACTCGCACTAAAGCATGTGGGAGCCTAACTTTGTCTTTTTCTTGCGCAACTAACAAGGCATCAGTGTTAACGAGATCACATTTTAATTTAAAAATTCGTTCCGTTCGGGCTTCTATTGAAATTTTGTTGCAATTATTATTTAACGTAAGATTTTCGATTTTTTGTTCACCATCTACTTTAAATAAAGGAATAGTTTTAAAATTGGTAACTAATTGCTTTGATTTTAAGTCTATCACACATTCGTAATGTTCTAAGAAATCCAAGCCCAAAATACCATCGAAATCGATGTCTAAATTAAAAATATAGACCTTATGAGGGTCATTAGGAGCGAAAGGGACAAGGGTTGATTCGTTGATTGAAAGTTTTTGATTAGTAATGCCTTGGATGGTCACGTTCTCTGGTGATCTATTTCGAAAATTCTGAACAGTACTTTCCTTAAAAATAGAAATTCCAGCTCCGGAATCTATAAGTAACTTATATTTTTCAGTGGCATCTTTGATGTAATATAAGTTTTTAGAATTTACTGTGAGAAAGGGGCTTAAAGAAATGTCTGTTCGGGAAGTTCAGATCGGGGTTCATGTCGTCCAAGTTCATTGTTTCGATTTGAGTTTGGATTTCTACTAGGGGATCTACTTCTGGGTAGTTTTGGTCCGGGGGCTGAGGGTTCACTGGGAGAGAAAGAAAATCCTGGTAATTTGTATGGCCTATCGGCTCTATTGGACACTGATCATAATCGTAATCTTGGTTGGGGTAGTTTTGTGGGTAGTCAAAATTTTGGTATTCATAATCATTATATGATGTTTCAATAGGATTAGAAGCTTGACCTTGCGAATAGTCGCTAGCGTTTACATGATATGTCCTTTGTTGATTAGGACGGAAATTAGAATTTTTATTAATTATCGGAGGGCGATATTGTGGTGGATTATTAAATTGTTGGGGCCTCTGCTGATTTTGCGAGAAGCCGCTTGCTTGTTGTGGTCTAGATTGATTTTGGGAATAACTACTAGACTGCTGAGGGCTGTTTTGGGTTTGGTGTTGATACGGTCTTTGAAAACCTGAATTAAAATTATTTTGAAAATTTTGCCGTCCCGATTGGGGAGTGCGGCACTGACTAGCAGAATGACCTGTGCGTCCGCAATTAAAGCATCGCATAGGTTGTGGCTGTGGCTTTCTAATAGGTACAGTGGGTCTTGAGGGTTGATTCCTATCTTGTTTTTGGGTTTCAAAATATGACAACTGAAGTTCCCTTCTAATTCGAGAATGGGCTTCTAAAAGGTTGACTGGATTTCCGGCACGAATAAGTTGGCCTAATCGAGGTTCAAGCCCTGTTAATAATGTATTTAGGGCCATAGTTTCTATAAGAGTACTTTGAGCTGTTTTTTGTTCAGTTGTAAGGTTAATTGCTTTTTGGATATTTGCATGCATTTTAGCATTTAATACCTGGAGGCGGTTAAAGAAAGTGAGTGGGGATTCATTGGATAATTGCTTAAGTCGTTGTAAATCTTGTATCAGGGAAGATAAATCGCGAGAATCTCCAAAATGTAGATTAAGTAATTGTTTTATTTCTAGGTACGAACCTGGATTTCTAGAACTAACGAGCTGTGCAGCTCTACCTCTAAGTTTGTTTTTTATATGAATAGCTAATAGAGTTTTTTGACTTGTAGTAGCCATATTGTATGCACAATCACACGCATTTAAAAACGTTCCTAAAAAGATCTGATCACCTTCAAATTCGGGGATTAAAGAAAATATTTCTGATAATTTATAAGGCTCTACTTCTACTTGACTAACATTATTTTGAGTTGAATCAGGCATTTTGAAAAATTACAAAGGTTCTGTAACTTATTTAATAGTGAAAAATCGAGTGAAAAATATTTAATTCTTGATATTCAAATTCTTAAAATCAATAAGAAATATCGGGAAAAATATTTGGAAAATCGAACAGTTTCAATAAGTAAATACCACAATAAAATAAACAATAACGAGATGATTCATTAACTTACAGCAGGATTATTTGCATCGTCGTGTTCTTAGCGTAGATTACCAGGGGCTTCACCGGGTGTTCCTTCCGTAGTTTTGCCAAGTGAGAGCGATTCGTCCTTCTTCTGTTTAGGGATTGGAATCCGCCGCTACCAGTTAGAAAACACTCTTGTTCTGACAGCGTTAGACAGATCCTACCGACTGCGCCAATTGTTATATTCACTTTTCCAAATTTCACTTTTTAAAAAAAATATTTTATTAATACTTAAAAACACTACTTTATAATTTCAAAAATTAAACTAACATTCTAACAGCCTAAAATATCAACTAACTATTTATTTACAATTCAGAACAATTTATATTAATTTGAATGCTGATGCAGCGTCTTCTATCCGTGCGAACTGCAACGGCTGGTTGCTGGCTCGGCATTCTCGGAGGTGTCACAATTTCCTGTGCTCGATAACGTGTGACCGAAGGTCATCACCTGCACGTGGCTATCAGCGGATATAACATATATATATATATATATATATATATATATATATATATATATATATATATATATATATATATATATATATATATATATATATATATATATATATATATATATATATATATATATATATATATATATATATATATATATATATATATATATATATATATATATATATATATATATATATATATATATATATATATATATATATATATATATATATATATATATATATATATATATATATATATATATATATATATATATATATATATATATATATATATATATATATATATATATATATATATATATATATATATATATATATATATATATATATATATATATATATATATATATATATATATATATATATATATATATATATATATATATATATATATATATATATATATATATATATATATATATATATATATATATATATATATATATATATATATATATATATATATATATATATATATATATATATATATATATATATATATATATATATATATATATATAAACTAAGGGTTCAAACTTTCGTCATATTATTCTTTCTCTTATACATGTGTATCGAGCTCAAACTGCAAAATAATATTTTCTTATGATCGTTTGGAAAGAAAATTACTTTCCGCGCTAGTGCTTGAAAAAGGCAATTTATTTTTTAGCTCTATCAAAAGTATTATTTTCTTTCAAAAATTTCTAAAAAACCCCCTTAACAGAAAGAAGCAATTTTTCGTCTAGATTTGTAATTCTTCAATATCCAAAAAAAAATAAAAAATTTACCCCATTATTTATATTATAATTTTGACTTGCATCGTATTATAATCTCATATCATTCTAGTTAGCTTAATGCTAATTGCTAAGGAACCTTAGTTACAATTGTTTCAACAATAGCGTTAATAGGCAAGTCTCGGTTGCGATGACATCAAAAAGCAATAACAACAATTTATGCGTCTGTGCGTGATTTAGTTTGCGCAGCTATTTGTAACTGTGTGCTTTTAAAAAACGGTTTCGCCACTCAACATGCAAGACATAGACGTAGATGCAATTCCTGAAAGTATTTTGAAAGAAGCTGCAGTAGCCAGTTTACAGGTATGGCTTGAAAAATCCCGCCATAGGTATGAAGAAGAATACAAAGTTTTTACACAATGGTACGAGAAGAAACAGGTAAAATCTCTTAAAGAACATGTATTTTTTGCTTATTTAGGTGAAAGATGGTCAATTTTTTCAATGTTCAGAATGATCATCAAAACGAACAAATATGTGGATATATGTACAAAAATTAACAGCATTTTTGAAACGAAAAAACGTAGACACCGTCCAAAAAAATCCAAAGTTTTTTCAAAAACGGAAATTGCAAAAATCACCTGATGATGTCTATTTGTTCATTAATGTTGCGACCATTACTGGATTGACAGGTGGATATCGTCGTAAAGATTTTTATTAAATTAACCACTGATAACATTGAAGACAAAGAAGCCCTAATAATCATCACAATTCCTGATACAAAAACTCGTATTTCCAGAACATTTGTAAATGATAGAGATGCAGTTCACACTCAGCTTTATAGGAAATATGTAGCTCTACGTCCACACTTCATCGTCCTTTTTTTGTAAACTACAAATAGGGAAAATTCACAAGACAATGTGTGGGGATTAATACATTTGAGAAGATGCTATCTAATATTGCCGGATACCTGGGATTTCCAGATCCAGAACTGTACATGGGTTACAATTTTCGCCGATCTTCCGCTACAATGTCAGCTCATTCAGGAAAAAAATATAACTAATATCAAGAGGCATGACGGATAGAAATCCACTACCGTGTCAAAAGGCTATTTGGAAGACCCAATAGAGAACAACAAACAAATTGCAAATAACATTTTTACCGAAAAAAAAGTCGAAGATGAAGCTCTTCCATCCAACAAGTAGTACAACTTATAATAAACAGTGTTTTGAATTGACATCTCCTCTAAATGTAAACAATCCGACAAAACGTCCATTCAATATAAACGTTATAACCAACAATTAATAATTGTTTAAGAAAAGAATAATAAAAAAATATATTGCTATTTTTATTTGTGAATAAATGTAACACGTATGTGCGTGTTGTAACTATCTTTGAAAGTCGCTAAAGGTAAATGCAGTTCAGTAATTCTGAAAATCACATTTGACATATTTTAAACTTCTAATTTGTTATCAAATCTGATCTGAAGTAATCAGTTCTAATAAATAAAAATTTAACATACTTCATTTCACCCTCCTCACTAAACTGCATTTGCTAATACATAGGTATGTAATTTATGCACGCTCATAAAAAAAATTACGTACCTAACTCGTGTGGAAAGAGAGTTTTCTGCACTCGAACTGCAGTCACGTGCGGAAAAGTATCACTTTCCGCACCAGTTAGGTAAATAACTATTTATATCTAAATCGAAAATGTTTAACTCTAAAGTTAAAAAATGGAGTCGAGAAGGATGAAAATCTCAAAGCCACGATAAGTCAAGATATAGTTTGTTCTTGTGGAGTTGATAGCTACAAGGTTCATCAACGTATTATAAGATCGCGCATTTATGCAATGTGTGCTGCAAGTACTCCACATTACGGGCTTTGGAAATAACGCTTCAAAACATTGATGTTGCGCAAATATTTATAACTATCTTTGCTAAAGGGTTAGAATATTTGCATTTTAAATGACAAACATGTACAATATCAAACGGAACATATTTAATGGAACAGACCTATGTTACACAAAATTGACTACAATTGCTAAGTGAATATAAACGTAATGAGAGCTCTCTTTTTTTTAAAACCAGAATTCTAGATGAAACCTGAATACACAATAGTGCATTTAGGAAAAGCTGGCAAGATGCTTTCTTTGTATATGTCTGTCTGTCTGGTTCGGATGTCTCTCTTTCCGTTTCAAAATTTGTAATCTTTTTTTCAAGCACTGCTGCCATTCGATTGAGCTAAAATTTGGCATACTTATGAAACTTCAGTGACAATACAATAAAATAAAATTTTAGTGTATGAAATTTAATAATAAAGCTGCGAAAAAAACCTGAGCCTCACTGAGAACTTTTACACACATTAATATTTTATTAAAAGGTTGAGGCGTGAGACATATTCACATTTGAATTAAGCTCAGACTTTTGAGAAAATATTCAAATTTTTAAAAATTCTCAGTAATGATGGGTTTTTGCTCTGTAGCTTTACTTCACACACCAAAATATTATTTTTTACTTTCCAGATCAATAGCTTGTAAATAAAAACTTGTATAAAAAGACTTTTACAATTATTTTACTTTAAACTGAAATGTCTATATACTTCCTACGTAGACACAAATATATTTTTTAGGGTACATGGAATTGCATGAGGGTTCAGAAGAGGGATTTGTAGAAAGTTTAATTGTTAAATCAGGCAGTAAATCGGATGATTACCATGATTCAATAAACTGTTTAAATTTTCAAAAGTGGTTTATAGAGCTGCTACCAACTACAACAAAGGACACCGCACAATCCTTATGGGAAATGGCTTTCAGTTAATTTTCCTGAAAATATGCTGTTGCAGTGATCGACATCCTGATTAAAAGCTTTCATAGGCACATCTCAATCCTGCTGCTAGTTTTCAATATACAGGGCGTCGAAGTTGAAATTTTGCCTGTTCCCTATTTTTTTTATTTTTTTGTTTTTACGTACTTAATACGCGTTCAAATTAGTCAGTTGCTTAGAATATCTTATACAGTTTTAACTGTTTTTCATATTGCAGTTTTGTACATATTAGACCGTACCTGAAACACTGAAATTCCAATTTTTACAAAAACTGCAGTTAAGCTAAAAGTCAGATTTGGCTAATTTTTTAATGTGTTTATTGAAATTAAATAATATTAAAGAATTGTATCAAAAAGATTGGTCAATAGCTGACATTACCGTAGCCATGAATTTTAATATACGTTTTGTATTAGCGGCATATTGCAAGGATATATATGTAGCCGGTAAAAGTGACAGCAATTAGTTATAGAATGAACCTTGTTAGTAAATATAGGATATGAATATGTGGCCCAGAAAATTATAGACAAAATAGACTTAAAACTTCGTTAATAAGTCATTACTATGCAGGGCGACATTTTCTAATGCTTTAATAACTTGAATTCTTATTATAAATACTATACAGCTTCGTTGTAAAAACAGAATGATAATTAATTGGTTTTGTATAAAAATTAAAATCTTGATTTTAACTTTGAAAATCTATTATAATTTGGTATTAAAAATAATTTCCACTAGAAAAAATATGTTTTTAATTTAACACGTTTTATTCATTTAAGTCTAAAACGAGAAGATTGTTGACCAATTTTTACGATTGGTTTTTTATTTTGCTATTATATTTGGTATTTTCGATAATATCTCACAGTTATTAAAACAAAGTAAGAGAAATATTTATCGAACTACTTGTATATAATATCCTATTACTAAAATTATTATGTAAAACCAGGTGGGATCTAACGTAACAGTTCTCGTATAGTCTGTTCGGCATTTTATGAGACTCTTGTATTATAGTACAATTCTTTTGGCGCAGGTACGTGAATGACATACTGGTCTGCTTCACAGGAAATAAAGAACGACTACATACAGTTTTAAATCACGTCAATTCAATCCATAATAAAATTAAATTTACACTCGAAATGAGAAGAAAACAATTTAATACATTTTCGAGAAATCACATTTAAAAGATCACTTAATAAATTAAAATTTAATATCTACAAAAAACCCACTTATACAGATGTAACTATACCGAAGGACTCTAGGACTCTCTTCAAACATTGCCTAGAAAGGGAACTTGACGTCATTAGATCTATTGCAACAAATAATGGCTATAAATTATCTGAAATTAACAGACTAATTTTTAAACTTTTAATTATTCAACAAATATATCCTAGAGTTAAAGATTCCTATATAAAATATACAACAATTACATATTTTGAACCAATATCTAACAAGATTGCAAATATTTTAAAAAGAAATAAAAATACTAATGTTACTTTTCGATCGTCACAAAAACTCTCTTATTTGATTTTTAACGTCAAAACAAAAATAAATAAGTATAAAAATTCTGGAGTTTATATGTTAAAACGCGACAAATGCAATAGCTGCTATATAGGGCAGACAGGGAGAAATTTTAATCTTAGATTCAAAGAGCATTACGCCTCATATAGATTAAAAAAACAGAACTCCCATTTTGCCAACCATTTCTTAGAAACTCCACATAAATTCCCTGACATAAATAAGTTAGATATATTACATTATGAGCAAAAAAGTGGCAAATTGGATTGATTAGAGGCGATAGAAATATATAAACATCATAAAGACCCAAATGTTAACCTTTTAAATTCATAAACAGATGTAGGAAATCCCACCCTTTTGAAACTTTTTGATCATAAAAAACGTACAGTTGGATTTCTCTAATCATAATCATGAGAATTTTGTCTGTATATATACCTAACTTTATAGTAAATATCTCCATTGTGTTTGAAAATGTACTAATAACTGCAGTCACGACTAGTGCAAAAGTAAAATAAGTGAGAGTTAATAAAGTAAAACTTTTAGTGTTATTTATATTAAAAATTATCCAAATCTGACTGTTTGTTTTAGCTTAATTGAACTTTTTGTAAAAATTGGAATTTCAGTTTGTGAGGTGCAGTCGAATATGGAACAAAAATGACCGCGATGTAGAAAGCAGTTACACGTGTTTGAGTTTATTTCTACTAATACATACAGTAACTTCTAATCTCAGATATTCTAAGTTGCTGACTTATTTGAACGTGTATTAAATATTAGAACAAAAAAAAATGCTTAAAATAAGGAACAGGCAAAATTCTAACTTTGACGCCCTGTATATCGCAAACTAGCCCCAGGATTGAGCTGTGCCTACGAAAACTTTTGATCAGGGGTTTGAAAACTAAAACATCAATAACGCTGATATAAGTATATGCATAGGAAATTGTGACATTTAACGTTATGCTGACGACATGCAGATACGTCAACTTTACTAGGTCAGGTGCTACTGAAACTAGAGAAATCATAAACAAACAAACAAACAAAATAAGCTTTATTGTCATCAGAAAAACATGTCTCATTGACAAAGCAATCTTAAAAATAGAAATGTTCTATAATACCTATAGAATAACGTACACTATGTCAAAAAAAGTAAACTATGCATTGAAAGGCTCAAAAAAAATACAGATAAAACATATATAATAATAACAAAAGTGTGGGGGAAGTGTTAAGACGCGAAGATCTGCAAAGCCAGCCCTACAATCTTCCTTGTATCCCAAACCTTACTGCCTTCCTCTGTAATCCAAAGATGCTTTGGGATTGGGATGTGTGTCTCCATGCAAGAATTATATAGAACAATAGACAGTAGATTATGCCAAAATAAGCAGTTCTTAGTGTAGCCCGAAAAACACAGTTGGAGATATTTCGTAAGGCAATCAAGCTGATTTTTAAAGTCTTACATGCAGCTTCAATTTGTACATCCCGTAGCATTCTCGGATCAAGATGTACACCAAGGAATTTTACTTCTGAGATATTGCCATCATCAAGACCTTTCATCGAGAAATCTGTAAGCGTTGTTTTATCCTTATTCAAATTCAACCGATTCAATGTGGATCGAAACTACTCCCTCCCCTGCAGTCTCCCAATCTCCCTCAGAGCATATCCAATTGCATCAACAGTAGTCGTTGGTTTGCCCGTCATATTAAAAAAAAAAACTTAGTTTTTAATTGTCTTCCGTATGTGTCATGGTGCCTGTTTGTTTTTGAGGAAATTGTTTATATTTTGGGAAAATAAGTATAATATAGCAAAATGTCCAATATTAATTCTTTTTGATACAAAATAAGTTCATGGTACTTGTTTCCCTTGCTTTACTGTCGCATGCTTTCCTGGATACAAAAAATCGTAAGGTTTATTTTTTAAAGCACTTTTCAAACTAGCCCTTTATCTATATATTTTTTTTTATTTATATATTTATATGCGACAAGAAATAAATAAAAACGCGTTTTTATCCCTCTTTATCTCTAACGTACTTGTTTATATTTACATACTTGTTTATATATCATAGAAAAAGTTGATTCGCAGATCATTAGCAGCGGCACCGGTGTTGACAATCATAGATTATGTTTAGACTTTTCCTATCGGGCATAGGACAAGAAATTTTATCCACCAAATAATTTATAAAATTTTCCATATTACCTAGTAGCGCTAAAAGAGCAGCTAATTTGGAATTTTAAAATTCATCTAATTGCCGCTGTTACATCCAATTACGCCAAAATATCTACGTAACCAACAAAAATTTCTAGATTTCGAAAAGAAAAAATAAAGCGTATTTTTTATGTTATAACATTAAACTACGACGTAGTCGGTTGGTAGGTCTTGTTATCTTGGCATTGACATGTAAATTGCACGATTGCAAAAACCGACCATTTTGTATAAAATTAGTATAGAAAATAGTGCATTTGCAATGGGGCAGTTTACAGTCAATAACTCAAAACTGAAACGATCCCAAAAAAAATCTTATTCCAGAATGATGATCAGTACACATAGAAGTATTCAAAGAATTGTGAATCTTCCCTTTTATTGCGAATAGTGAAGTGTGACCCATATAGTACAGTACATACTCATTTAGTAAAACATATATACTGTCTTTTTTAAAAATTTTTCTGGGCGCCATTTTATTCCATCATATAGGATCCGTACCAACATTTTACCACTTTCTACCTACGACACACTTGATTTTTCGGCATATTTTAACATAAATTCAATAAGTAGTTTTATATTGACACACACCGCCATTTTGTTACATCATGTTGAATTCGCACCAGTTTGTCCCTATATCACATTTAATTTTTCTGCAAAAATAATAAAATTATTTTGAATTTTTCAAACTCACAGTTGTCTTCAAATTATTAGATGTAATTATAAGGAAATTGATAATGTTGATTTCAACATGGCGCAGAAAAATACATTCTTTCTTTTTTTGACGGCAAGTGAAGCATACCCCAATTTAGTTAGCTACTTAGTTATTTAGTAATATGCACATTACATACAAATAGAATAATGTATTACGCCAAAACTTTCGGTTAAGTGCTTTTCAGTTCAGTTTTAATATTAATATTAGGTTAATTTGTGATATTACTAAAATAACTTCGTGTCGAACTAGGTCACGCCTCTGTTTCCTGATAAAAGGAAGTATTTATAACAAAGAAAGTTCCGGGTAGTCAACTTACCGACTTTTACTTCCCTCGTAAAAGGGACCTGAAAAAATCATCCTCCGAGATTTTTTCAGGTCTTTACGTTTCAGGGTTCCTAGATGCCAAAGTCCGTCGGTCTTTCTGTCTGTCGATCTGTCTCTTAGCGGCATTGCTAAAAAACTACTTACCCGATTGACTTGGGACGTATGGGAATAACCTGGTAACATTTTGGCACAAAATGGCGGAGTAGTGAAATGTTAAAAAAATTATTACTAAAAAACTATTTATCTAATTTATCTCAAATTTTACATAAAAATAAAGTATTATGTAGGAATCAATTGGTAAAATTTTGGTACGAATACAATGTGGAGGAACAAAATTCAGCTCAAAAAACTACTTTAGACTGATTCGAAATTGGGTGCAATAACTAATTGTGGTATAGAGAAGAACAAGTAAAATTGTGGTACTAATTTAAGATGGAGGAACAAAAGGGCGGCCAAATAAAATATTTGTAATCGTGAAAAAAATCACCCTCTCAGGTTTTACACATCTTCATGTTTTAGCGTCTCTAGATGCCAAGAAATATGTTTCATCAATTCCCTCGGTCAGTCTGTCGTTCTGTCTGTCTGGCTGTCAGTTCCCCGCATAGCTTAAAAACTAGTTACCAGATTGAGTTCAAATTTTACTCAAAAAAGTCAAATTGGGATGACCTGGTAATATTTTAGTAAAAATCCATTATGGCGGAACAAGATGGCGGCCTAGAGAAACGTTAAAAAATGTATTACTGAAAAAACTAATTATCAAATTTACCTCAGACATTGCACAAAAATCAAGTGTTACATATGAACTGGTAACATTTTGGTGTGAATATAAGATAGTACCGTAAAACCGCCTTATTTTGGATAGTTTTGACATACATTCAAATGTAGAGTTTGTGGTATGAGCATTATGCGCTATTTTTTCTATTAACTAGTACAAGCCAAATACACGTACCACCAGAATGGTTGTAGTAAAAAAAAATATAAATTAAGGTGTCCGAATTTACGGTTACTATACCCCAACTGAATTTTCAGGCTTAAAACGATAGATTTAACACTATCCGAAATAGACTAATAAAATAAATTTTTTAAACTTAAATATGTCCGTTATATTACAGAACTTAAACTAGATTATTGTGTAATTCAAAACTAACAAAAATGGCCTAGAACTTAAGGAAAAGTACAAAATAAGCTTTTGCAAAAACAACAAACATCGTTTAGTTTTCATAAAATATGACGTAAAACTTAAAACTAAAAAATAGGGTTACAGAGAAATGTATATTTTCTTCTTTTGCAAATAAGTATTGGAAGTATAGACACTATATTTGTCATTTTAATATTGTTTACGTCTTCAACATCATCAAAAACATACAAATTATTTCTTTTACGCATACAGCTCACTTCAATTGTGTCATCGTCATTAATTTTACAATATTAGCACGCAATTTCTTTATGGTTTGAGTTTTTTTCCTTCTCATCATGCATGAATGTGCAAATGACAAAGTCTCCGTCTCTAACAGTTAATATCTGTCGAGATATATGCTTTAAAGAAAAGTTATTTTCTTTTGGTAACAATTTGCCAATGGAAGATCTTCTGATGTTGAGTCCGAATCTAAGCTATTAAGATCAATTTCTATAGGGTTTGGAGATTGTTGAGATGAGCTGGTTCCGGGAACATTAGACTCTATCGTGTCATTAGCAAAACTAGTTTTGTAAACCTCAGCCTCCGTCACTATCCGAGTTGAACTGGTTGTTTGAACTACATCATTCGTTGCTTCATTAAGATTGAATCCATTTTCTTTAGTCGTTACAGCTTTACCAGGTTGAACATTTATTTTCTTTTTCCGCTGTAATTTTGGAGCAACATCAGCTCTACGGAATTCTTTGAAGAAGCTCGAAAGAGCCTCCCTCACACCAATCAGCGGAATTGTGTGCAGTTTGATGTAGGGAAATTCGTTTTCCACCGGGAAAATTCCGCAGCACGGAAACCAGACTTTATATTTTCTGCGTCATGGATATCCAATGAATTTAAAGCGCTTCTTAGCAAGGATGGGAATTGTTCTTTTGGAACGGCACCTCGATGGTGCTTCTCCCATTCCAAAAGTGTTTTTTTCCAGTGAATTTTAAGCGGACGGAAATACCAGATGTCCAAGGGTTGACATAAGTGCGTTGAATTAGCTGGTAAAAGAATAAATTGAATGTTATTATCTATGCATTTATTGATTCCGTTTATGGATACGAGACTCGCTAAGTTGTAACTGATCAAGTCTCATTTCCCGGTTTGTTTGTGTGTTTCTTTTGGGCCGTTATATATCCACGTGTCGTGTAAATTAATGGCTTTGTAAACCACGTAAATTGGCAGACGTTTTCCGGAAGCTGCAACTGCGAACATAACCGATATACTGCTTTCAGACGCATCAACTGCCCGTTCAGCATAGTTTGCTCCACGACGTACCAGAACTTTTTGTTGACCGGGGTCATCGGTCATATTGGTCTCATCGTAGTTGCCGATGTTTTGTGGGGGCGCACCATCCAGGACTTTTTCTAAATTGTCAAAATATTCGTTTAAAGTCTCTTTGGATACAGCCGCTCTCTGTCTTTTTATGTTTTCGGAAAGTCTAGTGGAAAGTTCCTTTTTGTGGCGTTTCAAAAAATGTCTCAACTAGTTATCGCCAGGCAAATTATTTTTAAAGCGTTTTTTTACGCCTCGTTTGGCCAGAAGAATTTTCACAATTTCCTTTAAATCAAAATGTTTCAGAGGCAGCCACTAATATTCCTTGCACAAAGATTTTTCATCTTGCATAGAAAAAACCGGTTGCCTTCCATGTTTAAAGGTGCGGACAACCTTATATTTATCAAATAAAGTATTTTTCAGCTGCTAGACGTGAAAGTTTTCCTTCTGTAACATCTCTAAGTGCATTCCCAATTTGTGTTGGTGAATAGGACACGCACTTCCTTTTTTTTTTCAGCAGAATTAACGCTTTCCTTTCTTAGTGATATCACTCGGTATTGAATCTGAAAAATATATAATGGACCTAAATTCGGACGCCTGAAAAAACTACTTATTAGATTTATTTCAAATTCAAATAAAAAACAAGTGTGATAGAGAGATAAAATGAAAAAGTTGCGGTATCAATTCAAGATGGCGGAACAAAATAAAACTTAAAAAATTCAATTGACTTTAATTTTTGCAGATAAACTAAATGTGGTATAAGGATAAACTGGTACGAATTCAGCATGCCGCAACAAAATGGCGGTATGTGTCATAGAAGAAACTACGTATGGAATTTATTGTAAATTATGCCCAAAAATCAAATGTGGCATAGGTAGAAACTGATAAAATATTGATAGGCATCCAATATGATGAAACGAGATCGCACCCAATAAAAATGTTCAAAAAGACATTATATATGTGTTTCTAAATGACTATGTACCGAACTAAATTGGGTCACATTTCACTATTCTTAATAAAGGAAAGATTCATAACGAGGGTAGTTCCGGGGAAACTTACCAGTTGTTTGGTCATTTGTTTAATTTTCTTTCAGTAAATGCCATTGGCTTAGATAAAAAAAATACATTCAACATTTTCCCTATTTCTTAAAATAAAACTTGCCGAACACGTTCTAAAAATAAACAGAAATGAACATATATTTCATAAAATTTACATTTAAATGGTTTTTGCCAGACTTTATGTACCTTTAATAAATTAAAAGAATTATATTTTAATGAAAACCACTCCGCTTTATTTCTATCTCGAATTAAGTAAAGCTGGCTTAAATTTTGCGTTAATAATTAGCTTGGAGTCGGTGAAAAATGAAAATCGATTAGGCAACATGTTAACGCAGTTAATATTTATTTATTCGATGCAAGTTCTTTGACGTTTCCACAGAGTGATTACTTTGTGTAGAGTATAATTGAATGCAGTTTCCGTAAGCCATGGAAAATGCATTGTTTCGTTGGTAACTTAATTATTTGCAGATCTCAATCTCGACTGTTTACATGATAAAATTGAAAATTGAATCTTTTGTGTTTAGCTCGAGTCTGTCTAATAACTTAGGGTACGAACACGTAGGAAGCTGCAGCGAAGCCCCGCACAGTCAACAATTTGTCGATCAAGATTTCAAAGTTAATTGATGACATGTCGATTTGGGTGTTATTTGATACCAAGTTCAATCGCATTTTAATAATTAAGATGCACTATACTTTTGACCAATCGACAACGAGCTATAGCTATTTCTAAAAATATTGGCCCCTATTGCCAATGCACGATTTTTACAAAAAGATAAACCTTTAGGGTTTATTTTTCGTAGATATTTCAGAATTGAATTATTACGAGTTAATGTGTTTGGTAGAAAGTAGAACAGAATCATAACTATTAAACCCAAAAGATGAAATCAAACTGGTAAACCACGGAGCATACAGCATTCCGTGCCATGACTGTAAAAAGATGTACGTGGGGCAAACTAACATGCGAATATCAGTAAGAGTGGAAGAGCATACACTCAGCATCGGAGAAAAAACAAACAATTCAGCTTTATTCCTACATCATTGGGAAACCGGCCACAAAATAAATTTCCATGGGTGTAGGGAGATTGGCAATATAGAATATTATAAGACCAGAATAATCCGAGAAGCCATAGGAATTGAAAAACAAGGTGATTTGAATAAAAATCATTAAAACTAACAACAGTATGGAAGACAATAATCGACAAATCTAAAATCACAAAAAATCAAGCGCTACGTTCGGCCCCGGGTGGTATAAACGGAAGCATCGCACTTCAGTCTCTATTCGGCCGCGAGAAAAAAAGCTTCGAAAACGCCTGTGTGATCTTGGCGAAACGTCAGCAAAGCTGTTCTTTTCAGAACGAGAGTAGTGAACGGATGTACACCCGGAATGAAAATACGTTGTATTTTTCCATCCGTGAAGGACTAAGAATATATATATATATATATATATATATATATATATATATATATATATATATATATATATATATATATATATATATATATATATATATATATATATACAGTGACCGTCTAAAGTCCGTCCCCCCCTACTAATTTTTGAGCCAACTCGTATATCGCAACGAAATTCGGAGGGCTTAAATAGGATATGAAAAGCTATTTTTTTATGAAAAAATGATAGCTAAAATTTATAAAATGGCGGCTACGCGCCATCTTGAATTAATATTTTAAATACAACACCCCGCATATTATTCCATTTTCAAAATCTGCTCATTATTCTTAACATTTTTCTCCAATACACTTTATTCCTAAATGTAATTGCTTTCGAAATAATGACGTTTGAAAATTGACATTTTGGTCATTTCAAATTCAATCAAAAATACGATCAAGTTTGCGTTGGAAACAAAATCGTTGTCGCGGTAACATCTTGATAACTAACTGTCAAATAGTCCGTTGAGCATCTTAATTATTTTATGAAAAGTGTGACCATGGCTCGCAGTTTACACGATAAATTTGAAGCAGTTTTGATTTTTGGAGAAGCTGGAAGAAATTTTCATCTAGCAGTCCGTATGTTTAACGATAGATTTCCCGAAAACCCTATTTCGCGGTCATATTTGCGCAAACTTTTAAATAAGCTCCAAGCAACTGGTACGATGAAAGATGCTCCAAGATCAGGAAGACCACATCTTTCAGAAGAAAAAAAAATTGAAATTGTTGCTGAAATGGTAATTAATCCTACTCAGTCGACGTCTGCAGTTGCTGAATCCTGCGAAGTAAGTTCGAAAAGTGTCCAAAGAGTCCTAAAAAATGAAAAATGTCATCCCTATAAAATGAAAATCCTGCATGCTCTCACGGAGGATGATCCACACCGGAGGGTTGAATTTTGTGAGTGGTTAACAAGAAAAATTGAAGGAGAACGATCCTTCCTAAAACGTGTATGTTTCTCAGATGAATGCACGTTTTTCCTTATTGGAAAAGTCAACAAACAGAACGTACGATACTGAAGCGATACTAATCCGCATATTTTTAGAGAAGGGCATACCCAGTTTCCTGAAAAAGTTAATGTTTGGGCGGGGATTTTGGGCAACCACGTTATTGGACCGATTTTCATCAGAGGCAATCTTACAGGAGATTTTTACAGAAATCTTTTAGAAACTGAAATTGAACCTCGAATAAGACAAATTGTATTAAACAATCAGGAAGAGTTTGAAAATCGTGAAATCATATTTCAGCAGGACCCCATTCCCCATTTCTATCGCATGGCTAGAGAGTTTCTCGATACAAACTTTCCTGGGCGATGGATAGGTCGCAGGGGAAGTACAGAATGGCCACCAAGATCTCCGGATCTTACCCCTCTAGATTTTTTCCTTTGGGGATATCTGAAGTTAAAAATCTACGCCACTGAATGTCAAACAATAGAAGAGTTGGAACGCAGAATAAGAGAAGCATGTGAAGAAATAGATGAACAGACTTTCATCAACGTGAGAGAAGCTATTCATAATAGGGCACTTTATTGTCAAGATTTAGGAGGGGGCCACATCGAACACTTGATAAAATAATTATTGTTGGGGTTAAATAAGTGTTATTCAAAAATAAATAAAATATTTTTTTACCAACTAATTTGTTTTCCTTGTGAATTTATAGAACAAATTCGTAACCTTCAAGATTTTCCGGTAAGTGGTACTGTTTATCCTTAAAATACTGTCTTTACGCCTCTTATTAGTCGAATTCATTAAAAGATTTAACTACAAATTAATTAAAAAATTTAGTTATCAGAATTTTTTATCGAAAGTGACTAAAACCATTACTTCATTTTAAACCGGATTTTCAATTTTCAAACGTCATTATTTCGAAAACAATTACATTTAGGAATAAAGTGTATAAGAGAAAAATGTTAAGAATAACGAGCAGATTTTAAAAATGGAATAATATGCGGGGTGCTGTATTTAAAATATTAATTCAAGACGGCGCGTAGCCGCCATTTTATAACTTTTAGCTATCATTTTTTCATAAAAAAATAGCTTTTCATCTCCTATTTAAGCCCTCCAAATTTCGTTGCGATATACGAGTGGGCTCAAAAATTATTAGGGGGGAAACGGACTTTAGACGGTCACTGTATATATATATATATATATATATATATATATATATATATATATATATATATATATATATATATATATATATATATATATATATATATATATATATATATATATATATATATATATATATATATATATATATATATATATATATATATATATATATATATATATATATATATATATATATATATATATATATATATATATATATATATATATATATATATATATATATATATATATATATATATATATATATATATATATATATATATATATATATATATATATATATATATATATATATATATATATATATATATATATATTTTTATATTTCTCTTCTTGAACCTTACAATTTGCTTGGCAGTGTGGAGTACTCCACACTGCCAAGCAAGGTAAAAGGACATCTTTCTCAAGATGTGCAGAATTAAATATTTTGAAAAAGCCTGAAATGGACAGGCGAAACGTCAATTAAGGTTTCTTTGTTCAATCCACGAACCTCATCCCAAGAAAGTACTTGATATTATATATATATATATATATATATATATATATATATATATATATATATATATATATATATATATATATATATATATATATATATATATATATATATATATATATATATATATATATATATATATATATATATATTGATGTATGTGTGCTGTGCAGTATTAATTTGTGATCGGCAAAATGTTAATGTGTTGTTTTCCGTCTTTTTAATACATTTTAATGACATGAAGTTCCACAATCTTCTACTAGCAAGAGATTAATGTTTTAGCATTATCCTTGGTCCAACCCTCTGAAACCTATTCTATAACGTGAACCTGAAGGCATATTATGTCGATGGCGTAAATTTGGTAGGCTTTGCAAATGACTTGGGCGTAGTGATTTCAGCCCAAAAAGGAAGACTTCCTCGTAGAAAAGACTAAATATCTTCACAAAGGCTACAAATATGTAGATAATATCAGTAAAGTTGGATTCGCACCTATACTACTGACTAGCAAGAGAACATACACAATAGTCTAGCTACACAAATGACTGCATAATTTACTTAGGAGTGAAGATAAATAAGGGGCTAAGGTTCACACAGCACTTACACCAAATGGCCGTAAATGCGTCTAATAAGACATCAGGCCTGACTATGACTACGTAATATGGGTGGGCCTAGATCTTCAAACATCCGTATCTTGGCCTCACTAGCCGACTCAATCATGCTGTAGGCGTTAGCTGTCTTGGGGATGGCGATGATCATCACTAAAAAAAAATTAGGCAGTTCAACGAAAGTTGACTCTCCTGACTATGGCTATACCTAACATCGGTGGGTCTAGATTTTCAAATAGGCGTATCTTGGCCTCAGTAGCCGACTCAATTATGTTATAGGCGGTAACCTGTCTCGGGGACGACGATGACCATAACAATAAAAAAAACTTTAGGCAGTTGAATGAAAGTTGGCTCTAAGAGTCGCAAGCGCATGCCGCACAGTATGAAACGACTCAATCCTAGTAGTACCCTCTTTATTTCTCATAGATTTACCCGGAAAAAAGCATTCATATATTATACCTCACAGAATGTGTATGTGTGAATGTGTCCTAAGTAAATTATGTAGTCATTTGTGTAGATAGACTATTGTGTATGTTCTCTTGCTAGTCAGTAGTATTGTTGTGTATAGGTGCGAATCCAACTTTACTGATATTATCTACATATTTGTAGCCTTTGTGAAGATATTTAGTCTTTTCTACGAGGAAGTCTTCCTTTTTGGGCTGAAATCACTACGCCCAAGTCATTTGCAAAGCCTACCAAATTTACGCCATCGACATAATATGCCTTCAGGTTCACGTTATAGAATAGGTTTCAGAGGGTTGGACCAAGGATTGAACCCTGTGTTACTGCCCGTTTAACTTTGTATTTTTCTTCCTTGCCCAACATTACAGCGTTTTGGTTAAGGTGGCTGCTTGGTTAATAATTTTTTCGTTCAATATTTTCAACCAAAAGGCCGAATTAAAAGATTCTGACGTCCAGAAGTATTAAGGTGCTTAATCTTCGGTTGCGTCTATTCATTTCTCATGCGCTTTCTTCCAGACGTTTAACTGAAGTGCGTGAATCGTTGGTTATCCTTATTGGTTGTCTGCAGGTCCGGTAGTTTTATTACATCTTCCTTTAACCGATTAATTATTAGGTACTCCATTAGTTTGCCAAGTGTGTCTAGAAGGTAAAGTGACTTGTATGATGAGAAGTGTTCTGGTGGTTTCCTTTGTTGTTTATTGAGCATTGAAGTTTTTATTCTGTCGGGAAGCTTCTTTTTGAAAAAGCGTTTAGGATATCCAGCACTGTTTGCTGTTTAGAGTCTTCGACGATTATGATGATCTGCGACGTCGATACATCTCGGCCTATAATTTTTGGTTTTAAGTTTGTTTGCCGCCACTTTTAGCTTTTCCATCGAAAAAACTTGTATTTTAAGAACGAGACGCTAGCAATAGTTCTTTTTTCAGGGAGTGTTGATATTTCATCTCTGTCCTCTATGTCTAGATTTTTGGCAGCTATTGTGTAACCGTTTCTCCAGAGGCCGTTTTCAATCTCATTGCATAACTTTATCAGGCCATGTTTTTTTTCTTCGAAAATAGAACCTCGAAGTTTTTTCCTCGATTCTCTATGGACATTTCTTGTTTCGGTGTTGACAGCTTCTTTGCCGGTTTTGCCAAGCCTTGTAAGTTTTATGCGCGTCGAGTTGCAGGTTTTTCTCAGGTGTACGATGTGTTGATTAGAAGTAGTAAGAGTAGTTGTAGCAGTAATATGAAAAAGTCCTGCCATCTAGTTCATTTCTCAATCAAATACTTAAAAAATGCGAGCACACAATCTTTAATTTTGCGGTGTTTCATATTGGATGGGTCGACAATAATAAAATGGATAATATGAAATTCGTATGCATATATCATTTTTTTTCAAAGGAAAGCAAAGGTAAAAAAAATAATCTAAAGTTAAACTTACCTACTGTGTAAATTTTATATATATATATATATATATATATATATATATATATATATATATATATATATATATATATTAAAATGCACCGTGCCAAATGCGTCTAATAAGACATCAGGCCTGGCTATGGCTATACCTAATATGGGTAGGCCTACATCTTCAAACATGCGGATCTTGGCCTCACTAGCTGACTCAATCATGCTGTAGGCGCTAGCTGTCTTGGGGATGGCGATGATCATCACAATAAAAAAAATTAGGCAGTTCAACGAAAGTTGACTCTCTTGACTATGGCTATACCTAACATCGGTGGGTCTAGATTTTCAAATAGGCGTATCTTGGCCTCAGTAGCCGACTCAATTATGTTATAGGCGGTAACCTGTCTCGGGGACGACGATGACCATAACAATAAAAAAAACTTTAGGCAGTTGAATGAAAGTTGGCTCTAAGAGTCGCAAGCGCATGCCGCACAGTATGAAACGACCCAATCCTAGTAGTAGCCTCTTTATTTCTCATAGATTTACCCGGAAAAAAGCATACATATATTGTACCTCACAGAATGTGTAAATAGAAAATCGGGGGGCATAGACACCTCTAAGTATTGCGAGATCAGTAACGCGAAACATAGAATTTTTGCTTGCCCAACAGATGAGAGGAATGCACGAACACTGCGCCTGGAAATTTTCCCCAGGGAGGAAAAAAGTTTCGGAAATGCTGAAAAGTCCTGAAAACTGGAATCTTATAACAGACTTCCTGACTAAAATAGTTAAAATAAAAAGAGCTGAAAAAGATTTACTTTAATAGCCAAAAAATAGGTATAGGCAGGCACCCAGTTTACTTCAAATTTTGCACAAAACAAGTATTACGTAGAAATCAACTGGTAAAATTTTAGTGCGAATACAAGATGACGAAACAAAATGACGGCTTAATAAAATATTTGAAACTACTTATTAGATTGATTTCAAATTTCGTGCACAACAATTAAGTATGATATGATATAGAGATGAACTGGAAAAATTGTGGTACGAATTCAAGATGGCGGAATAGCATGACGGAAAAATAAAATGTTTGTAGTTGTGAAAAAATCACCCTTCCAAGTCTTACCTATCTTCGATGTGTTCTCGATTCATCGGTCGGTCTGTCGGTATGTCTAAAAAAACTACGTACGAATTTAAGATAACAAAACAACATGGGTTTTAGATACAAGATACTAAATCATCACTACTAAAAATCCATAGGCAGTTCAGGAGCTCCTTAAAAATGTATGAATCATTTCAATACTCAAAATGGGTAAAGCAACCCAAGTCCCACAAAAAATATCCATTATCTTTTTGCTACTTAAAACAATCTAAAAGAAATTTTCCTTTGCCGAAGTGGTAATTTTTCCTTCATTCGGATAATTACGGTTTGTTTTGCAATAAGCAAGAAAAAGCAAGAAGCAGCCGCACAAACGTAATTTCATAAACATCTTATTTTCATTTCTAGAAAACACGAAGCCCTAATTTTTTGCTTCTTTAAACGTCTTTATAGTCGAACGTTTTATTTTCCACATTATGGCCTGTTAGAATGTCTGAATAATTTGTTTGGGGGAAATTTATGCAGAAATTTGTTTGCTAGACCGTATACATTTTTGTGATCTAGTTTTACTGTTCAAAGTAATCTAAATTATATAACTTTAAAACTGCTTATTTGTATTTGCTATATTATATTTGTTATGGAGATTGACAACGTTACACAGCATCCAGGAACCACCTGCAATTATGCAGATAGTTGCTAGCATGATAATGATCCTGACCATATTACTATGATGCCTTAAGGGTACCGTGAAATGCAACTATATCTTTCGGTACTTGGACAACGCTGAGGGGATCTATGGTATCTCGCTTTTATTATACAGCATGAAAGTTGACCAAAGTCAGTAAGGTAGAGGCACTAAGAGGCACTGAGATATAAAGATATGATTTGCGGTATTACCGATACTCAAATTATGATTCGCGAACCGGGCAAAGGACTATAGCTAGTCCGAAATCTACATTAAATCCGAGTTCCATGCAAACTTTACTCGCATTTAGTAATGCCGCCAGATTTTGGCTAATCTCATCTCAAAATTTTGGTCGAGACGAGACCAGATCAAGGCCTTTTCACGTCTCGTCTTGGAAAATCTCGTCTCCACTTTAAGTATATTAACCTTTACGGTAAAGTTTAAATATATATGTTCAATGAAGATGAAGTTATAAACACTCATAGTGTATCAGTGAACCGCGAGGGTTTACAAATTGATACTCTGTCGGACATGTCTGGATGTTAATACTTAAAAATTTAATTGGTCACAATATGTCATGTATAAAATAATAATAATTTGTCAATCATAATGTTCTAATAGTGCTGAGTGTAGACTTGTTGTTTATGTTATTATTAAATAAATTGCTAATTTACAAAATGTCAGCTACGATAAAATAATGTTTTACATTTATTTTTAGCTACAAGTCTGAACCCTTCTGGGGCTACCTGTTCTAAAAGTGTGGTGTTTGCTATACTAAGAAATGGATTTTTATGCTAAAGAATACATATTTCAATATTAACCAAATCGTATTTTTATAAATTGACCCCAATTTTTCTCCCGGGATATAGAAAATCTTGACCAAAAAAGGCTGGCTACCGGATAGTGGGGTACCTAATGATACCAGAAAAATAATTTATCTATTTTTGTGCCTATACCTTCAGTTGCGTGATAAATACAATAAAGCAATATATGGCTGTTTTGCAGCGAATACCATAAACAATTATTAGTTGGTTTTTCACATATTTTATAAAGTTGTGAAAAGAATACATACTTGAATATAGATTTTAGTTTTGAAAAGTTTCTCGATTAAATTATGATTGTCCCCCCTCCCCAGGTTCCTCCTACAGCCGTTATATAAAATATATAAAATGTCATTCATTTCCATACATAAAATACCTTTTATAAAAGTGTAAAATCATTAAATAAATTGTTATAACAGGGTTACAATGAACTAAAATACTATTTTGTTCACTGGCGTGTCATTATTTTACGGTTTGGCGCTATTAACCGGTATGCTTTGGATTTGTAGCTGGATGTTTTTGTGTCTTATATAAAAGTTTATTAAAATTATTAGCTAAAATCATGTAAGTTTAAAACCCAGTCTCCACTAGAATGCATGGTGTAAACATCATGACCCTGAGCTAGATTGTATCAAATTACTAAATAATACACTTTAGCACATAAAATCATAATAATAGGTTTTGCGAAAATATTTTAAATTAAATATACACTTCAAAAATGTATCTGAAATTTTGCTTATATTGCGAACTTGTTACAAGAAAAATGCTGTCGTGGACAACAGCATTGAAAAAGTAAGAAGTGTCAGCTTATTTTTGAGGCTTTAGATTTATTGCTATGTTTCCGTAAAAAATCGATCACAATGCGGCGCCGGAGGCGGCCGGCGTTGGTATTGTCATAGATAAAAATAATCGCAAGTTTTTACACATTGTTTTGTAAAACAACATGATCATAGAAAAAATATTACATGCAATTCAAGCATTAAGGTATCTTTTCCACACCAGTGATTAAAGTTCAAAATTTCCAAACTTATTAGTGCACTTGTTACGTAAATTACCATTATTGGGCTAGTTAATAACAATTAGATTGAGGTTAATAGGGGCAAATATTTGAAATATTTTCGCTTGGTGCTAGATTTTATTTGTGAGTTTTCAGAAGTATTATTAAAATTCTAAATAGGTAAGTACCTAAATTTCTTAAAATTGTTTAAATTATATGTTTTTAAGTTTTAATTACAAAATGACACAAAAGAATTATGGCAATTTTTAAACGCAACTCCAGTTTTAAGAGGCTACCACTTTCTGCTTGAGGAGAAGAAATTAAAAAAAAAAACAAATAATTCGAAGATGTATCAAGACAACTTTAGATTTTTTAGTGTGTAGAAGGGGTATCAAAAAGGGGCTGTGATGTTTTATTAACATTTGGTGGAGTATTATTTGACTTTTGAATTTCACCAGCTCTAAATTTAAGGATAATTTGAACATAATAAAATATTTAAGCAATTACAGTAACAAATTTATGTCTGTTCTTTATATTTTTTTTGAGACATCCTACATACAAAAACATTAAATTACGTGATAATTATTTATTGTGCGTTTATACATTATGCAGTTAAAAAATTGATATTATAACGCCTATAATAATAATAATAATAATAATAATTATTATTATTATTATTATTAATATTATGACTTGTTGTCTCACAGTATTTCTGTGGTTGTATTTTATACTGACCAGATTATACCATGTCAGTACAAAAAATAAAAATAAAAAAAAGGAAATGAAAAAAAAAAACAACTATTGTGTATTAAGAAATGATCTAACGATGCTACACGTTTTCAAAATGACCGATTTTTGGATGTTCCTGTGAATGTCTGTATTAAATCCTAATTGAGTCAAATGCGGTGTAAATGTTGATGGGTGAGACCTGTTACTGATATGATGAGAGGACCAATGATGACTCTTTCCTGTAGTAAGGGTCTGTGTTCTCCGTTAGTTTGTATGTTGTGGCTAATGCTTGATGAACGACCTTCGCTGCTGAGTTATGTCTCGCGGTGTATTCAGTTCCGGCCATTATTCTACATCCACTCGTTATGTGATCGATCGTTGCTCTCTGCTGGTGACATCTCCTACACCTCTCGTCTTCAATGGTTGTGTTCTTGATGATGTTCTTTCGGTAGTTTCTGGTTGCTATGACTTTGTCCTAGATGGCAAGCAGGAAGCCTTCTGTTTCAGGGAACAGCTTCCCTTCTTGTAACCACGTATATGAAAGCTTTTTATGTATGTGGTCTTGCTTTATGTGGTATCTATGTCTTCCGTGAAGTGTTTTTTCAGGCCAGGTGTTCATCTTTTCTAGTCGTGATTGGACGTGACTGTGCGCGTCTGCTGCGTGGCTCGTTTGAGACAGGTCGAGTGGTGTATAATTCTTGTCTGCCTTCACTATTGCCTTGTGGAGGTTAGTTTGTTTGTTGTGGAAGAATTTTCTGGGTTCGTAAATTTGTTTTTTATTTAGCGATTGTATATCTATCATTCCCCTCCCTCCTCCTTTTCTCTCGATGGTGAGTCTTTCCTTGCATGCATTGGGATGTAACTTCCTGTGTTTAGTGAATTCAGAGCGTATGCGAATGTGAATGTTTTCTATGTCTGTGTGCGACCATTTAATGATACCAAACGAATACGTACGAATAGGTATGGCGAAGGAGTTAATAGCTTTCGTTAGTTTTCTGGAATTCAGTTTTATTTTTAGTAGCTTTGTGAGTCTGGTTTTAAATTTCATCTTGAGCTCTGATTTGATATGAGTTAATTTTGGTGCTTTGATGAAAGCCTAGGTATCTGTATGTTTCTTCTTTGAGCATGTTATATTTAGTTTCATTGTTGATTGTTTCCCTCATAGGGTGGTCTTTCCACTGTCCCTTGTTGATATGAAGTAGCTTGCATTTACTTATACCAAATTCCACGTTGATGTCCAGGGTAAACGTTCCTGTGATTTTAAGGAGTTTCTTTAGCCGTGCCTTTGTGCATGCATATAATTTTATGTCACCCATGTACAAGAGATGGTTTACTTTGTGTAGGTTATTTTTTTTTGGTGTTTAATTTGGAATCTGAAGTTTGTGTTATTCAGTGTGTTTGAGAGTGGATTGAGACAGAGGCAGAACCTCAAAGCTCTGACTGAATCTCCCTGGAATATACCTCGTCTGATGTAGATCTCTTCCGTTTCGTTGTGCTCTTTTTGTGTTCTCAGGTTGATTTTAGTTTTTCACGTACTCATGATTCGCGTAAGAAATTGCCTGATGTTTTTATCGACTTTGTATAATTCTAGCACTCTGGTAAGCAAACTGTGGTTCGAATCAAAGGCTTTTTTATAATCTGTAATCAGTATGAAGGTTTCTATAATTTTTCCTGGTTTGTTCCATGATGACACTGTCCATAATTAGCTGCTCCTTGCATCCTCGGCTGTTTTTCCTGCACCCTTTTTGCTCTTCCTTTAGAATGTTTTTGTGTGCTAGATGCTGTTCTATTCTCCTGGTAATTGTGGCTGTGATGATCTTATATAGGGTTAGAAGGCACGTAATAGGTCAGTAATTTGACGGGTTCTATTATTCGTGCGTCCTCATTGCTCATGATTTTTTGGTAGAACTGTGTTTCGCTTCTTCGAAACAGGTTCTTAGCGTCCTTTCTTTCATTTGATTCTTTGTATCTTCGGTGTCTTGCGGCATACACGGATAATTTTTGCTTCAGAGTGTGAAGGATTTCTGTAAGCTTGTGATCAGGAGATGCAGATTTGATTTTTTCTACACTTTGTGTGATACGTTTTAACTTGTTGCCGTTCATAGATTGGGTAAGATGTCCCAATTCTTTTCTTATTTTGTTAATTTTGTTTTCGATCCTTATCTGCCATTTGAATTTTGGTTTTATGTTGTTGGTGTTTCTGTGTCGAGGCGGGAGTTTCTGATGGTTCTGTGTTATCGTGGTTATAGCTGCTGCGTAGATCACTGTATGAATGTCCTCCATTGTACTCGCATACGTTATGTACTCGGGAATTATGGGTTCGTTGACTCCGGTCCGTGGAGGCGTCACTCCCCAAGCAACTTAACCGAGGTTAGTTGCTCCGTGCGGTTTCAAAGGTTAGGAGAGGTTTAGGGTGGCTAGGGTGTGGGGAGGGTAGGGATACTGGGTATTTAGGACAGCGGACAGCTGGACTCCGCTGACAGTACGGACTACGAAATTACCATAGCGTCCTCAATATTGCTGGATGCAGTACCCAGACGGTCAGACTTATTATTGTTATTATTATTATTATTATTATTATATATTTAAAGGCACTAAACCAAAATCTAAATTTAAAATCATTAAAAAGTATAAGAAAAGACATTTCGTTTTCTAAAAAACACTAAGGTTTTAGAAAGAATCCAAAATTTGTTCAATTTTTGGAATGCAACGTCTTAGTAAAACCAATCCGAAAAAGATTACTGATCAGTAATATCTTTTGAGATAAATGGAAAAACGTATATATTTATATCTATAATGTGAGAGTATCTGACTTAAAGTCGAAACCCCTTTATTCCCGTCGGGTCTCGAGTGTTGAAACTGAATGGCGTCGAGACGAGACAAGAGTTAAAATTGTTTTCATCTGGCGGCATCACTACTCGCATTTATAAAATATTTCCAAACCATTCCAAGTCGAACCAGCAAATAATTTTTATCCGATAACGAAATTTTTATTAAAATTAATAATTTGTTAATAACATTTCAGTTAAAGTAGCATTGTTATTATATTTTTTAATAAAATTAGTTGAGGCAAAAAACGAAACTTAGCCAGCCTTATTTAGCCCTAGAGTACTTTAGTTAGCATTAGCCTGTGCCGGACATGGAGCCAGCTAATAAGATCGTTACATTTAAATATCTGTTAATATAAATATCTTGACTTTCGAGTTGCTAAAGCGGACAAAATAAATGATACACTTGTAAAGTGCTGTATTGTAAATATTAGGTAAGACGGCAGTGAATAAACTGCTAATGTTCCACTATCACTAGAATGCTACCGTAGCTCAAAGAACTGTGTTCGGAATTACTGACAAGAATTTTGAAAAATCCTCACTTAAAAACCGTTTTTTTTATTATTAAAAACTGGTTTCTAAAAAATATAATTTTATATAGTGCGAGATTAACTGAAACTTTTTTTTTAGATTTATCATTTATAAAACTAAATAACTATTTATTTATTTCAGTATTGATCACAGCTAGCGGAAATCCTTAAATTTAATTTTTCAGTCCCCGCCCGAATGAATGAACGAATAAATGAAGGCATTAATGAACGAATGAATGAATGAACGAATGAATGAATGAATGGATAATAAATATAAGTGATGGTATTTATAAACATGTACAAAATTTATGAATTATTCTAAAATATCTTTATTAAACGATATGGGTTTAAAGACGCCTAAAGGAAACCCTACATTTATAGGAGGAAAAACAATGTTTAAAGTTCGACTCTAGCTTAGAGGTATTTTAATTTCTTCTTCTTCTTCTTCTTATTATAAAATCATCCTGTTTATAGATATTCCCTCGTGCTTTCCCTGAAAGTAAGTAAATAACCCAACTTTTTGATTTGTTTAATTATCCCTTAAATGATTTTCGCTTCAAAAAATGTTTCTGTGATATTTGTTCCTTGCTACGATAAGTTCTTACAAATTCTTTATGTGCATACAACCGCTACCACTTTTGGTTCAAATATTTTTGAACCCAGCCTTTCTAACCTATCATAAGTCAAGCAAGTACTCCAGTTCCATAAGGTGGTAGACTGAGAATAATTGAGGAGTTGGCGGATCTGGGTAGAACGGAATTACTTTTCGATATTAATTGAACATATTCTGTCAACCTACTTACTACTAGAGTATGCTACCATTCACATACCCTTTCAAGGTCAGATCAACTCTAGAGCCCGTCAGACATTTCCCATTTCCTTTCTCCTTTCCTTGAAGGGTGATTCTAGTCCCCCGTTTTCGGGCCCCTTACTTATGCTCTGAATCTTGTCCAAATAAAAAGTGTAGAAATAAATCGGAAAAATGTTTATAAGGTGAAGCTCACAACCAGACTCAGCAGCAATTAACCTGTTATAAACAGGAGTAATGTTGCAAATGGTTAAAGAAAACAGCCACAATGAATTTAAAAAAGTTGTATAATCAAACTAACAGCTGCGAATTTTGTAGAAAGATCCTAAGATACCCCAGCAAGGCAACAGCATTGATTTATTTGGTAATGTCGACAAGAAACCTGCGATTCTTAACAGGAATTTTTCTATAATTAGGTAACATAGGTAATAAACGTATCAAAAATTTACGATAACCGTACATCATTGTATCGAAGTAAAAATTATTAACAGAGTCGATGATAAATTTTTTGTACATGTATTTTATATATTATTCCTTTTCAGATTAACCAATGTATAAATAAAAAAGAATATTATGTGTTAAAAAACTCTTAAGTATTTCGATGGAAAAACTGGCCGAAGTTTAGATTAAGGGTTAGCATGAAACGAAAGAAAGATGAAAACCAATTTCTCAGATGTATACAAGTTCTTTGACGTGTACTAGGATACGGAAAAACAAAGTTTCATTAGGAATTTATTTCTTAGTAAAGTGTCAGTCAACCTCTGTAGCTTTGCGCGCTGAAATTGAAACAATAATTTTGTGTTATATTTTTTACAATCTACTGTACTTAATTAGTTAAGACAATTTACCTAGGCATGTGTGACCAGTTAAAGCTTTTAACTATAGTTCATACAAAATAAAAACCGTTGCACGTCATCAAATGGCTGATTGTGTTTCAGAGGAAATTATCCAAAATTGAGATGTGCCCATTGACCTAACAACCAATGAACTGATCGTTGAAGCAATGATTATATCAATGCGAAAGAGATAAAGTTAGGCCAGGCAAAGGGAACAGAAAAACGTATGAAGTTAAATGTAGGATTTGATAAACGATCTTAGTATAATGAAAAATTGTATAGTATGGAAATATGATTCATAAATACTGGAATCTTTGATATTATCTTGAGTATTTATTATCATGCCATCAAAACGAAATGTCAAGAAAGAGAACACGGCAACATCGTATTTTCCGCCAACTTCTTAACTGTGTCTGTGTCTGTCTTTCTCATTGGTGCGGTTCCATTACAGTTACCTTTGTGCAGTGTTATTTCTGCAACCACTTAATTGCGTCATACATTAAATACAACAGTTTTTAATTTGCATAAATTATATACACTCAGTTCCAAAAAAAGTGACGCTCTTGATTTTTGGCCCAAGTTCAATGTCATATCTTTTAAACCAGTGGACCGATTTTGAAGAATTTTTTTTCTTAGGTTGATAATACCTTTGTCTTCTAGCAGAAATGAAACGAATGAAAACGTTCTCAAATATTCTTGAATAATAATGAAAAAGCTCGAACCCTGCTTTTTACACCCTATATGAAAGACCCTTTTTTGTGAGCATTTTGTTATTTTATTTATCGAATTATCTCTAGAATTGACCGAATTACAGTTATTTTGTTGAAACTTTGACAAGCTACATTCATGTTAGTGGAAAAACTTCAGAAACATTGCTTTTTTCCTGTTTTTTGACTAATCCTGTATATTATTCGAGCTTATAGAAAAGTCTTACACTCTAGATGAAAGACCCTTCTTCTAAGACAAAGTTCTTATTCTGTTCATTAATTTGTCTTGAAAATGTCTTAATGCTTTTTTATTGTAACCATTTGAATTATATTAAACTTTTTATTAAAGCAAATTAACAATAAAATGGATAAAAAAGAACTTCATTAATGTGCTTAGTACCGACTATTGCCTCCGCCAGCAACTCCGAGAGCTTCTAATTGGTATACGGTGCTATTCTTCTGATAACGCATCTGCCAATTCTGCTAGGCTTTCAAGAAGCCTTTGGCGTGAACGCACCCTTCCTAATACATGCCACAAAATGTTCTATTGCATTCATATCAGAGCTTTTCGCAGGCCATTGTAATGTGGCGATACCCGCAGTTTCTAGGAAGTTCTGCACTATTGTTGCGGTAGGCGGTCGGGCATTATCCTGCATCAGAATAAAATTGTTACCAACTTAATCAGCAAGAGGTAACCCATACTGCTCTAATATCAATGATTTAAATTTGGGCTGTCATTGACTGTCTAATGAGAAAAACATGAAGGGATGAACGGAATGGAAATTCCACCCCACACCACAACTGAACCACCAATAAAATTATTGCATTCTCTAATCAAAGATTAATTGAATCTTTCGCCAGTTTTTCTCTATACTCTTTTTCTCCCATCTACCATATTAAGGAAAAACCTTGATTCATCAGTAAACAGGACATTTGACCACTGACGATTACTCCATTCTCTATAATTTTCTATGAAGTATCTCCGAGCAGCACGATGTTGAGGTAGCAATTTAGGACCTTTTGGCGAAGATCTTGAACTTTCACAGCCGTATTCGATCGATTCCGTAAAATCCGCAGTCTCAAAAAGCAATCATCTCTAGGGGAAGTTTTTCGAAGGCGACCAGATCCCACCTTCCCGAGCAATGCTTTCTGTTTACATTTCATGATCGCTCTACGAGCTGTTGCTTCAAGGACTCCCACAGCATGAGTGGCGTAGCCGTAGGTATTACCTACCTACGAAAAAAAAATTGTTCAAAACCGATCCACTAGAAAATATTATAAGACATTGAACTTGGGTCAAAAATCAAGGGCGTCACTTTTTTGGAACTGAGTGTCTAAATAAACAATAACAATTTTTTATAGGGAACAACATTATTGATAAAGCATAAAAATGCCGTAGAAGTGATTTAACAATCTAGAGTAATACAATATGCAGGATTCATAACCTCGCCCAACGGGATGCTGTGGCTCCGACGAGCCACCTACTCCCGTTTGCATTTTCATATTTTGTCAACACTAAGCCCATTCGGGCCGATTCGGGAACCCGTTTCTTAGGTTCTGGCAAAATATAAAAAAGGAATTTAAACGTTGATGATACCGTATGCATCATGCTTTCTACTATCAGTGAGATATACTTATTAATAACGTAACTGCGTAAATACCAGTATAGAGTATCTTAAGACTTGGTACAAGATTCTAGTAACCTATATTAAGCATTTTTTTTCATAGACTCATTATAGTAAAGAAAACCTGTAGCGAACGATCCAGGCAGTAAAAAAAATCTGCCAAGAGAATTCGTTTGCCCAAATACATAGGATCCTGCAAAAAAAAATACGTACAAAAAACCCGGCAGGTCTAATTTGTTTATGGAAAAAGAAGAACGCCAATTTGTTAAATAATTTAATTTTAGTTTCCTCATGGGGCTCTCGGTTTGATTACTGGACCTTCGTTTGTTTATTATAATGGCCAGGTTTTGTGCTCTTATGTTGTGTACGAAGATGAACATCTTTGGGATGCCTGGACAAAAAGGGGCCCACCTGTATATTAGGTCACGAAGTAGATGGTTTGATTCATTATGCTTTCAACACTGCTTTTTTAACGTGGTGCTACTATTTTTTTCAAAACAAAGACGGTCGAAAGGTGGGTAAAGTTTATTTTTTACATTTCACTTTGTAGTTAATTTTCTATATTTGTTTCAGATTCTTATTGATGATGATGATTGGTGATGATCGTCGCATTTCTCTGAAGCAGTATTTAGCTAGTACTAAGGAAATAATAATGTACTTATTTGCCTCCTGAGTGATGCAATGCATCACACGACGTCCTTGTTATAAACTGAAAAAAACTAAAAGTCGTAAAATGTCCTGTCCAAAGATGTTTTTCTGCAACTTCTAAATAGCCTTTAAAAAACTTGATCATACCAGAAATAGGTCTTAGAATATGAGTAAAATATTACCAGATCATCTCCATATCACTCTTAATTTTTTATCAAAATTTGAAGTCGGGTTAGTTTTTAAACTTTGCTGCGAATTGTCAGACAGAAAGTTCGCAGCAGACAGTTTTACTGGATCTTAATCCCAAATAGTACACCACTCTAACAACATTTTTTTAACATTGTTCAGTTATATTGGATTTTTACCAAAATATTACCAGGTCATTCTCATATGACCTTTAATTTTTGGTCAAAATTTGAAGTCAATCGGGTAAGTAGTATTTAAGTTATGTCATGAACTGACAGACACACCGACAGACGGACCGACGGGATTAATAAAACATGTTTTTTGGCATCTATGGACACTAAAACGTGTAGATTACAACAGTCTTACTAGTTAACCACTATATCACAATTTGAAATCAATCCATTAAATAGTTTTTGAAGCTTAATTTTTAAATATTTTATTAAACCGCCATTTTGTTCCACGATCTTGTATTCGTACCAAAATTTTATCAGTTGATTCCAAAATAATACTTTGATGTTTGTGCAAAATTTAAGATAAATTGGATAAGTGGTTTTTTAATAATAATTTTTTTGACATTTCAATAGGCCGCCATTTTGGTTCGCCATATTGGATTGTTGCCAAAATATAACTAGGTCAACCCCATAAGACCATTAATTTTTTTTAAGTCAATCGGGTAAATAGAAATAGACGTATATTTAAAATCTCACAATTTTAAATTTTTAAGTTTTTCTTCTTTGCGTCGCGACGCCTATAGTGGTGACGGGGTCGTTTTTATTTTACAAATTTTAAAACACTTGCTACCAAATTTCGTCAAACTCGATAATGCTGAAAAAACGGCATTTGCTAGCTTTTCTTGCATTATACATATATATTTTATTTTAAACCTCAAGTGTTTGCGAGATATTAACGTTCTGAAATTTAAATTTTCAGTTGTTCAGAGTTGCTAAATTTAAGCGGTTTTTTATATCCTTTTTTTAAAGTACCAACTTTTAGTCTAACCGAACGTTTACACTAAATTTAAATATTCCTCAATAAGACAGAAAATAAGTTCTATTAGATAGACAAAACTAAGATTGAAATGAACAATTCTTTTTGCTAGAAGTCAAACAATTTCAAAATTACATAAAATTCAAAATAAACTTTTGTCAGCCAAATTGTTGTAACCGCCAAAATATCCCTCGCCAAATGTATTCCGCTAAAATAATGTAGACCCTACAGAATAGAGAATAATTTCAAATAATTTAGTTTTTTATATAATTATTTTTAAAATTCGAAGATCGAAAATAGCTTTATTGCTTTTTTCTTAAGTTCGTATTTCCTATATTGGTTACGTGTGGTCCTACCAGGATATCATTTGGGATAGTTAAGGGTTTTCTAAATTATCTATTTTAAATTCGGTTCAGAACACTGAAACTTTCTTTTTCTATAAAGATATTATTGCTATGTTTATCTTACCTTAAATTTAAATAAACTGGATGCATCCTTTCGTTATTTAAAATCTCTAAATGAAGCATTTCTTACCAACATTGAAAAACTACTTATTAAACAATTTAAGAGAAAAGATTTTATGTTTCATAAGATACAATAGATACCATATTTGAAACCTTCGACGCAAAATATGAAACTATTTCGAAGCCGTTTCTTTTTTTGTTAAGATATTTATAACTTTTATTCTACATTGCACATGAATTCTTGGACTAAAAAATTTACCTGACGTTTTATGTTTGTGGGTGTCATGTTAACACATACAAAATGTATTTATCTTATATATTCTAGATTTGATTGTTATCTTTAAAGGGAACCTAAAAAACAAAAATTCTGCTCATCAAACCTAGAAGAAAGGAAACTCTTATATCTATCTATCTATCTACAAAACTTATATGACGAAAAAACTACCAAACAACTTTATGTTTTTTTTACCGTTGCTATATAAATAT
This sequence comes from Kuschelorhynchus macadamiae, assembly GCA_030620095.1. Taxonomy (NCBI): domain Eukaryota; kingdom Metazoa; phylum Arthropoda; class Insecta; order Coleoptera; family Curculionidae; genus Kuschelorhynchus; species Kuschelorhynchus macadamiae. The sequence goes on from JAUTXW010000186.1 coordinate 130,549, forward strand.
TAAAACAATCTACACCCATCAGCTAGATTTTACAATGAATAATTTCATACAGCTCAACTTGCTTAATGATTAGTTGTTCTTGTATCTTACTTTCAATTTAATTCTGCAACTGATGGATATCTAACATTTGGTATCGATATAACCATGATCTCTGATCTTTTTGCCAATTTTTTAATCCAAAAATAACCTTTCGAGATTCTATATAGTCAAGAACCTTGTACAGTTTAGAGCCCCTAAGACACAATAATATTTACAGGCTCAGGCACTCAAAATAATTTCATCTATAAAAGATAATTCTTCGGGGTCTGACAATCTAAATAAGAGAAGACCATTTAAATAATGATTTACTTTTGTCAATATTAGTTCAAATAAGACCAAACATTTTTTTCTCCGTTTTTACATAATCGTAGGCAACAGGTGGTTGTGGGGAATTTGATTTCCAAATTGGTTGAACAGGTGATGGCGGGCGTGCCACAGGGAAGCATTTTGGGACCTCTGTTATTTACTATATACACAAGTCAATTTAACCGGTGCCTAAATTTTTGTAAGTACCAGTTATACGCTGACGATACACAGCTTTACTGCGCTTTTCGGCCAAGTGATTTCGAAATGGCAAGTAGCAAATAAATACAGATCTTAAAAATTTAATAAATATCTCCAGTGATCATTTAAAAATAAATCCAAATCCTCGGTTGGTGAAATTCGTGGGAACCACAAAGAAGATTATGCTGAGCCAGTCTCTCTGTAGAAATAAATAATACACGTTTAGTGATAAACAATGTGTCAAAATCGCTGGGGACCCTTATTGACTCTGATCGTCCTTTCCATTCGCATGTGTGTAATTAAAAAAATCGTATGCCGCACTAAAACTAATTTATAACCAACGACAATATCTTAAGGCAACTCTGTGTGATTCTTTGGTGCTATCACATTTCAATCACTACGACAGCGTGTATGAGCCCTGTCTAGATCAAAACTACACTAGGCGTTTGATTTTTGGAATTCGAAGAAGAAATCGAATTTTATATAAAATAAAAGAATTGGGCTGGTTGAATATGTTCAACAGGCGCCAAATACATTTTGCTTGTTTTTGCTATAAAATCATAAAAATAAAAACCCCAACATATTTATCCAACAAAATTTAATTTAGAAAAGATATTCATCGTTTAAACTTTTTGAAACACTGAAACTATTCAAAGGCATAGAAAGGAACTGTTTAAAAGATCATTTTGTTACAGTGTAGTTTCTTGTTTGAATTCTCTGGGAGCAAGTCCATTTACCCAGACATGTGCTGCATTCAAGACCAGCGTAAAGAGGTCGCTTTTTCTTTCTCTTTTCCTCTTATTCTTCCTCTCCATTTTTGTTCTTTAGATATTAAGATAGCAGGATAATTTTAATATTAGACTTAAGTATTCTCATTTCTGTATATATCATATGCCAACAGACGCTAATCAAGCTTTATTAAATTTATTTCTCTTAAGGCTTAAACAGCATCTGGATGTCTGCATTGACATGGCCTATTATTTTCCCTTGCAAATGTTTCATTTTAAGAAAATGTATATGTAAACCTAAGTTTGTAATTTGCTTTTGGAAAGTAATACATTTATTTATTATTATTATTCTTATTAAATTATCTTTCAACAAATACAAAATACGAAATTCAAATGAATAATAAAAATCTTAAATCTAACTAACATAATCTCCAACGATATACACCACATTACACTAATTGCCAGTGGGGCCACTAAGACACTGGGTGTCCATTTTCAAACACTTTAGCTTATATATGTCACAACTATTTAGTGTAATTAGACATTTCAGGAAGTACCTAGAGAGTACGTGAAGCAAGATATATGAAAACAACCAGTGTTTTATCTTAGCCATTACATAAGTTGTTTGTTCCCGTTAGTTAGTGTAATCACATAATACTAAATATTTCTAATATAAATAATATAAAATGAAATGAAAGTTATTTATTTATTACTTCCCTCGTAAAAGGGAAGTCTCGAAACCGACTCTCCGAGATTTTTGCTGATCTTCGCGATTTAGAGTCCCTGGATCCCGAAAAACATGTTCTTCCATTTCCATCAGTCTGTCCGTCTGTCTGTCAATCTATCTGTACGCGGCCTATCTCAAATAAAGGGTCATAGAGAGATGGAATGGTTACATTTAGGTAAAATATAATATGGCCGAACAAAATGACAGTGCCAAAAAAAAATTATTAAGAAACTACTTATCGGGTGACTTCAAAACTACCCCAACAATAAAGTGTGAATAGGGATAAACTGGTAAAATGTTTGTGTCAAGCCATAATGACACAACAAAATGGCGAGTTTATGAAATATTTAAAGATTCAGTATCAAAAAACTACTTATACAATTGACTTGAAATTCTGCACAAAAATAGAGCGTGAAACAAGGATAGACTGGTAAAATTTTAGTACAAATCGTATATGGCAAAACAAAATGGCGGCTTAACAAAATATTTAAGAGACTTACATTGTCTCCAAGCACACCAAATGTCTAAGAGATCGACGCGTTTAGAACAGTTTCACCGATCTTCCGTGAAGTAAAATATAGTAAAGCAGTGAAAAGGTTTCGGATAAAATTCACGAAAGAATTCATGTTTAAATATATAAACGTACCGTAAAAATTCTAACAAGTTCTATTTAGTTTATTTACCAACATTAAAGTTACTAAATACTTTTGTTATGTCCAAAATTTTATCTGTACTGCTTTGTTTTTCAATTTAATATAGTAGGAAAACATAGACATTGATACTAAACAACAACTATACAAAACGCAGGAACAAGCTATATTCTGTGTTATTTCAAAACACGAGCTATCGGTTAAGATATTAAGGTGTAGTAAAGATCTAATTTATCCAAAAAAAAAAATTTAAACAAACACGTTTTTGGATGTATATATTAATTAGTGTACATAAGAAGACTAAAATATATTTATAAAAAATACAATTAATATATTATAAATAGAAAGGACAAAAAACATATTTCACTTACTAGGGGATTGATACCTTAGTATCTTTTGATTGCATGACAGAAGATTTGATTCCACTAGTTCAAAACTATCTCTGATAAAAATAGGATGACATGGGATCTTTATAGCATTAAACGATGAAGCAGACTTTGATTTCCGTTTTCAGTTGGTAAGTTTTGGAATTTTCTTTTACTTTTTTCCAAAAATCTAATACTCTCTATAAAAAATTTCTAGAAACTCTTGCTGATGACTATTCCTTAAAAATTTAACCGTGTAATTAAAAAGAACGGGAACGACCAAATATCTCACTACGTAATAAATCTTAATGTAATGTAATTAAAATAATAATTAAGTATCCCATTTGCGCAGAAAATAAGAATACTTCGTTTTTTTTAAATGTAACTTCATATTTTTTTGGATTATCTCTGCAAATGTTAATATTATATTAAATCTCTATTTTACCTATTCTTGAAAATATGACAACATAGCATTTTTCCTAAAAAATACTCGAACGGCTAAATATTTCTGATTGGTATTGACAATGTTGCTAGGTTTTTTACTTTTGCAGAAAGTAAGTAAACTTGGCTTCTTAATGTAACCCTATGGTTAATGACAGTTTTTTTCAAAATATGGAAACACAGTACTCAGTTTCCGTAAAAAGTATCGTAACAGTAAAACATTTTGGTAGATATTCTTTGATATGATTATTTCCAAATTGACCGATTTTGAACAGCTGCTGCAAAAGTGACCATTATAATTTTGTTTGAAAAAATGTTATGCTATACCTGTTTTCACAGCCTCTTAATAACAAAATTTCACTAAACGAACTCAGAAAAAAGATTTCAATTACCCTGATAAATATTATTGCCAACTTAGTGTAACAATAAAAACTTGCTCTAAGATTGCAAACCACTGGTGAAATTTATAAGTATTTTTTTCAAAAATAGTTCTTATTTTCTGCATAGCTAGTAACTTAATTAAAATTTTCTTGATAAAAATAATTACTCGAATAAATTAATACATCAAATATTAAAAAATAAATCACACAGTACATTAAAAACGTCCACTGTTTCCGAGAATACAACTTTCCACAAAATTTCTTGCATCAGAGGTCTCTCGGAAAATGTTAGAACGCTGCTCCCATGTAAATATAAAAAAATAGCGTTTAAAAGTGAGAACACAAAATTATTGAAACTAAAAAGGAACCTCATTCCGTTGATCCATTAATAAAAGAAGAGATATTGAAAGGCTAAATATGTCATATTAGAATTTAACTGGAAAAAGTAAAAAATGTAAACTATTTATATTCGTATCAGATTTTACCAAAATTCAGTTGGCTGTGGTATTTCGACTGATACACTTGTATATAGATTTGCTTGTTTGTTTATTCTATACCTATTTATGTCCTGTGATCTTTATTGTAACAAAAATGAACGTTTTTGTGCCAAATAAAACCCACCCTAATTGTAAGTGTGGTTTTCTATATAAATACAATTATTTATTTAAAAACAATGCTTGGTCCTTCAAAAAAAGTTAGTTTTTTTTAAAGATGTATATATTTGTGTCTTTTGTCCTAAACCTTTTAACTCAATAATTATCTAAACCGACACTTAAAGACGAAAACTTATACTGTTATCTATTCTGTTTTTATAGATATTATAATAAAAAATATCAAAATTAAAAAGAACTTCTCTTGGTTTTAGAGCCCTGAATATAAGGAAGAATATATATTATTCGAAACACCGGCTTATCAAAAAAGGTGTTAGATTAAATTTAGGTCCTAGCAACCCATTAAAATCAACAAAATCCAATGAAGAATATCTGAAAATTATTTTTATTATTATTTATTATTTTAACAGATTTAGAACAACTGATAATATATTTTAATTTCCTCAGTTCATCCCAGAGGGCCAAAAATTGCTTCAAAGTCATCAAAACCTATTCTCTATCTTCAAATAAAATAAGTATAACGAATTTGGACAAAATGTCTAAAATTATTGCAAAAAAATGCAAACTAGGTATCTATGAAAATATATTTTCGAAATATGTGTGTTCGAGCTTTTTTAATTATTTTTTTGAGACAAAATATTTTGGAGTTATTCTGCCTTTCGAAAATAAAAAATTGGCCTCCACCGAAAATAAATCCGAGTGCAAAATTTGGTTCTTCTGTATAAACATAAACTAGTTTCGAGTTTTTGCCGTCAGGGTTCAATAATAACAATATAATACGGTTTTGTTTTGCCCCTAAAACCACTCCTCAGGACTTACAAATAAGCCCGATTTTGATGAATTCACTGCATAAACTCGTGTCGTTGCAAACATGCACGAAACATTGAATTCAAACTTTGATGATACTGTTTTACAAGAATGAACAGCGCTTCTTTTTAATTTAGATCAGAAAAAAATATAAAAAATAGCGTATTTATTAAAAAAAACATAATTATAAAGATATATATAATAGAATCAAAAATTGTTTTTATCAAACCATATTTACTCTTTATTCTTCAAAAATATTAAATGGAACACTGCCCCACCTTCCTTTCTTTCGGGAATATCTTCCGTACTTCGCCGGCACTCTTCAAAAAAGAAATTCTTGAGGCGATTGATGACGAAACCTTTAAAACATTTAATTAAGCTTATTTTGTATTTTCCACATTTATTATCTTTTTATTTATAAGAATGTAGGCTATCGAAATGTATATTATTAAGGGGCAATATAACATATTTCAAAAGTGCTTTTCTACCATATGCAAATATTTTTTTCAATTTTTTAAATCATTATACTCGGCTACAATTTTTAATACAAATGCCCATAAATATGAGAAGCACTTATTAATTACATATTATATAAAATAGACGTTTTTATTTACTCACTTTATAATACAACAGAATTGTGATATTTTGCATTTAAAATTCCTGGGAATTAAGATTTTATTAACACTTTTAGTATAGTTATATTTACACATTATAAAATCATTTTCACCTGCTCGACACAAATAATTCCCGAGAACAATAATTTCAGCAATTCAGTGCCCGAAATGTTATACGTAGTGCAAGTGGTGTTAACCGCACCGAACTTGCGGTGGCCCTAGTTTACGGGGGCGAAATAATTTGAATTTTTGGCTTGCAGACGTTTGGCTTAGACAGGAGAACTGAAAAAATTTTGTTCATTGAGAAGTTTTTTGAAAGAAAATCTTTTTAAATAATTTCTACGTTTTGTTTTATTTTTCTTAAAAAATGCGTTTTAAAGGAACTACGGCTGTATAGATTTCAACATTTTTAAGCATTTTTCAACAACGAAATTTTGACTAAACAAAAAACAATTAAAAAAATAAAACAAGGCGATTCTATAGAAATTATCTGTCAGTCCGAATTTGATCTATTTTTTTTAAATAATTTATTATTATAAGTAAGTTCTCGTGTTTAAACTAATCTTTGTTTGACCGATTTTATAGAATTAATGTAGAGATCTTAAATATTTGATAAAATTCAATTTCTTGGAATAAAATCTTCTTCTGGAGGAAAACAATAAAGGAAATATTTTTTATAGACCATAGAAATAAAGTTGTCTAAAATAGATAATAATATTATTAAATATAACAAAAAAAAATTAAATGAATTACAGTTTACAAGATTTGAATAAAGTTAGTCCTATATGTACGTAATGAAATCCTATACGAGACAAGTTGTGGGTAAAGGCGAATTTACCGTTCTTTTTTATATAAATTGGGTATTTTTAAAATCTAATAATAATAATAACAATAAGTAAATTTATTACCTCAAACAAAATACAAAACTTAGGCTTACACGTACATTTTCTTAAAATTAAATATTTGCAAAGGGAAAATAATGGGCCATGTCATTGCAGACATTACCATCCAAACCCAGATACTATTTAGAACAGATTACCACTACAGATGTGCCATTCAGACAAAGAAATGTAAATTGAAAGTGTGATTATTGTTGATAGATGTGATTAGATGACTGTACCAATGTTACCTATTACATTTATTCTGCTTTTGAAATTTCGACTTATACTATTGGGTTCTCTCTGTGAAATTTTAGCATCAAAATACTGAAACTTGTGACAATACGAGCATATAAATACTTCCTTTAAATTATATTTGTTTCGATGTTTTTCAGTTAGTAGATAAAATAGAGATTAAATTATCTACTAAATTTAGTCGGCATTTTGTTAAACTTAGCCCTTGTAAGGTTAATAATAATTTTGTAATTATTTTTCTAATAAATGAATCACGTGGATCGTTTTGTAGCTTTGATTTTCTTTTGAAATCGCCGAGAGATAGTGAATTAATTAGAAACGTGAAAGCCTTATCAGAAAAAAGTGAGACGAGTAGCATTTTAACCACAATATTACAAAAAGTATGTTTATCAAATACCGAGCCAGTGTAAAGAATATTTTTAGCTGTGTTTGATGATATCATCTTTCACAAAGATCCCATGATTACAACCACAATTGTGCGACGCCCTTATCAGTTCTTTTAGCGTATACGAGTAATATACCTATTATAAATACGCGCCTAATAATAGACATTTTTAAATATTTTCGATATCGATACTAATGTTATTAAAATAAAATTATATAGGATAAATACAGTGTAAAATTAACATACACTTGCATTCATGCCCACTTAACTGTTGAAGTAACCGCTATCAAATTGTTACAGGTATTTTAGAGCAATAATACGATTTGAATTGAATATTAAACAATACTGTTTTCTGTACTTCTTTAAAGTTTATATTATTTTTTTCGGAAATTAAAATCTTTTAAAGTAGTTTGTAGTTAATTGTATTGAATTAGTTGTGTTGGTGGGAACGTCGAGTTTAATTTTTGAGCGCTTTGAGTTTATATAATTCTTTCTGCCTGTAGTGTTCTTATAACTATGGAAAATAAGCAAACTCGTGCCCCTAAAATTTTTGGTAGAACAACAACTGTAAAAATAGTCATTATAATAATTTAGATAAGATATTCAAATTGTTTGGGATGACACAAGGTAAGCCAGAAGTAAGTAGATACGAAGGACGAAAAAGTAAATTAAACCATGCTTTTAGATTTTGATACAATAAACTACAAACCTTTACAATTTTGTACTTGTTTGTTAAATAAATGTATGTGTTTCTTTTGTGTCCTGCTGGTTCTCTCTTTCGAACCACTGTGCGCTAATTGCAGGCCGTGTTGTTTCAAAGCCTACTTCGACTTAAACTCTTTCTTTAAGAAAATGACATGTATTATAACGTTATGCGACTGGATATTTGGGTGCTAAGAATTCAAATTATTGCATTTGTAATAGTGTTAATTATTACAGTGTTTTTCATTTGTTAGTAATAGTGAAGTATGACCCAGTTTAGTTTAGTACAAAGTCATAGTTACATATATTGTCTTTTCATTTTGATTGGGCACCATTTTAATCCATCATATTGGATTCCTACCAATATTTTAGCATTTTCTTTCAATCAATGCAATTTATTCCACATTTGACTATTGGGCATAATTTAAAATAAATTCAATAAGTAGTTTTTACATTGACACATACCGCTATTTTACCATTTTCACATTTAACTTTTTCGCAAAATTTAAAGTCAAACGAACAAGATTTTTTTAGGTTGTTTTTTTTCTAAATTTTATTTTGACGCTATTTTGTTTCGCCAGTTTGATTTCAAACCCATATTATCAGTTTTTACCTACTCCATTAGACCGCAGATATTTTCAAACCCGAAATAATACAACGGAGTATGTAAAGACTGATAATATGGGTTTCATGCAGGATATAAAATGTGTATATGTATCCTAAGAATGCAACAATAAAATTGCGAAATGTCAACAATTTTACTGGATCCAAACCCCAAATAATACATCACAACATTAAAAACAAGAGGGTGTTAACGAGAAACATTTAGAAATTAAATATCTGGGAAGTATCTGCGGATCAACGTAGTAGGTAAAGACTGATAATATGGTTTTCATGCACGATATAGAATCTCTATGTGTCCTGAGGATGCAACAATAAAGTTGCGAAAGGTTGACTATTTAAAAATAGACTTTTGTTTTTTTTATTGCATATACACATATACTAACCCTAAATAACACACCACTCTAACATAATTAAAAGAGGATTGGTAACGAAAACCTTTCAGAAACTTAAAATGTGATATGCGGACCAACGGAGTAGGTAAAGACTGATAACAGCAGGATATAGGATCTATATATATCCCGATGATGCAACAATTAAGTTGCAAAACGTCGACAATTTAAAAAAAGACTTGTTTTTTTTACTGGATTTTAACTCTAAATAATACACCATTCTAATAATTTTTTTTACATTGTTCCGCCATAGTGGATTTTACCAAAATATTACCAGTTCATCCACATATAACCCTTAATTTTTGGTCAGAATTTGAAGTCAATCGGATAAGTAGTGTTTGAAGTGACAGACAGACAGACCGACGGAATTGATAAAACATATTTTTTGGCATATAGGGACGCTAAAACGCCCCAAAGTGATGTGTAAAACCTCAGAGGCTGATTTTTCACGGTTATAAATATTTTATTTGGCCGCCATTTCGTTCGGCCATCTTGAATTAGTACATACCACTATTTTACTAGTTGATCCCTATTCCACATTTAGTTATGGCACACAATTTGAAATTAAACCATTAAGCAGTTTTTCAGGCTGAATTTTTAAATACTTTATTAAACCGCCATTTTGTTTCGCCATCTTGGATTCATACCAAAATGTTACCAGGTGATTCCAATATAATACTAGACGTTTTTGTAAAATTTGAGATAAATTAGATGAGTAGTTTTTTAAGAATAATTTTTTTAACATTTCACTAGGCCGCCATTTTGTTTAGCCATATTGGATTTTTACCAAAATGTTACCAGGTCATCCCCATATGACTGTTAATTTTTGATTAAAATTTGAAGTCAATCGGGGAACAGACAGACAGACCGACGGAACTGAGAAAACATATTTTTCGTCATCTAGGGACCTTGAAACTTGAAGATTTGAAAAGTTTCGGAGAGTGATTTTTTCACGATTATAATACTTCCCTTTTAAGAGGGAAGTAAAAATCAATTTTCAGCTCGGGTGGCTGGAGCGTGGTGGCAAGTCCATTCCTGATTTCCCTGACGATGTAAAACATCTACTGTTGTGCGGTTTTATGAGCCTTTATGGCCTACATCAAATATTAGAATTTATAAACCCTACATAAAGTATTCAAATATAAGTCGGTTCAAAAGTTAGAGCCGAAATGGTAAATCGATGGGATGCTCCAATGGGCTCTGTATCCCCGTTTTGACAAACTACGGTTATTTTAACCTTCTCTATACCCTCCCAAAAGTATGCCATATACTTACCGGATACGCTATATAATATGCAGTATAAATCAGCAATTTACCCTATTAGAGCTGCTACATACTACATTTTAATTGCTAGTTCTGTATTTTATAATCTAATATTGAGAGAGTAAGTTACAACTTTAGATTGAATCAAAACTAATTTAAAATTAATGTTGACTCTCTAATTTAATAGTAAAATACATATTTGTATGTAAAAGTTGATAACGTATTTCTTTGTGAAGAACCATAGAATAGCTGGAGCCGACACGACGCTATGCACAGTTAGTCAGAACTCAGAAGTGAACATCCTACCCCCTGAGGTTATTTTTATAATGCAATTACTTTCTATAGAGAACCGATTGAAAGGGCTCCGTTGAAACATCAAAAGGCTGAGTCGAATAAATGAATATTTACGACAGAGGTAATCGGTGTTGACCTTTGTCTCGTTCTATGCAAATAGGCAACAGCAAGATAACTAGTCTTACGGGTTTTGGAGTCCGGAAATTACACTTTCAATTTCAATGGATGAGAAGCGATTTCTCTATGTTTTATCTCTTGGCGTCGTTAATACTTAAAGAGACGGTTTCTCGGGAAAAGCCAAGCACTCTGTAATGAAAATTGTTTAAGACTGTAATGTATTTTGCAGAACAGTATTTCATTCTCTTTTATGTTCTTTTACAAATAAAAAAACGAATTAGTACTTATGTAAAAAAATATTAATAGATAACTTTACTTTCATATATCAATAAGTTAAGAAGTAAACTTGAATTATTATATATTTTGTTTACAATTTTTATGCTATTTAATTTATCTCTATTGATGTAACAGTTGTGTTGTTTTTATACATAAAAAATAATTCAAATATGAGTTTATAATGGCTTTAATTAATAATCCTGGAGCACACTACCAAAATTTGTATTCATCACATAGATAGTTATTATGATAGTCTGATACCGCTCCAAAAGTTTTACACTGTGAGACCAGTCGATGCAATAGTGATGAAGTTGTGAAAGTTGCAAGAAATGGAGGTACGCGAATTTATCGTTGCACGTCTAAAATTGAGGTAATATTTAGGGTATTGTTCTATTTTAACATTCTCAAAATACAAATCCAATATCAGACGCAGAGGTGAGTACCAACCAAAGCCTATTTGAGAGAGATTATAAAAAATGGAACCCTACTTGAATTATTTTTTTATGTTAATTGGTTGTCAGGTATCTACATTTAACGTAGGTCAATGGCTGATTGATACAGACGAGGAAAGATAAACAACAATCCCCATTCGCCCAAAAAAAAAACAAGAGAAAAAACAATTCTCGTTGTTATTTGGCATCATCTCAATTCTACGGAAAATCCAGCCGACTGCGCAAGTCGCGAATTAACTCCTGAACACTTTGTGAACCACCCTTTGTGGTTTACTGGCCGTCCATGGTTAGCTCTGGCTCATTCAGAGTAAAATTTTCAGAATTTCGTTCTTGCCGCAATTGTAGAGGATCAATGTGTTGATATTCACCCCGTGTCCGTGTTTTATCTTTGAATAAGATTCAAAAGCTCAATATCGCAATATTTTTGAAAATTATGGTTCTAAAACTTCTAAATATATTGATTCATTTTCATTTTTTGAATTACAATATTCCCTACTAATCTTGGCAACGGTGAGTAAGGAAACTCGTTTTTCTGATTTAATTTTGCGAAGTAAAATAAATAAACTAGTAGCAAAGCCTTTTCGCAAACTAACGCCTTTGTTATGAAGCTCTGAAGCTACCCAGAACTCGCAAACTAACTGAACTTTTGATCGTACAAATTCATAAGAAAAATTGACATTCTAGTCTCAGTACTGTGCGTTATCTACTTTGTCAACAATTTTGTGTCCTTTCAGCTACTCGAGCTATCCAAACAGTTGTTTCGAAATGCTTATGATGTTTCCGTTTGAGACCCAAGGCCTACACCCTTTATATGGGTTCCTTATTTTTGAATCTCCCAAATGAAGTGGTTTTTCGCGTATAATTCTAGACTACGCAGGTCTCAGAAGTATCACTATGAAAAAATATAGAGGTGCAAAAGGTTTATAAATCATATACTTGTATTTTTGTGTGTTGTGATACCAAGGCAGTTCATTTTGAACTGTCTTCCGGTTTATCCTCAAACGCTTTTATAGCTGCCTTTCGGAAATATGTAACTAAATACTTACTTACTTACTTACTTACTTACTTACTTACTTAACGGCTTTTATTTAAATAATTTTTTACAATGTTGTGGTATAGTACAAGATGAAATAGATGTAAATGGCGAAGTTTAGCCTAAGGCTACTCTTACACTTAACCATGTTACTAGTAAAAATTATTAATAGTAAACTTAACCTAAAATAACAAAATTATCTATAATAATAAAAAATAACAATATAAATAATGTAAAATAAATTATATTATATATGTATATATACATACACACACACATACATATATACATATATACATATACACACACACACACATATACATATATACATATATATATATATATATATATACATATATACATACATATACACATATATACATACATACACACATATATACACAGACACACACAGCCACTAAATGAGGCTGTTGTACCAATATCTTCAACGACTGCTGTCCAATGCGACCCTAATAATGGCATTTTGATCCAGCCGTTGCTCCTCACCTTAATAGACTGAGTGAAGCTGCGCTTAAGTCAGTACAATCACATTTACACCGAGATATTTTAGATCAAAGATTAACCATCCAGATTTATCATCCTTGAAGTTAAATTCCACGTCTCGTTCGCAATTGAGTCAAAGATTGGACCACGCTTTTTGGAAGCGTTCGAAAGGAATATCTTACAGTAACGCTGTAAGGTGTTACAACCCTCTACTGAAATTAACATATACTAAAATTTAGTATCTACTCTCCGCATGATGGTGCTAGTGCATACTTTGCCAAATTCCTATGGGTTTGCAGCCGGAAACCACCGGAGCCCCAATAGGTGGCGCTAAGTGTTATACTTAGAACGTAGTACTGTTCCAGTATGATAGACGTTTCGTTTTCGATTTTGTCATATCGAGTAATCTGTTATTTCAGATCTCCCCTGGGACAAGCCTGCCTGATGAGGGTAAAGGCCCAGAAATCAAATCACGATCGCAGGCCGTTTTACACCTGCAGAAATTATATATTTCTGCTATTCTACATATATCTTTTACGGCCAAGAACTTTTGAAAAAGGTGTGTGAAAGAGAATTTTTATTGATTTTAGTATATATATATATATATATATATATATATATATATATATATATATATATATATATATATATATATATATATATATATATATATATATATTTTTTACTATCAAATTGCAGTTGAAATAACTTCTTCTGTCCAAAGGTAAGCTGTAATTTTCATATTTTTTATGTATCGTAATATAATAGAAACAACTCTTCTGCAAATATTTACGTATACATTTCAAGGGCAATTGTATCGCGAAGTTGGATTTTGTGTAAGCTTTAAGGTGGGGTCAGTTTGATATAGTTAGTCGGGTGACATTGATGTCTATGGGGGTTTTGACTATTTTTTCTTTTGTTTCAGATGGTAAGAACGTATAAGAAAACGCCTAAAACAGGATCCTATCAACATTTTACAGATACGCAACTGAATGAGGCACTTAAAAAATAGCTGAAGAAAGTAGTTCTATATTAGCAGCTAGTAAACAATATAAAATATCTTTCGGCACCGTACACAATAAATTCCATAGAAAACTTGGAGATAAAGCTGGAGGACAACCTGGTTTTACGAAGCTGGAGGAAAAAGCTATTCTTAACTTTGCCCTGCAATGTTCAGATTGGACATTTCCGTTGGTTTTGTTAGAACTTCGGATGCTTGCCAAAAAGTTTTTAGATGAAAGAGGTCGCGAACTTCAGAACTTTCCAAACAACCTACCGGGAAAAGACTGGGCGCTAGGCATTTTAAGCATGCACAAGTGTAACGTTCACAGCGCGTTTCTAGGAATATTAAAAGAGCTCGCCCAAGGTTAGCAGATATTCATCGAATGCATATTTTGATAACATGACAACAACTTTGGACGGGGTGCCACTAGCTAATGCATTCAATGAGACGCATGTAGGGGATAACCCAGGAACTCGTGGATTTATCTACCCCAGATTATTAAAATAACCCGAAAATGGAAGGAAGGTGGTATTAGAGGAATCCCTTGTTGCACTAGACCATGTTGCGTTCAAGTTTGCAGATTTAATCGAACATTTCATGGTTGGATGGACAGTGTAACATTTGAGGACTGGTTTACTTCCCTGTTTCTACCCCATGCTAGGAGTCTAGCGGGAGAAATGGTCCTTATCGGAGATAACCTGGCTTCCCACTTCAATGACCGAGTGATCGCTCTTTGCCACAAAAACAATATAGAATTTTTCTGCTTAGTAGTCGCTAAACACAAGTCTTCTTCAAGTATTTCAAAAAAATGGTTTCCATCGCTACTTAAAAGTGCATTGGAAGATATGGATAATATTGAGTCGCAATCCCAGAAGATACCAGGAGATCAAATGTTATAAGCGATTAAGAGAAATATGATAAAAGGATTTTACTCAACAGTGTTTAAATTGGTCGAAAAAGATCTAAGCACCATACCATATTCAGATATCATATTGCCACTTTCAAAAGAAAATTGTAATAGAATAGAATATATAAATTTCTAATTTATTTGAAAAAAACAATATTTTTCTAAAGCGATAGTTGGTTTCTCATGACAAATGTTAAACATCAGTATTTCAAATTAGTTACTTTAAGTAAAGTTATCTAATATTTTTTGAGAGTTTTTAGAAGCTAAACAAAAATATAAGTAACACAAACGCTATCTTTTAGATTGCGCAGACTTATATAAACCTGTTAAGTTGTACTCGACGATACATCCCCTTTAAAAGTTTACGGTTACTATATGGCCCTCTCTTGTGGGAATATATCTTTGACCGCTTTCGTTTAAGTTAAACTAATAATAATTAAAAAATTTGGATCGATTCAATTATGATAAATTTTATAATAGAAAACGTTTCAAAAATTTCATGTTTTTTTGGAAAGCATTGTTTCCCTTAGGAAAATATTGGCTGAGAGGGTTTTTCTTTATCTTTCTTTTTTTCCGCCATGGTCTTTTTGAGCCAGAACGCTGATAAGGTAATTTAAGTTTTAATTTTCATAAATTAAAGCGCATTTCAGCCAATAAGAGGCAGTTCTTGTCAAATTAGGTGCCGTCCTTTTTCATGATTTCTAAAACATGAGTTTGTCTGTATCAAAGTTCTAGTAGTTACGGTTGATTCTAAACTCTTCTTTCGTGGTGGTTTATGGGACTTTACATATACAGTGGGTTGTCAAAGTTGGGGGATTATCAAAGTGATTTTATTTTGATTCTAGTGTTTATGTGGGGAGTAATTTTTACGTATTTTTCAGGAGTTAAATTTATGGATTATTTAAAGATTTAACTTTTGTACTACGTTTGGGGATTTTAAGTAAATTCCGTCATTTTCTAGATTTTAATTTAGATATAAATATTTTTTTGATAATAATTTTAAGTTTATTTTTCTGCAGTAATTCACATCGTTTTAATTTTGTTAATAGATGTTTAAGCTGTTAAAAAGAACAAATATTTTATTTAAATAAACCATCTGTTTGTTAAATATTTATATTTAAAAAGTTACCAACGTTGCTGCAGTTTACTATTGTTCGAGATACATGTGGATGCTGAATTGGTGAGACAAGATGTTCAATTAAATTTATACTAACTATTATATTTGATTTAATTTAAAATGGGAAGGGATTGGCATCTTCTACCTAAAGAAGTATCTCTCAAGGGGGGTATCAAATCGTCCCATTTGGAGTCTAAACTTGATAGACCATAAAATAATTTTTTAATATAACATAGTTCATTTGTTTAAGTTTCACGAATACAGAGCTATATAATAAAAAATATTCTATGTTTAGAAAAAAATTACAAAACCGTGTTTAAAATTATTAATTTCAGTCCAATTTACGGTACTTATTTAATGCAAATTTCTTATTCATTAGTACCTCTTCACTAGGGCCATTACAAGTGACGTTTTGTCTATTTTGAAGCTTTGTGTTTTCTTTAAAAAGATATTTTCTGCAAAGTAATGGTTTTAACATATTACCTCTAGCGAAGAATCATCGGCTCCATCTCGCCAACAAATCGCTATGCACAATTATTCAGAACTCAGAAGTGAACATTCTCCAAAATTATTTTTATGACGCAATTAATTTTTATAGAGAACTGTTTCAAAGAACTCCCTTGAAGCATCAAAAAGCTGCGTCGAACAAATTAATATTTACAACAAAGTTAATAGGTGTTGACTTTTTACTCGTTCTATGCAAATAGGCGACACCCAGATTACTAGTCTTAAGGGTTTTGGAGTTGGGAAATTACATTTTTAATTTCAATGGTGTCGACGCTGTTTCTCTATGTTTTATTTATGGGTCTCGTTAATATTTAAAGAAACGATTTCTCGGGAAAGAGAAAATTATTTAAGATAAATTTTGCAGATGAGTATTGTAATGCTTTTATATTTCTTAAAAAATAAAAAAAGTCCGTATATTACCTTTAAACCGGACCTCCTTTGTTACGGATTCCACCACATTTGAGAATAACTTTGTTCATATTATATCGGGTGTCCGAAAAGTCTTAGTATGGGCTAAAATCTCGAATGTTAAAGCTAAGCGGTTTAAAATTTGGCAGTTGATAAAACATTGTTTTTAACATCTCGTTACTAGGTTTTGGAAGAAAATCAACAAAACATAATGTTAGTTTATGCCGTTCGGTGTGTACTAACGCTTAAGTCATGTGCAATTTATAGTTACTTCTTTATATTTTATTTCATGAACCATAGTGACGGTTCATATCATTAAAGATAAAGTAGAGATAATTTTTTTTGACAATGTAATCAAAATTACAATGGGGCAGTCAGACTGTTTAATGAGGCTTTTACAGATAGACCAGTTTCTGCAAGTTATGTAAGAAGTGTTTCTAAGTTCGTAAACATTTTTTACCATTTAAGGTGCTTTCAGGTCAGGTCGTCTATCTATTAGATCTTGAAAAGTTCGTTTGTTGGCCAACCGCAGCAATCACTTTTGTTGTCCAACTACAGCAATCACTACGAGTAATGCGGTTGATGTGGATGTGGGTACGAGTAAATCAGCAGTTCACTAAATTATAAAAACAAACCATGAATTTCAACCCTGCAAAGTTCACCTCGAAGAAGAACTTAATGAAGATAATCCACATCGAAAATTACATGGATTGGATATATTGGGTCTTCTCGATTTGAGTTGGTCTTTCTTTGTGGTTTCTTAGAAGAGCATATGTATCTTACAAAACCTAATATTTATAAAAATCACAACAAAAAATTACTATAGTATATATATATATATATATATATATATATATATATATATATATATATATATATATATATATATCACAGTGTGTCCAAGATAAGGATGCACAGCATGGGGATCTTGGAAACGGTAAAAGATATAGTGCCGGTTAAATTAGACAAAAGTTGCGTATTTTGATGCCTAAATCCCGTTTTGCAAATTTGAAAATTCTAAGCCGTTCCGGAAATATCCGAGAAAAACCGAAATTTTGCGATTTCGTTTCAATTTTTTTTTGAAGCTATTTGAAAAGATATGAAAAAACGGAACATATTTTTTAATTCTCACTTTTTAAACTGTACAAGGTGACGTTAACAAAATTTTCTTATAACGTTTCGTCTCAATGAAACCACCATCAAGTTTTGATTTTTCTCATGGGACGGAAAAAAGTGAGCCCAGTATTAGATTGCGCTTTTCATTGCGAATTCAACGATGTGAAGCACAATATGATTACTTATGCTTTTATCCAGAAAAATGGCTTTTTAATACATTTCTAGCATTTTATTATAGTAGGGTATGAAATCGTAACGATAAAAGGAAGAAAAAACGATTGACAAGTTCGAATGAATGTATTTATTTATTTACTAACTATAACAAATGTTCAAACTAATTACCTCCTTTTTCTAAACAGATGTACGCTTGTCTCACAGTAGACTCCAAAATATGACTTAACATTTCAGGAGTAATTGTATTAAATGCTGCTCGTACTGATTGATATAATTGTTCCTCGTTGTCAAAACATTCCTTAAATACCTCATTTTTATGTAGCCCCACAAGAAAAAGTCCAAGGGAGTTAGGTTCGGGGATCTTGGAGGCCAAGGTGTTTCACTGTAAGTCCCAACGTATCTTCCTTCAAACCGTTCAGCTAAATATTGGCGAACTTCTATGGATTTATGGGCTGGAGCACCATCTTGTTGAAACCAACAGCCTTGTACAGCGCCTAACGGTAAATTATCTAATGCATCTTCTAAATCGTGCCTCAAAATCTCAAGGTACCGCTCGAAAGTTAATGAATTATGAAAGAAAATAGGGTCTATAATCTTGCTACCAAAAATCCCACACCAATTATTAAATCCAAAGCGATCTTGATATCCGGATGGTCTATTTACACGTGGATTTCGTTGTGCCCAATAGTGGGTATTGCGCCTGGTAAAAATACCGTTATTGGTTACCATGCTTTCATCAGACCAAATCACTTTATAAGGAAAATTAAGACTGTCTTCACACATCCTGGTATACCACTCACAAAAATGTCTACGTCGTTCATCGTCACCCGGTTTTAATCCTTGACATATTCGGCATTTGCAAGGCTTAAATTGATTTTTCCTTAAAATAAATTGAGCTGTAGATTTAGCTACCCCCGTCTGGTCTGGTCAATTTCTCTGGTGGAAATTTGTGGATTTTCAATAACAGATTGTAGAACGTTGTAGTGGTTTTCTTCATTGGAAGGTTTTTGCAGGGGTAATAAAGGCTTTTTAAATTATCCATATTCTTTTAGATTAAATAGCAAACGCCGAAAAATACACTTGTCAGGTTGTCTCCGCTCTGGGTATTTGTTAGAATACATGCGCTCGGCTCCTACACAATTTCTTTGGCATACAATTTAGCAAGATAGCATATGACATTTTTCTTCGTTTGTAAAATTACCTCCATCCATTGTAGAACAAAATAAATTAAAAAAACGACAACAACAATAACAATACAAACATTTACTTGTTTGAATATTTGTTAAATAAATAAATATATTCATTCGAACTTGTCAACTTTTTTTTCCTTTTATCGTTAGGATTTCATAGCCTACTATAATAAAATGCTAGAAATGTATTAAAAAGCCATATTTCTGGATAAAAACATAAGTAACCATATTGTGTAGTACATCGTTGAATTCGCAATGAAAAGCGCAATCTAATACTGGGTGTACTTTTTCCGTCCCATAAGAAAAATAAAAGTTGATGGTGGTTCCACTGAAACAAAACGTTGTAATAAAAATTCGTTAGCGTCACCTTGTACAGCTTAAAAAGTGAGAATGAAAAAGTGTTTTTCGTTTTTTCAAACTTTTTCAAATAGCTTGAAAAAAAATTAAAACGAAATCGCAATATTTCGGTTTTTCACGGATATTTCCGGAAAGGCTTAAAATTTTTAAATTTGTAAAAGGGATTTTGTTGGGCATCAAAATACGCAACTTTTGTCTAATTTAACCGACACTATATCTCTTACCGTTTCCGAGATCCCATGCTGTGCATCCTTATCTTGGACACACTATATATATATATATATATATATATATATATATATATATATATATATATATATACTAAAAATCGATAAAAATGCGCTCTCACACATCTTTATCAAAAGTTCTTGGCCGGAAAAGATATATGTATAATAGCAGAAATATATAAATATATAATTTCTGCAGGTGCAAAACGGCCTACAAGAAGAATTGCTTTCGATTATGTCACAGGGTACCCTCCTGCGATCATGATTTCTGGGCCTCTACCCTCATCAGGCAGGCTTGTACCCACGGAGATCTGAAATAACAGATTGCTCGATATGACAAAATCGAAAACGAAACGTCTATCATACTGAAACAGTATTACAAGTTAAATGTAACATTTAGCACCACCTATTGGGGCTCCGGCGATTTCCGGCTGCAAACCCATAGGTAATTTAAAAAGTATGCACTAGCACCATCATGCGGAGAGTAGATACTAAAAATCGATAAAAATGCGCTCTCACACATCTTTATCAAAAGTTCTTGGCCGGAAAAGATATATGTATAATAGCAGAAATATATAAATATATAATTTCTGCAGGTGCAAAACGGCCTACAAGAAATAATCGAAAGCAATTCTTCTTGTAGGCCGTTTTGCACCTGCAGAAATTATATATTTATATATTTCTGCTATTATACATATATATATATATATATATATATATATATATATATATATATATATATATATATATATATATATATATATATATATATATATTATTTATATATGTTTATATACAAATATATATATATAGTAATTTTTGTTGTGATTTTTATATATATTAGGTTTAGTAGGAAACATATGTTCTTCTAAGTAACCGTAAAGAAAGAAATCAAGCGGGGTAAGGTCCACCGATCATGCTGGTCATTCAGCAGCCCCACGATATCCAATTCAGCGCACATAAAATTTACTATGAAGACTCTCTGACGAGTAATTAAAAGTGTGGGTGCGCTCTATCCTGTAGAAAAACTAAGTCACAGTTAATATCGTCCTCTTCAATAGATGCTACAATTACAGGTATAACAGTTTCTTCCAACAGTTGCAAGTATAAAGGACCGATAAGAGTTTTATTAATAAAAAATGAACCAATTACCTTAATTGCAATAATTCCAGTTCATACGTTAGGTTTCTGAGGATGCCTTGCCTGAGCTTCTTTAAACCAGTAAATATTTTCATAACTCAAGTAACGACAATTATGTCTATTGCTTGTGTTGTTCAGAAAAATGTTGCATCATCCCTAAAACGTATTCGATACAAGTAATTTAGTTGTATTTCAATTAAATGGACCATTTCTTCACAAAGGGGTAAAAAGGTTTCGATCTGGATCATCTTCATTAAGTTCTTTTTCAAGGTGAATTTGCAGGGTTGAAATTCATGTTTTTTTTATAATTTAGTGACCTGCTGATTTACTCGTACCCCCACATCAACAGCTATTACCCGAAGTGATTGCTTCGGTTGGAAAACAAATGCATTTTTCAAGATATAATAGAAAGACGACCTGACCTGGAAGCACCTTAAATGGTAAAAAATTGTTACGAACTTAGAAACACTGCTTACAGAAAGTGTCTATCTGTTAAAGTCTCATTAAACAGTCTGACTGCCCCATTGTAATTTTGATTACATTGTCCAAAAAAAATTATCTCTACTATATCTTTATTGATGTGAACTGTCACTATGGTTCATGAAATAAAATAAAATAATTAACTATAAATAACACAAAGACAAAAAAAGTTAAGCGTTAGTAAACACCGAACGGCATAAACTAACATACTATTTTGTTGATTTTCTTCAAAAACCCAGTAACGAGATGTTAAAAACAATGTTTTATCAACTGCCAAATATTAAACTGCTTAGCTTTAACATTCGAGATATTAGCCCATACTAAGACTTTTCGGACACCCCGTATAATATGAATAAAGTAATTCTCAAATGTGGTGGAATCTGTAACGAAGTTAGAGTTCTGTCTAAAAATTAATTTACGTATTTTTTTTTTTGAGAAATATAAAAGACATTACAATACTCATCTACAAAAAGTATCTTAAATAATTTCGTCTTTCCCGAAAAATCGTTTCTTTAAGTATTAATGAGACCAACAAATAAAACATAGAGAAACAGCGTCGCCACCAATGAAATTGAAAATGTAATTTCCTGACTCCAAAACCCTTAAGACTAGTAATCTTGCTGTCGCCTATTTGCATAGAGTGAGTAAAAGGTCAACACTGATTAACTCTGCCGTAAATATTAATTTATTCGACGCAGCTTTTTGATGCTTCAAGGTAGTTCTTTGAATCAGTTCTCTATAAAAATTCATTGCATCATAAAAATAAATACATAGCTTGTCGGTTCTATATATATATATATATATATATATATATATATATATATATATGTATATATATATATAAATATATACATATATATATATATATATATATATATATATATATATATATATATATATATATATATGTATATATATATGTATATATATGTATATATATATATATATATATATATATATATATATTTTTTTTATGATTTTTAGATATATTTTTTAGTTTTATTTTTCTTTGTTTACGGTCAGTGGTTTACTTGAAAATAATTAAAAAATTACTTCTTTTTTTTAAAAACATACGTATATTGTAGTCTGATGACGTTTCAACCAGTTTTGGTCTTTTTCAAATCTAAAATTATATGAAAAATTGTTGGCACGACAATAATAAAATACGTCAAAAAACAATCATCTTACCCTAGAACGTAATGACAACAGTATACAACACATAACGAAGCAACAGCTATGACGATCACATGTATTAAAATTTTATTTTCTCGATTAATCCATCGATGGGATCGTCAATTTCGATTGTAGTTGCGCAGATCGTGATGGAGCCCAGTATTTTCAATCAGATACGGGTTTTTTGCCTTGCAACTTTCAAATATGTGTTATTGCTAACGCGCACTTTTTTTAGTTTGTTCATAACTTTCATTCGTCGTGGAGTTCTTCTAAAATATTGCAAGAAATATTATTTTAGAGTAAATTAAATTGTAGAATTTAAGTTATTATAAAAAAATGAGTTCGTGGAGTACCGGGAGTAGAGGAAAGACGCTAGTTTCCGTGGCTACCACCTCAAAAGTGCTTCCAGTGTTTTCAGAGGATGAGTTTTTCTTGGGTAACCTAGATTCAAGTTATAATAATGATCTAAATAACGTTAATAATAATAGTGATGCAAAATTTATAAAAATTACCCAGAGTTGCGTTATAAATAGTCAATCGCAATTGAATAATATTATATGCTTGGACTCAGGTGTTATGAATAGTAAGTAAAAATGTGGTTTTAAGTCTTTTTATTTTTTATCATTGTTACGTTTAAAGTTATAACTTAGTACATATATGTAAGCTGCATAATTATTAATTTTAGGTGCAGAAGAATGCCGTTACAGGGATGCTATAAATGATGATTATCAACTGAGATATATCAAATAATAAAGTTTACCAAAGATCTCTAAACGTGAAAGATATTATTGTCTCTGATAAGTGACTGAATGTCAATTAATATTATCTAACAAATTTGGCTTTTTAGCTTGTTACTCTTAATCTATCAAACTAAAATGTTTTTGACGACGCGACGTTGCCACATATACAGACAAGTAGAATTACCATTGGCATTTAAAATTAGACACGCTGTATATTATTGTATTTCGGGATTCTACGAAAAATACTAATGATATTTTATGTAGCATATCTTACGACTAAATTCAACTATTTTGAAATATTGACGTTTGAAAAACCAAATTTTAGGAGCAGATCACCAAAAATCTGAAAATGGGGATTACGTATTGACAAATGCATCCAATAATGTACCAACTGAACAATCCATGGAAATTAGAAACATCATTATTGAATCTGGTAATAATAACTTGTTATGAAAAAAATATTTGGGAGTAACTCTCATTGTCCTAATTTTTTTTCTGATTTGGAGTTAGAAGGTAGTCATTGGGAATTCCTTGGAAAAATAGTTAATGAAAAGAAAAGTAAAATGGCAATTACAACGTACATACACAATATTAATATTAAAGATATCTCAAATAGGAAAATAAAAATTAATGAGATTGAGAGTATGGAGGACGACAGAAGTATCAATAATGATCATGATGAGAAGGGAAACAAACAAATGGAAATTAACCCAACTACAGAAATGGAAGAGAATGAGACTGATGTTTTATTGACTTAAACGGGATTAATAATGATAATCAAGAAAACGAAAAATAAATTGAAGCACCTGAGGAAACACTAGGTAGGATAATTACTAATAAGTATATGGTTTTTACAAAGTCAACAAACATATTACTTCCACATCTCCAAGATAGGGGAAAGTGTAGTACCGACAAAACATTTCCACAAAATTTTTCTGCTTAATTACCTTAAAATGACTCAAAAAGTGTAAAAAACATAATTTCGGGAAAATTTGATTGAATTGAACTATTGACTTTAAATATTTAAATCAATCAATTCAACTTAAACAATACTGACATTTCTATTTATTAGTCACTCACCGCGTAGGTAATTAGTAGGATCCGTGAGTAAATGTTGCAGCCTGCTTTATTTCTGTATTTGGTTCGTCTGTCAAAATATTGTTCTTTTAAGGTTCTTTTGGTCTGGCAAAGATAAATTTAGAAGTATTGGCGATACCTGTTTATAGGAGAGGCATGCTTTAGAGCCATTACATTAAGATTAATATCCAGTAAGGGCATGATTCTCAATCATGGTTGAAAGTGGACCAGAGTCAACCGGAACAGCGTCTGGCTCCGTGAAGAAATTAAATTAATTCGTTTTGGTTCGAAACTTATCAACTTTTGCGTTCTCGAAGCATCTTTTATTATAGTAGAACGGTAAAGTTCAAATACAAGCTTGGCATTTCGGCTACTAAAAAAATTCAAAATGGTTCTTCATACTGTAGTGCACTTGCTCCGGTTTCGTTTAAGCACGAAACTGTATGGCTGAGATTAAGCCAAAATTAATAATTGAAGTTAATTTCGGTGTATAGGAGAGAACGCCCTTTCATTGGCATAAGTTTCCTTTTCCTAGAGAATGCGATCGTCTCTGTCTTCCTCTGTCTAACTAAGCTTGGTCTCCGAACCACTTATTTACTTATTTAAATACTTCAACTTGAATAATTAAAACTGTATATAGAATAATCAGAATGTTTAGTAATGACAGGGAAGCTAAATAATGCCTATATCATATTAATGTCTTTGCAGCGATCAGCTGCTCAGATTACTAGATTGAACAAAAGGGTGGAATAATGTAAGTAAAATTAAAAACAGTACCTTTATCCCAGAAATCCAACGGCATTGTGTGCTCCACTATGCGAGCATTATTGATTTGCTCACTTTGGTGGTCCCATGTCGGTCCGATCAAAACGCCTTATATTTCTTTATCTGCAACAAAAAGGTTGACTTTAAATATGTTTTTAAATTGTAATAAGGAAGCGATTAATAATTAAAATCTAATATCTAAATAAATAAACGCTAATGACAATTTTTACATTGTCACTGGGAATGTAAATAACTATGAGCAATTAACATCAACAATGATCAGCATAATTACATTTTAGTTATCAACTTGGTTAGATAAACCCACCTAAGATTAACTTCAATACCGGCACCGTCAATTTTATAAATTGACCTATAGGAACATAGTTGATATTTAATTTATAGTTTCGCACATTTGCCTGTAGTTTAGTATACTTACTAGAAATTAGAAATACTACTATGAAATCGCAAAGCAGCAATAAAATTTTTGTCATTAAATATACTTTTAGAGACATCATTTTAATTTTAGTTTCAATTAGCAGCTTTTTTTTGTGTATATAACAATAATATATCACAATTGTCTATACGTGTAGATTTAAATGCTGTTCTTATATTATAGTTAACACATATAGTTAATATTTATGCTACGATGAAGTGTGAATTCCCGTTGGATTCACAAGCCAAAACATCGTATGTTGAAAAATGGATCGAAAGGGTGGTTAGGATTTCGAAGTGTTATAACGTTAGCAACATATAAACAGCTAAGTTGGTTGTAAACTAAACTCCTTCTTATAATAAGTGGATGACTAGCTGTTTTTACGCATGGACCTTGCTAACATTTTATTGAAAAATTATATCTGAACAAACTAGTTTCATATAAAATGTTTATATAGAGTTTATAAGAAAATCATGATTTTTTCCAATATTTTTGACTTCTAGGTTTCTACAAAAACGTTTAAATTTTTCTTCTAATATATACATTTTTCGAGGATGGATGGATTTTTGAATTAAGGCGCATCGATAGCATGATCATTTAGCGCCTAACAGTTGTAATATTAAATCAAATGATATATATTTAGTTCCTTAAGTACTTTAAGAATTTTATCTATGTTCCCAGTATCTGGATTGAGTAGTTCGGGTAAGGAACTTGGTAGGTTATATTTGTTGATAATGTAGGCGTGTGAATGGCATGTGAAGATATGTTTGATTGTGAGGGTTCTTTGGCATGATTGGCAGGTTGGTGGAGGTTCATTTTTCAGTAGGTGGGAGTGAGTCAGGTAGGAATGACCTGCTGATAATCTTCTAAGAATAGTATCTGCTCTTCTGTTGAGATTAGGTAAGAAGAGAGGAGGAAAAACTAAAGGTTTAACTTCCCATAGTTTATTTTCGTTTTCATGAAGGTCCCATTTAAGTTGGAATAGGTTACGGAATATGCTCTTAATATGAGACAAAACATCTCTTGGGTGACTTATTAAAGGAATTTGGGTTCCTGTCAGAATGGCTTGTTTAGCTAGTAAGTCTACTTGCTCGTTACCCTTTATACCCGCGTGGCTAGGGACCCAAAGAAAGGAGAAAGTGATGTTTCTCTGATTAGCTATAAATAGAAGGTCGCTAATTTGCTGTCTATGGGGCATTTTGTGGTTTAAAGTGGATAAAGATGTTAGAGCGCTTAAGGAATCCGAAATGATGAGATATTTGTGGCCTCGTTTAGAGGTTATGGCAGTGCGGATTCCCTCTTTAATGGCAAATAGTTCGGCCGTGTATATAGAGGTAAATTGGTTTAACTTAAATTTATACGGTTTGTTATTGAATATGAAAGCGGCACCGACTCCTTTTTCGGATTTGGATCCATCAGTATATATTTTGGTGTATTCGGAATAATACTGATTTATTTGATGGTGAAAAGCTTTAATGATTAGAACATTTGGGGTATTTGACTTATCATAAGTTCTAAGATTTAGATTTATTTTGGGAAGAAGGGATTTCCATGGAGGAAAAGAAGGGAAGCTGGGGTAGTCAGGAGGAGGGAATGTGAGGTTATGTGTTCGTAGAAAGTTTTTAGTTCTGTTGGGTATTAATCTAGGATTTGTGTTATGAATTGGATATTTAATATTTTTTTTATTAAGAGATAAAATATGGTATGAGAGTAGTGACTGTTGTCTTGTAAGGGCCAATGGAGGGATTGAAGTCATGCAATTTAAGCTAGGAATGGGAGTAGTGCGGTAAGCTCCGGAGATCAATCTGAGAGCTTGGTTTTGTATAACTTCTAGTGTGTTTTTGTATGATGTCCTGGCTGAGTCGTATATAAAGTCTCCGTATTTTAGTTTGGAAAGGATGGTAGTGTTATAAATTTTTGTTAGTGAATTGGTATCAGCACCCCAGTTTGTACCGGAGAGGGATTTCAGTAGGTTCAAATCTCTAGAAGTAGACGTTTTCAGATAGGCAGAATGTGCTTTCCAGTTCAATTTTTCGTCCAATATCATGCCTAGAAACTTTATAGTTGGATTTGGGGGTATATTTGAGTCACATAAGCTTAAATAGGATAATCTGGGACAGTTTTTAAGGTTGCAAAAATGGATAGTGGATGATTTCGACGGAGAGAAAAGAAAACCATAGAAGTCAGCCCAATTTTGAAGTTTATGAATAGTATGTTGTAGTGTTTTGATGCTGTGTGATGGAGAGGAGGACGAATGATAAATAAGCACATCATCAGCAAAGAATCTGTATTTGACTGCTGTTGGTATTATTTTGGTGATAGATTGAATGGCGATAAGAAAGAGAATAGGGCTAAGAACTGAGCCTTGAGGTAGGCCTATTTGTTGTGAGAAGGGTGCGGAGAGATGTTTGTTTGATCTAACTCTAAAAGTGCGAGGTTGAAGGAAGTTGTGAACAAATTTAATAAGGTTTCCTTCAAAACCCATCTCCAACAGCTGTGACATTATGAGGTTTTTATTTGTGATGTCGAATGCATTGGTCAAATCAAGAGAGACAGCTATAAGGTGTTGTTTGGAAAGCATGCTGCATCTAATGTCAGTTTCAAGGGCCGCTAGGTGATCTATGGTTGATCTGTGACGTCGAAAACCGTTTTGATATGGAGAGAGGAGGTTTTTGGTTTCTAGTATCCAGTTTAGACGTTCCTTAATCATCCTTTCCGAAATCTTGCAGAGGTGATTAGTTAGGGATATGGGACGATAACTTGAAGGATTAATTCTAGGTTTTCCAGGCTTATGGATGGGAATGATAACCGAGTCCAGCCAAGAAGAAGGAGTAAGAGTAATTGGCTAGGACGTCTGGGATTTCCGAGGGCTCAGTGATTAGGGTGTTGTTAATTTCCAGGTGGGGAATACCATTTGGTTGATATCCCTTCATTTTTTGGTAGCTGCGCCAAAGATCCCTTGATGATGCTTTTATGTTAATTTTTCCAACAAAAGAGTTCCAGGATTTTTTCTTTTCTTCCTTCACTATTCTTTTGGATAAAGCCCGGGCTTTTTTGAAGTTAATTAAGTTATCAGTAGAGGGCTGTCTTTTGAACCGGTTCAAAGCTGTTTTCCTATCCTTAATGGCTTTGGCGCATCTGTCCGACCACCAGGGGACAGGGGGTTTGTTGCCTGAAAAGGTGAATTTGGGAATAGAGAGTGTAGCCGCTTGTAAGATGTTTTGGGTGAGTTCTTGTAGATAGTTATCAGGGTGGTGATAGGGTGAATCTGGGGGGGTCACTGAGATGGTGTATAGGTCCCAGTTAGCCTTTTCGAAGTTCCATCGGGTAGGGAAGGTGGAAGGAACAGGGGAAAGAGTCTTAGTAGATCGGATAATTATGGGATCAGTTAGCTCCCAATCGAATTGATGCAGAATGGATGTGCTGCAGAGCGAAAGGTCTAGGTTTGAGAGGGTGCCTGTAGAGGAGCATATAAATGTTGGGTCATCGTGGTTTAAAAGAGTAATGTTTGAATTTGAAATGAGGTTTTCTATGATTTTTCCTCGGGCTGATGTAGATTTAGAACCCCAGGTAGGGCTATGGGCATTGAAGTCGCCGATGATAAGGAATGGAGGAGGAAGTTGGGATATGATGGATTCCAGGTCATGTAGTGAAATGTTTTGAGATGGTGGTAAATATATATTGCATATGGTAGTTAGGACCTCAAGTCGGACCTGGGTGGCAATAGCTTCAATGTTCGTGTTAAGGTTAATTTGTCTGTAATCAAGGAGGTTGTGTATAAAAGTGGCAACTCCACCGTGAGCTCTGTCAGAGCACGGTGGTTGCATAGGTGGAGCAATTCTACATGATTGTGCTATGTTATAGTTTTTTGGTGTATAGAAGTTGTTGACTTTGAAATTTGTCTCTTGGACACAAACTACAGATGGTTTATATTTCGAGATTAATAGTTTAAGATCCTCTGATTTTGATTTGAGACCGTTTGCATTCCAGTGTATTATTGGATTGAATATAAATAAAGATTTTAATTATTTACGGGTTAACGAGGAAGGATGGTGTCGAGGATCTTGATCTATGTCTATGTCTTCAAGGGAGGTAGTTTTAGACGAGTGAGGAGATGATTTGGGGGTTCTTTTTGACGAGGAGTTCCTCGGTGAGGAACTAGATCTCTCTTTGCGAGGAGGGTCAGGAGGTTTTTCCTTACCGGAGGTAGTATAGTTTTTCTCAGTTGTTTTGGAGTGTGAGGGAGAGGTTTTAGAAATGAAGGGAGTGTTTTGGGTATTGGTGGTAGAATTTCTGGAGGGTTTGGTGGACTGGGTGGGGAAAAAAAAATTCCTCCGTAGAAAAAAAGAGAGAGAGAGAGAGAGAGAGAGAGAGAGAGAGAGAGAGAAAGAGAGAATCTCTATGCGGACGCTTCAGCATTTTGTCTTTCTCTAAATTCCACTGGCCAATTCGCCCGATAGACATTGTTCTTTTAACTAAATTCTTGTCGTCTCTTCATATGATATCCATCTCATTTAGATCTAGTACATTTGAAACAATTCATAGTTGTTTCAAAGCATTCTAGCCATTGTTCTTTTTTTGTGGCGGGCCACGTTTCAGATCTATACATTAAAACCTCCTTAATGGAGTGTTTTGTACATTTTGAGAAGTGGTGGAAGGAGGCCATGATGCACCTGTTGGCTTGCATAATTCTCCTTTTAATTTCTGCTTGGATTTCGTTATCATCTGTTATCATCAACCCGAGGTGTATATACTCTACTACACCCTTAAGGGTATACTACACGATATTGTTAGTCCTAATTCTTGCTAGTTAGCACTCCACTCTTTCTAGGATCATTTTTATTAAGCTTCCCAAGTGACGTGGTATTCCGAATTCGGTCATATTTGATCGATGATTGACTTTCTATTACGGAAGCTAGCATGATAATTTTCAATGATTTTCCCAGAATATGGTTTTAGTTTTCAGTATAATATTGTTGCTTGCACTTTATATCGCAGGTTTAAAAGTATTATTCCACTAGCCTGATAATTTTTAATAATTTTCTCAGAATATGGTTTTAGTTTTCAGTATAATATTGTTGCCCGCACTTTATATCCCAGGTTTAAAACTATTATTCCATGGTAATTGGTGCATTCTAATATGTTTCCTTTTTGTGTATTGGATATATTATCCCTATAGTCAATGCATTGCAATAATAAAAATTCTCCGTTGCCTTTGAGTATCAGTCTTTGGCTTCTCATATCCAGCGGCCTGGTTTTTGGCTAATCTTTATATGGTCTCTTGTTCCATAAATTGTTCTTTATTGCATAGTAGATTTCGTGTGTTGCATTTACATTTACCAATTGTTCGTTTATAAGAATTCCTAA
Source organism: Kuschelorhynchus macadamiae (assembly GCA_030620095.1). Classification (NCBI taxonomy): domain Eukaryota; kingdom Metazoa; phylum Arthropoda; class Insecta; order Coleoptera; family Curculionidae; genus Kuschelorhynchus; species Kuschelorhynchus macadamiae. Next base: position 161,768 of record JAUTXW010000186.1, read on the forward strand.
ACATATTCACTTCTATAGAACTACCGTTTTTTTATATATCATTTTTTATGAATTATTCCGATTCTCCAAAAAAAAATCACAATTTTTTAAACATTTCTGTTAGAGAATTATGCATATTTAGTGTGAGGCAATAATTTTTAATAAAACATGTACTCTATTAAGTTATTTTCTAAAAACTATTTGTTTTTTTTTAACTTGCTTACATTAGCGTACATAAATCTAAAATATACCCATTTTTATCAACATATGTGATCTGTAAAGATTAGAGCTGCTTTCTAAAACAGCGAAGTGGATAAATTCTAGTTCTTTTTTACAAAAAGAAGTATATTATGCCCTCAAAAACTTTGTCATAGACGTAGATATCTGGTGGCTCATTTATTACGTGAAACTTTAATACCTTATTTCATAATTTAAAAAAAATTATTTAAAATTTTAAATGCAGAAGGATTTTAGATGCATCTGTACATTAATTATATGTTTTTATATAGAGAATTTAGAAGAGCACCATTTAAATATGTAATAATACAGGTTGTAAATTAAATTATATCTAAAACTTTGGAAAAAGATTTATTCCATAAAAATAAGAAGTTATATAAAAAGGGGTTAGGAAACGCATCGTTTTAAAATATTAATATTTTTTTAGCATTTCTTGTATATTACTAGAGATTTTTAATTAAGACTTGATATACGTTATACTATAACCAATATCAATAAAGAGCCTTAATAAGTTTAAGAAAAATCTACAGGGTGTTATGTCTTCCGGATTGCGACCCTTTTAACCTGCCCGAACATCTTACCAAGACATCACTGACTATTTTTAAAACAAAATCACATTTCTGATACTTATCTCTAACTCTTTGGTCAATTATTCTTCAACGGTCGGCATTTATTTAGCACAATATATATATATATATATATATATATATATATATATATATATATATATATATATATATATATATATATATATATATATATATATATATATATAAATGGTATAGGAACATCTGATATGAAAAAGTTCAAATTTTCGTGCTCTGTTGAACGATGTTATAATAAATACGTCGTTCCGTTTAAAAAAAGTGAATTTACCTTATAATAAGTTGGAAACATACTTTTTTTCTAGACCACCATGTATGCCTCAACTAAGATGAATAAACGACCAAATGCCTAAAGGTATTAATTAACCACAACCCAAATTTCAGCTTAAAATTATTCTAGAGTAAGGAGGTATTAAGATTTTATCGAGACCCATTTTTCGTTAAAAATATTGAATAATACTTGTTATCTCAAAAACCGTTAAGCAAAGTATTCAGGGAAGTTACTTAGGAATGAACGTAGATTCCAAAAATTGAAAATTATACAGGGTGATTGCCGAAAATAATTTAGGATGATAGATTATGATAGATAGTTGACGATATTTGTTTATCTACACAACCAAAATGTCAAAACGATCGGTTAATAGTGGGAGCTCGTGGGTAAAAAAGAGGGGAAAGTGTTAGTTAGAGAAAAGTAGGACAGACAAAGTCTAAAATGAGCACCGCATGCAAAACATTTTTTGCAAATATCCACTGCTACACAGCCACTTAAAATCAGAAAACCAAGAATTTTTGAAATGAATATTGTAGGATTTACCAGAATTTTTAATGTCTTTTTTACCACTAATTGTCAGCACACTTGTTTGTCGATCCGTAATTAAAAGGTCCTTTTTGTCATCTTCTTTCCAACAAGGAAATGGAGTTTCTAACAAACTACAAACAATGTCACTAACAGGCCCAAACGAATTTATTCTCAACCACACACACGCGCCACTCCTCCAAACAATAAAATAAAAGACCGCCGATAAAATACTGAATAAAGCGCGATCTACTTTACGTACAATACGAACGGAAGCCATAGCAACGCATTATTTTCAGGCATTGATTTCGTTTCTCGCTGGAAGATTTTTGCGGAGCTCACACGTGGCTCTTCCGTTGGTGGATCGACACAAATGGGGCGCACATACGGGTTTGCTTAATACGCGTTGTCATTTCATTTTGTGTTTGCCACTAGGTTTCTGACGAGCGGCCAGCGGCAATACTACGAATGTATTAAATTTTACATTGTAATTATTGATAATTTTTAATGAAATGAATTAGATTTAATATTGAAAATTAGTATATTTTATTGATTTTTAAAGTGTGTTAAAAAATAATTTGCCAGGTTTTTTTGGGGAAGTGGTACTTCCCCTACTTCCTCCGAATAGCCGCCACTCTCTGTTAATTGTTTTTTTCCTGTAACCTTACCAAAAAAAAACAACATAATTTTACTTAAAGCTTTTTTTCTTCTTTAGTAAATAAGACGTTGAAAACTCGACGTGTTTTATAGTTGCTCAAACATCCTCTTATTATAATTGCTTTTTTTATGAGAGAAAAATCTTCTTAAATTGGGCGACATCTAAGTCGATTATGCTTTTAGTCAGACTTAGTTAGTTAGACTAATGTATGGTTTCAATCCGTCTTAAACGTATTCGGTTTTATAATTTGTCAAAATGTCTAGAACACCAAGACAAGTTAGTAATATAATTTAGGATACAATGTGATTAATTAACTATGGTTCTATTTATACACTTTCTGACTATTATATCTATGCCGCTTAAGCATTATTCATAGGCTATAGGACCGTAAATTATTCAAAAGCAATTAGTCCCATTAGCTCAACGATTTTCGGAGATTTTGCCCGTCTGTTTAATTGGGATAATATTCTCAAGTTTCAACTAGAACCTTCTACATTGTGCCCATAAGGAGCCTACATAATTAAAAACAAAGAGGTAATTAATTAACACAATTTATACACTGGTAAATATATCTTGGTATTACAATTTATTGCTTTCCCTCAAAATTCGAATGTTTTTGACATCTCATTTTCCCAAAACAATTTGTTTAATGTAAGTTTTCGTTTTAAAAATATATTAATAATAATGAGATATTACAACTTAATATTATTTTATTAACAATAATAATAAAATGCTTTTACCGTGGTGATTCCTCGGAATCCAAGACCTACACTTACTGAAGGTTCGCTACATGTACAAGACTGGTTAAAGTAGATAGATAGTAAAGAGATACAAATCATCTGCTATCAAAAAACTCACATAAACGCATCTGGAATCACATACGCCGAAGTTTCAAATGACTGATGCGTTAAGCTTATTTTGGTATGCCTTACTATAAATCTTCTATGTGCAATACTAAATAGATCTTTGGTGAGATTATCTTTAGAAGCAAAATATCGCTGAAAGTTCCATCATCTTTTCTTTGTTAACGATCTAAACCTCTATGTAGAATCAGAAAATCAACTCGATATCCTTGTAACTTCGACCAAGTATTTTAGTGTTGCCATCAAAATGAACTTCGCCTTGATAAGTGTGCCCTATATGCTGTCATATGCGCCATGAGGGTGCAATTCGAGGTGGTAGCTCTCTACAGCCAGAACATACATACAAGTACTTTGTGTTTCAGCCTAGCCTAGGTGTTCCCCTACACAGCAATTAAAATAGAATTGAAAACTTACACGTGCAAAATTAATGAAACAAAGAGTTCTGTGTGTATAACGTGTATATTATCCAAATCCAAAACTCATAGCTGAGTGCTTTCGACTAACTAGTCATCATCAATGGTACCTACAAATAAGTACATCGAGTAATAAAACTCTTTAATTATAAAGACGGTGGACAAGGCCAAAAAGCTGAAAAGAAAAAGTTCAATCAAGCGATATACTGACTTGTCAGTGAACAGGCAGAAAGATACATGGTACTAAATCAATGTCCTTAAAACTTTTTACATGTAACAAAGACAAAACAAAAGTTGACGAACACCAAGTTACATTTTTAATTTTTTTTTAATTTATTGCTTAAAAAGCAGCCATAATTAATGTAGAAGTGATGAAACAGAGAAATGGTAGAATATCTTTAACAGAAAGCAAAAAAAATTGACAGTCGACAGGGTTGCCACATTTATATGGAATTAAAACAGCTACGATTGGAAACACAAAAAATTATGATTATATTGAAATCCTTATGTATATTGGACGAATTACAAAAATTTGACAAGTTATCTTAATGAGTATAACCAAAATTGAAATTAAAATATAGAATAAATCGTAAACTAGTGAAAACAGAAGAACCACCAATAGGAATTGATTACAAATCTGATTGAAAACCTCGGTGTGACGTCATAGTGAGAGAAAGGCACTGTTCAAAGACAAGCCGCCGAAGACTGACTTGACAACCTTGGTTCAAGAGGCCTGTTAAGGAATAAGTAAATACATTGGAAATAATAGATTGAAAAGGTGCAAAAATCTGTGTAATGTCAATAAAATACAAAAATTGTGAGAAGCAACATAAATGTTTGGAAGTGATTCGAAAACAAGTCTAATAGAAGTCTTTTACTGTTTAAGCAAAAAGCGACACTAATAATGAGTTTAAATCAAAACCAAAAACAAGGACTGTGTGGCTAAATTGAGCGAGTAATGACAAAAACAAGTACATTGTTGCAAGTCCTCGCGGAAAACTAGACAAAGGAACTAGCTGAACAGAAATGTGTTACAATTTATGGTATGCTTATATAAAATTAATAAACGTCAATAAAATATTTTGAAAGAATGTTGGCTAGTATACTGTGATCAGAAAGTTAAAAATTGCTGACAAAAGTGTGGTGTGATAAGTGAAGTTACCCTTCCATACAAGGACAACCTGTTGTCAATAACTGTAAATAAATATAATAATAGAAACCATTAAATAAAAAGAAGGGGGTACAGTAATATTTGCAAAAACTGACTAATTATTAACAAATATTGTTATCTTGATAGTAAAGATAAGTTAACACATAAGAATGGTAATAAATATTTTATTTAGCAATAAGTTTTCAAAACAAAATAGGAATATCACAAACCTGATATTGTATTTATTTTTTGAGTAGAAAGGTTACTTTTTTGAAAAAGATGGGGGTTTGGGTAGGAAAAAGAATAAAGTAGGTAGGTGACAAGTATTGCCCGAGGAGTGACGAGGTGAAAATTTCAGAATTTTAAGAGCAAGTGATACTAAGTAGAAAACAATCTTCTGTGAATCTGTATGAAAGTTCTATTAAGGTTAACTTGTGTGTTGAGACAATTTGGGTTTTGTTTAAGTTCATTACTGATCTCACGATCTTTCAGAAAATCAAGTCTCATACATTTTTTTTTAAATTGAACATCAACCAAAAGCGTAGAATTATTATCTGGATCAAAATTATGTTGATTAGACTGAATGTGACTAACACATGGTGACTTATTAGGGTTGTTAATATGTTCATAAATGAGAACTGACAGAGGTTTAGAAGTTCACAATTATTTATAACCATTCTTATGTATTAACTTATCATTACTATCACAAAAAAAATTGTTAATAATTAGTAAGTTTTTACAAAGATTACTGAACACCCCCTCCTTATTATTTAAAGGTTTCTATTATTCATTTCATTGTATATTTTAATTTCTATTTTGGTTTTACTCATTAAGATAACTTATAGATTTTAGTGATTCGTCTACTGTACATAAGGATTTCAATATTATCATTTTTTTTATATTTGTAGTTGTTTAAATTCCAAATGTATTTGGCAACACTGTCGACTGTTTTCTTTTTGCATTCTGTTAAAGAGATTCTCCCATTTCTCTGTATCATTACATCTACATTAACTATAGCTGCTTTTAAAGCAATAAATAAGAAGAAATGTGTCAGTCTAGATTAATCATACACACCACTTAAGTTAGATGAACCAGATCCCGAAAAGCCGCCAGTGGACCATACATTAACTTGGGCTCTTTTTTTGGCGTGAAAAGTCTCTCCATGGAAGATATCCAACACTCATTTCTGCAAATCAAAGGGTAGGAATTTACATCTAGATACGGAAGGATTCTACACTGCTATACAAGGCAAAGTTAGAGCAAATACCAAAGCCTAGCCATTGAAATGTGGAAACAAGAACAATGCCTATGTAAACCCAGGATGGAGTTGTAACTAAAAATATATAGTCGTATCTAACTGCAATGGATCTGCCTGTATACTTTGTTTCCTTTATTCAAAAGCAAATGGTATTTATTACTATTTATAGAAACCAAAGAAATAAATATAATCTTTTAATGTGTTATTCGTGCAATATCTGTTTCACATAATCATAGAAATATAGTTTAATTAATTTAGATGGGGTTTTTTATTTAGTAATTTTGATAAAAAAACAATATTTAATACACAATTACCCGGAATATTTTTTAATACAAAATACAAAAACTGCAAATAATAATTAGAACAATAATAATAATAATATTTTCTTTTCAGTACAGTGTACCAATGTTACAGTACGTATAATTGTTACAGAGTAGTACCATAATACTGTAAAAAGAAGCCAAAAGGCAGTGAAACTGATACGAGTTTTGGCTCCGTAAATAATTAATAATAATAATAAAAAGAAAAAAAAATAACGTATTGAAAATTCCATATACCTACTTACTAGGTTAGGAGGCATGGGAGATACATGAATATATAGCAGATATATTAAGAAATCATGGTTCTTGGGATTAGACCGTGTCAGATTGGAATTACTATAGGACGTTTCGCCTTCGATTGCACGAGGCATCTTCAGGGATCTTTACTCCACGAGATCTGAACCCTGAATGAGCTCGAAGAGATTCAGGCGGGCTTTTATACCCGACTTGTGCTCGCCGAACGGTGACCCTGTGTTAAGATCGATTTCCACGTGTGATGTAGACCGTAACCCGTATCTTTACTAAAATTTTTTGTATGTTTGAATATTTCAATAGATTCTCTAACTTTTCGTTTATAAAAACCTGAAACCGATGCTAGAACCTTGGTTTCCTTTACATTTATGAAATGGCCAGTGTGATGCTGGTGTTCAGCTACAGCAGATTGAACAATTTGTTTCTTTTTAATACATCGTTCATGTTCCTTAAGTCTAGTTAATATTGAGCGTCCTGTTTCTCCTACATACACTTCTCCACAGGAGCAAGGAATTTTATATACTCTTTCTGTTTGAAAAGGTACAAGATCTTTCGGGGATCGCAAGCATTGTCCAATCTTCTTATATGTATTAAAGATTATACGTATGTTGGACCGCCGAAGTAATCATCCTATTTTGTCTGTAGTGCCATGTATGTAGGGAAGAACAACACTACCTAATGGTGGCTCTTTATCATTCTCCTTTGGCGGAGTTGGTTTACTATGTCTTTTAATTGAACGCGTAATATCTTCAGTGCAATAACCATTCCCTTTGAGAGCTTCGGTCAGTTTCGATGTTTCCGATGTTAAAGAATCTTGATCAGAAATCGAAATAGCTTTGAATACTAGTGAGTTAATAACCGATTTCTTTTGTGCTGGATGGTGATGAGAATTTGCGTTTAAGTATCTATTTGTATGCGTCGGTTTTCTATACACAGAATGTGCTAATGTACCATTTTCCTTCCTTTGAACACATACATCAAGAAAGGGAATTGTTCCATTAGATTTAATTTCCATCGTGAATTTGATATTATGATGTTGCTGATTCAGGTGGTCCAGAAATATGAGGAGATTATCCTGTCCATGAAGCCAAAGAAGAAAAGTATCATCTACATATCTAAAACAAGTCCTTTGGTTTTAGTGGAGCGGATATTAGAGCAATATCCTCAAAGGCTTCCATAAAAATATTCGCTACCACAGGTGATAGAGGAGATCCCATAGCTGCCCCTGAATTTTGTTCATAAAAAGTTCCTTGAAAAATGAAATAAGTAGATGTAAGACAAGCTTCCACTAGGTCTATTAAGTCCTTATCAAGATTATTGTTATCCAGTATGTCTGATATAATGGAAATTGAGTCATTGACAGGAACATTTGTGTAAAGTGTAAAGTGAAACTGACCGAAGCTTTCAAAGGGAATGGCTATTGCACTGAACATATTACGCGTTCAATTAAAAGACATAGTAAACCAACTCCGCCAAAGGAGAATGATAAAGAGCCACCATTAGGTAATGTTATTCTTCACTACATACATGGCACTACAGACAAAATAGGACGATTACTTCGGCGGTCCAACATACGTATAATCTTCAATACACATAAGAAGATTGGCCAATGCTTGCGATCTCAGAAAGATCTTGTACCTTTCCAAACAGAAGGAGTATATAAAATTCCTTGCTCCTATGGAGAAGTGTATGTGGGAGAAACAGGACGCTCAATATCAACTAGACTTAAGGAACATGAACGATGTATTAAAAAGAAACAAATTGGTCAATCTGCTGTAGTTGAACACCAGCATAACACTGGCCATTTCATAAATGTAAAGGAAACCAAGGTTCTAGCATCGGCTCCAGGTTTTTATAAACGAAAAGTTGGAGAATCTATTGAAATATTTAAACATACAAAAAATTTCAATAGAGATACGGGTTACGGTCTACATCACACGTGGAAATCGATCTTAACACAGGGTCACGGTTCGACGAGCACAAGTCGGGTATAAAAGCCCGCCTGAATCGAGCTCATTCGGTGTTCAGATCTCGCGTTCAATTAAAAGATCCCTGAAGATGCCTCGTGCAATCGAAGGCGAAACGTCGGATAGTAATTTCAATTTGACATGGTCTAATCCCAAGAACCATGATTCCTTAATTGACCAAAGCCGTAAAGCTTCCGTTCTATGTATAGTAGATATATATACAAAATAATTAAATTTAAGTTATACAATCAACTAAAAATGAAAGATATTATAGAGGCCTAGGATTCCGCAAGTAAAACACCCCGGTAACGTCTTCGAAATTCTGGCAATCTGAATTCTTTGATTGTTTATGGAATTTTGTTATAAATTATGTAAATATTAAAAGTAAAACATCTGTCATAAAGAGCGGTTTTATGTATAAAATAACAATATTAATGTTTACAGTTACCTAGAAATGGACACATCGACATGTTTTATTTGTTTACCGACTTATTTTGTTAGATATAAAAAGCAAAAATTTAAAATTTATATGCTTATACATATTAGGGCATTTTAAATAAATCAGAAATCCTGTAGTATCGCTTGGCAACGTTATATAAAAAATGATCCACGAATTTTATGCAGAGGAAGTGTTAATACATTTTCAAATCTATTATTTGAATTGTGAACTGATGTGCTGATTCTATGAAGGAAGTCGAAGATATGTTTTCCATCCTTGGCCATTAATTATTATTTCAAAGTCAAAGTCAAAGTTTTTTAATGTCAATTTTTGCCAGAGTACAGTTTTAGACATAACCTATTTAAGATATTATACATAGTAAAAATTTAAAAAAATACGTAAATAACTAAAAATACTAATAATAATAATAATACTACAATACATCAAAACAACAGATAAGCATATATAAACTAAGAAATATATGAGAAGAAAACAGAGTTTAAAAAAGTAATAATGAAGAAAAAAAATAGTAATTTTTATTTACTAACTTCTAAGGTAGTCCTTAACAGAAATTTAGAAGAACTGGAGAACAGAGGCCTAAGCAGATCCTTTCTAACATTATATGAGTGAAAATCGGAGGCAGATTTGAATTTTCTATTTTCTTTATGCACGGAAATTAAAATTTTAAAAATGTAGTACGATGGAAATATAATTCTAGTGCTCTTGAAAATATTGCTACATGAAGTTTGTGGATGTAGTTTTTCAAAATACTAATGCAGCTTTTCTGGGTTTTAAGTATCGCGGTACTCAAAACAGTGTTAACTCCCCAGAACTGTACAGCCTACAACATTTTCGAGTGAAAGTAACCATAGTAAGCCCATCTTAAAACCTTTTCAGACACCACGTCACGCAAATTTCTTAAGGAGTAGCTGGCAGAATTAAGCTTTTGATTTAATTGCAAGATGCATTTCTGTTCTAAATCCATATTGAGAATGTGACAAGATATTATATTTATTTAAAAAAACTACTGTGTCATAAACCGCCTTTTCGATAAATTTGGTGATAAAAGAAGCAAGTGCTATAGGACGATAGTTCGAGATAGTGTCTTGAGAGCCTTTATTTTTATATATAGGAATAATTTTCGACAATTTTAATTGCTCTGGAAAATAGACTGAATCAAAAGAATAATTAATTAAATTATTTATTACAGAAGCAAAAACGTCTATATGAGTTTTAGTAGACAAAAAGGAACATCATCCAAACCTGTTGGAGTTGGTTTATTATCTACATGGAAGTGGAATAATGACATACAGACCTCTGCACATTAAAGACCTATGGGATTCCACTTAAAACAGACGCAAAATTTGCTATTCCCGTGTGCATTTTAACTGCTTAAAATCTATTAAGTAAGTAGTTCATGAAATAGCTATCGTGGAAAATATCTGACAATGCAGAAGACTTGGCATTTGATTAGGTCAAATTTATTATTATATGAGAAGTGACAACCAAAAATCTTTCTTGGCTTATTCGCAACGGAATAAAAATATCTAACTTTAAATTGATAAACAAATATATGAGAAGTGTTGAAAGTTCAAATTTGAAAACTAATATTTTCACACGAGTTATGTACATTATTCTTCCTACGACGATAAAGAAGTAGTAGGACCTTTACTTTAATTTGCATTTCAACACTAGCGTTGAATCATATATCGAGAAAATGAGTAATTATAATGGTTGTAAATAGATAAAATAAAGTAAAAGTAGGCCTTTTTCAACCTTTTTTTGATTGTGTAGTTTTTAACACACAAGCTGAAAATTTAATTTAACACTTGTAATATAAACGCAGTCTTTATCCAAGCTGACAGCGCCTATCTTGTCAGTTCCACAAGTGGTTCTAGAAGACATTATTTTTACATTATCTCTAAAAATGTCATCGTTGACTTTGGCTAGAGCTGTCACACTGTGATCGTACTATTAATGTTCTGGGGAAATGCCACTTTTATCAAAAAATATTCTAATTTCCCCTTCAGAGATTTTCTCTACTGCTTAAAAAATAACGCATAAGATTCTTCTGATTCTGTAAGGTTTAAAGTTTAAGGAATTATAATATGAGGTTCGTTCCAAATCGAAGAAACTGTATTACTTATAAAAATTACTCTGTGGCTTAAAGCTGATAGAATGTAGTAGCACAGATGTATTTATAACGGTAATATAAACTTCTAGATATCAGTCTGTAATATAAACGCAATAATTTCAAAGTGTTGTGTTAACACTTGTATGACGTATGTGAACACGGAAAAGGCCCACGATCATAAAACATTATGGTTATATAATAGTTACATTATAATTCCAGGTGAGACTTATAAAACTATATTATTTTATTATTGTACTTGTGAACGTATATAAGATATTCATAAAATATTAATAACATTACTTTGTAACAGTTTCAAATAGTTTTCAAATAGTGTTTCTATTCTTAATTATAACAAATACAATAAAATTTTCGTATTGCTATTTTATAGAGAACATAACTGATTCCTAAGGTAATGATATTACTTGTTTTTCCAGGGGTCCAATTTTCCTGCTAAAGTATTTTGATACAGGCTGATTACAGGCTGCATACACATGATTTCTACGGTCATTTCGATACTACTTAATAATGAAAAAACCCTCTGACTTATATCAAGATAAACACATCTAAATCGATTGAAAGTTTGTCCGATCGGGTTATTAGGTGGTGCTAACTATTTAAGAAACCTCGTTAGAATAGAAAAAATCGCTAAATTGCATTTACCCGGAACTTCCCTCGTTATGAGTCTTTCCTTTTATTCGTTTTATTCTTTTTATTCCAGTTTAGTACAGCATATAGTAGCACATATATCCTTTATTTCCAAACATTTTTATTGGGCGCCATTTTGTTCCATTATAATGGATTCCTATCAATATTATACCAGCTTCTACCTATGCCACACTTGATTTTCTTCAAGATTCTTCTTCTTCTGATTCTTGAATTGGTACCACAACTTTATCCCTTTATCTGTATATCACTTGCACAAAATTTAAAATTAATCTAATGAGGATTTTTTTTAGGCCGATGTTTTAAATATTCTATTAGGCTGTCATTTTGATTTGTTACTTTATATACATAAAATGTTACCAGTATATTCCTATATAACACTTGATTTTTGTGCAAAATTTGAAGAAATTGAATGAGTTTTTTAGTAATAATTTTTTATTTGTATTTTTATCAGAATATTATCAGGTCATCCCCATTTGACCCTTAATTTTTGACTAAAATATGAGGCTACTCTGATTGGTAGTTTCTAAACTATGTCGCGAAATGACAGACAGACGGACCGATGGAATTGATAAAAATAGTTTTTGAATGTTTATCAAGGGGCGCTAAAACCTGAAAATAGGTGAAACCTGAGAGGCTGATTTTTTCACAATTACAAATAATTAATTTGGTCGCTATTTTGTTCCGCCATTTTGAGTTAGTACTACAGTTTTACTAGTTCATCTTTATACCACAATTAGTTCTGGCACGCAATTTGAAATCAGTCTATTGAGTTGTTTTTTTCAGGTTGAATTTTTAAATATTTTTTTAAGCCACCATTTTGTTTCGCTTTTTGGATTCATTCCAACATTTTACCAGTTGAATCATACATAATACTTGACATTTGTGCAAAATTTGAAATAAAATGGATAAGAGTTTTTTATAAACATTTCGCTAGACCCCATTTTCTTGCCATAATACATTTTTAGCGAAATGTTACCAGTTTATCCCCATATGACCCTTTTTTGGTAAAAATTTAAAGTCAACCGGGTAAGTAGTTTTTTAGCAATGTCGTGAAGAGACATATCGACAGAGAGACAAGCCAACGGGATTAAGAAAACATGTTTTTGGACATCTAGGAACCCTGAAACGTAAAGGTCTAAAAAATTCTCGGAAGGTGATTTTTTTAACGATTACGATACTTTCATTTTACGAGGGAAGCAAAAATAAGGAACATTCTTTAATTACCACCCGAAATTAATTATTAAATTATTTTCTTTCGAAGAAGCACTCTCTTTTACACATTGAGAGAATTATTATGATAATAAAGTCAAATAACATAAACAAATATCTGGGTATATATATTTAATGTAAAAGTTGATACTGCATATGTCAAGTAGTACCTATTAAAGCTTAAGTAGAGTAGCTCTTAACTAAACTTATTGGCATTTTAGCCATGTTCTTAGGTTTTAAACTATTTGATTTAAAACGGCCGTTTAAATTGTGCCAAAACATGTTTAAAACTTAAATGTGTTTTTTTTCTAATTAGTTTAATATATAAGTATTTTGGAGGTACCCTAATAAAAAAACCTAGTTATAAAGGGAATACGTCCAAGTACTAACAATTAACTATATTAGAGTTTAGAATAAGTGTTTAAAACATGTTTTGTAATATAAACCTCTCCTTGGAGTAAAATATATGTTTAAAATAAACATAAAATGTTTTAAATTATTTAAAACACATGTTTTGTTCAAAAATACCCGTGTACTTAGTGTTGATTTAAAATGCCCAAAAGGTTTAGTTTTAGGTTTATCCTTGCGATAATAAGAATAGCTCTTATTATCTGTTCTGTGTTGATTTGCTAAAAATAAAGGTCTATTTATACATATCAGTGCTGACACAATTTGAAGCAACACAAGGTAAAAACGTCACGGTGCCGGACGTATATAAACATTTTTATTTAAACTACGTAAACCGATATTTTTTCAGTGACCCTAATACATCGTTACGGAACTGAATGGACACGTTACTGATATGTAAAAATAGACCCTAAACAAATAACAACTGGAAAGTAAAAAATATATATTGACCTCCTTATTTTAAATTAATATATGGAATACCCCTGATGTTGTTTCTTTAATCAGGTATCTTATTGCTAATTAAAAATAGATCTGAATTATACATTTATCCTAGAATAACAACCCATAAAATTGACAAAAATCGGAGGGCGAGGTGCTAGGAAGAAAGAAAACAATCTAACTTATAAATGTGAAGTCAGTAAGAATACACGTCCTCTTATGGCAGGATTTTTGTAATTTTTCTAGAATTTCAAAAACAAAATGTCAAATCTAGTAAGAATGTAATCCGTAAGAAAATACCCGTTGCGGTTCCATTTGAAATAAAAAAGTGGATCATCATTTTTAATTTTCAATTGTCATTTTTTAGCAAATCTTGACTGTTCAGTTATAGACCTAAAACTTTTGTAAAACTCAAACCAATACATATATCTGACTTATATTCTTCAGTTGGGGTGTCTGTTGAAAAATAGTTCTCTCCAAAAACAAAAAAGGTTTAATATTTTCAGTATTTACCTGCACAGAGGGTGGGCTCAAATTTATTTTACAGATTTTGACTCAACATTTTTTAACGCGTGTACTGAAGATATTTTATGTTCCAGAATAAACCAAATTTAAGTACCAAACGACATAGAAAAAGTTTCCTAGAATTAAAAAGATCAAATACAACAAATAAGAAAACATAAAAATTGTAATCACTTTTCATAAAATCCTTTGTTAAAGGTGTAAATGTACTTACTAAAAATTAATAACAAGAATTATTCAGGTAACTATATATTTTTTGCTTAACAGTATGACAAGTTTACATGCACTGGAAGCTACCACAGAAACATGTCGGGCGACATTTTTTCTTTTGAAGTGCGTAATTTATTATTTTCTTAATTTTCTAAAAATGGGCGACTGGAAGATCAATATACATAATAGTATCAATAAATAGTTTATTAATATTCAGATGGTAAATTTTATGGATATCCGCAATATTTTAGGTACATTTTATAGAAGTTCTAACAAACCTGTTATGAAGGACTGTATATAAAATATTCTTTTTATGAGAACGTTGAAGCGCTAACGCAGCGATACGCAGTCTTAAATAATGCATTCATTATTTAAGACTGGTCAGAAGGCCGTGTACAGGAATATTATAATGAGTATCTGCAAACTATTGGCTAGAAAGCAATTCCTATCAATACATCTATTGGTAACCCAAATTCACTGGTAGAAGATCAATTATCTGGAAAAAACTAGGGTCTCTAACAACCCTTCAAATAAGTAAGAGACTCTAACATGCTTGACCAAGTATGTAGTCTTACGAAAAGAGTAAAAGTAAGATACATTTTAAGTGCCAAAAAGGATCGAATAATCAAAACATTAATACCAACTGAATTCAAGAACCTTTTTTGCCTCAATTAATGCTCTAAGAGATATCATTTCTTTACTTCTTGGGATAGAAATTATTTACTATTTAGTAGACACTTTGGACAGGTTGTTCCTTGTTTGACTTTTCAATATTAGACAGTACAAAAAACATACCATACCACAAAAATATATCATTTCTAAAAAATATCACCGCTTTGCAAAATGGAAAACGCATATAGGTATTTATTTTTATAATAACAGTATTTGAGGTGAAATGATTAAATAAAAATTCCTACTCAAAAACTCAAGGAAAATTGTAACCGCAGATTACGATCCGCATTTAATGAAGAAAAATTTCTCATTTTGAACCTCAGCCAGCGGTAGTTAAATCTTTAACGTAAAAATATTGCTGACATTTTATTCCAGATTAGAAAGTTTATGAAAAATTCTTTTTAGAATATTATACTTTTCTGTGTCGATATTTAGGATACATATTAACTATTTTTTAAATATAGCCTTGTCTATCTTGGTATACATTAAAAATATGTTTCGAAGTTAGGATCAGTTTCAAATTGTTTTGAGAAAATACATTGACTAGACGCAAAAACAGGTAGTGGGACACTTGCCGGCGCCGCGCTTTGAAGAATGCCCTAATGGATAAAAACAGTCGGGTTTATTTCTTAATCGGGTACTGATGTCTCCGATTTTTCCTTTCTTACGACACCATCTTAAATATTTACGCAAATATTTTTTGTAGATCCATAGGGGGCGTTAAGATCTATCGCTCACCTAAAGCATGTCACTTCGACATCATCCTGCATCATTTGCAGCCCAAAGATAACAGTTTTAACAAATGATGGTTGACAGATTTGACTTTGACAGGTGGCATTGTCAGATGACATGTGACACGTGATTAGTTAGCGCTGCAATTCGAGCTACTTTCAGTCATTACAAAACTCCTGTAACGACGTCATTACTGCGACAACTTGTGCTGATCGCGTTCCACAACTGTGTCGTCTGCACATTTGTATACACTTGTAGTGCATAACCTATATTTCTACTACCCGATTTTGCGGGTGGGTGCTGACTCATGTATACCCTTGATACAGCAACATATTGAAATTTGAGCCATTACAAAACCCTTGAAGTTTTTGGTCACCAACTCCATGATCTAACTAATAATTACTTAATTAAAATTACATGTAATTGGAAAGAGTAACCATGAGAATGTCACATAAAAATTAAATCGAAATAGTTATGTAACAGTTTAATCTTAATAAATCTGCGCATGTAATATATATTCGGTTTTGGGGAAGTTCGAGAAGCTTTAAAAAAATAAAATCCCGATCCGTATCTATAACTAGGATTAAAAATGTGACTTTTATAGGCGGCGCAACTAACGCAATTTTAATTAAATATATCTTCAAACGAAGTTCTCAAACAAGCCTTCAAAATTTTAATAGATAATTTTTTTAGGCGCTCAAATCCACAATAATTAGAAATCCAACGAAATATTGCATGCATTACAAGTATTTGACAATACTTGAAAATTGGCGTTAAACTTGTTTAGAGTACAAAAAAACGTAGGAAAGTGGTTAGACCGCATAGTTGTAACACGCGGCAAGTTAGCACGTCGCATAAGTTACCGCAGTAATGATGTCATTACAAGAGTTTTGTAATGGCTGAAGATTTGTTTACTACTTAACGATTATACATAATTAAAGAAAAAAACGGTCATCCATCAGTCGCTCGAAATGCCGATATAAAGAGCTGGAGCTCTTTTAGAACAAGCGTCTATGGGTGGAGGTTCTTATCTTAAGCGCCAACAAATATCATGTCAAATAATATCTGACAATGTCACTTGTCAATGTCAAAAATCATCTGTCAACCGTCATTGTCAAAACTGTCAGAAAAAACATGGGATATATTGAAAATGGTAGTGTCTAAATCACGGGCAGGATAATTCAACAAAATCAGTAAAAAGAATACAAGGGTGCGGCTCGGGCAAAAAGGTATATAATTCTACATGCAGGTTGCTCAACAGATTTCATTTCATTTCAATATCAAAAAGTATGGATTATCATGACAAGATGAATTATTCGAAAAATGGTGTAAAGAGAAACTAACTAATTTCAAATTTAGAACAACCATCTCATATTTTACTATAAAGTGCGTTTTACCACGTCCAGATTAACGTCTTTAGATTAAAGAGGCAAAATCAACCTAAAAATCAAATAGATGTCGAAATTTGTAAAAAAATCACATATTTTAAGATAAATTTATCTATATGATATGTTTTCGAATCGCCATTTTGTATTTTGGTAAAAATACATTTTTGGAAACTCTGGTTTTCTTAATTTGATTCATACATCATTGAGCACTTTATACGACCGAATTCGACTAAGTGTTTTAATCCACACTACATCAGATGCCACGACCCACATAAAATGAGAATAGAAACTTTACACGTCAGTCTAGCAGGTTTACTTTTTTTACATATTTTTTTTTGTAAGATTGCTAAAAATATTGAAATACAAGAGTGTAATTCCTCATGAAGCAGAAGCGAAACACATTTAAATTATACCCTTGATTGCTGCTTAAATTAGTAGTCATGCATTTATGGACAATATGACGTAGACAATAATTAATGGTTCTCAATACTTCTCTCCGGCCCCTGTACCATTTCACAAATCAATAAAAAATAGCTGCTGCTGTAATTATTTCGCGCTCATGGATTCTTCCTGAATTGTTTATGTGGCAGCAAATGAACGTTTCGAATTCGAGCAGCATTTTATTCACAGCGGATTTCATTTCGCTTAGTAACGTGTTTTTATGCCCACCATTAAAAATTAGTGAGGAAGAAAAATGAGGAAATTCGCGGAAAATAGCACTTTAGTTACATATTAAATGACTATTAGTATCACTACAGTGCGACATATTTCTTGTTGAAGAATAACTTCATTCGCTTATCTTAATTAAGGATCGAAACAATATATCTAATAATAATACTGAAAGAAGAACAGCAAAACAGAAAGCAGAAAAAAAATAAAAATTTACAGGAAAGCAAACCTACAAAACACATAGATTAAAAAAAAAATTATTTGAGAGACTTCTACACTTGTGACTAATATGGAACTTCGAGACTCAAAAAAAAATACAATATTACACGTAGTCGTGTCGGACAGTCGGAGGAAGATAAACAGTTGGTTAGATACGTTTATTTGACAACGTTACAAAATACATGTTTGATGCCGGTCATACAAAAAAAAATAGATAAAGAAAAATTAGTGATGTCAATAGTATATCACAAACTAAACAGTAAAATTTCAAACGTAGAACATATTGTTTATTTATAAACATATATTTGTCAATTCATTTCAAAGTTAACTCCTCGTCTGACTGAATAAAAAGAATTTTTTAATAGTATTTTTTAAATTTTGGCATAGATAATGAAGATTTGTAAATAGATATATTCACGGAGTTTCGTCATGCACTCGCAAGGCGATGCCTCGAAACCAATAACGAGTCAGACGATCTAGTTTGGTAACTATGGTTATAAGGGACACGAGAATATTTTTCGGAATGCTCTTTAATTTCAAGAAGATTTTGATATATGAAAATGCAAGGGAGTCTTATGAAATTATATTTTTTAAAGCGCGGTTTGTAAGAGGTTAATGGACTAACCTCTTCAATGGCCCTGACTGCAGTCTTTTGTGCCACAAAGACTTTGCGACTTTTAGATGAACCACCCTAGATGACAGTTCCATAGCTCAATAAAGAGTGGATAATTGCGAAATACACCGTTAGCAATATTTTTATATCAAATGCATTTTTTAACTGTTTAAGTAAATAAATTTGACTACTTAGTCTCAAACAAAGATTGTCAATGTGTGGATACATCTTTAAAATATCGTACAAAAGGACACCCAATAGCTTAACGTAGACCACGTTAACAAGCGTACTACTGAAACTAAATGCGATGATATGTGTTTGTTCGTTGTTTAATTTGAGATTATTGCTTGAAACCCAACGCTGAGCTTTGGGCAGGGTGGATTCAGTGTTTTGGACGAGCGAGCTGTGTTTAGTGGCCGAAATTAAAAGTGTCGCGTCATCTGCATATAGAACACACTTAATAGAAGAAAGGCTTTGATTGAAGTAGTTGATGTAGACTAAAATAGCAAGGGCCCTAGGATTGATCCTTGGTATACCCCTGTGTTGATAAGATTGAAGGAAAAGGATGGGTATTCTGTTTAATCCATAGCAACAAAGTTTGTTAAGTAAAATCGGACAGGGCGGCAGCATGTTGCTGGCCCTCATCCAAACCCTCCAAGATGGCACCCACCACCTCCGGAATTCCATCAATTATGAAACGTCCGCCCCTAAATGCAACTGACTGCAATCCAACAAGTTGAATATAATACAAGTTTAGCTTTCAAAATTTGATTAAATAATTTTTCCAAATATAGGCAGTATTAAAATTTGTCAAAGGCACAAGAAATGCTACCCAAACCATGTAGATCTAAGGTAACTTGGTTGATGTCAAGGAATCGACAGGTGATTGGGGACCTAATTGGCATTTTGACAGGACACAGTAAACTAAACGGGCACATGTATCAGCTGGGGTTAGCGGTCAACCCTTGTTGTCCTAACTGTGGTACAGAGGAGGAGGATCCCTATCATCTTGTTGGCACGTGTGAGAGGTGGGCAAGACTACGCTAGATTAATTTCGGCGTTGAGTCTTTCTCCAAGGAAGAATTACAACATCTCGACTGAGGCAAGATGCTCTCCTTTATTAGAAGAGAGAGTGGAGTGAGGTGGGTGGGACCGGGGTTAGCGCAAAGGGCCTTTTAGAATTAGTTGCTGAGCTTGTCCTTCCATCTTACTACTACTATTACCACTTGAAATTGGTCGGTAATTTTCGGGTTGATTAGGATCGCCCTTTTTGAAAATCGGTATAACCTTTGCCGCTTTAGTGCATCAGGAAAATTCCCTTCTTCAAAGCATTTATTTGTGCGTCTCTTAATCTATAGCAGAATGAACTACATGTTTTACCAAATACGTAGTAATACCAAAGAAGTAAAAGCAAGACGAATTTTATTTTCAGTGCCAAAAAGAATCGAATAATCAAAACAATAATACGAACTGAACTGAAGAACCTTTTTTGAATCAATTAATGCTTTAAGATATATCATTTCCTTACTTTTCGGGTAGAAACTATTTTCTATTTAATAAACCGTTTGACCGGTTTTTTCTTGTTCGACTTTTCTAAATAAGGCAGTATAAAGATCGCTTCATAAAGAGTATATCATTCGTTAAAAATATGACTGCTATGCAAAATTGAAAACTGGCACAAGAATTTATTTTCCTAATATCTCAGAGTATTTGAGGTGAAATGATTAAAGCAAAATTCCTACTTAAAAACCTTAGGGATGGTTAACAATAGATTAAAATCTGCATTTAATGAAGAAAATTTTCTCATTTTGAACCTCAGCCAGCGATAGATAAATCTTTAACGTAAAAATATTGCCGACATCTTATTCCAAATTAGAAAGTTTATGAAAAATCCTTTCTGCGTTATTATAACATTCTGTGTTGATATTCAGAATACGAATTAACTGGTTTTTTTATATATCCTTGTCTTTTATATTTTTTTAAGTATCCATCCCATTTTTCTTATCACAAATAAAAGTCCATATGTTAACCATTTTCGACTTATTGACCATTAAATTACCTAAAAACTACATCTCGTACAAAAAAAATTTTAAATGACTTATTATCACATATTTTTATGGTCTCTAATTTGGTTTCTCAATTTTTTGTTTTTCCTACTTGCTTTTGCATGTTTTTTTTTTAATTTTTAAATTACTTCCAGTTTTACCGGAAGTGACACGTACTTTTTAATCGTATTGAGTCTGATATTGGCTTTTGAACGATATATTTCAAGTTAAGCTTTGTTTCCAAAATTGGGGCTTTTTATAAAATATTTCTTTTAATAAACTAATGTCTTAATTTTTTTAGAACACTTCGATTTTAAAATCGAATTGGGTATCTCTTAGCATCTTTAAATTTTTCCACTTCTCGTTTAATCGAAAAAGCATTGTACTCCCAATATTTTTTAATGACAACAAATCAGGATAGATTTTTATTTAATTATTTTAAATTTGCCATTAAAAATATTGGAGGAAATCTCTTTCGGTAAAAAAAGTGAAAAAATAAAAAATCTACCGATCTAACGATTATTAAATTCAAGTGTTCAAAAAAAAATTTTTTTGGTAAATGCTGGATTGCTTTAGTGATTAGTATTAACATTTTTGAAAATGAAGCCGCCTCTAATGGTTTAAATTCTTATTATCGGTCTGAGTATGGGCAATGTATTAAAATAAAATATGCAAGTAATTAAAACATGGTTCATTTTAAAGAATGCTTAAAATAAGTACTACAGCAATTCAGTTTTTACCAAAAAATGCATTAATGTGATTTTGATTTTAAAATATCAATAAATGAGCCCAGATATTAAAAAAAATTTTTTTCTTTTGATAAATAATTTATCACCAGAAAGTTTAGGCAGTTTTTGTTTTTAATGCAATTTTCCTTCGTTACGATACTAATGAAGTCTGAATTAGGAATAAATTGCATTACATTTTGTCGCATGGCTAAACTTTATCAGAATCTAACAAAAAATATATTGGAGTATTTATTTATTCATAGATGACACCACTTCCTAAAGATCCATTTGATCCATTTCTTAATAATGATTTTTTTTTACATTTTGTGAAGCCGCTATTTTGTTTCGCCATATCAGATTTTTTCCAAATGTTACCATTACCCCTCATGTGATCTTCGAATTTTGACCAAAAGTTGTAGACAATCACCCCATTGTCTTCAACTTTTAATTAGTTTGTAATCTACGCAGCGTAAAGGCAGACCGGTGGAAATGGAATGTATTTCGGAGTCTATAAAGACCCTAGAATTCCAAAATTTCGGAAGCTGCTTACAATATTACCCTCTTACGAGAGAAGGACAAATAATAACTTCCCAAATATCCATTTGAAGAATTTTAACCGATATTAAGTAGAAAAGTTTATCAAAATAGATGGCAAGCTAAAAACAAGCGGGTAAAACGCAGAAAATTTCAACAAATTTGTGAAGTCAAAATGTCACTGTTCAAAACATAAATCGAGAAATAAAAAAATGAAAAAAAAAATTAACCTTCATTAATTAATTAAATTGCATTTTCTGCTAATTAGATATTATAAAATTAATTCAGAACACATTATTCCTTTATCTTGTTTTGATATTTTTCAACTGTAGTCAATTTTTTTACAAAATGTTACATATGTCATATATACAGATTTTCAGTGTTTTTTGTTATTACAGCCCTGAAACATATTTCCACAAATCCAATTTACTTTTGAGTTGTAAAAAGCACCGCTTTACGGTTTTGTTGAAGAGTATTAAAGCGGCTGAATTTCAGTGAAATACGAGTTTAAATTTCGAACTGTAGACTGTAGTACATGTGAAGTTTTTTGAGGGCTCTTTGTCAAACCAGAACTATAGAAAATTTACAGGATTTATTCAGAAAGTTATAGCTTAGTTTACATTAATATGTATTGATGACTGTGAACAACGTTTGCTGAAGTAATGCTTAAATGTTTTTTTTTAGTTTTCTTTATTATTACTTCCCTCGTAAAAGGGAAGTATTTTTAATTTTTAGATAAGAAACTTTTACTTAATAGCATATTGTATTCAAAACTATAATAATTGGATTAATTATAAAAATAAAAATCAGCAAAGGGTTTTGACCCGAAAACTGGATCACAGTTGAATTGGCGGAATCCTATTGAGGGGTTAGAGGAGGTTAAATTTGAGTATTTACACGGAATGAAATACGAATTATGAAAATTTAACTTTTTGAAGTAGGCGTCAAACTAACTCCTAACTACCAAGAACATCACAAAAATATATTTATGGATTATATCTTAATGTCTGATACCTCAAGTATAATATTTAATGTTTGTATTAGTTTGACTCCGATTTCATATATTTCCAAAATAAAATAAAATGTTATTTTCAACTTTTAAGTCATTTTTTATTTTTACTTCTCTGGTAAAAGGGAAGTATTGTAATCGTGAAAACCCTCCGAGATTTTTTCTCCCTAGATGTCGTAAAAACCCAATATGGCAAAACAAAAAGGCGGCCTAGTGAAATGTTCAAAACACTACTACTAAAAAGCTACTTATTCAATGTATCTTAAAGGAAAATCAAGTATGATGTAGGAACCAAAATTTTGGTATGAATCCAAGATGGCTGAACACAATGTCGGCTTAATAAAATATTTAAAAAATCAGCCTGAAAAAACAACTTAATGGATGGATGAATTGATTTCAAATTGTATACTATAACTAACTGTTAAGTTACTAGTAAAATTGTGGAACTAATTCAAGATGGCGGCCAAATAGAATGTTTGTTACATAGGCATTAGGAGAGAAAGACAAAATGGGGCATTAATAAAATATTAAAAAAATAAGCTTGCAAAAACTACTTATTAGAGTAATTTTGTGCAAGCACTAAGTGTCATATAGAGATAAACTTGTAAGGCTGTGGTATCAATTCAAAATGACGGA
This sequence comes from Kuschelorhynchus macadamiae, assembly GCA_030620095.1. NCBI lineage: Eukaryota > Metazoa > Arthropoda > Insecta > Coleoptera > Curculionidae > Kuschelorhynchus > Kuschelorhynchus macadamiae. The sequence goes on from JAUTXW010000186.1 coordinate 185,537, forward strand.
AGAAAATGGCGGCCAAATTTTTTTTAAACCTTATTCAATTGACCTTATATTTTGCAGAACGGAAAAATGTAATCTGAAATAGGGATAAACTGGTAAGAATTCAAAATAACGTAACCAAAAAACGGTGTGCGTCAATGTAAAAACTACTCATTGAATTTATTACTTCCCTCGTAAAACGGAACTAAACACAGCTAAAAACTACTTACCCAATTAACTTCAAATTTTGATCAAAAATTAAAAGTCATATGGGAATGACCTGGTCGCATTGTAATAAAAATTAAACATGGCGAAATAGTCAAATGTTAAAATGTTAATTATTACTAAAAAACAAATTACCCGATTTATCTCAAATTTTGTACAAAAACCAAGGAATCAATATGTAATATTTTGGTATGAATCCAAGGCAGCAAACAAAATGTCGGCCTAATAAATTATCTAAAAAATCACTCTAAAAAACTACTTTGTAGATACATTTTTATTTTTGGACATCTGTTAAGTGTGATATAGAGATTAACTGGTCAAAATGTGGTACGAATTCAAGACGGAGAAACAAAATGGCTGCTAAAAAAATTTCTAAAAATTCAATGCAAAAAATATTCCGATACAATTGACTTAATATCATGCAGCAAAATGTAATATTACACAGGGATTAACAGTGACAATACAAAATGGCGGTCCTAAAAAATCAGTGTAAAAATATCAATTTTTTTTTAAATCATGTCCAAAGACTAAGTGGGGCATAGGTAAAAACTGGTAAAGTATTGGTACGATTCCCATATGTTGGAACAAAATGACGCACAATAAAAATGTTTGAAAAGACAGTATAGTAAATGACGATGTGCGGAACTAAATTGGGAAAGATTTATAACGAGGGAAGTTCCGGGTAAAGGAAATTTACTGATTTTTTTATATACATTTTTATATTCACAATAATAATAATAATAATAATTAGTTATATTAATATTAATTTTATCATCTCAATTTTTGCAAATGTAATAATTGTAAAACACGCCAAACCAACAATTATTACTAATATGTATTGCAATTATAGCATTTATTTTTATAAATGCGGTAAAGTTATGCAAAATTTATAAAAATACAGCAGAAAATATTACAAATTTTAAAAGTGGAATTTAAAAATGTACGCGATTGGTATGATATTTGAAATATGTATTGCAATAAAACATAAATATCGATATTGAACTTTAGATTTTTACTTTTTGATGTACTGTGTATATACATAAAATATATTTAAATGTTATCCGATAAAAAAATCTGAAATAATATAGTTTTATTATATACAATATAGAACCATTTACACACCAATACTTGGAATAGACGTCCATCAGGCACTTTCATAAGTTCTCCAAACTTGTTGTTTGTATCACCGTATTGCCAGAAACGTGATTTAGGTTTGCTTGATTAGAAATACAATACAATACTGCATACCTATTTAGTATATCTAGACATTTTAGTTATTCCAGTGACTGTGTATTCTGTACCTAATTCTTTTGAAGATAGTAGCAGCAAATTGGAAATAGAAACGCGAGATGTGCTTATAAACGCAATGTCTAAATCCAGAATAGGCCAAATGCTTTTCCAGGTATCTATTTCAGGGTGGTAGTCAATATAAAAAGTTCACTAAACTCTTCTGTCAGACTTTGCTTTATTATTTTGGTTTCACATTTCGAATGCTAACTGTCTCCAATCATTTTCAAGTGCAAACTAAATACTAACTCTAAAAAACGACCGAAATCCTGCCTTAAGACGGCAAGTATTCTTAATGACTTTTCATATACAGGTTATTCCATACTAGATGGTGCATTAGAAGTGTTTGAAGAACGAAGAGAAAAATACATTTGAAATTTTGACTACGTACATAGGAGGCTGCGCTCTAGCTTTCAAAAATAATTTCGCGTTTGCAGTGTTGCTAGATCTACTGGTAACTGACATCAACTTTGGAATTTTAAATGGGACACCCTGTAACTTATTTTATTTTTAGTTTTTTTTAATAGGATATTTTTTTATTTCTCTTAGCGTTTCTTAAATATTTAATATTTTGTGTTTTTTTTTAGCAAAACTATGTGAATCAAAACTTCAATATTTTCATCTCCAGATGTCAATCAATGTAAAATTTTAATAATACCGAGGGTACTTGTGTACCAAAAATTAAGTGCAATTCAGATTTTATAAACTTTTATAAATTTGATCAAAAGTGACTTTTTTAAATGGAAAACCCTGTATAATATTTTTTTAAGCACTAAATAGAGTGGACAAATTGAGTTTTTTTCATATGAGGTGTTCCTATACCTATTTTGAACCGCTTTCGATCTATAAGCGATTTTATGAATAATTATTATTAATATTCGACAAGATCTTAAAGATATAAAACGCCGAGTGTGCTATGATGTAATAACTGAAATACGTAACGATGGTGACATGACATGTCTCACTTTTATGTCAGATTAAGTTAGCGAAAATGCAGAAGATTTAACATTCTATTTCCGAATTTGCCGCCAATGAACCCAAGGAAATTTTTATGCCTCTCCTCATGTTTCAATAACAAGTGCCAAAAATGATTTAGGAATAACTCGAATATCAGTATGGGAATTTTACATAAAGATAATATGCATGGCTACAAACTAATTAAATTACAGGCTTTACAACTAGATGATCCTCCAAAACATGTAGATCTTGGCGAAATGTTATTAAAACCCGCGATTGGTATCGTCTCTTAAATCCAAGCCATTGGTATCGTGTTAGATTTTGCCTAACATAAATGTTTTTAACAATTTTCGCTATGCTATTTACATTTTTTCTTAAATATGGATTACTATATATTTTTATTTACTATAGTGTTGTTTGTCACCATATTTTACAATTGTTAATATCTATTATTATAATTATTATTATTATTATTATAGTAATATTATTTTTATTTATTTTAACAAAATATTAATTCTTTTGAATGTAAATAATATAACAGGATGACATTTTAAAATCTTTATTACATTTTTTACAATTTTTGAAAAGAATCAACATCAATACAGGATAAAAACTACAAACAATATTTATAACAACAAAATTTAAGAATCTTCATCTCTGCTGAAGCACACTGTACAGGTCAGAACAGTTTTGGCTGTATGCTCACTGCAGATCGGTTTCGAACATTCTTCACATAGGTATTTTGTATATCTATTTTTTCTTTTCGGACAAAAGGAACATCGTGGTTTTTCGCCTATCTGTTGTTGTTTAGTTGGGTGAAGCACAAGTTCTTGATCTCCTAAGACATTCTTTATTTTTTGACGAAGAGGAATTGACAAATTTGTTAGGATGGATCGACGTAAAATGTGGGGTTTTGAAAGCTGCTTAGCTAATTCTGTTAGATAATGCCTTCGTAAGATCTTTGAATTAGTGTTACTAACAAAAATGATCTGCGAATTAATTCCGGCAATATTCAGCAAGGTGCAAAATATAGTGAGCGGCCATCTGTTGCTCACTCTTGTAACAGAGTATTCGGCTTTCATTCTGTCCACAACATCAACTGCTCCTTTAGTAAGATTATAAAAAGTGATAACAGAAGGTTTCATATGTTCAGCACTTGCTGGATAGATGTCATCATCTGCATGGAACGTTGAGAGCATCAACACGTTTTTATTCTTTTTAGGAACATATGAAGTTAGTATCGATTTATTAGAATCTATCTTCCAAGCAAACATACTGCTACATTCACGTCGTATTTTCGTATCTAAAAAAATTGGGGGTATTTCCCGTTTGTTTTTGCGCAATGTTCCTACCAAAGTTAGACGGTGGTTGTGAAATAAATCACTAGCCAATGGCAAAGAAGTAAAATAATTGTCAGTAGTTATATTCCTGCCAGTACCACTGCAATGTTTTATAAGGCGTTTTACTACACTATGGGCATCATTGCTTGCTTGATAAAGACCCGGGGGTTGTTTGCCGGCGTAAACTTCGATATTATGTGTATAAAACATCCTGGCATCCACAGCAGCGTAAATTTTTATGCCATGTTTGGCAGGCTTATTAGCTATATACTGTCGAAACTTACATCGTCCCCTGAATGCTTCAAGCATCTCATCTATCGTTACATATGCACCGATACTGTAGTGTTGCACACATTTTTCAGTAAAAAGATCCAATATGAATCGCACAGAAGCAAGATTATTCTCTCCGCACGCGTGTCTTTGTGATCAAATCTAATAGCTTGCACTAAAGTATGAAAACGATGCTGTGACATTGTGGCTGCGAAATATTTTGGAGCCGTTCCGTCCGTGTTCCACAGTTCTGATGTATTAAGATGTTGAGCTCTTTTTATGCCTGCTAAATATAGAACAGACAATGCTTCTTATTGACATACGATAGTCTCATTATATCAAGTTGTTTGTACAATCTGTAATATGTTCAATTATTTCGTCAGAAAAAAAGTTTCCAACAGTCTAATATTGTTCTAGCCTGTTTAGCATTACCTTTTATTTTCTCTGATTTTATGTACTACCCACTTAGTTCCATCTTTTCCATAATAGAAAGGATAGTTTGCCGCACTACGCTCTAAGCTCTCGGAGGGTCCATCGTCATCCGAACTTGACTGTTCTGTGTCCGTGTTATGTAAGCTGTGCTCAGATGGAGCATCTTCATCTTCTGAAAGGCTTTTTGGCTCATTTGAGGTACACGGCTGGTCGATTTCGCCTGCTTCTTGTTTTTCTGCTTCTTCTTTCCAAAGTTGATCCCAGAGGCTTTGCAGATGTTGTTGATCACTTTCGTATGTCATCGCAACAATATAACAATAAATAACTTATACAAATACAGTTTTAGTCAATTATTTATCAAAAAAACTATTTCAAATAACGCACAATTTAGAACTACGCATTTGGTATCGTGTTAGATTTAATCTCCGACCTTGACACACGGCAATTCAAAGACCTACTGCGGCGGCGTAGATTAGAAAAGCGATACACTAGTGGTGGGGCGGGAACGAATAAACGTTACCAGAAGCATCGCTAGACGCGTGCAGATACACAGTTAACAAATTTAATGGGACATCCCTAATTGTAAAAATGCGCGAAGGGCCTTTAACCGTCAAAATAATCATTTTCGGGCTGCAGAAAATCCGTACCTTATTTTAGAAAAAGGCTACCAACAGAAATTTAGTTTCAATGTATTTTGACAACAATACAGACATTTTGGTCCTTCCAGCTGTCAAAGGAAATGCCACTGTTGCCATAGACAAAACAGACTACGTGAAGAAAATACAACAACACTCACAGAGTAATTCCAGTAATTTCAGCAAAATTGAGAGACGGATAACCAACCTTATACATGCATCCAACTTATCAGCAGAGGAGAAGATGTTAAAGCCAAGAAGCCAAGGATCCCGCGGTTTTACGGACTACCTAAAATACACAAAGCTAATGTACCACTTTAACCTCTCGTCAGTACAATAGGATCACCTATTTAGAAAATTGGTAAAGATCCTTCAAATACTCTTAATAATTTTACAGGCAAAACACATTCATATTATAAACTCTACGCATTTTGTAGTGAAACTAAAATCAATCGAATTAGATACCAAAGATATCTTGGTCATTTTCGATGTAGAATCGCTATATACCAATGTGCCTATAAATGACTCAATTTCCATAAGATCAGACTTATTTCACCATAATAATATTGATTACTCACTTTTAGATCTGATTGAAGCATGTCTCACATCAACGTCGTATTTTGTGTTTTAAGGAACTTTTTATGAACAAACGTCATGTCACCAGCGGTAGCTAATATCTTCATGGAAGCTTTTGAGTAGTAAGTTTTGGAATCGTTTCCATTGAAGCCAAAATCATGGTTCAGATATGTAGACGACACTTTTGTAATATGGCCTCATGGTCCGGAAAGCCTCCCTGGGTTTCTTGATCATCTGAATCAATAACATGCTAATATAAAATTTACAATGGAAATTAAATCAGAAAGCACAATTCCCTTTCTAGAAGTTCTCGTACAAAGGGAAGGGCAACAGGTACTTAAATGCAAATTCCCATCATCATCCAGCACAAAAGCAATCAGTTATTAATTCATTGGTTTACCGAGCAACCGCGATTTGTCACCAAGATTCTTTACAATGGGAAACAGAGAAACTGACTCAATATTTAAGAGGGAATGGATAATGCCCTGAGGATATTAGACGGTTAATTAGAAAATATATTAATCCTACTCCATGAAATGATACTAATAAGGAATTACCGATAGGAAGTGTAGTAACCACAGACAAGATTGCAAGGTAACTTCGCCGGTCCAACATACGTACAATCTTCAACACATACAAGAAAACTCGACAATATTTGCGATCGCCAAAGGACATTAGTCCTTTCCAAACGGAATTCCTTGTTTCTGTGGTGATGTCTATATTGGAGAAACTGGACGATCTATATCGACTAGGCTTAAGGAACATGAACTATGTATCAAAAAGAAACAAATTGTGCAATCTGCTGTATTTGAACATCAACATTCCACTGGGCATGTCATAAATCTAAAAGAGACGAAAATTCTTGCATCGGTTTCGGGATTCTATAAACGGAAAATTAGAGAATCTGTTAAAATTTATAAGCATTCTAATAATTTTATTAGACATACGGGCTTCAGTCTACGACATACGTGTGAACCGATCGTTAGACCAAATCACAGTTCGGTAAACTCGGGTCAGTGTTCCGATCTCGTGAAATAAAGATCCCTAAAGATGCCTTGTGCAATCGAAGGCAAAACGTTGGAAAGTGATTTCATTTTGACACGCTCTAATCCCAAGAACCATGATTTCTTCTTCTAAGAACCGTATATGATTTTTTGGATAATTTGGATAATCTACCGCTTATCGATTTGAGAAATTGTTGGTCAACTGGCTGGTACTACTGCCCATTGGATCTATGAAGTTTTTGCCAAACTGAGTGATATGTTTGAAGATAGGTGGATAAGACGTGAAGAACCATGTAGTTAGCCACCGCGATCTCCAGATCTTAGTCCATTGGACTTTTTTCTATGGGGAAGGATTAAAGGAATGGTTTATAAAACACCAGTGAATTTAAAAGAAGATCTAGAAAATCGGGTAAGGCGAGCTTTTGAACAACTTGATTCATCAAAAATTCGAAGAGCTTCTACCTATCATGTGATGAAATGTATTACCGCTTGCTTACATATAAATGGTCACTATTTTAAACATCTGGCGTATTACGTAAGAATTCCAAAAGTTTTATTTTAACTCACAAACCGGTTCTTTTCAGAACCACAATTTGTATTAAAAGAAAATCGTTTGGCATTGCGTAAGCTGTGGTTATAATATAAAAGACTTAAGGTTTTAGATATTTAATGTCTATTTCTCAAATACCAATATTAATTATTTATAAAATCGCTTTAATGTATATTTGTCGAATATTATTAATAGTAATAATTATTCTATAAATCGAAAGCAGCTCATATGAAAAAAATTCAATTTTTCCACACTATTCAAAGCTGCAATAATGTACAGGTTGTTTAAAAACATTTAAAAAAAGTCACTTTTGATCAAATTTATAAAATCTGAATAGCAGTTAATTTTTAGGACACTCTGTATACAACTCGGTGATCCTATGTTGCTAAAATTAAAGTATCACATGTCGACTAAATTATAATACAATTTTACACTGATTTCACATTTGGTGACGAAAATATTGAAGTTTTAATTCACATAGGTTTAGTAAAAAAACACAAAATAATAAATATTTCAGAAACGGCAAGAGAAATGAAAAAATATCCTGTCAGTTATCAGTAAATGCAAAAGCGAAATTATATTTAAAAGCTAGTGCGCAGCCTCCTATGGCCGTAGATACTTCCATCGAGTATGGAATACCCCGTATAAGCATACATTGCCTCTGGCAACATGATTTTTGACAATTTCGTCTGTTGTTTTTAAGGATAAATGTATAAGACTTGATCTATTTTTAATTAGCAGTATTAGCAGTAAGTTACCTATTTAAAGAAACAAAATAATCAGGATTATTCCATGTATTAATTAATGTATTATTATTTATTTATAATGACAAGGTCAATATTCATTTTTTACTTTCCAATGTGGTTTGTTTAGGGCCCATTTATACATAGCAGTGACGTGACCATTCAGTTGCGTAACGACGTATCAGGATCAGTGAAAAAAAAATAACGGTTTCCCTAATTTATATAAAAACGGTTATACATGTACGACACAGTGACGTTTTTTTTATCTTCACGGTTGCTTCAAACTGTGTCAGCATTGATACGTCATTGATATGTTTTAGCAAATCCAGACAGTACAAATAAAACCTTATAACTTTTATATCCCTGTAGTTTTAAATAAATACTCTACGTACTTTTTCCATTTGAATTATAAATAAATTTTTTAAAATATTTGATCAAACATACTTTTTACTTAGAGCTATTAGTTTGTATTGAGCCAGGTCAGACGATAAAAATTGTATCAAAATAAAAGCTATAAAAGTCATATAGCCGTAACTATTACAATGTCTTTTCACTAGTTCAAAGGGCATGATTCATAAAAAGAGAACAATTGCTGTATCCTCCGTACTATTATTTTTATATGCTTTTAAGAAAACAAAATGTTAATAAATACCAAATAGCGTGGTCGTTTTTGGGCTAGCAACATTTTATTTATTTTTTGCTGACCGCTTGAATGAATTATTTTCATTTTTGCTTCTTCATTACAATTGACTGTTGTTATTTATTGTTACGAAAAAAAAGCGAATTTTACTCACATTTGCAGCTAGAGTTACTTGTACTACAGTTCATACAATTACAGCCGATGACTTTTACATGTTAGGGTCTTCTTCTCTCTTAAATTCTAAAGAACTACTTTTGGGCATCTTAAACCAACCCTATGTACCACGGATCAAACTAACATATTTCTTTTATTTTTAAACAATATACTATAATAAACAATTTAGAATATATTTTTGTTTTAAACATGGGCTTTACTCTAAGTAGAGAATTATGTTAAAAAATATGTTTAAAACACTTGTTTTATACTGTGATAGTATAGTTAATTATTACTACCTTGATTTATTCACTGTATAACTATCTTTTGTTAGTAGAGTATCTCTCAAACTAGTTAGAAAAACAAACACATTTTAAGTTTTAAATATGTTTTTATTTGCACAGTTTTAAGCCATCGTTTTTATCAAAAAGTTTAAATCCTAACAACCCAGATAAATATAAATATAATAGTAAAAAATAAAAAATAAGAATTAACAGATAATGCACTAAATCTGCGAAGAAGCTACTGTTACATTATATCATACTTGGTATATGCCCTTGAACAGTGTTATGGTAAATACATCTTTTGCTTTTGCTTATTTTAGCATTAAAAAAAATAACAAAATGTTCTTGGGTTAGCATAAGAATATTTCCTTTTAAATTAAACACTTGTACCCAAGTATTTGTTTATATAATTTGACTTTATACTCTTACAATATGTGTTTTATAAGTATGTTTAAGATGGATTTTTCTTTAAATTTTGCTTTTGGTTAATTAAACTAGAGTCGTTTTCTCAGTGTGCCAAAGAGTGGTTCTTCGAAAGGATATAAAACAATAGTTTATTTGAGATGGCAAATAGAGTATGCCCCTTTTTTACGAGAATTCTTAAATAATTAGCACAACCAATTAACTCGTTCGGAAAAAATCAGTGGATTTCGATGTGTTTATCTTGATATAGATTGTAGTCATTACTAAGTGGTGTCTGACTGTTGATCGACCAAATAAATAATGTGCATATTAAATGCAGCCTGGAAACAGCAAAAATATGCAAGTTATTAAAATAATGACATAAAATAAGGCGTTTAGTGAATTTCCTTGGAATCAAAATTTTAATTAGGAATTATCTGTCAATATTTACTGCTAAAAATGAATATCCTTATACACATATACGAGATTTTTTCAGAACTTTACGTTTCAGGGTCCCTAGATGACGAAAAACATGTCTTGCTTGGCTTCCGACCATAACTCGATAACCGCTGATCACACAATTATGTGGAAAAATATTTGTGGGTAAATCGGCTAAGTGAAATAACTGAAAATTATTTTCAAGTTCGAAAAATGGCCGCTAGTGGGCGTAACAGCAACACAAAAATGGAAATGCGGATTTTCAGGCAATTATGCAACTCTTTATTATTTATCAGTTTTCTTCTATTTTCAATAATAAAGTAGTGTGGGAAGATCAAATTTTTTTCTTTCAAACATTTATATCTCTGTTTTGGATGAACCGATTACATTGAACTTCGTGTCAGAGCCAAGCGCTTTTCTTGTTCTTTACGTAGAGCTATTAACTGTACGGTAATGATTCTATTAGGTGTCACTAGATCGCGCTTTTTCCAAATTCGTCAAGTAATACGGATTTTCTCAAAAAAATCAAATGGTATGATACAACTTTTTTGTCATAATTTAATTTAAGGTTATAAAATCCCCACTACTTTATTATTGAAAATAAAAAAAAATTATAAATAGCAAAAAGTTGCATAATTGTCTGAATAATGTAAAGCTTATATTCTCAATAAACCATAATTAGGAAAATTCAAGAGAAAATCGGCATTTCCATTTTTGAGTTGCTGTTACCCCTCCTAACGGCCATTTTCCGAACTTGAATATACCGAGTTATGTCTGGAGACCATTCTTGATGGATCACCCTGTATAATTTGAAGAACTGCCCAAGTAGCACAAACCTATTATTATTAACCAAAGCATCTTGGCGAATCTACACTTGGCAGATTTAAGGTCGTCTATATGTGTTCTGTAGTATGGGGACCATATTACATATCCGAACCCCAATTTTGACCTGACGAATATATAGTAGTCTCTTAGGTGTGGTGGGGTTTTGGAACTCTCGAGATACTTGCATTACATTTAAAATGAATCGCAAATGATACAAATTTTTCTTTCTAAACTAATATCCTACAATATTAATTGCGACTACTTGCTTTTCCAAATGAAACTCCCCTATAAACAGATGCCGTGACATTTACAACCAATTAGTAGGCTCATATGACATTTTTAACAGCTCTCTAGCAACCCTCAAAACACACTTTTTTCATCGTTAGGTTTCTTAGCAAGTAATTACTGTTTAGTTTAATTTAATTTTAGGATCAGCGAATAAACTTTTAGTATAAGTGAAAGTTCTTTTGACTTTCTTAAGTTAGTCTAAATTTTTAATCTTTGTGCACGCCCATCATTTATCTTAAAGCCCTGTATTACAATTAGGCCAAGTAACCTTGTTATGTAGCCTGTTGTACAGTATATTTAAATAAATATATAAATAAATAAACCAAATTTTACTTATTACAGCTTTCGGTAACGCTAATTTATTGCTTAAGATTTGCCAGAAGCACAAAATTGTTTTTGAAACAAATCTATTTCATTAGTTTATTATATAGATGTTTTTAGCACTAATTAATAAAACATTTTTTGGCATGGGCAAACATCTTACTTAGGAATGCTTATAGAACCAATTTCACAGGACTATTTTTGATTAAGCCAAATATTTGATTTATAGCTAGAAACAGTTACAAAAAAAAATATAAAAACTTGCATTTTGGAGCAGGAACAAAGTAAAGAACTTACGGTAATATTATGTAAATTACGGCAATATTGCGACAAGCTTGCGGTAATGTTACCGACAGGGTAATATTCTATCGGTAATTTTACCCGAAATATTCTCCGAAACTTTCAGGGTAATATTTTCAGTAATATTACCAATTAATGCTCTTGTTAAAAGTTTTACCTGCTTTGTCGCAACCGATGGCCCCAGAGCACGGGGTGACTTGTGATCGTTTTAGTCTATTTTACTAACTAAAAATCGTTTTAAATCCTGCTACTGCTAGTAAAAATATGATTGAGGGCTCAGGGAGGACTTTAGCAGTATGCGAATAATTGGGAAACTACTAACATTTAAGAATTTTCAAAAAGAGGTTCTTAAAGAGGAAGAAGTTTCCAATAAAAAAGTTCCGACTCCCGGAACTCGACCTCTATTCATAATAATTTTAATTTAATGTTGAAAATAGAGTTCCCCACGGCGAGCGCTAACCAGTTGCAATACCCCAAAACCGGCCATAACAAGTAAAACAAATCCAATAAATATTAAAATAAAAAACGTAACGATGTTTTTTTTTTAGTTTTTGTTTATATTTTATGTCGCATAATTGTTAAACAAAAGACACTAAATATCTCGGCAATATATGTGGACCAACGGAATAGGTATAGACTGATAATATGGTTTACATGCAAGATATAGAATCTATGTGTCCTGAGGATGCAACAATTAGGGTGCAGGTCACCCCCATATAAATCTTGATTTTTGGTCAAAATCGGGTAAGTAGCATTTAGGCTATGTCGCGAACTGAGAGAAAGACTGACAGACGTACTGTCAGAATTAATAAAACATGTTTTTTGCATCTAGGGATGCTAAAACGTGAAGATATGTAAAACCTGAGAGGGTGATTTTTTTCACGATTGCAAAAATTTTATTTGGCCGCAATTTCATGCCGCCCACTTGAATTAATAACATAGTTTTACTAGTTGAGCCCTATACGACAATTAGTTATGGCACACAATTTGAAATCAATCCATTAAGTACTTTTTTCAAGTTAATTTTTTAAACATTCTATTATACCTCCATTTTGTTTCGCCATCTTGGATTCATACCAAAATTTTACCAGTTGATTCCAACATAATACTTGATGTTTATGTGAAATTTAAAATAAATTGGATAAGTAGTTTTTCATAATAAATTTTTTAACATTTTATTAGCCCATTTTGTTTCGCTATTTTATATTTTTATCAAAATATTACCATCCCCATACGAATTTTTTACCAAAATTTGAAGTCAATCGGGTAAGTAGTCTTTAACCTATGCAGTGAAATGATAGACAGATAGACCCCACAGAAGGACCGACGGAATTCATAAAAAATGTGATTTTTTCATGATTACAGTACTTCACTTTTACGAAGGAACTAAAAATGCCACCAGAGTGGTACAACATTAAGTGAAATGTTTGACATGCCTCAATGAAATAGCTGGTGTTAAAGAATTAGGTAAACAAAAGAGGAATAAATTATTAATTCGTCGCGAGAGAACTCTATGCCATTCTTCCTGTTTAAGCTCTTTAATAGGCACATCGATTGGTCCTCCTTACACTTAATACCCGGACTAGACAATTCTTTTTTGAAAGAACGTACAGAACGAACTATGGTTTATAATGCTTTTCTGATAGGCTTTTAAGACATTACAATGAACATTTCAAAATACTTTAGCAAACTTTAAAAACTCAGTTAAATTCAGAAATGCATCTTCATCTATTTTAGTTTTTATTCTTTTCTTCTCGAGCCTGAAGACTTCTGCACCGTATTTGTTCTAAAAATAAATTTGGTCGTACGGTTCTTGGTTTTTCCAATATTTGTGTATATGGGTCTACAAAATGTTTTCAATTTGTTTAATCTTATTATATTTTTTCAATTTGCTGTATATATAATTTTATATTTCTTAGTATCTGATGAGTAGTGTATATTGAGTGCTATAGGATTGTATTGTACTATTTGGAGATTGCTCTGTGATGTAAAGTCTGTCTCAAAGTATATCGTCTTGGCTTTCGACGGCAATTATCGAAGTTACCTGCTGACGGCAATAAATTACCGGACCTGTAGGTATTGTGGGACAGACCGTCACAGACGGCCTTTTAAGGAGTTTTAAAAATACAAAGATTAAATATTTTATCATGTTTATTTAGTAATATGTATTTTCTAAAAATGACATTACTATTAATAGAAAATACGATGACACTAAATATATACAAATTATCAATAATTACTTTACATATAAGTATAGCTTTTATTCTAAATTTAATTCTGTTTCACTCTCAGAGTAATTATAATGGGCTCTATGCTATTTTGTATGCACATGTACGAATCTTCAACTTTTATAATGTGCTGCAAGGAATTTTTCTAGCTCTCAACAGATATATTATTAATAACATTTTTAGTACAATTTATGACACTGAGACTTAAAGTAGGAGTAATATTTTCTGCTCTCACATTTTATTTTATTTGGTGCCACAAATGTTCTATCGGGTTAAATATACAACGATACGGATGAAGCCGTAAAACAGTATGCCCCATCTGTTCAGCTAAACTATCACATACATATTATTTTTTTTATATCATATGATTTTAGGACTTCCAAAAATTGTCCTTGCTTGTAACTGGATTCAAAATAAATATCATTTTGTAACAAATATTCTTGAATTTCAGTTTTTGTACTTATGAGTTTGGTGCTTTTTGTAGCAGGCGGCTGTGATAGCTTGCCTTATCCATTACAATAACACTGGTTTTTGGAATATTTTTTAAAAGATAATTTTGAAACCAGTTTTCAAAAAGTTCTACTCTAGTATCTTCATGATAGTCCAAGCTAGAATCTTTAAAATTCTTCGCAGATAACAGCAAGCAGTTTGGAACAAATCCGTCTTCTAATCCAGCGTGAATTATGGTGATGCGTTTTCCTTTATTTGAAGGCGCTTTAGTCGGACAGTTTTTACTGGAAGCAACCCATCCTTTGGATACTGTATCGTGTGTATCAAACCAAGTTTCATCTAGGTAAATTATACATCTATTTTCGGATCTATACTTGTAATTAAATCTCCAAGTGCGCAATCTGTGCAGTTACGTTCCCGTGAGAAATGCGATTCTGCATTTATGCACTTGCAATTCTTAGACTTTTATCTTTTCGTTCTCATGCAACATAAGCATTACTGAACTTATAAATATAACTAAAATGCATTTTGTAGTCAGTTCTCTTTGTACGCTTATGAAATAAAATTGATTTTTTAAAAATAATTTCTCGTGTTTCGAGTTGTTAACTGGCGCAGTCGGTAGGATTATTGCCAACAGTCGCGCATCGTGCGTATTTTCTGGTTTCGTCTCAACGATTCGTGGCAAAAATCGGACAATTAAAAAATCTTCAGGGTGTACTAAGAAACTCAAAAATTGACCAGGGATTTGGAACAGCATCGTCCAGCGTCCTATTGGTGCGAGTTTGGGAACACACATCGTCCCACCCTCATAGCTGCTAACCAGGGAAAGGACCACATCGCCTCTCCTATTGGACCCTAGTTTAAGAATGAGAATTGGAATTATCTTCAGTACATTGCTGTAAGTGCTTCCTTTCAATTTTCCTTATTTCATTTTATTTTTATCCTATCTTAAATATTGATATTTACGTCTCTTGTAATTCCGCAAACTGGAAGATTTAACATCAGCTTTTGGAAATTTAAATTGTGAAGGAAATCTAACACCTTTTTCTAATTTAATTCAAATAAGTAAAATAATGACTACTGAACCTAATTTACAACTAGTCAGATATCAGGCAGACAATATTCCCTTATTCGATGGGAATCCAAAACAAATAAACAGATTTATTAATGCTTGTGATAATTTTTATAATAATCATAGAAATAAAACTGACAATAATGCATCTATAAAAAACTACTATATTAAGGAAACTTGTAGGTAGGGCAGCCGATATTATTTGTTCTAGAATAGAATTAAATACATGGCCCGCAGTAAAAGCTGCAATAATTTCGACTTTTTCAGATCATAGATCGATTGATTGTATTATTCAAGATATAATAACGTCCAAACCGGAAAAAAATGAAACACCGCAACAATTTGGCCTGCGTTTGCAAGACGCTCGCAGTTTGTTATTTTCCAAAGTAAATTTAAGCAATGAAACGCAAGCTCTAAAACTTTTAAAAATTAATGAATATGGAAATTTAGTATTAAAAACCTTCATAAACGGTCTAAACTACCATATGCAACTTGTGGTTAGATTAAAAAATCCAGTTACTTTAGAAGAGGCAATGAGCTGTGCCTTGGAAGAAGAAAATTTTATGTATTATAAGAACATATTACCAAAAAACCCAAATTTTAATTCACAAAAACCAAAAATAAATTTGCATACACAAGCACATTATCCTGCTAATGTGAGACCAATATTTTCGAATTACCCCGTTCAGCAATTTTCAAATTTTATGCCTTCTTATAAACAACCAATCCCAAATTTTAATAATGGAAATAATCAATTTATGGGCTTTGGACAATTTAGGCAACCCGCAAATAATTTTAGACAATCGAATTTCCCAAATCAAAATTTTATGCAAAGAAACACTTTTACCCCAAGACCATCTTTTAACCCCCAAAATCAACGCCCAACTTCTTCTGGAATATCACGCCAACAAAAGCCTGAGCCGATGGATACTTCTTCAGGGAACACAACCCTTAGAAGAAACCAACAACCACATTCTTCACAACGTAATATTGTTGTAGAAGAACTATATAATCAATCAGTCGAATCGATAAATGCCGATAATGATCAAAATGAAAATTTTCAAACTAGCAATGCTGAATTTCAATATTATTACCCGGAATACACCGATAATTCGCAATATTCGTATAATGACTCCAATACCGAATTTTCTTGTCTAGAAAATAACCCTTATGAAAATCAAATTGATTTTAATGAAGAAAATTTTCAGGAGAACCAAATTTCCAACAACCAAACATAATACTTTTAAATAATTATACAAATTCAGATTTACCAGTAATTTTCATACCCGAAATCAAAGCAAAATTTTTAATTGATACAGGTAGTGGCAAAAGTTTTATAAAGCCTAATTTAGCATACAAAATTTATTCAAATTTCATTTTTTCGGAACCTTTCTCAGTAAGGACAGCCCACGCTACGTCCATTCACAATGAAGTAATTAATATACCAATATTTCCTTGTTTTAATCATACAGGTAATCATAAGTTTTATCTTTTTGATTTTTCACCTAAATTTGACGGACTTTTAGGAATTGATTTTCTAACACATATTGGAGCTAATATAAATTTAAAACATTGTTCTTTAGATACTCAATTTGTAACATTGCCTTTATATTATCAAAATAATATATCAAATTTACATAATTTTGAAACTATCGAAATAATAATTCCCCCACGTACATGTCAAAGAATCAAACTGCCTGTAAATCAATCGAATGGTTTAGGTATTTTAAAATATACAGATTTTGGTTGCGCAGAGATGCCAGAAGCTTTAGTACAAGTCATTGACTCCTACGCAACAACTATAATTACGAATAGTCGCGAAAACCCAGTTAAAATAAAAATATTTAATCCCATAGATATCGAAACCATAAATGAAGTAGAAAACAACTTCATAGAAAAAATGGAAACCGATACAGAAATAAATGAATATATGGATAATACACAAAAACAAAACTTAAAAAATTTAAGACTGTCACATTGTAATCAGGAAGAATACAGAGCTATTCGAAACTTGTGTTACGAATATCGTGACATATTTTATTGTGAGGGCATCCCACTTACATTTACTAATCAAATTAAACATAAAATAAACCTAACCGATGACACTCCTATATATACAAAAACTTATCGATATCCCGAAATTCATAAAAAAGAGGTTAAAACCCAAATTAACAAAATGTTAGAGAACGGTATCATTCAAAACTCAACGTCACCGTGGAGTAGTCCAATTTGGATTGTCCCAAAAAAGATGGACGCGTCCGGTAAACGTAAATGGCGTATCGTTTGCGATTTCCGTAAAATCAATGAACGCAGTATTGATGATAAATTTCCTTTACCAAATATATCGGATATTCTCGATAAACTTGGAAAATCTCAATATTTCAGCACATTGGATCTAGCAACCGGTTTTCGTCAAATAGAAATGGAACCGAATGATATCCCTAAAACAGCCTTCTCAACCGATACAGGTCATTATGAATTTAGACGCATGCCTTTTGGCTTAAAAAATGCTCCCTCTACATTTCAGCGAGTCATGAACAACGTCCTTCGGGGACTTCAAAATGAAATCTGTTCTGTATATCTTGATGACATAATAATTTTCTCTACGTCACTTCAAGAGCACATCGATAGATTAAAATCCGTTTTTGATAGACTTAGAGAATCCAATTTAAAAGTGCAGCTAGACAAATCAGAATTTTTACACAAAGAAGTTGCTTATTTAGGTCACAAAATTACAAGCGAAGGTGTAAAACCTAATCCTGATAAAGTCACCGCAGTTAAAAATTTCCCCATACCAAAAACCCAAAAAGACATTAAGTCATTTTTAGGACTAGCCGGATATTATCGTAGATTCATCAAAGACTTCGCAAAAATCACAAAACCCCTTACACTATGTCTCAAAAAAGGAGCGAAAGTTGAACACTCACCAGCCTTTATTCAATCCTTTAACCATTTAAAAGAATTGCTTATTAATGCTCCAATACTAAAATATCCTGATTTTGAAAAACCCTTTGTCCTTACGACAGATGCCTCAAATGTAGCCCTAGGCGCTGTTCTCTCTCAAGGCAACCCGCCAAATGACAACCCTGTAGCATTCGCGTCGCGCACTCTAAATGAAACAGAACAAAAATACTCAACGATTGAAAAAGAACTTTTAGGAATCGTTTGGGCATGTAAATACTTTAGACCTTACCTTTATGGCAAAAAATTTAAAATATATACTGACCATCGCCCATTAGTATGGTTATTTAACCTCAAAGAACCAAATTCGAAATTAGTACGTTGGAGGCTAAAACTTGAAGAGTATGATTATGAAATAATCTACAAAAAAGGGAAACAAAACACTAACGCTGACGCCCTTAGCCGAATTCAATTAAACGCAATCGAATCCGAATCATTAATAAATTACCTAGGCGATATAGACACCGACGTAACGCAATTCCTAAACGACCAATTTAACCCAGATATCCTTGACTCTGAAGTAGTGTCACAAACAATAGAAAGACTAGAACACGAACCTGAAACAACACCCAAAATTAATATTATTTCTGACATTCTAATAACTCCACCTATAACACAACTAACCCATTCTAATATTCCAATAAAACCACCCGTAACGGAAACAATACATAGTACAAATGCTAACGAAAATCATTCCAATATGACTATATTAGATGAAATTATTAATAATAAAGCTCATCAACTTATTATTAAAAAAGCACCTTATGACAAATATGTTAAAACCAAACGTGAAAATTTCGAAGGACATCAAATTATTCACGCAACATTACCCACTAATATTATAGTAATTACTAACTTTTTGAAAGAATATTTAACAAATAAAACAACATATGTTTATTTCTTTTCCAAAGAACTAAGAACCTATTTTCAACAAACAATGAATAACCATTTTAAAAATTTAAAACTTATAGAATGTTCAAAATTAATAAATAATGCTCAACCTGACGAACGAGAATTACTAATTAAATATCGTCATGAAGGCAAAACAAATCATAGAGGAATCGAAGAAACTTGCAAATTTTTAAAAGCAAATTATTATTGGAAATCACTTAAGGCAGATGTAACAAAATACATCAATAATTGTGAAATCTGTCAACGATCAAAATATAATCGAAAACCACCAGATCAACCTTTGATATTAACCGAAACGCCAAGCAAACCTTTCGAAATTGTTCATATCGACACTTTCATCATAGGTAAACAAAAATTCCTAACTATTATAGATAAATTCTCCAAATACGCACAAGCCTTGCCTTATACTGGAAATGCAGTGTCGTGCTGTGAACAGTTAATTAATTTCTTTTCCTTTTTACGTATTCCAAAACAAATAGTTTCAGACAACGGATCTGAATTTCAGAACGAAGTCGTTAAAGGCTTATTAAATACACATAATATTAAAATACACTTCACTACCCCCTACCACCATGAATCAAACTCTCCTGTTGAAAGGCTGCATTCCACATTAATCGAACACATTCGATTACTTCGAGAATCGGACCCCAATGCAGAAGTTACCAAACTTATGCCGTACGCAATTATTGCCTATAATAACACGATCCATTCTAGTACGAATTTTACCCCATACGAACTTGTCTTCGGACACACAGACTCTAGAGATCCTATGGATTTAATACCCGCTCATGTATATACCGAGTATGTCAATAATCATAAAAATAACACACAAATTTTGTACGACAAAATTACAAAGGAATCACGAGAACTAAAACAAAAAATTATAGATAGGGCAAACAAGGATAAAACCCCGACCAATTTAATAATAGGCTCACAAATTTATAAAAAATCAGATAATCGATCTGGAAAAATAAAAAAGAGATATTTAGGCCCATTCATACTAACGGCTATATTAGAAAATAATAAAATACAAATAGAAAATCCCAAAAATAAATACAAAGAAATTATACATGTTAACGAAACTAAAATAATACCCCTTGTTCCAGATGCTGGACCATCGTCGGCGGCTACGTAAAATTCCATGATTTAAATAAACATCCAGGAATACTACCATTCAAAATGGGAACCGCTAAACTCAAATCCAATCACTGGACATTCGTTCAAAATATTAACCTAACCTCTTTAATTAACCAATTTCAAAATATTCAAAAACAAGCAAAATCAATATACATAAACATTCAAAATAACAGCGAATACCATAAGGAATATTTTAATTCTTTTAATACATTATGTACACTTGAAAAAAGAATAGAAACTCTATTAGAACAAATTGTCCCAAATCAAGAAAATTATCGTAGTAAAAGAGGTCTTTTTAACCCCTTAGGTTCATTCATAAAAAGTATAACTGGAAACTTAGATCAAAATGACGCAGAGCAAATTGATGCCAAAATCACGAAATTACAAGAAAATCAAAATAAATTGAAAATTGACGCTATCAATCAAATTACACTTTTAGAATCCACTATTAATAAATTTAAAACAATTATATCTAATATCACACATAACCAAATGGTACTAAAGTCACGCATTTTACAAATAGAAAAAATAATTAATAAAGTTCAAATGGAACAAATAAGTAATCACGAATTTTATTTAATATATACAATAATCAATCAAATAACAACAATTTATCAATCAATCTACGATATTCTGAATAAGATTGAAATAGGTATCACTTTTGCAAAAATTAATGTACTTTATAATTCAATAATAGAACCAAATGAACTATTTATAGAAATAAAGAACTTACACGATCATCTAGGCTCAGATAAACTCCCTTTAGAAGTAACTTATAAAAATATACTTAATTTCGAAAAAATTATAGAAATTAAAAGTTTCTTAAAAAACTTTAATATTGTATTTATATTTGAACTTCCTCTTGTGGAATCGGAGATATATCAATATTTTAAGTTATTTCCTTTACCAATTCCCAATAATCGATCATTTCTTGTAAATATTCCTTATAAACCCTACCTAGCATTAGGCAATACAAAATATGCCCATATGGACCAAAGATGTCACGAAATCCAACCACAAAAATAATTGTGTAAAGAAGCCCACACCACGTTGGTCGAAGACAGCCCCTCCTGCGCTGTTCAACTTATCAAACATCACCCAAATATTACGTTTTGCCACCCATTCGAAACTCAAATGCACGAGATCCAGACAACAAAAATAATCGACGACAAATGGCTGATAACAATACCAATACAAGTAATCGCCGTCATAAATTGTCAAAAATCCGAAGATAACATACCCTTATATGGTTCCTATCTTCTTGAGTCATCCCCAGGATGTAAAGTACGGATAAAGTCAATTACGCTTGAAACATATAAATCAAGCCAATTAACATTTAATGGAATTAATCTACCTACCCTTAATTTAAGTCTAATTAAGGAAAACCAAGATTCATTCTACAGCCCTCCTAGTATGGACTTAAACTACGTAAACCTAAAAACTACTAAAGAAATCGAAGCCAAATTGGAAAACCAAAAGAAGGCCCTAGAAGAAATGACCACAACGATTTATGTAAAGAAGACCAGTTTTTGGACAATTTTACTTTACATATTCATTTCAATAATTTTTATATTTTTCATATACAAAAAACTTGTAAAAAAGTCTAAGAAAAAACAATTAAATGCAAACTCTAATACTTTAGATATTGAAGAAAATAATAGAATTTTCTAAAATATTAATAATCTTTAAACCTTTTTGGAAATTTTTGAAAACACGTCTTTAAGAACGTGCTTTCAACTAAGAGGGGAGGAGTTACGTTCCCGTGAGAAATGCGATTCTGCATTTATGCACTTGCAATTCTTAGACTTTTATCTTTTCGTTCTCATGCAACATAAGCATTACTGAACTTATAAATATAACTAAAATGCATTTTGTAGTCAGTTCTCTTTGTACGCTTATGAAATAAAATTGATTTTTTAAAAATAATTTCTCGTGTTTCGAGTTGTTAACTGTGCACTTGTTTTTTGTCCATTTTGCGGTATTTAAATCCATTTTACAAAAAACTCTATGTAGGGTGGCATGGCTAATATTTATATTGGTTTCATCTTCTTCTAACTTCTTTTCCAGTTTATCCAAAGTAAAGACAATCTGGCCTTGATAAAGATAGTATATTTTCCTTCTTATTATTTTGTTCACTATTGTCCAGGCGGTGAGATTGAAAATCACTACGTTTTTTTCTTTTATGCAATACTTCACTATTAACAATATCCTTTAACGAGGATATTGGTGTTTTTGGCAGGTTTTTTTTAAAGCTTCTTGTTTAATGAATCCTCTATTTATTAAATATTCATACACTTTTTCACAATTTGTTTTTCATCTGATGACAAGTGATTTCGATGAGACAACGGAAAAATCAATGATATACTCGTAAGAAGCTTTTTCGAAGCGCACGGTAAAATGGCTCAGTCAACACTGCTATACTAATATCAGGCGACACGTAATCGACATTTACTTGGCCCGCCCCTGTCTGGTCCCTCAAGTATGAATACATTATTTATTGATGGGTTTACCCACTAACAATAGGTAAGGACAAGAAAATAAAGATAAGAAGCTGGTAAACAGTTTATTGCGGTTGGGTCCGCCAAAAGCCAAGACGATATAAAATGAGACAGACTTTACTTGACTGAATAAATAAATATATAAATAAATAATACACATTATTTTATGTTGCTAAATAATTATTAATTATTTCAAAAAACGCTCGGACCCGTCGATTGTTGTTTTTTGTTACGCATTTTTTGACTTAAAATGTATATATTCAGGCTGATCCGGATAAAAGTTATAAACAATGGTTTTCTTTAAATAGCAAACTCTGTATATTTTTACGTTTTTGGATTCTACAGCGAATTCTAGACATATTTTATATAACACACCATATCTCTCAAATTCATTTGTTTTGTGAGTTATAGAGATGTGAAATGTAACCATTTCAACTGTTTCGACGCTTTGTACCTAGAATCTAAACGGTTTATCTGAAAATAAAACGAATTTTAAATTTCTATCACAGTTTTTAATTGTCTACCAGAATGCAGAAATTTTCGGTTAAATCGGAATTTTTGAAAAAAATCCCTGAATTTTTATCGTATTTGTGAATCACATTTGACGCTCCCTGCATAGAATTGGCGATCAGGTAACAGAGGCTGAGAGTTGAGAGGATTGATTACTAAGGTAACGGCTGATGGAGGGGTGAAGACAAGGTAATGTTAAACATACGGATATCTGCAAAAAATACAACTATTTGTCTGGGTCAAATCAGTAAGCTAGTCCGATTGAAATATGGGCCACGTATGGTTTTCTGTTTGGAGGTTTTTTGGGGCCGCCAATCACAAATCTACGATGAAAATTCCAAATTATTTATGTTCTAGTGTATTTAATTTTAGTAATATAAGATTGTTTTAGAAAAGTTTTTTGATTTAGTTAAACAAGACAAATTATCTGGTACTGGGATTGAGAATACGACTTTACCTAGTGCTAGTTTATTTTTATAGTGTTTTGGAAATATTATTTCATGAAATAAATATTTGGAAACAAAAACTTCAAGGAAACATATTTCGAATGATTTTATAAAAGTTTATGTTTTATTTTTTACGATAAAAAACAAACAAAATTATTTGTACTACTATATGCATTATACGCGCTAAGCGAGAAAAAAATGTGTTTAAATACTTCCAAATTCATCAATATTACCAAAATAACAAATTAGAATCGAAAATAAATCTCATAATTATGAAAAATGTATAAATCTTTTGTGAACGTAATATAAAAATATGATTCTTAAAACATATATTCTCAGGAAAAAAGACGGAATTCCCTTCTATATCAATTTACCAAAGTTAACGAAAATTACCGTCGCTTGCCGAATATTTTTCCTGGAAAATAAATTACCGGTAATTTGCCATCACTAAACTGCAGCATATTTTATGATATTATTAATTCATAAAATATTTTTAACTAAATATGGTGAAACCGGAAAACGGACACCTCCGAACAATGGACACCTCTGCTGAACGGAAAATTTTGATGTCACCGACCGTCAGTATATGTATTTGTGTATTAACCCCTCTTGACAATGGACACTCTCAACAACGGACACGGGCGGTAAAATTTTAAACATTTTTAATAAAAACAGTAAAATTTACCTCCTTAGAACGGACAGATGTTCAGATAACTTTTAAAAAACCCACATTTAATGCCGGTATTTTTATTGCACATTATGGGCAATATTTAGATATATATTAATAAGCGGCGCGGCGCCTACCTATTGTTAATAGCACTAGTTTAACAATAGGCTGGCTTATGCTGTCTGGCTTGTAAGTAAATTGAGGTAAATTGTATAATAAATAGACCGCCTTATTTTTTATAAAATATAGTCGTTATCAATAGAATATCTTAGTTTTGATGTTACTCTGATGCGATCAATATGTCTTCAAACAAAAGAAAGTTTTTGAGTCTTTAAGAAAAGTTAAAATAATCCAGTACGTGGAAAAAAACAAACTTAGAGTTAGAGTATTAGCCGAAACATTCTGTGTAGGAAAATCTGAAAATAGTGATATTTTTAGAAACAAAAGCGATCTTACCAAGCGATTCGCCGAGATCGGGAACATGAAAGAGAAAAAGAAATTTGCGAAAACTGAGGGTGCAGCCATAGACCAAATTATCTACGACGAATCTAGAAGTTGATGGTTTTAAAGGATCAAATGGATGGTTGGAGAAATTTTGTCAACGTCACAATATTTCTTTCAAATCCATCTTTGGCGAAGCAGCGGCTGTAGACTTGATTCAGGTAACTGATTGGCAGACGAAATTATATGCTATTATCAAAAACTACGCACCGAGAGACATTTATAACGCCAATGAAATGGGACTCTTTTTCCGCGCCTTGACAAATAAAACGTTTTCTTTAAAAGGCGAAACATGTGCTGGCGGGAAAACGTCCAAGGAGAGGCTCACTATCTTACTTTGCTCCGCTATGAATGAAGAAAAAGAAAATGCACTAGTAATTGGAAAAAGTAAAAAACCCCGTTGTTTTAAGGGATCATGCGTGGAAAAATTGCCACTGGAATGGTACTATAACAAGATAGCATGGATGACAAGGGATATAATGTCGGATTGGTTGATGAAATTTGACCGAAAATTGCAAAGGCAAAACCGAAATGTACTTTTATTTTTGGATAATGCTGCATCTCACACAAAACTGGAGTTAAAAAATGTTAAATAATTTTTTAACGCCAAATACGACATCACATTGCTAGCTATTGGACCAGAGTGGGATTCAAAATTTTAAAAACGGCTGCAGAAAACTTTATCAAGCGACTTTTGTCATCCATGGAGTATTCTGAATCTACCGAACAATTCCATAAATATTGTAAGTTCCTTGATTTGACTACGATAGTGAAGATGATGTGCAATTATCGGAATTATGTAGAAACATCAATGTATTGTCTTCCGACTTAACTTCGTATTCAGAAATTGATGAAAGTTTATTCACGGAAAATCCTAACATATGTGTACGTTAGTGCATCTGGGAATTTCAAAATAGTGGGAACGGTCAGATTTCATCTGACAGTGATGATAAAGAAATTATTTCTTCCAATATTAAGAACATTAAGGAAGCATATAAAATGTTTATTGGGATATTGAAAACTTTTGTATGTTATCTGGAGATTATGTTTTAGGGGAAAAATCTCAGAAGTTGAGTCTAAAATGGAATCTCAAATTATTAAAAATACATTAACTAGTTTAAGAAAAACAACACTTGATAATTTTTTTAAATAGAAACTTTTATAAAGTAGAACTGTATCAAACTAGATATGTAGGTAGTATAATATTTTATATTAGGTAGTACATTTTTATTGTATGCATATATGTATGTAAAAGATGTTAGTGTATACGCAGTAACAATTGTATTAATAATTTTTTATAAAAATATAATTTTTTTACTTAAAATAAAATATTTTTTTAAATAAAATTACATTGGTATTTAATTTTTTCACTTCCCACAACGGACACCTCTATACAATGGACAGTTTCTGTGGCACGGCTACTGTCCGTTGTTGAGAGATTTCACTGTATATAAAATTTTCTGTTTTAATTAACAAAACCAGTCTGTATTTTCCTAAAATAACTTCAGTCGCGTTTACCTATTTAAATTATTAAGCATTCGTTTGATAGTCCAAATCAATTAACGCTCCGATTATTTAGTTTAATTTAAAAAAAGTTATACTAAGCAATCTAGACAATGGTAGAAAAGAGATAATAAATGCCTACACAATAGTAAACAAAACTGATGGGTGTTTAATTATTCATTTCATTTCAGCGGAAAAAGTGTTTAGGAAAAATTGTTTGGCTTTTAGTAAGGCCCTATAAATATTAATTTATTTTCAGAAATACAAATGAGGCGCTGCTAATCACTAGAGAGGTTTTTAATGTTAGTTATAAGTCACTATTCCGAATTATCGGGCAAATGCTCCAAATTTTTTATACTCTTATGTCAGTAATTATTGTTTGAAGAATTTCCTAGTAGGTACAAACCGTTTTAAATAACGTTGACAAAAATAAATTTGCCAAAGTCTTAAATTATGACGATTAAATCATTTGTGCACGTGTATAATCTTTTTTAGCAAGCGGCGAATAAATCTCTCGATTTTTACTTCCCTGGTAAAGGGAAGTTTTTTTGAGGGCTTTCTTTTCAGGGTCCCTAGATGCCGAAGTCAACCCAGTCAGTTACGTCGTTCTGTGTGTTTGTCTGTCGTTCTGTCGGTTTGCCTGTCGGCGGCATAGCTAAAAAACTACTGACCCCATTGACTGACGAATTTTAATGAACATTTAGGGTATTATGAGGATGATCTGGGAACATTTTGGTAAAAATCCAACATTGCGAAACAAAATGGCGGTCTAGTAAATGGTTAAAAAAATATTACTAAAAAGCTACTTACCCAATTTACTTGAAATTTTGCATGTAAATCAAGTATCACGAGAAAATCAACTGACAAAGTTTTGGTACAAATCCAAGATAGCAAAACAAAATGGAGGCTTAATAAAATATTTTAAAATTTAGTATGAAAAACTACTTCATGGATTGATTTCAAATGTTGTGTGATCTGAAAAATGCATGGTACCAATTCAAGATGATGGAATAAAATGGCGGCCAAATAAAATGTTTTTAATCGTGAAAAAATCACTAGGTATTAAAGTTTTAGCGTATTGGTTTTAGATGCCAAAAAGATAAATTTTATCAAATCGGTCTGTCTGTCAGTTTGTCGGTCTGTTAGTTCGCGGCATAGCTTAAAAACTATTTCCCCGATTGACTTCAAATTTTGGTCAAACGGTAAGGGGTTTCTTTCAATTTCAAGGTTTTGCTGAAAAGTGATACCAGCATGGCTAAAGCAATCTTTGGTTTCAAGCATTTGATTATTATTTTGAATTGTATGAGCATTGGGACATAATAAAGTTATTTCCCATTCTACGATTTTATTGAGGTTTTGGGTTAGTGATAACGCTATTACTCATAAGGTTAGGAATAAGATTTCCGGTAGAAGAAAGTTGATCATTGATACCTAGGGGGAATAGGGTAGGTACCAACACTAAACCATGTGGAACGCTTGCGTTGATTTTGCGAAAGTCAGATGAATGACCATCAACCACTACATAAATACATCTACTGGGTAGCAAACTGGCAATCCAACTACGAAGTTTTGGAGGAAGACTATAAGTTGGAAGGTTATTAAAAAGTGCTTCATGTCATACTTGATCAATTGCTTTGGATGTGTTGGAGGCATTAATTTGGGCTTCTCTATAGAATTTGATGGACTTGTTCCAGTTGGGGATTGTGAAGGTAAGAAGATCTATGTGGACCTTTGGCGGAGGAAGCCGTATTGCCTACCATGGAAAAGTTTATACCTTTCAAGGTAATTTAAAAAATCAATATTGGTATACTTCTCCAATGTCTTACTCGTAATTGGTAATAGGGATATGGGTCCGTAGTTAGAGATCATCACTTTAAATTTTTTGTTTAACAGTAGTATTGTTAGGCTAATGGCGAAATGCAGGTGATTCAACGTTATTCATTTAAAAATGAAGTACTTTACTGGCTAAATTTTCTTTCTGAAATGTTATCTGAACCTTTTGTGATACTATGTTAACATTATCTGTATTCTTGTTGGAACTAATAAAAGTGAATAAATTTTTTTTTTTTAGTTGAGCTAATAGATCTAGGAGGTTTGCCACATACGACAAACAGAAATGGTTGATCCAACGTTTTTTTGTTGGTTTTTAGGACTTTGGCCGGAATACCATCAAGGCAGGGGACTTGTGTGCCAGTTTTTGAGAAAACGTCGTACCTTTTTAACCTTAAAGGTAATGTCGTACAATATGGCAAAGCTGGTACTGATGAAAGGGGAATTGAAGAGGAGAAATTAAAGTAGAATTTTCGGCAAAATTTTTTAAAAGCCTCAACTTTTCATCATGAGAAGTTAAGGGTGGAAAAGAACTTTTGCAGAAGTTTTGGTTGATATTTTTGGCAAGCGACCAAAAATTGGTTACTATTTTGGCAAAAAAGTACTCTACTTTTTACGTGTGGGTTGTAGGCATCTATGGCGTCGTAAATTATTGGATGGTAATGATTTTGCGACTCGTTTTTCGCCTGTCGAAGTCCAGAAGTAGGGTTCTTAAGAAAACTATTATAAGTAAAGATTTTCTCTAGTCTGGCATTATCGTAGGATTTTGAAAACCAAGGTTAATATAATGTGATATTCCTATAACTAATTGGATTAAATCCCAGATTTGTGAACAAATATCGCTGAAAGAGAAACAAATTTCATTTCAAGGGAAGGAAAAGTAAAGAGCCCGCAATCGCAATCAGCGAAATTATAGTGCCAAATAGACATACAAGTTACTCTTGAACAAGACAGGAAATCGTAATTTGACCGTGGTCAGAGGAACCCAGGAGAAGCATTTATTGTTTAATTACTATTTAAAGCCAGATTTCGTTATCGTATATGCCATTTTAACATGCTCTATAAATGTTCAATACGGTTTAATTCCGGGTTAAAATTTGCCTATTCTAATTCTGGATTCGGTGTCAATTAGGTACTGCATATCAATCAGTAAGAGCTAAGTATGCCCGAGAGTTATCGTGCTACCCTATAAGGTAGAATATGTTAATCTAAAATATTGTTCACGTAATAATTAGTAGTTATGCGTTCATTATCGGCTACTAGTTCCACACATGTTTTATAATTCGTGCCAAGCATAGAACCCACCAAACTTTCGCCAAGTTGCAAGCTACAAATCGTTGCGCAACATATCTGTATCTACTACACATAAATAGGTTATTATTTGTAATTTCGTCTTGTGCACCTCTTAAAAAATTTTTTTTAGCTTATAACGTTGGGTCGACATTTGTCAGAAATAAAGAAGTATCTTGAGAGTAGATATAATTTGACATTACTGTTGCTATTAAAAAAGTGTTTATTATGTAAGTAAGTAGTGTGTTTAAGTTTAAAGTGAAAAAGTCGATAACGAACTGGTTTAATTTTTTCCTAATTTACTTAAAAATGGTAAGGCAAACGAAAAAAGCTAAGAATTCTTTTTTATCCGTTTTTTATGAGTTTTCTAAACGAACTTAAGTGATAGACGCAGAAATACCTGTTTCAATGACTGAAGAATGGCTTAATCTAGATCGCATTGCGAAAAGTGTTTTGGTGGAGTACCTGTCGGACTCATTTCTTAGTTAGTTAGAAGAGGTAACATCTACGAGCGCAAAAGTGTTACATCGCAGTTGGCAGTGAGAAAAAGATTGCTAGGATTAAAACATACATGATACATCTTTGATGCTGCATTTTACGATGTTTGATGATCTAATTGGCGAATTATTAGCAACTGGAGCTAAGTTGGAAGAAACTGACAAAGTATCGCATTTGCTACTGACACTTCCGAACTCCTATGATGGTGTCATGACTACCATCTAAACATTATCTAAGGATAATTTGAGTTTGGCTTTTGTCAAAACCCGATTGCTTGACCACGAAGTAAAATTATCAAGTGAGAGCAGAGAGTCAAGCAGCAAAATTTTTGTATGTGACAAAGCAACAGAAGAAAATCGTCATAAGACACCAAAGCCGCAATTTTCAAAGCGTCGCGCCTAGTTCCGAAAATATCCTCAAGGCA
Organism: Kuschelorhynchus macadamiae; assembly: GCA_030620095.1. NCBI lineage: Eukaryota > Metazoa > Arthropoda > Insecta > Coleoptera > Curculionidae > Kuschelorhynchus > Kuschelorhynchus macadamiae. The sequence continues at coordinate 216,110 of JAUTXW010000186.1, forward strand.
ATCGTTTTAAAATGAACAAAGAACAAAAAGGCAAACACTGCTAAGTGCCACTGTGGAAGGCCTGGACATTTTATAAAATATTGTTTGTATTTTAAAAAATACAAAAATACAAACAATCACAAAGACAAAGGACAGTTCAAACTGTGCAACCAAAATAAAAAGCAAGGGTTTGCACCAGTGCCGACAAAAATAAAGTTTCGTTTATTTTGGATTCTGGTGCTTCCGATCACGTTATTAACCGCCCTGACCTAAAGGCTCATTTTTCAACTTTATCGACACCAATTAAAATATCTGTGGCGAAAAATGGCGAATACATCACAGCAAACAAAGAAGGGCTTACTGGAGGTTTTAAGCATCTTGGGAATCCAAGGAACTTAGGATGATGTGCTGTACTGCCCGAATGTCCCCTATAATTTGCTTTCAGTGGCAAAAATGCAAACTGCTGGGATGACAATCATCTTTAACGAAAGAGGTGTAAAAATCCGTAAAGGCGCTAAGATGGTCATGCAGGGTAACTCAACAAACAGGGTGGTTTGTGTAGAGTTGATCGTAAATATTGAATTAGTAAACAATATACCTCATACTTTCAGTTCAATAAAAACTATGAAATATAGCATCAACGTTTAGGGCACACAAGTAGAGATAGGTTTATTGCTTTCAAGAGTGAAAAACCAGATAGTGGTAAATCTAGATCTTTAAAACCTGACACTGAAAAACCAGATAGCAGTAAATCTGGAGCTGTCAATTCAGTTAAGTGTGGGGCTCAAACTGATATTTCTAACATGAGGTCAAAATCAGTAGTAGTTAGTAGTTTAAATAAAGATGAGTGTTCATTTGGAAACAAGCAGACAGAGTGTACAAGAAAAACTTCTAGAATTAAAGGTCTACCCCCTGTTTCGTACAACGAGGATGCTATACTTGAGTATCTTTTATGTGCTCGATCGATTCTAACAAGGATTCCAAGTTCTTTTCAAGAAATTAAAAATAGGGATGATAGGTTAAAATGGTAGTTTGCCATAAAAGATGGAATTAATTCGCTTATGATTAATGATACCTGGACTTTAGACCAGAAAATAAAAATATCATTGGTTGTAGGTACGTATTTTCATTTAAAAATGATGAGCATGGCAACCTTATTAAAGGCATGGCTAGACTTGTAGCAAAGGGGTTTAGTCAGCAATATCTTGTTGATTATAATGAGACGTTTGCACCGGTAGCTAGAATTTCAAGCTTTAGATTTTTAATGGCTTTTGCTAAACAGTATGGTTTAATGGTTCTCCATATGGACGTTAAAACCGCTTTTCTTAACGATAAAATCAGTAGTAAACAACAGGGTATTTATTTAAGTTATTTTAAAATTGTACTATATGTTGGAATACATTTCGACAAAATTCAGTGGCTATCTCATCGACAGAAGCTGAATACATGGCTTTGTTTGAAGCTGTGGGAGACACATTGTGGTTAAAATCTTTAGCAAGCAGTATTAACACAAATATTGTTAAACCAATATTAATTTTTGAGGAGGCGTGTTGGAATATTTACAAAAATCAATTCAAATATTATTTAAACAAATGTAATTTATAGATCAGCCGCAAGACTATGTTTATGTTTATGTGTTTATGTGAAGAGCACGAAAGCAATTAAGTTTAAAAAGTGCTGTGTGTGAAAGGGACGGATGGCTTGGTGGTTTTCTTAAGAAGCCGAGCATTAGATATAAGTAAAAATAAGATATAAGTAGAAATAATAGTTGTTTTTCTTGATACCTTCCTAATGCGTTCTAAGAGCGAATAAATAAGTTCTATTTTAAAAGGCAACCACTGTGTAATTATTTTATCCCTATAACCGAATAATTACGAGTAATAACGCCCTAAAATCTTGACGTGTATTTTGTAAATACCCTGTATATTGCGCAATCACAGGAAACACCGCCTTATCTAAAGTTCCCCACACCACATTACGCAAGAAAAAGGACCTCAACGTATTATAATCAATCTTCATTAACGTTACTAAAAGCCCGAAAGCATTTCCGCCTCCATTAGTTCTTACACAAACTACTCTAGTTTATCACCTTATAGACAATTTTTGCAAGAGCACGAGAAAAATATTCTTTCTGAAGCTTTGACAATTTTGACGTATTTCTTGAGAGGTTCCTGTATTTCGAGCGTTCCAAATGTCATACGTCGTGAGTATTTTCTTAGAAATCCGTCTTAATCCTCCGAATAATATTTATCTTGCCGTCAATCGGTTTTAAAAATAGCCTGGATCTATTTGGAAAATATATAATAGGGATCTACACATAGTCAAAGGTATACCTGTAAATTTAGAATAAACATATATTTATTCGTCGTGGTTTATTTTTGGATATCTGGTTTAAATTCGTATATACAACTGCTTGTAAATGAATGTTCAAATGTTTATTTTGAGTAGAGAATTACGCGTTTTGAAAAAAAAATTCTGATTCATAGTTTCCGTAGTACAGCATTCGCCCTGCCATTTTACTAATTTCGGGACTATACTTGAATCTAGATGACACAGATCTTTCTAAACCTAATTTCTAGTGCAGGTCATAAAAATCTCAGTAAATCTAGATTTTGCGAATTTTAATTCATTAATATTGGCAACTACATGTAACGGCTTCGCCAAAGAATTTTCTTCGATGGTCATGAATCAGTGGCGGCTGTTCAGGTGAAGTAGGTGAAGTGCTACTTCACCAGGAAAAATAAACAAGCAAACATCTAACTATATTTATTATATAACTCTTAAAATTTTAAGTTCTTACATTAATTTATTCACCTAATTGGCAAAAAATAAATTGTACATCTCGAATAAATATTTTATTTGACCGTTGGCGGCATGCCTTTTTAAAACTTTCAATCGAACTTTATTATAACCACTATAACAGTGGCGAAAACCGCTTCGACTTTGCTGGAGGTGTTATGTTTAGTTTACGATTTTCCTACTACGTTGCCATGACAACGCGTACGCGATGACGTCGAGCACATGGAAGAATAATGTTAACCAGCGCCATACAACGCTCTCGGTGAATTGCTAACGCAGTACACTACACCCACGTGTCGTTCAGTTTGGGTTGGTTAAAACTTGACAGTTTTGGGTTATATTTATGTATGGTGTTGTTACAACTTTATTTGGTGTCGTGTTTATTAATTTACATTATTGATGAATCCGATCACGGATGTGGTTTGCATTTTGTTGGAAACTCCATTTAATCGATGGAAGGAACAAGATCAGAGTTTTCATCCTGGTTTTCGGCGTACAAATGGTTATGTAGTAGTCAAGTATTATAAAAATTGTTTTGCTGGCCTTGTTTACTAGTTTCCAATAAATATTCAGTGTGGAATAAGGAATTATTTTCAGTTATTTTAAATATATGAAGGTCTTTACATAAACATGAAGACTCGGCGGAGAATTTAAAATGCGATTTAATGCTAAAAACATTTGCAAAAAATCAAAGCACTATAGCTAACACTTTAAAAGAAAACGTCCGATTAAATAGATTATTTATGTGCTTGGTATTTGACGCACTTTTATACCTTGCAAAACAAGAGTTAGTCTTTCTCGGCCATGAGAGCAGCGAGTCAATAAATAGAGGGAATTTTAAAAAGCTTTTAGGTTTATTTATATCGAGAAGTTTCCAAGAACTAAAAGATCCTCACGAAAAAATTAAAAAGGTTTTTACTGGTGACTCGAAAACTATTCAAAACAAAATAATTGAATGCATTTCTGATTATTTAAATGATCATGTAAAAAATGAAATAATGAACACACAGTTTTTTTCTGTGCAAGTGGATGACACCACTGATTTTACGCAAACCTCCCAGTGCTCCATAATTTTAAAATACGTTAATTCAGAAGGTTCAGTAGTCGAGAGATTCTTAGGATTTTATAATGTCAGCTCTGATAGAACGTCGGAGAATTTATATTCTCTATTGAATCAAATCTTGGACCAATTTGACTATAAACATAAATTAATAGGGCAATGTTACGATGGCGCAAGTGTGATGTCTGGCCATCTAAATAGACTTAAAAAAAAGAAAAAGCGCCGCAGGCTGTATTTGTCCATTGTCTTGCGCATCGTCTTAACCTTGTGATGCAGCAAAGTTTAAAAATATTTCTAAATGTCGAATTTTTTTGCAAGCCTTAGTGGTATTCCCTCATTTTTTCATCACTCAGCCAAATGAACGTATGCTCTTACATCTGCATCTACGAGGCGTATACCAACAATTACAGAAACTCGTTGGTCTTCAAATTCGAAGTTAGTAAATGTGATTATTCCAGTTGCGTTCTTTAAAAAAAATGGCGAAACGCTGTCGTGAGGCGCTCTGTAAAAAAAGAAATGAACGTTTTTCTGATACTATGTTTGATAAAGCAAATTCTATTACAGAAATAAATCATTACAAACGTGAGCTTGCTAAGCTTTCACCTGACGAAATTAGTATAGAATTCTTTTTTATGAAATATTGGACCATATTTTAATGGAAATGACTTATGTTGAAAAACTTATATTTTTAGGTTTGGCAGATTCTGCTAAATTTTCCGACTGGTCCAACTTTAGGTAATATTTCAATTCAAAAGGAATTTTTGGAGGAGATTAGGGCAACTCTTTTTTGAGGATTTTATAAATAAATTTGCTGCTATGCCTTCATAGAAGAATTCATATAGGAGAATTGATTTAGTATACAAAATTTATATATATAATATTATAATAATATTTCCACATATAAAAAATATATAATAATAATAATAATATATAATTTATATAATAATATTTCCACATATAAAAAAAATTCTGGAGAAAAAATTATTGCGATATTTTCTTGTTTCATGTGCACTTCACTTACTTTTTCACCCGCGAGCCTCCACTGTCATGAATAATGAACCCTTTTTCAGTACTCTGTATAATAACGTGTATAATTATTTAGGCGTATACTGATAATCATCACCACAGTTCATTACAGGATGTATTTAATAGGGGTGGTTTTCCTATATATCAAAAAAAAAACTACAATTTTAACAGTTTTGCAGAAAAATCGAGCTCATAAAAAATTTAAGATATATGGGGATTATACCAGCTACCTACTTTTTTCTGATTGACAGCTACCTTGGGCAGAGATGTAGGTGAGCTACTCTCAGATTGTTTTCAGAGCTCTTACGTTCATTCAGTGTTTCAGGAGCCCTTATTTCCCAAGGTAGACAATAATTTTTTAAATTAATGACGCAGATATTCAAAACGTCATAAAATCACTTAATGTAAATAAGGCCACGGGCCCGGATAACATACGGGTGTTGTTTGTTAAGTCATGTAAATCCTTAACACAATCACTTGCACACATTTTTAATTTATTCCTGCTTCATGGTAGCATCCATCCGTCTGGATATCCTACATAATTCCAATTTTTAAGTGTGGTGATAAGCATAATGTTCAAAACTACCGACCTGTGAGTAAACTGTGAGTGATTGCAAAGGTATTTGAAAAAATAATTTATTTGAAAGTTTTAAATCAAGTAGAACATAACAGATTACCGCAGCAACACTGTTTTTTTTCCACATAGGTCGATCGAGACAAACATTTAGAGTTTCTCTCTGAAACAATGAATTAGGCCGATTCGGGTAGATGCTATATACACCGACTTCAGTAAAGCGTTTGATAAAATTAATCATCGAATCCTGTTGCGCTGGATCTGGTCTTATCTGCTTGAAAGAGTACATGTGGTGTCTGTTAATGGGCATCAATCCAACCCCGTTAAGGTACATACCTCAAGGCAGTTACTTGGATCCTTTATTTTTTATTATTTATTTGAACGATATCAGAGAATGCTTTGGAATTCACAGTTTCTTACTCTATGCAGACGATTTAAAGCTATATTATCCAATAGTACAGCCAGATGATTATCTAAAAATACAAGGTGACTTGGATCGGTTAGCTGCATATTGTAGGAAAAAAGATCTATTTTTTAACTTTGATAAATATATTGCTATCATCTCTACCGGAAATATCAATAGACTCTCCACCCGTTATACTATAAATGGTACTGGTTTAAAAACTGTTTCAGAAGTAAAGGATCTCGGTGTTATTTTGGACTCCAAATTGCTATTTAAGTGCCATATTGAAAATATTATCAATTAATCAAACAAGATGTTATGCTTTATAAAAAGAAATACATCTCGGCTTAGAGACCTGAAAACCATGTTTATGCTTACGTTTCGAATAGACTGTTTTACATCTGTCGTTTAGAACCCAGAATACCTTATTTTTACATACATTTTTAAAATATTTGTCCTTCAAAACAAACATAAATATATACGTAAGTGACGTCCCCATTTTATCCGAATTTAACGTTTTACTTCTTAGAAACAGGAGAACTATTTCCGATTTAACCATGTTTTTTAAAATGATGAAAGGACTGGCATTGCTTTCACAGTTGTACGGAGAAGTGAAATTTCTAAACAATAGTAGAATACTTAGATTTACTGAGCTTTTTTCAGTACTTTTTAGAAACACTAATATATGGTCAAAACTGTCTATTATGTAGAATGATTCGCTTTTTTATTACATATTGTAACGATGTCACGTATCTTGAGTTGACCATCCATACCTTTAAGATTAAAATTAAGTCAAAATTATTAAATAACTTATAGTCTAATAACTAACTAATTCAAAAATATATACACAAAGTCTAGGTCTCAGTCGAAAATAAGTTTATAAATTAAGAATAGGTTACATGTTTCGCCCTAACCGGCATCATCAGACCTAAAATGAATATACATTATAACGGAAAATACAATTAAATAATATATAACTTTACCATAAACAAAACACATTTTACAAAGTACATAAAACAAACTAACCAAATAAAGAAACAATAAAATACGAAACAAGGCTACGCTTGAAAAACCAATCAGAGACGTCGATGTAAATTTATTTGATGAGAGGCGATAGGTCAAGACGAAAAAAGAAGAGATTGTTCAGGATGAGCTTGACTAACTGTCGTAAAGTACATGCTACGTTCATAAAAACAAGAAGAATTGGTGAAAATAAGAGGAAAAGCTTGAAGGTTATTCAAAGTAAAAATATATAGTTACTCTTTTGAAATATTGTTAAAAATCAAATGAGGCTCAAAATTAAACACTTCATTAACGCAGGTAAGGACAGAATTCTTTTTAGATTTTGTTATTTCCATCTTTTCCAAAAGACCCAACTTCTTATCTTTATCGCATTCGTGAATTACATTTACATTTTCAGATATGGAAAAACGATGTTTTGAGGATAACAAATGATTCACAAAAGCAGATTTTGTATTAGAAATATCTGGTTTTTTGATGTTTTGTAACCAAGCTGAGGTGTTTCTGCATCCTTGTCAAAATGTTTCTATTCGATTGTCCCACGTAAACAGCAGGACACTCTCCACAATGAAGGGAATAAACATCAGATTTCTCAAGACTATCCTTTTTGTCTTTGATTCTAACTATGTGTTGTTTTAAAGTATTGTTTGTTTTAAATGACATGGAGATATTAAATGATTTAAAAATTTTAGTTAGATGTAGAGATATATTTCCAAAATATCGTAAAACTCTGAATTTTTTTGTATTAATTAGATTATTATGTATTATCTTATAAGAGAGTCTGTATTTGTTCATAAATTTATCAAACAGTTTGTTGAATGTTTTTATTTGAAAAGCATTGTTTTAGGCAATTTCCCTTATTCTATCTAATTGTTTAGTAAAAGCAGCTTGGGATAGTGGTAATTTAAAAAGTCTGAACAAAAACGAATTAAAATCTGCAAATTTTGAGAAAATGGTGAGTTAGATCTAAATTGAATGATATTATCAGTACAGGAGGGTTTTCTATATACCTCAAAACTAATTTTGTTATCATTTCTAATTAAAAGGTCAAAAAAAAGAAGTTTGCCATCAGTTTCACTCCCCATAGTGAAGGATATTTTTTCATGCAAAACATTTTAACAATTCTTGTTCACTACCTTTCCAGACAATACAAATATCATCCACGTACCTTTAATAGCTTATCAGATGTCCTGAAAACCAGCTATACATTATTTTCTTTTCTAAGTTGTTTATTAAAACTTCACTCAAGAATGGTGAAAGACAAGAACCCATTGCCAAGCTAGAGCGGTGTGGAAAATATCTATAATTAAATTTTAAAAAATTTTGTTCTAGCACAGTTTTTATCAATAGAATGAGTAAGACAGCCGGTTTTTTTTTAATAATTTTCTTAATAATTTTTCAGTTAAATCAATTGGTGGAATGCCAGGAAAAAGGTTTTTAACATCTAAAGAGACAACTCTAGCATTTGGTGGTAAAGGTATGTCTTTTAAACAGTTGGCGAAATCTATGGAATTTTTGGAATATTCACTCTTAAACTCAGCGACCTGTCTTAGAATAGTATTAAGCCAAGAAGAAAGTTGATAACAGGGCGATTTTATGAAAAAATCCACTGGTCTAGTCTAGAGTACCCTCCTTGTGAATTTTTGGCAAACCATATAATAGTGGTGTTGTGAAGTTCATTGGATAAAGCTTTTCTTTTGTTATGTTAAAATATTCAATCGTGACAAGAGTCTTATCCAGAACTTGTTTCACTTTAGTAAAAAAGGAATTAGTGGGATCCCTTAACAAAGATTGAAACTCGTCGGTATTTAAGAACTCTAATACTTTTTCTTTGTAATCAAACCTTTTCATTAGCCTTAGTAATCAAAAGATCATTATCTTTTATTTTTGCCTTCAAACTGTTAAGCTTAGCTTTATTAAAATTTTTGTTTTTATTGTTAACCTCACTATTAGAGATTAAGAAAGTTTTATTATTATTATTATTATTTTCGCTATAGAATGTTTTTTTTGTTAATGTCGGTAGATCGAATAATATTTTCAGCCTCTACGCCCAAAGTTTCTTTGTCTTTAATAGAAATATTATTCGAAAAATTGTACTTAAGATTATAACTCAATATTTGTTCTTCCCGTGGACTGAACGACACGTTAGTCAAATTCAAGAATCTCTTATGGAAGTTAAAAGTTGGATTACCTATTTGCCCTCGATACTCATTAGGGTTGTTTATCCTTACATAGTCTCTCTGTTGTTGCTTTAATCTCACTAGTTTACTCTTTAGTCTCTGGTAAGTATTGGTCGAAAAAACATTAACCTCGTCCCTGAAGCCACAATCAAAAATAGTAAACTCCACAAAAGAGAACAAATGTGATAAAGTTAAGTACAAAAAATTTGGAAAAGATGGAAATAACAAAAACTAAAAAGAGCCCCGTCCTTACCTGCGTTAATGAAGTGTTTAATTTTAAGCCTCATTTAATTTTTAACAATATTTCAAAAGAATAACTATATATTTTTATGTTGCATAACCTTCAAGCTTTTTTTCTCATTTTCACCAATTCTTCTTCTATTTATTAATGTAGCATGTACTTTACGACAGTTAGTCAAGCTCATCCTGAACAATTTCTTCTTTTTTCATTTTGACCTATCGCCTCTTATCAAATTAATGTTAATGTTTGTTTTATGTACTTTGTAAAATGTGTTTTGTTTATGGTAAAGTTATATATTATTTAATTGTATTTTCCGTTGTAATGTATATTATTTTAGGTCTGATGATGCCCGTCAGGGCGAAACATGTAACCTATTCTTAATTTATAAACTTATTTTCGACTGAGTGTATATATTTTTTAATTTGTTCACCAGGTCTCTTTGAGATAATATATGGACACTTTCTTGACTTTTAATAACTAATTAGACTACTTTTATATTATTACTATTAGATATTTTATTATGTTAAGTTATAGTACCTGTACCTACTAAAAATGTGCATCGAATGGAGGGTACATGGCAACCTAACCAAATGTATAAAAATTAGTATTAGCCTTTATCTGTTATGATAATTTTCTTTGAATAACAGAAATGAAGAACTACAGTCTTATTTTATTTTAAACTAAATAGGTAAATATAAAACATTTCACAGATAAAAAAGAGGGGTATTATGAGGGAACTTTCGTGTAGTGAATCAATGAATCCTTTGTTTTGTTCAAAAAAGGGAAAGATTGGATTGAAAAATTAAAAAAAAATAGTTTTTTCGAAATAATTAAAAAAAAATGTTGAGAGCAAGATTAATTTTATAACTATATTTTTTGTCCGATATTTAATCAGTTACAGAGTTAAAAACATGAATACTTTATATAAAGTTCGTGGGACCCACCATTTAACTAAATTATTGTTTCTAATTACTTATTATATAATTATAACAGTTTTATAATATATAATTATTTACCCCAATAAAATTATGATTTCTCGATTATTCGGTTATTCAATTTTTATATTGGTCGATTATTTTGATTATTCAATTTCTACGGTTAATCGATTAATCGGGATTTTTATCATTTGAAAAGCCAATATTTAATTAATGTCTTACTTGATTTCGTTGCAAAATAATTTGATATATTTGGTTGCAAATCCAAATCTATTATTTAATCAATTATGAGATAAACCTATTTTCCCTCATGATTTTCTAGACTTTTTTTCCAACGAGAATTGGACTGTATAGCAGTGGTTACGCAACACACAGATATAGGGGGAAAGCGGGTGCGAAACATTAGTAGAAAATCTTGAATATTAAAAAAGGTCTTTTGCAGTGATGACCACCATATCGACCTTGCTAGATCGTTCACAGTGCCATTTTCTGTATGGACCTATACAAATTTAACTGCATTTTGCGTGTATAGAAAGTAAATATCCATTCGCGGTGAACTAAATTAAGATCACAATTGAAAAGAAAATGACCAACGAAATGGACAAATGTTACGTAAAAAGCTTTTAAAGCCCTTAACCATGCTTGGTCGAATGCCACCATGTTCTCACACTCAATGCCAGAAGCTACCTTGTGTATCGCCGTAGATGTCTCAGATTTTGCAACAATTCGTGTAAGGTGCGAGGCACTACTTCTGTTCTTTATAAAAAATTTGATATCCGCACATTATAGTCCATTCGATCGGGCATTATATACAATATACGCGGCCATAAAAATATTTCAGTATGTCATGGAAAGTGGTATGTATCGACCATAAGCTATTAGTGTAGGCATTTAGGCAGAAATCATAGAAGTTAGCGCTTGCCAAGAACTACCTTAGTTCTTCGAAAAAGTAAATTTGCAAGTATACTGACATATAAAAACGACATTTCTTAGAAGCAAATTAGACCATAATTTCTTGTGGTATAAGCTATACAAAAAATAATTGCCCAAATAGTTGTATGGCCTCGCTTGCAGGACGATTGAAAGGAGTTCTGACTTAATTTTCATTGACCCATAGTAATCTATCTAATTAAAAAGCTGTTAGTATTTAGTTCAATAAACAAAATTCGGAAGACTCCGAAAATCTCCGTTGTAAATGGTAAATGCTTTATACACTCTTAAAACTTTAGTATAAGCCGCTTGGGCCACGATAATTAAAGGAACTTCAATGTTCTAATGGTGCCGGTAAAACCCAGACGCTAGAAAGCGGCAGAAGGGTCAGGCTACATAGGAAGACAACACAAGATAAACTGCATTGTCGGAAGAAAATGGCAGCATAATGTTTAAAATATAGGCATAAAAAAATAACCTATTTCAATTTTTTGAAAAAGTCAAGTGTGATTTAAGGTTAAAAAGAAAACATTACAGTTTATATATATGTTTGCCGTTATTACTAAATAATTATATAATAAATATACTATATCTGTGTGTGTAGGAATTCCTTACGAGAAAAGTTCCAAGTAAAGACCAAATCACCAATTTTCACAGTTCAGTTAAATAAAAGGTAATAAAGAATGGTCATTAAATATCAGATGACACTTTCGATCAGGATAAAATATTGTATCCAAGATAAATAAAATAAAATCGCCATAGCGAACTGCTTCGATCATACATAAAATCACATATCGAATTGGGGATCCAAATGATGGACCTAATTTGTTTTTTAGGCAGTGAAGGTAGACAAGTATTTTTTGGTAGTGCATTAATGAAAAACTAGAAAATTCAACATGGTCAATATTCAAATTTTACAATCTGCTTTAATTTCTGGCTAAACAAAACATTTTACATAAAGACGTGGCGACAGTTCTATAAGCGAAGAATAATTCGATAGGTTATTGAAATTTATCAATAACACCTCTGAATCCTTCTTACATTTTTCTTGGTACATTTTTTATTCTAAACTCATGGACTACAGACGACTAATGCGTTCGTAAAGCGTAGGACAGTAACATATTTCTGGTTTAATCGTAAGAACTTCGATCTTGTTTATAGATAGATATTTGTTCGAGAGCTCCTGACACCTGAAGTCTATTATGGGAACCTTAGTTTATGAATGAACCTAGAAATTAGGTGGGGGCAAGTGGGAGCCGACGAGATTGAAATAGGTTTACATTGGTTTGAATAATTGACAACCAGTAACTATCTTTACATATTTTTCTTTTGAATGTCAGTTTTAAATTATGAACACCAAATTTCGATTGCATTCATTTACATACACACAGATAAAATCTTTAATTTGAATAGATTAAAAACAAATGTTTTGGCGTTTCGCAGCACCTTTATTGTTGCATACTCAGGACACATATATGGATTGCCCTGCATGAAACCTACATTAACAGTATTTACATACTCCGTTGGTCCGCAGATATTTCCCAGATATTAGGTTCCTAAATGGTTTTCGTTAACGATCCTCTTGTCGTTATGTTAGAGTGAAGTTTATTTGGGGTTAGGATACAGTAAAAAAAACAAAAGCCTTTTTAATTTGTCGGCTTTCGCAACTTTGTTGTTGCATCTTTACGACACATAGATTTTATATCCTGCATGAAACACATATTATCAGATTTTTTTCCAGATATTACTTTCTAAAAGGTTTTCGTTAACGATCTTTTTGTTTTTATGTTAGAGTGGGGTATTATTTGGGGTTAGGATCCAGTAAAGAAAACAAAAGTCTGTTTTTAAATTGTCGACGTTTCGCAGCTTTGTTGTTGCGACCTCAGGACACATATACAGATTTTATACCCTGTATGAAACCCATATTATCAGTCTTTACGTTTTCCGTTGGTCCGCAGATATTTCCCAGGTATATAAGTTTCTAAATGATTTTCGTTAACGATCCTCTTGTTGATCTGATGGAGTAGTGTATTGTTTGATGTTAGGAAATATCTGCGAACCAACGGAGTAGGTAAAGACTGATAATTCGGTTTTCATGCAGGATATATAATCTATATAAATGTCACGAGGATCCAACAATAAAGTTGCGAAACATCGACAATTTAAAAAATGACTTTTGTTTTTTGTTACTAGATCCTAACCCCAAATATTACACCACTCTAACATAACAACAAGAGGATCGGTCTTCAAAAACCATTAAGAAATTAAAACAAAATTAATGGTAAAAAAAACCTAATTTGGATAATTACTTCAAATTTTGCACAAAAATTAAGCGTTACATATGAATGAACTGGAACATTTTGATATGGATCCAAAATAATAAAACATAATAGCGGCCTAATAAAATATTTATAAAAAATCAGCCTGAAAATATTATTTATTAAATTAATTTCAATTTTTGTGCAAGAATTAAATGTGATAAAGAATTTAAGAGGCAAAATAAAATGGCGGACAAATAAAAATTTTTAAAAATCAACATACAAAAACTTGTTTAATTCGCTTTAAATCTTGCAGAAAAATTAAATGTGAAAATGGGATAAACTGGTATGAATTCAATATGACGTAATAAAATACCGGTATGTCGATGTAAAAACTACTTATTAAATTTATTTTAAATTATGTTCAAAAGTCAAGTGTGGCATAAGTAGAAAGAAACTGGTAAAATATTGATAGGAATCCAATATGATGGAACAAAATGCCGCACAATAAAAATATTGGAACAGACAGTATATGTAACACATATACACAGAACTAGATTGGGTCACACTTCACTGTTCCTAACAAATGGAAAAAATCATACCGAGGTAAGTACCGGGTAAAGGGATTTTACCAATTTTTCCAGTTATTTTTGCAGTAAAATTATCTTTTTACCACCATCGTAAAGGATAGTAATCGTGAAAAAATCACACAGTTTTTTCCAGATTTTTGCGTTTCAGGGTCTCTAAATGCGGAAAATATATTTTCTTAATTCCTTCGATCTGTCTGTCTGTTCGTGGCATAACTAAACAACTATTAATACGACTGACTCCAAATTTTGGTCAAATATTAAGGGTGACCTGGCAACATTTTGATAAAAATTTAGTATGGCGAAACAGAAGGGCAGCCTAGTGACATGTTAAAAAAGTTAATACTAATAAACTAATTACCCAATTTCACTCAAATTTTGCACAGAAATCACGTATTATGAGAAAATCAACTGACAAAATTTTGGTATGAATTTAAGATGGCGAAATAAAATGGCGGCCTAATAAAATATTTAAAAAACAACTTAATAGATTGATTTCAAATTTATGCAAATATTAATTATGGAAAAGAAATGAACTGGAAATATTGTGGTACAATTTCAATACGACGAGATAAAATGGCGGCCACATAAAATGTTTAAAAAACAACTAAAAAATGTTCTTATTCAACTGACTTTAAATTTTGCAGAAAAATTAACTGTGACAGAGGGATAAACTGACACCTACGAATTCACGATGATCAAACAAAAATATCAGTGTGTGTCAATCTAGAAACTGCTAAACAGAAACTGGTAAAATATTGGAAACATTCCAATATGGTGGAACAAAGTGGTGCCCAATATAAATGTTTGCAAAGACAGTATAGTTATATGTGTTATTAAATCAGTATGTACCGAACTAAATTGAGTCATACTTCACTATTCCTAATAAAGGGAAAGATTCATAACAGAAGTTCCTAGTAAAGGAAATTTACCGATTTTTAAAGATGTATCGCATATTAATTTTTTTTTAAACTGGCCATTTGGTGCCACTATTGCCCAAATATTAAACTAAATTGCTCTATTGACGAAACAAGAAGTAAAAAAAAATAATGAATTCTATTGTTACCGTTGCCCAAAAGTTTTTTAGATCGAAGTGTTTTAAACAAATAAGTTTATTTCGAGCTGCTTAAAACAAGTATTTTATTGTGACTGATTTTTTTTTCATAATACATCAATGGCTAATTTTGAAAAATGGCTTTTCAGCCGTCAAACTCAGTACAACCGGAAATAGTATTTAATGGTTTTTTTTCATCAACAATTTTCGTTGTATTGAGTAATATATGTGTGAAAAATTTCAAATTGATATGTTTAAAAAAAAATGCGGATTATTAGATGTTTCCTACGTCAACTGGTATGTTAAAAATATGTATTTTCAACACCCGATATCTCCAAAACAAACTATTTGTGAACCCCTTTCAATACATATTTTTTATTATTTTTATGATAATAACCTTTACCAGCAGAGTGAGACATCACTTAATTACCACTCTGTATTAAATTCTGTTCTTGTTTGAGCTAGTTACCTGGGAGTACTTTTAATTTAATCTAATGACCAATAAATATAAAACACCCTATACAATTTTAGCTCAATGTTAAAATGAGGTAAACGCAAATCTACCAGTCAACAATAATTTGTGATACATGTTGTGAATTTTTGTGTTTAAAAACTTATATTTACGTATATTTTGTACAGTGAGTTTACTTAAATCAACTCATTTGTATTTGTATTATTTCTCAGTACCACAAAATTTTCCCTTTATTTGCCCATAGCTTGGAAGCTGCCTAATCGAACCATAACTTTTTTCAGTCAGTGGCGGCTATTCAGGTGAAGTAGGTCAAGTGCTACTTCATCAGGAAGAATACACAAGCAAACATCTAACTATATTTATTATATATCTCTTAACATTTTAGTTCTCCCATTCACTTATTCACCTAATTGGTAAAAAATAAACTATACATCTCGAATAAATATTTTACTTGACCGTTGGCGGCACGTCTTTTTAAAACTTTCAATCGAACTTTATTATAACAATTATAACAGTGACACAATCCATATATAAAAGGCTGTCGTGAGGCGCTCTGTAAAAAATCACCGTTTTTTTAATACTATGTTTGATAAATCAAATTCTATTACAGAAATAAATCATTACAAACGTGAGTTTGCTAAGCTTTCACCTGACGAAATTAGTATAGAATTCTTTTTTATGAAATATTGGACCATATTTTAATGGTAATGGCACTAAGATTTCGAGACTGTGAAAAACTTACATTTTCATGTGTGGCAGGTTCTGCTAAATTTTCCGAATATAGTTTAAATTTTCCGACTGGCCCGTTTACAAATTTGTTACAGTTATATGGGGAAATATTTTCAAAAAGTCAGCGACTTAAAAATGAGCTTAGTCTTATTTTTGCCAATGAGAGTAATTGGAATACATCGCTGCAGGAGCAAGTGAAAAAAATTAATAAAAATAAATATATTTTTACCGAAGCATATAAATTGTTTTCCCTTATTTTGAAAATACCGTCGACAAGTGCTTCAGTGGAAAGAAGTTTTTCTTGCTTCAAATATGTAAACTTATTTAAAAAATACAATATCTCAAGACAGACTTACTTCTCTTGGCAATATCTCAATTCAAAAGGAATTTCTGGAGGAGATTAGAGCAACTCATCTATTTTATGAGGATGTTATAAATAAATTTGCTGCTATGAAGGATAGGAGAATTGATTTAGTATTCAAAATTTAGGAAAGTTCTAAAAAAATATTCTACCCCCTCCACATATAAAAAATTCTGAAAAAAAATTATTGCGATATTTTCTTGCTTCATTTGCACTTCACTTACTTTTCACCCGCGAGCCGCCACTGTTTTCAGTGTAATTAGTGCCTTGTTCTTTTATATTTTCTCGCGGTAGAATTTAACCTTCACGCTTCTTGTGAATATTTTTTTTAATCGAAATCACCAAAATTATAAGCACATTAAAAATACCTACTTTATATAGTGCGATTTTCTATTAAAAATATACTTTATTTAGTACAAACACGACCTAACAAAATGTACAACCGAGAGTTAAAAAAAAAGATGTCAAAATACTTTCTTTTAGTCGCTGGTTTTTACGGGGGCGTCGTTTTTTTAACACCTTATCCACTCGGAACGGTGATATGTTCTAGAAACGGCCCTAAATTTCTGCGTAAAATTTTAGACCTCTGCCGCCCCAGGAATTTTTTCCTGGCTTCACCAATGTTTTTCTACTGATTTAATTTTAAAGAAGGGTTTCCAGCCCTCTTTAAAATTAAATTAGACATTTTACGTTATTTTTTAAAAGCATTTATTTCATAGTGTGGACGGCCGACATTTTTTAAAAGCACATTGATTGTTGATATTTTTAGATATTTTGTTATCCAGCCCTACATTAGACATTAATAAGTAACACCAATTTTCAAATTTTGAATTTACAGAATCAAATGTACCGAGTACCTTATTACTTATTAATAGTAGTTATTAAATAGGTAGATATCTCCCAAAATAAGATTCAGAATTATCTTCTATTCTTGATATTGGTTAAATCTATTTCACTACAAATAACAAAATTAACTTTGTAACTGAAAGGAATAATTATTAGCATTCCAAGAAAATGTAAAGCCTTTGTTGTCTATTTTTATCTTTATACGATCCATTTTTTGTGACCAGTTCTGCCGTGTTCGGTTGATCGATAGCTACAACACTATATTGCCAAATGAAAATATCCAATTAGCTGTCGAAAATCGTGTTATCAGTTATTATGACACTTATCAGCGCACTTACATCATCAAAGAAAGATAGTAATCTTTTTATAGTTGGTCATATATAAACAAGGATAATAACATAAATAATAACTCGAACAAAAAAAAACAAAAAAATTTAAAGGCAGCATATTTTATTAACGAGTTCACTTTAACAACGCCGCCATCCAGTAGTGATATCCAGTACTAACTCAGCATTGAACAACTATCTATTACATAAACAAGGACTTCGATATGTCACTGTGGTGTGTCGATAATAGTCCGCGGCCATTTCGATACGCGACGAGACAAAGAAATTATGCAAAAAGGATGCAGTTGACAAATGGACGCAGCGACAATAGGACGTGTAACTGTAACATAAGAATAACCGACATAAGGACCTCGATGCTACCAATAATGATCAGCAGTGATCACTTGCTAACCTGCGGGTATATGTATTATTCAGAAATAATAATTAAACGTAATTATTACAGTTGTAACTTTAAACAATGTTAAATAATTTCTGACATAGTTGGACCGGTACACCAACTGTTTCTGTTTTCAATTTGATTTATTTTTAATTTTTATAACCTTTAAATTATTAAATATTTATACTCACGATACCAAAAAAACGAATCCCCGCGAGACACACGCCTATACTATTTTGGTGTAAATATAAAAACGGATTGGTTCAACTGTTCTCAAGTTTAGCGAGTTAATATTTCCCCTATAATCAGATATAGTAATTCAAAAATAGAATATATGGGTTGTTATACGGGGAAGTAAATATACTAATCTGAATATAAACCAACAATAATTTTGCGTCAAATACTTAGTACCGAGCTTAGAACCCTGCACCCTTCTCGAGAAAATCAGGTAAAGTATATTTTCTAAGCAATAGTCGTATCACGATACATATTTATTTGACTCAAAAAGTATCTAAACTTAATTTACATTAAAGGTGTCGACACTCAATGCATTTGCATCACACAACGTCCTTACGAAGAGTGTTAGTTAGAGAACTACTCCAAGAAAATTACTTTAAGTACATAGAAAAGAGTCAATTTTCTTAAGATTTTCCTAAATTGAAAAAGCATTGCGGCTATCGCTATAACAGTTTTATTCAGTTAATAGGAAAAATGCTAAAGGAATCCTATTTGAGCCGCTAAAATTAAGTAAAATTTCAGTAAATATCTAATCATTTATATGATAAAAGTAACTAATCCTTTTTATTTAATAAGACTCCACGATTTTGAGTTTTCCGATTTTGGCAAAAAAAACCGATAAAATTTTGTGCACATTTTTTAAGTGAGACTTTCTGTACATCGTAAACTCAAACAGTAAATTGAAAACTTGTAGAAATGTTGTTCAGGTTTTTGACTCATCTCAGCTTTTGTAAAAGAAAATAAATAACTTCGCTAATATTCCGCTTCAAAGAAAGGCGTCGTTTTTTTTTTAAATTCAATTTTAAAAAAATAGTTATCTGATAGGATCAGTTTTCTGGCAGGCCCGCAAGGCATCAATATGCTTTTTTGAAAAAGTACCCCAGGAACAGGCTCAATTATAGTAGAATTTAATCTAAATCAGTGTTAGAAAATTTCCGCAGAGGAAAAAACATTTACACTCGTATTCACTAAAGAGGTTTAAGATGACATTTTTAACAACTGAACAAATAATTTCTCTAAATGTCACAGTTACAAAATGACAGTGACACAAGCCAAACATAACTGGCGAACTAAGAGTTTTAAGCACCATGGTCTAACTCTTAAACCTTTTAGTCAATACGGGGGTAAATCTCCAAACTTCTATCACAGTTTTGTAGTTTCTTGTCTTATGTTATTTTTAATAGTACAAATTATTTGAGAACGTCAGCAAAAAAAACTATTAAATTGAGTCTTTCAAGCAGGCTGCAATACTTCTAATTTCCTCAGACTTCTTAATTATAAAAGCATTTAACTTTTTTTACACTAGCTAGGCTCTTTCAGAATCTTTTTCTTCGTCGAAATGGGGTGACATATATAATTAAATAGACTTTCGGTTTTAAGCTAAAAAAATCGACAATTTTCCTTTACCCGGAGCTTCCCTCCTTATGAATATTTCCTTTTATTAGGAATAGTGAAGTGTGACCCAATTTAGTTCAGTACTTAGTTATTTGAGAATACATATATATATTGTCTTCATTTTTTTTTAGTTTTTATTTATTAGATTTATACAAAATATATACTAAAAATAAAATGAAAATTAAAAAATCAAATATAAAAAAATTCATCCAAACCTGTTCCATCCTCGATAGTCCCTAACACAGAAGCCGCATTACCTCTTTGAATATCGAGGCTGATCCTTTGGGTAATGAAGCTTTTTGCTTCCTTGCACGATATTTTTGTGCTTATTTCAAGAAGCTTTTTTGCCTCAATACCCCAAACCTATCAACTGCGAACGGTTTAAATTCAAAACGGTCTTCTAGCTCGTCATATTTATGATGTTTTTGTAATTTTTCGCTACGTGCAGCATCACCTGCCCTTTCAGATGTTTGTTCGAAATAAAAATCAGCAAGGGTATGCCTGCAGGTGACGTCCCATAACAATACCTGCCTCCCAGGGAACCAATGTCATACCATCCATCGCTTCGACAAACTCCAGGCGGTTCTAGGACTGTGGGAAATTCTGCAGTTATTAGAGATCTTTTCATTATGTCGTTGATCAATCTGTGTCTGGACATACGTCACGCACTTTTTTTGCAGCTTAGACCATGTAGACCATATATATCTACTGTTTCGCCACCAGTTCACATATGTTGTTCGCAGACACGCAAGCCAACTCTCAAAGCAACGCAAATACGAAAAGATGAATCATCCAAAAGATTTTCCAAAGATGCAGAAGGTAAAGCATTTAGCCAGGTATTACTTTTAGGCATTTGAAGAGCAAGAAGACGTGCTCTGTCTTTGATATCCTGACTTTTCGATATAAGGTTACTCAGGAGAACTTGATATAACTTCAAATCTAAATTCTTCTGTCTACGTGGTAGTTCATCTGCTATCTTTTGTAGATTGCAAACTGAAAGCCAAGAATTTAATGCAAAATTTGAGTCAACGTCAGAACAATTTAAACTATTTTCAGGTAAAATAATTTCAAATAAATTTGTTACATCGTTAACCGAACCTAAAAACGCGGAAAACAAAATGTGGATGAACCTCGAATACCAAGACCACTAAGTTTAACAGACATTTTACCTTGTTTAAAAGAATTATTTCCAACTTTGCAATTTGTTATATTTTGAAGAGCATTTTTTAAAACTGAATCATCGTCGAAAAGAGAGGTTGGTGTATTCCAACAATGAGCACATCTTAGTAAGAAATGTATACGGGGTATTGCAACTGAATGTTTGAAAGTAAATAAAATCCGATGTGACTCTTAAGAAATTTTATATTTTCAGAAAATCGATTTAAAGCAGCAACTTTTTGTTTAAAACCTCTCTCATTTTATCATTTAAGAAATGACATCCTAATAAACTGAACTGATCAAATAGTACCTGTAAAAGATCCGACGCCAGTGTTCTGAATTTAGAATATATCATTGAAGCATCGGTTTTATTAGAAATAACTGAAATTTATTTTTAACCCAATATCCGAATATCCGAATTAAATGGATATTTTTTTTAATTCGTCCAAAACTATAGAACTATTTCCAGCAATTGTTCCATCGTCTAATTACCGTAAATTAATGTCAGACTGAATAGCGTTTACTATCGGATGA
Source organism: Kuschelorhynchus macadamiae (assembly GCA_030620095.1). Lineage (NCBI taxonomy): Eukaryota > Metazoa > Arthropoda > Insecta > Coleoptera > Curculionidae > Kuschelorhynchus > Kuschelorhynchus macadamiae. The sequence goes on from JAUTXW010000186.1 coordinate 237,611, forward strand.
ACTGCTAAACAAAATAACTAATATATATAATAATATTATATATATTAGGTAACTCAATCTGATGAGTACTGACTGACAGACAATCCGACAAATGGCATCTAGGGACGCTAAAACCTGAAGATATGTAAAATCTGAGAAATTGAAATTTTCAAATTACAAAAACTTTATTTGGCCGACATTTTTTTTCCGCGACCTTCAATTAGTACCACAGGATTTTTACCAAAATGTTACCAGTTCATCCCCATATGACTCTTAATTTTTGATCAACATTTGAAGTCAATCGGGTAAGTAGTTTTTAGTTATTTTGTACAGGAGGGTTGGTTGGTTTTTAGTTATGCCCTTTTCCTATTCCCCTATTCCCTTAAATAGAAGACGGTAAATACGAAAGTTTTCTGAAAATTTAAAAATATTATAAGTTTGAAAAAAAAAGGTTTTATCATTAAGTTTTAAAATATTTTTGTTTATTTGTTGTTGGGAGACATAACCTATAATAAAGGGTTGTGTCTCTATGTTGCATGTGTCAGTTTTATATATTTTATATCTTTTTGTTGTTTTATGGAAGGCTTTTTAATCCTTAATTTATGAAATACGTTACTATTAGGTTCTTAATGCATTTTAGATCTGATGATGCCTGTTTGTTTGGCCAAACCCGGGTATTCGTAGCTTTTTCCTGTATTAAACCACTTGACTGAAATCGAGACATTGTTTTTTTTTCTGCAATTAGTAAACCAGGTGTCTTAGAAGTATTATGGACGAATTACTTCTTCTTTTAAATTCCGTTCGATAGCCCCAAGTGTTCTTTTATGACGCACCAAATTTTAAGTTTATTTGAAACCGTTTCAGAGATAGCGATTAAAAGGCAACAAGGGCCAATAAGAAATTTTGAAATCTTTGCGGGTCATATAACAACTACTCGCAAGAAGATGTTCAAAATTAACTAGCCCGACATATTAAATACAAGTTTAGGGGTTCTAGCCTTTATAGCTCACCACATTATACATGTACTGGTCAGCTCCGTTCGTTTAATCAGCGTGAGGTAGGTTTGAAATTCAGTAATATCAGTCATGCATATAAATAATGTTTATATAAAGTTACAATATGACAGATTCTTTGCAAAACCAGGCTAGGGGTAAAACTTAACTTCGCAAGAGTATAAACCTAGCTTTGCAGGGGTCACTGTCACAATACATTATTAGATTTTTAAAGTAGAATCTAGACAAATATATTTTTTTATTAATACATTAATTTCTCTTATTTGCATTTTAAAAATAAAGCAGATCATAAAGAATCCTAAACTAACTTATATAATACGCAGTTAACCCTAAAGTGTAACGTTAGTCTAAAAGTTAATCTCTAACATCTCCCTTAAATCTACATAATGCCCTTTGTAAGTATTTGTCTAAGCTAAGTAGTATATTGCGAAATGGCCGGCATCTAGGAGTGCTACCACGTTCAACCATTTAACGGACGATTACCCCATTAACAACCTAATAACGTTAAGATGCGTATATTCCAGCTAAGAGACTCTTCGAAGCGGCAACGTCTAATAAAAACATTATTTCAGTGTTTATGACAGTTAAATTTCCATAACGTTAGTGTTATGTTTACTAGATGCCAGACAAACAACTTTAATAGTTTCTCTAGACGTTTTTATGCAAAACAGTGCACGAGATTTAGACTATTAGGTAACTGGAGCATATTCTTGTTTCTGCTAATAACCTGGCAACTGGAAATGTAACGTCGTGATTGGGTAGATTTAATGGAGGCACGCATTATGTTGCAAGGCAACTTCTTTGTTTTTTTTATGAAATGGCCTGGCTAACTGAATGAACATCCATTTGCAGAAGTGGCAGTTTTAAAAACTAAAACTTTTTAATTTCTTGAACCTTCAACTGTTGTAAATTTTTTTTAATTAGAGGAAATACGGGATCAAACCAAAAACAATATATTTTTTGCAAAGTTTCTTATACTCGGCATAGCTATTTCTATTTTATTTTTAGTAAATCCCAATAGGTTAAAATAGGAAAGCTTAATTAAAGTCAAAAACTTGTTTTATGAATCCTGTGTTAAGATCGGTTACCATGTGTGATGTACACCGTAAAGCGTATCTCTATTGAAGTTTTATATATTTACAAATTTCAATAAATTCTCTATTTGTTTTTAAAATCCTACAACCGATGTTAGAACCTTAGTTCAGCTGCAGTAGCTGAACAATTTGTTTCTTTTTAATACATCGTTCATAACCCTTAAATCTAGTAGACTTGCTCTTGCGGAGAAGTGTATGTGGGAGAAACAGGACGCTCAATGTCCTGTTTCTCCCACATACACTTCTCCGCAAGAGCAAGGGATTTTATTCACTCCATCTGTATGAAAAGATACAGCCTCTTTCGGGGATTGCAAGCATTCTCCAATCGTTTTATGTATATTGAAGATTGTAGGTTTGTTGGACCGCGGATATAATCGTTCTATCTTGTACTATCTGTAGTGCCATGTATGTAGAGGATATCAATATTACCTACGCTTTTTTTTTCATTTTTCCGATGTTAGAGAATCTTGATCAAAAATTGAAATGGCTCTAAATACTAGTGAGTTAATAAAGGATTTCTTTTGTGCTGGTTGGTGATGGGAATTAGCATTTAAGTATCTTCCATTCTGAATGCTTATTATTAATTATAATGTTGATTAAGGGGGTCCAGAAATATGAAGAGATGGGGCCTAACAACAAAAGTATCATCTGCATATCTAAACCAGTGTTTTGGTTTTAGTGGAGCGGATGTTAGAGCAATATCCTCAAAAGCCTCCATAAAGATATTTGCTACCACAGATTTCCATAGTTGCCACTGAAGTTTGTTCAAAAAAGTTCCTTGAAAAATGAAACAAGGTCTAGGTCTATTAAGTTATTATCAAGATTATTATAGTCCAATAAGTCTGACATAATGGAAATTGAGTCGGTAACAGGAACATTTGTGTATAGTGATCCAAGTGGATTTTGTATTAAGTTTTTCCACGAAATGTACAGATTTTGTATAAACGAATCTGTTTTTTAGTAAAAGAATTAAGAAAATTTGCAAGATATTTACCTAGTTTGTAAGTTTGTGTGTGGGCGAGTCTATTGCACTGACTAACGGTCGAATTGTTCTTTTGTTTCTTGGGAAGACCGTAGAACTTGGGGATCTTGGCACTGATTTTTATTCTACTTGTAGGGTCTGTCTGCAAAACCTTATATGTGCTGTTGTCCAAAAGTTGATTCCCACCACCATCCAGCACAAAAGAAATCGGTTATTAACTCACTAGCCATTTAAAATTCTGATCAAGATTCTCTAACATCAGAAACACCGAAACTGACCTAAGCTCTGAGAGGGAATGGCTATTGCATTGAAGATATTACGCGCTCAATTAAAGGGTATAATAATCCAGTGATAAGGAGCTACCGTGTTCTCCACTACATACATGGTACTACAGACAAAAAAGGACGATTTTGTTGGTCCAACATATGTACAATCTTTAATACACATAAAAAGATTTGACAATGGTTATGATCCTCGAGAATTTTTGTACATTTTTAAACTATAGAAAATCCCTTGCTCTAGTAAAGAAGTGTATGTGGGAGAAACAGGATGCTCAATATCTACTAGGATATAAGGAGCGTGAATAATCTATTAAAAAGAAACAAATTGTTCACTCTATTGTAGCTGAACACCAGCATACAGCAATGGCAATATAATAAATGTTAGTCTAAAAGTTAATCTCTAAAAGAAAACCAAGGTTCTAGCATCGGTTCCAGGAATTTATAAACGGAAAATTAGAGAATCTATTGAATTTTTTAAACATACAAAAAACCTCAGTTGAGATTTTAACACAGGGTCACGTTTCGGCGAGCACAAGTCGGGTACACAAGCCCGCCTGAATCTCTCCGAGCTCATGGATTAAAGATCTCTGAAGATACCTCGTGCAATGAAAGGCGAAACGTCGAATAGTAATTCCAATTTGACACCATCTAATCCCAAGAACCATTATTTCTTAATTGACCAAAAATTGAAAAACACTCACCTTACAAAAGTATTTAAAAATTTTCGAAGAAATACATATGAGAAGTACAGAATATTTAAAATAGTAGCGCTTATAAATTTCTTCTTCTTAGTAGAAAAATGTGTTTTTTGGCAAACATATTACATTCCCTTGATGTATATCGCTAGTTTTTTCAAGTTTGTTTGCAAGAAAAATATAATAAATTTGATGTTTTTGACGTTCTCTCAAAATATTAATAGTCTCTAATAAAAAAAAAATTTCCTTTTTAAAAAAGTGTTTTTACCTCTAGGATCATCGTATGTAGTCAAAAAAAAATGTTATATATAAATTATAAAACAAATTTGGCAACCACTGTTAAAAAAATCTTAAAATTTCAATTTTGTTTTTAGAGAGCTTCTTTACCCCCTTATAGTAGGATTAATTGTATTTATATGCAATTATTCAAAAAAAAACTAAACGTTATAGGAATAAAAATATATTTATATTTGGGACTCTTTTATCACTTTGGGCTACCCTGTAGAGCGAAAAAAATATTTTATATGCGTAGATATAAAATGAATTTGAATCTTGGTGAAAGCATATATAATTAATTAGTATTATTAGACAAAAAAAAATTGACTTGTTTCATCGTTTATTAAGAAAGCTAAACGCTTTTGAAATTACTTTATTTTCGTTCTCAAGGGGCTGTTTCATTCTCTTAGAAATACCATGTATAGAGCATCTTTTTCTCAAATTTATTAAATATGATAAAATTAAATATTGTTTTTTGACAAAGACAATGGTTTACGAGAATTTTGCCTTAAAAGTATAAAAAATACATTTCCTGAAAACTCGTAGCTCCGAAATCTAATGAAATGTTATATTAAAATTTGGTATAGAGGGGTTTTCCATGATGCTGAAAAAGCGTATAAGGCCAATATGTCCATTAAAAAAGTCGCATATATAGGTATAATTGAAATTTAAATGTCAAAACACTTATTCCAATTATTTCTATTTTCAGTTTTACTATTATGGTTTGCGCGTTCTCAAAATTTGAATTATTCACTTGCTGAGAAAACTGGCGTGGCTAGAAAAAAATTCTGAATGGGAAAGAGGGGCAGAGGTCAAAATTATATTGTTCATATAAAGTGATGTTTAAGTTTGTTTCTATAGTATTTCGCTACAGGTACAAGGTATAAGAGGTATCTAATTTAAGAACAAGCTAAAAAAACAATCTCTTGAAACAGCCTTGGATATTATACCGGATAAATTGAAATTAACATCATTTACATTAATACAACATAGAAGACAAAAGTTGTAGAAGCTAAATACGTACACGTAAAACAAACACGTAACGTAGAAAAATGGGAAACATTGTGGAACACAACTCGGTGGTAATTTTGGCATAATATAGCCCATATTTTACAAAAGTACGCAACAAAATACTAAAAAACACTCAAAGGAATATAACGTTTAAAGTTAACGTTTGGCGTAAATGGCATTGTATTCCATCTTCAGAAGCTAAGACGCCGAATTTCTTACGTCTGGCGTTTTAGTTAAATCGCGACTGCCATTAAAAGTATATTTTTTATATTTTTTATTTATTTCATTATGCGGGAGGAGGTTGATGCTAATTCCCTAAAAATATTGAAGATCGACGCCGTACATGACATCCATAATCTATTTCCCATGTCCGCGTGATATTGACCTAGATTATTTTTGGTGCAAATTTGAAACGAATCGGTTAACGGTTCTTAAGTTAACGTGCTCGCAAATTTCATTTAGACACACATTCACACACACACACATAATAATAATAAATCGTCATTTATTCAAAAAACAGTTATACATATAGGCGAGGTTTAGCATTATAATTTACTACTCTTACCTAACCGAATGAATACAAAATTTTATAAAAAACAAATTCAAAAAAGATACTACTTATTTTAAAATATAGTACCTACATTGAGAGAAAGGCAAAAGAAAACAGATATAAGCGACAGAAAGATAGAAAAGATAAAGATAAGGAAAAAGGGAAAACAGTGTTATTAAATACTAATTAAAGATCTGATATCAGTTACTAAAAAAATTATTAAGATACCACTGATTAATTTTTTGTTTTAATGTTGAATAACTTACGTTTTTAAGTTGATGCGGCACTTATAAAATTTAACAGCTCTAAAAGAAATTTTATTAAATTAACTTTTAATTAAATGGTATATCTTGGAATATTTAAAATAAAGGGAAATCTAATATTAATATTGTATTGCTTATTCCTTTGAACTAGTTTGGCGTGGAGGTATGATGGTCTACCAGTTTTTAGAACACGATGTACCAATGTTCTAAGATGGGCCTCCCAGATGTCAGCCATGGGAATCCAGTTTAACAAACGAAACTTAGAAGAAACACAAGAAAATCAAACCTACAACAATTATTCCGTACGAGTTGTACCACTGTTTTAGTTACAGAACCTCTGCAAGTTCCGTCTATGAGATTTACATAATTAAAAATTGAGAAAACTAGAGATTCACACAGTTTCTTCCGTAAAGAGAAGCTAAGGCAGCCTTTGTTTGAATACAGGGTATTTAAAACATAATATGATCTAGAAAGATGTCTTTTTATATGTTATTGGGGTTGAAACTATAATAAACTTGAGTATCATCCGCGTACCAATGTATATTGTAGGACCCAACTTTGCTAAACAAGCCTGAAGTATATAATAGAAATAAGAGGGGATATAAAATTGAACCTTGTGATATGGACTTATTTTTGTTGATATGGACTTATTTTCATACATACACACACATCCGGATAATTATTTTCTAAAAATATGTCTCTCGTATTCTATTTAAATTTGGGGTTACCATACTTTCTTTATATAGCCCATATAGTATTGATAATACAATAGCAACTATTAAGTTGTAAGTACATAGCGGAAGTAAAATTGTATGTAAAAAGTTTCTAATGTTTAAAACAAAAAAGATAATATAACAAATTAGAATATGTAATAGTCTGCTGATAAAGTTTGAATGCCTTAAATACAGATTTAACAAAATGTTCTACTCTCTCGACTTTTTTTAGTTGAACTCGAATCAATCTATATCAGTTTTGTCAACTTCCTGTATAAATGAGGTTTGAATAACTGTTACAACAACTCTACTCTCAAAAATTCAGAAAATCCCTATCCACTGTCATTTTTTATTTAAAAGTTATACCTATATGAATTTGAGCATAATTTTTAAAAATTGTTTTTTATTTGCGCAGCAGTTGTGACTTGCTTCAAGGTTACCGACAGAGGTTTACAATTAAATAGATTGTGACTTGGTTAATATCGCAGGGTCCAGCCGCAAGTGTTATACTTATTGTTCAGTTATAAATGTGGACGCATCGTCCGTCTCTAAAAAGTATCTGAACATTTTACAAAAATACTCATCATTACGCTTATTTAAGTAATTTTATTGACTTTCCTGACCTTGCAAATGAAGAAATAATAAACAATAAATTTCACTTTCTAGCGCCACTTTCTTGTAACACCACTAAACAACAAAAAAACTTGGACTCGATTTCGATTTACAACATTATTATATCACTTGATAACATCTGAAAAGATAATATTGCAGCCGCAATATAAAATTATGGGGCCTATAAAAATTATCTGAAATTTAACATCGCATCGTAAACAAACGGCTGACTCATAAAAAATTCACCAAGCCGTCGGACTGAATACTTAAAAGATATTTTTTGCAGTAAATTTTTAATTTTCTTATTAATGGAATGACATTTATTAATTGTCGTAGTCTCTCTTGATGTCATTCATTTAAACGAGTTGTTTACTACTATCGACGCCGACATATCGCATGTTGTATGTACGCTATCAGCCGAGTAATTTACTGGACAAGGCCTGCTCAAGGTTTCCGGCAGTCATGTGCATGTGCTGCAGAAGCAGGCTATCATAAGGAAACACTGTATTGAACACAGACACATTTTTATTTCAATAGCTTTACAAATGGGTTTAATGGTCAAAAAACAATCTCATTTAACAATAATAATTAAAAATAAACTATTTTTTTGCCTCGATTTCTAAGTGAGAGAGAAAACTTTGATTCATCTTCGACAAGCAGAATTTATAAAAAATATTTTTTAATTTTACATATTTACATATTTTACAATAAGAAATATTTTCCCTTATAAATATCTTTAAACAATTATTTGTTTATGAGCTATGTCAATAACCAGACCTTACAGAAGGCGGAAATTCGTTTTTTAACGGTAAATAAAAATACTACAGTTAAAAAAATGATAATTAGGTGATTCAACTGTAATAAAATTGCTAAATAAAACTATGTTAAAATAAATCCAGCGTGGCTATGGTTAATAAGAAATTGAGATACCCCTTAGTAAGAAAAATACAGGGTGGCCTATAAGTACCCTCGGGATTTTAAAAATTTATAACTTCTTTCCTTGGTACTATTCAATTTTCTTTCCTTTCAAGTTTTGTAGTCAAGGATTGGGAAATTAATCATGGAAAAATCAGCATTCCATTGTTTTAACTCAAAGAGCATATCGAAGATATTTTAACGTTAGGAACACTCCCTCAGACAAAATAATTCGTGCCTTGATTCAACGTTTTCAGCAACAGGGTGCTGTAGGTAATCTTCCACGTGCTGGAAGATCCCGTTCAGCAAATACAGTGCGGCAGAATATGGAAGCTGGAACGTCAACCCGGAGAAGATCGACCGAATTGAGTATAGCTCGTACGTCGTCGCTACAGAGAATTTCGAAAAGTTTGTGCTTTTTCCCGCACAAACTTATCTATCAGCATCGCCTAGACTTTGCCCCCAGATTTTAAAAATTAGCAAAGAACGGAACTAGATTTTTAGTTGATTATATTTGATGAGGCGCATTTCTACACGATTTCAGGATTTGGAGTACATAAAATCTGAGAGTTGTTTATCAGCGAGAATTACATCCACTTAAATGTACGGTCTTCCTTCTGCGAAGATGACAATGGTAATGCATTAACAGTCAACGGAGAATGTTATCGGAGTATGCCTGCAAATGTTTTACTCCCGGCGATAGAGAACAGGCCGGAGATTTGCTTCCAGGATGCCATCTTCCACACATATTGTAAACTTGTCTCTAGGCTTTGCATATTCGTTGTAATTAGCGCTAAATAAAAAATTATATACTTTAACATTGTTATAAATCTTTACTTCATGAAATTGGAACAGTGAAACGAGGATCTCGTGAACTAAAGATTCCTAAAGATGCCTCGTGCAATTGAAGGCGAAACGTTGGAAAGTGATTCTATTTTGACACAGTCTAAGCCCAAGAACCATGATTTCTTAATTGTCCACAGCCGTGAAAGCTTTCGTTCAATGTTATAAGGATTTTAAAATCTGCACGTTTATAGCACATGTTTGGCTGTGGTCGTGTTTCTTTTTGTAAGTTAAATTTCCTGTCGATTTGAGAGAGCAAGCTTACAAAAATACTTATACATTGCCAAGAGCAACCTTAATTTTAATTGTTAAGTTAAAAAACTGCGCCCCTGACAAAGGGTATTTACCTTAACACTTTTTCAGCTAATTTTAATTGTTAAGTAAAAAACTGCGCCCTGAACAAAGGGTATTTACCTTAACACTTTTTTCAGCAAATACTGTTTCAAGAATAATATTTTTTTTATCCTTGAATTATCTCCATTAAGTCACGTCAATAATAGTGATTATTTTATCTTTAACAAACACACATACACAATGAAAATCCCGAAAAGTTTAATTTAAAAACTAACCAACATAAACGAAATCTTAAAAAGAAGTACACATTGTGATACAAGAATGGGTGACAATTTTGACGTTGGAACTAAATATTATTGTTTACAATCTATATTTCAAAACAGTATCTAACAAAACAACGAAAAAGACATAAAGAAAAATAAATTTTGGCGTGATAAGGGTGGAACACCTTTAATAGACCAACGACTAACAATGTTTTAAGCCCATGCTACACTACTTTTAAATGATTGTGTCCCTGTCACAGAATTTCATTTGTTTTTCAATTCTTATTCGAGTCTGAGCCGGTATTTGTTTTTCCTAATTTTTTTCTTTTTTTATAGCGAATATGTACGGGTGTTCGTCTAAACCACAAAGTATATATTTTGCGTTTTATTTGGTTGGCGATTAGCCTGATATTGAGTTATTTGGTTATAATTGTTTTAAAGTGCATTTTTTTTTAATTATATTAGAAATAACATATCTGTTTAGATACTTAGGGTACTGTCCACGTAAAAAATATTTTTCGTCAACCACAATAATATAGTACAATTTGATTACTATATTATGTTAAGATAATATAATATATTACGTTATCTTAAAATATACATAAGATTAGTAGTAAATTAAGGACGTCCCAGCCTTATATATTCACTTGGAAGTCCAGATAATCTTCCTGATCAGTTTTGTTTTCTAATCACCTAAGGCAATAAAGTCTGACACACAAGTCGTATACTAACGAAGCTATGCGGGCAAAACATATTAAATGCAAATATTAAAGTTTCCGACGAGAAACGAGAAGCCGTATAATCTTAGTTCATCTACATTTATGCGTAATTCTCGATATTTCAGCTTAAACAAAAAGTTTCCTGTAGGATAGTAAATGACTAAAATGCCACGCAACAGTAGATGCATTGAATTTGACACGTAATGTCAAACTTTTTATTGCGTTTTGATGTCAACAAGAAACAACAAACACTGTAAAACGTCGGCGCCGGCGCGCGTCGCGTACGGTTTTTCATTGGATTGTAAAAAAATATAAAGATAATTTTAGTAGCTCTGATGATAAGTTACTAGATTCTATCCTGGAAGCTACAAATATTACAAATTTAAATCTATTGCCAGCTAAATGTCAACAAAAATATGACAAACAAGAACCAGGGGATAAGAATGTTAAGGAGGAGGTGTTTCTTGCAAAAAACATTCCAGCCAAATACTTCATGGAGTAACTACTTCATGTTAAAAAATGTCCAAATATCATTTATAAAAAAGCAAAATGTAGGATACAAACCAAAAAAAGAGGCTCCTAATAAAATTTATCTTTTAATAAAAGTAATTACTACTTTTGGGTTGACCGGTGCATGTAAGAGAGAAGAGCTTTCAACAATTGATGACATGAGAGTAACAATACCACTTAAAGAATTTTTGTAGTATCCGATGAAAAAAATGAGGGATATTATTTATAACTGTATCGAAAATATGAAAGTTTGCGAAAAACATGTACTCAGCACAGGCGCTTTTTTGTCAAAGATAGAAAAGGAGTGTGCAGTACAATGTGTTGGATTAAATTCATTTGGAAAAATGCCTTCAGAAATATCTGTATATCTACAACTCAAAAATCCAGAGCAGTACACGAGACATAGTGTTTTGTCTATCTTCGGCTACCATATTGGCAGATTCTGGGGAAGAAATTACCAATATCAAGCGACCTGAGGCTGAAAATCGACGGCTGTCGTAGAGAGCTCATAGTTGATTATTCAAATCAAAAAAGGATATGTCGAATAAAATATTAGCCTTGAATAACTGCTTTCTTAAGGTAACTCAACCTTCATCAAACCGAACCATAAGCGCTTCCAAAAGCCACCATTGAATTTAATTACAGGATCTACAATCAATTTGCAAAACGTTGCAATTGTTCTTTTGTTATAAATATTAATAATGTTAAGTTAATTTTGGTATTGTTATTGTTAATACATGTTTCAGGTTGTCTTAAGTAGTCTTCAAAAATATTGTGTATACTAATTGCTTTTATTTCCGTTCTTTAATCTAGACGCTTGTAGAAAAAATATTGTTCCTAACACGTGCGCAAAGTGTATTCCCCGCTTCCCGTCGTTCGTCTAGCTGCTTTCGCGTGAGGGAAAGTAGCACTTGTTGGGAAAACAACTATATCAAATTTACCTGAAACTTTGCACAAAAGTCAAGTATTACGTAGAAATTAACTAGTAAAATTTAGGTACGAATCCAAAATGGCCAACCAAAATTTCTACTTAATAACATATTAAAAAAATTAACATGAAAAAACTACTGGTTAGATTGATTCCAAACTTTGTGCAAGAATTAAAATGTGGTATAGACATGAACTGATCGAATTGTGGATGGAGGAAAATTCTCCTTCAAGGTTAAACATGGCTTTCTCAATTCCGTCAGTTTGTCTGTCTGGCAATTTGGGGCATAGCTAAAAAACTAAATTCAAATTTTGTGTATGTGTTACTAAATACTATGTGCGGAACTAAAGTGGGTAATATTTCACTATCTGTATGAAAATGAAAGATTCATAACAAGGGGAGATCCGGGTAAGGAAATTTACCGATTTTTTTTCGAAGTATTAAACAACTACCAAACCAAGTAATTTTTATGGAAACTTGCCAAGTTGTCCTTACCGCCATATTGGGAATTTTAAGAATTTGTTCGCAGATTTTATTTTCAGACAATTCATGTCCGACTCGATCACAGTCAGGCTGATTTCAAGCAACAACTTTGAAGACAAGTTTTTCAATAGTGTTCTTAAATCGTTCTGCTATACCATTTGACTACGACTGCAGAATTGTTTTAGATGTTCGTGAGCGTATTATTTCTCAAACTGATTCAAAATGTATTCCTTGATTATGAAGCATCAATGGAATTTCATGTCTGATGAATATTTCTTAAATCAAAACTTGGGCGATTGTTGTAACTTGTTTCAGGCTACCTACTAAAGTAATTTATGAAAAATACAATGTGTATTTTAACGTAAAGAAAGTAAACACATTAAAGAATGGTGTTAGAAATATGATAATTCTAAGAGTTAACTAGAATATGATATATTATTCTATGATGCCACTGCCCAAATTTAGTTTAATATAATTTGGGGGTTATCTTTTAACACCCTAAAAATAATTTCTTTGACGACGCTACAGGCCAACACCTTAGAAACAAGACCTTTTAAGACCACCTTTGTTTATTAAAAAATGTTTTTTTATTTCTATGAGAGAAATATGCTCCTTTAAGGTTTAGATTTAATTCTTGAATTACCCTGTATGGTACAATATTTAGTATTTCAGGGAACTTACCCCCAAATTAGGAAATTATAAACAATAATTCTGGCTCATTCAAATGACATCTGAAATAAAAGGATAAATATATTTGATTACTGAATTTAACCAAATATGCAATTTATATCAAGTTAGCTTTTTGAGAACGGAATCTTTATTCTCAAACACTAAAAAGTGGAGGTGTATATCATTTAAGTAGAAAACTAAACGTTTTTTACCAATAATCCATAAAACACCAGAAGTTTATATACCCACATGACTATCGAAAATAGATAAAGTTCAAGTTCCAGAAAATTTAATTATTTCTAATTAACTTTCAAACTTTTCTGGTTATTATTCTACCCGTGGTTTTATTAAGACATGTTTATTTAACTGTTTGAATAACTTAACTTTTGTAATGAAGGGTTTTTTTAGATGATCATGTTTTTAAACTATATGCCAATTACAATGTTACTGTTGTTTTATCATTAAAAAATAAAAATAATATTTCTACAGAGCGGTAATTCGTTAAACTGTCTGACGAAAATGTTTGATGTAGTATTGAAATCAATGTGTCCATTTGGATATAGAAATCTTGTCAATTCTCGGTTTTGTTTTTGTTTTGGTTTGATTTAGACGTATTTTTTTTTAACTTTAAAACTAAATAATTTACCTATTGTTATGTAGGAAATGAAAAATGAAACAAACTTCAATATTTGGTAAATAATTAATTGAATGGAGTATTTTCAGCATGTGCCTTGTAATAAAAACGACCGTCATAAAAACTTTGCACTTAAATGGAAAAGGAAACCAACCAAAACAAAATTAGCGAAAAGTGATATTGCTTCTTGCATAATTCAACGTGTCCATTAAACAATTTAAATTTTTATATATTCAGGTTGGGTTTTGTAAACAGACCATAATTAAGTTAGTTTAGGGGTAGAAACCACAAATTTTAATAGAAAGTTGTAAATAAGGCAGCAGCCTAGTAATCTGTGCCAGGGTATTATAAACTTGATGCTTTCATTCTGCGATACATATCATGGAAACTTGAAAGATATAAGCTGTAATTTAGCTTTTATGCTATTTTTTATTATCACGTGTAATATATTTACAATACTATCGAGAACTAAGAAATTATACTAAGCACGCTATTATCAGAGAAAAGATAGCTTGTTCCAATCAACTTTCAATAAAAAAAGGGTTAGGAATTTTGGAGTAATTCAATAAAACTTATTTTAACCCACAATAAAATTAATACTAAACTTCCTGATACACTATCTAATGCAACTGAAATTAACCAATACTTTCTTACAAGCAATGACTTACCGGACACAACTTCATTGGAAAAGATTGATTTATATAACACCAATATACATCCATACATAATCGAAGAACTTAATTTTACCTTGAAGGACAAAAATGCTTTGGAATGTATATTATATAAGATAAATACAACTGCGACAGGAGAGGACGGTATTTCAATCAAAGACTTAAATTTATGCTTATCCTATTATATAAATCCACTAATCAACATCATTAATAGCTGAATCCCAGCAAATACTTTCCCCAACATATGGAAAAAAGCAATAGCTATTCCACTTCCTAAGACTGAAGAACCAAAAGAACTTAATGATCTAAGACCTATTAGTATTCTACCGACTGTCTCAAAAATATCAGAAAGGCATTTGTATAACCAAATAGACTAATTTATTGATAAATTTAACCTTATTCCTGAGTGTCAGTCTGGCTTTAGGCAAAATTTTAGTACAACTACCAGCCTAGATAATATCCTAAATGATGTTAGTATCAACGCAGAAAATAAAAAAGTACATGTCTCACATTACTCGACTTTAGCAAAGCATTTGAACCACAATATGTTGCTAGCAAAACTTCATCATTTTGGTTTTTCAGTCAACTCAATTGCATTTTTTAAAAGTTTTCTAAGTGATAGATTCTGGTGCGTTACTGCTAAAAAGGATTTTGATTTAGATAAGTCTGACTTTTTTTTTGCTGTCTAGTGGTGTGCCGCAAGGTTCAATTTTGTCGCCTATACTCTTCTCGCTTTATGTCGCAGATATGAACCAAGTACTGCTCCACTCAAAAATACAACAATGTGCTGACGACTTCCCACAATGATTTAGCAACGAAAATATTCAAATAGCTACAGCGATGATTAACTTAGATTTTGATAACATATATCAATTTTCGAAAGATCATAATCTTAAATTAAATGCATCTAAATCAAAAGTACTTATTTTAAAGGCTAATAAATAGCTGGGGAAGCTATATCAAATTAATTCACAGTAAAAATAAATGATAATCGGCTACCTGTGGTACACGAAGCAATAAATCTGGGAATAATAATTGACTCCAATTTAACATTTCAATCACATGTAAATAATAGACTAAAAATTGCATATATGCGACTTAAATCTTTGCATTATTTAAAAAAAAATATTTATCGCCAAAAATAAAATATTTTCTTTGCGATAACCTAACACTTTCACTATTCGATTATGGAGATGTAGTTTATGGAAACTCATTAACACAACAAATTTCAAATAAAATCCAAAAACTTTAAAACAGTTTTATGAGATTCGTATTTAACATACCATATAGAAATTATATAACACCTTACTTAAATGACAATCTTTTTTTAAACATAAAAAATTGAAGACAATTTCACATATATCTGTTTGTGTACAAAATTATTAAAACTGGCAAACCATCATATCTAAGAAACATTCTTACACCTTTCACACATGACCACAAGAAATAGACATAGCTATCAAATACCACAACACCGAACAACCAACTTTCAAAAGTCATTCTCCTTTGTAGCTCCCAACATATGGAACGCACTTCCTAACAACATAAAAAGTCTATCAGCAAATCTTTTTTCAAACAGAAGAAACAAATACATTTAAACTAAATGCTATTTTTTTTAATTTTGAGCACAAAACAATAATAAATAAATTAGTATATATGTGTATGTATATATGTATGTATGTGTGTATGCGTATTGGATATCTTATTGTTTAGTTAACTCTCTGTGCTCAGCTTTGCAGTTTTTTTTGTCTATCGAAGAGGTTATAAAGTAGTACCTACTAATTAAAATTTATGAAAGAAAGCTGTAAGCCTGCTCTCTTGGCGTTTCCCGTACCCTTTCTGGGCGGCGTGCGCCCGACCCACTTTGCTTGCTAAATCACGCCCCGTTATATAAAATAAAATTAAGCAAAAATCAGGAGAATCATAGAGAAAACGATTTTCAATTTCTGAATTTCTCGTTTCTAAAAAAAATTCTGTTTTCGGTAAAAATTCTGCCAGTGTAGTTTCTGTTTTTTTTTATTCTATTATATAACTTTTTTGCTAAACATATAAACAGATTTATAATAAGCCTTGCCATTTCTGGGTGCATTTTATGCAACCAGAAACATCGATTTTAAAATCGCAGCAGGAGCCTTTTTGCTAGTCGATAAGTTTTTGGGTTGAGTTCATTATTATAATGTACGTATATAAGATGTATTATCAAAATTTATCAATATCTATAACTGTATATTATACCTTTATTATATTGTACTGTTCAACTGACTGGCAAACAAAAAGTTTTGAATTTGAATTTGAATTTATTAAATTTTATTTGTTAAAAGCATTGGAACTTTGAATTTATGACACTCATATACCGGATTTCAAAAAGTGTGTTGACAACGAAGTTTGATGCGATGGTTGTAGACAAAGGCATATATTACCAGATGTAGTAAAAATAATGTTGGATAAAAGTTTTTTCCTACATAAACACCCTTGTTCTCCCGGAGTACATCAAGTAACTTCACAGGAGTATCCTCTGGAATTACCCTTAGAGATCATATCCTGTGTCTTATCAGCAGGTGATAGAGATGTCTGCAAAAAGCGTGCTTCGAGATCCTCTTCGGGGAAGCTTGCAATAAAACTTGCAAAGCCTCATTAAAATCATATGGGAAGATCTGAAAGATTAATCAACTTAGTTAACGGGAGATATTTGATCCATTTCATTATTGAAACAATTTATTGTACATCAATACACATCAGTACACAATGAGTGTTCATTGAAAGAAACAAAATATATAACGAGGGCTATTAAAATAATATCTTAATGGGTCACGAGTCGAAATATCGATTTAACACTGAATTTCACTTGCCACATTTATAAAAAAGTCACTGAAGCAATCAACACTGATATTTGTTGTGCTTTTCTTGATTCACATCGGAACTCATTGATAATAATATTCCACATGCGTCGTAAATCGCTAAAAATTTAACAACAAAATATATTTTAGCGATATGTTTGTATATAAAACCTTAAAGATCTTCAAATATTTCAAAACCAATATTTGCTATGTAATTACCGCTATGTTTGTATATAACAACCTCGAAAGTCTTTGAGAATTTCAAAATCAAAATATGCAGACAAAACAATGTATATTGATAACTTACATTTTACTTTACTTGAAATTTTGTATTGTTTCTAGTAATAAACAAGTTTTCATATTCTTTGTCTTTAAATTTGCAAATCGGTATATTAACTTTTGACCGTCCTGTATTAAAGAACGATTATAGCTTTTTTTCAGAGTCTATACTAATAAAACCTGGATATAAATAATAAATGCCGCTTTCTCTAAAATTAATACAGTCAATTTGTATAGTGCCTCGATCCATCAGTCTACATTAATGTCAGCTTTTTGGAACATCTGGCACAGTCTATCTATTTCTGGAACGAAGCTACGCAAGATTATGAGAGATCTTATGAGGCTAAATGAAGTTTGTAATTTTCCTTTCTCCACTCCATATTTGTGCCATATTTCTCGGGTGGCCGACAAAGTTTTAAGCAATCAAAAGTTTTAGTTTCTTTTGGGCAACCCTACACACTGAAATAAAAGAAGTATAACGAAAAAAAAGTGAGTATCCTCAAAATATACCGAAACTTTGGCTGGCCCGTTGCAATTGATTATACCGGGTGTCACAAATAAGTAACTCAGCCTAATACAATTTTTTCGCTCTCGCCGTAGTGCCCTTACAGCCTATATTATCCACCATCTTGCCCCTGCGTTGGAGTGCCCCAATCATATGTTTGAATATTCTCACGAGTCAACGAGGACGGATGATTAGAGATAGCAGCTGATTTTTTTTGTTGAAATTTTAACAGAATATTATGTTAATACTAATAATATATAAGAATTGAAATTACGTGTTATGTTTAAATTATTAAGGAAACTGTTCTTAAAGTTGTTTTTTTTTAAACATTTTAGATTCGTACTAAAATTTTACTAATTTATTCCCATACACTTGATTTATATGCAATAGAAATGTTATTAAAAATATATTTTTTATAATATATTTTTATTAACATTTTAGCGACAGACCAACAGAATTGAGAAAACATGTTTCTTGACATCTTAGGACCCTAAAACGTGAAGATATGAGAAAATCTCCTCGAATGGTGATTTTTTCCCGATTACAATATTTCTCTTAGGCGGGAAGTAAACAACGAAATAAATATAATATTTAGATAAATGCCTTAAAAATATGACTTCCCTCTCGTTTTCCCCATCCATAGGGATGCGACTATATTATTTTAGGAAAGCTGTTTTCAACATTCTATGGTCCTGGCATTGAGCTCCTCAAACGGGATAAAATACTTTAGTCAACTGGGTTTAGCTACAGGCTCTCAGGTGGCCAGTTATGGGGTTCAATAAAGTTATAGTTAGTATATTTCTCAGGTAAATAATTGAATGTGCTCCTTGATATACGCGCCGGTGTTCAGTCCTGTAGAAACGTAACATTATTAATAATTTGTTCAATTGTGGGTAATATGTTTGACAAAATATCTTTCTGGTAAACCTCAGAGTTAATTTTATCATTTTATCAAATTTTTCTAAGTCGCGGTTAACTTTCAGTTTCTCTCGATGAGAAATTATTTACTTTACGGTAGCTTAAGAACACGGAGAATAGGAGAGTACATTCAAACGTTGACCAAGAATGTATTCTACTGATAGAGACCCTTTTAATTTCCAAACCATATTTTTCTTCATCCATTCGTTCGAAAAAAATTTATATATTCCTTGAGGAAAGATAAACTAACTGTTAGGTTTACCAACGTTATCAATTATTATTAATGTGACACTTGTGCTGATTTTATTGAACCTGGCCCCCTAAAAGCCCGGACCTAAACTCAGTTGACAAACACCAGGGTTGATGAGTTCAAGATCCGGAGCATCGAGCGTTAACTTGAATTTTCCCAAGATGCTTCTGTCGCATCCAAGCAGCAATAGCGTAGGCGACTACAAAAAGTGGCAACCAATGAGAGATATTTTTTAATTTAATATATTGTTTTGTCTTCTTATCTAAATCTTGTAATCTTGACTTGTAAAAAAGTCTATTATGGCGAAAAAAATCTATGGCCAATGATAAAAAATATTATTTTTTTCCAGAAGATCCCAAATAATATTACCTAATTGGTATAAATTACAACGACCCTAAAAACTGGGATCTTTTAAAATGAGGATATTTTAGGTCTACCGTATAACATTCCAAAATAAAATTAATAAATGCTTTGAAAAGTATCCTATATACGTTATACTACAAACATAAAGGTTGTACTTTAAGTTGGCCCCAGTATATAGTCAGATTACACTAAAGCACTATAAACATATGGATTTATGCATTGCCAACTAATTGTACACGCATGCCACGCAACGGCCTTTTGCATTTGGATATATGGTTTAAAATAATCTAAAATCTCTAAAATTAGCGTAGTTAATTAAATTCGCCGCGGTTTCGCCTATAAATAGAACCGTTTTACACTGGCATCAGATTAATACCTACAATTAGTAAATCACTTCCCATCACATGCACTCGTTTGTTGACAAGCCACTAATCTCTCAAATTTGGCTCGCGGTTTACATTCGTTTTTGGAATGAATTTATAGTTGGCGTTCATTTTGGTTAATGATAATGGAACAATTTTGGTAATTTAATAGGGTAACGTAGTAATGGTCGTGAATAAAGCCTTTGTAAACATCGTAATTATAAACATATTAAAATGATATTTTCTTGTTATTTGCTGCGATGTCGCGAACTGAACATAATTGGAGGGTGATTTTTCAGAGAAGGTGTTGTCGTTTATAACCTTTGGAATTTTTGTGGAAATAAAATACAGAACTCAAAAGAATTAGACGAACACTTCTTTGAACCTCCATAAATTTTTTAGTGGTAACGGTTTAGAGACGAAGCACTCAATTTATGAATATTACAAGTTTTCTCTTAAAAAAAAACATAAACTATTCATTTATTCCTAGGATAAACTTTAAATATTTTAAAAAATTACAAAAAACAAAGTGGTAATACAAGCATTTCGTATGTACAACGTTGTGGAACTTAAGTGTATTGGAAATTCAGTATTTAGTGTGTCCGCCATGAGCTCGAATAACCTCAGGACACGGCCTTGGCATGTTTCGTATACATTTTCGAAGTTCATCTTAAGGTATGCTTTCCCATTCTTCAACTAAAGCTGCTGTAGATTTTGAGGTAGATTTGGACGTCTATCTAACGAATCTCACACTTGTTTGAGGGGGTTCAGATCTGGACTTATCGCAGGCCAATCCACGTTTCAAATACTTTGCTCCTGGTTAATGGTAATTCTTACAATATGTGCTCCGGCGTTGTCTTGTATAAAGATCCCATTTAAGGTCCATACTATACGCAATTGGCACTACATGTTTCTCTAGCACATTACGTAGTCTCCATCAAATTTCTGGACATATCGTTCTTATTTATCTTATCTATAAAAAGCACCAGTTTTCGTAGTCGAAGTTGCCAACTGAAATGTGTTCGAGCAAAATTTAAATGTTGTATTTTATGGTCTCGTAATAAACAGGGTTTCCTAACAGCTTTTCACAGGTTTGCTTGTCTTCAGTATTGGGTGGTCATTCTGAGGTCACTTTAAAGATTTTTTGCTGTTGAGATCCGATTACGCAAGGATAAAAGGACTAGATAACGGTCTTGAACTTGGTTATTGGTTTTCCTTTTGCGGCCTTGGCTGATGCCTCTTTTCTAGAGACCTATATCCTTAGGACCGATTCCACAAACGTTGGATGACCGATAGACTAACATTACAAATTTAGCATAGCAAATTTTACTTCACTAGCAACTTTTGCTTAATTAAGATATCGCATTTTAATTTTGCTAATCTCTAACTGATATTCGCGGCAATTTGTTACTGCTGCCATAGCAAGAACACCTTTTATTTAGGCACAAGTTATTTTATTTTCATTTTGTCTTTCGTAGTTTTATTAAATTTTTAGTCTAATCTTAGACCTGAATTATTAGTTGCATGCGTATGAAACTATTTATTAGGTCTGTATCTTAAAGAAACTGATTGTCTTACCTCCTTATCCCTTAAAAAGTTATGGAAGTATAAAATACTGTTCCTTTAATCTTTTGAGTAGTGTACAAAAATGAAAGCAGTTATGTGAACATTTGTAATTGTTCCAATAGCAGTACCTACTATATACTGTGAACTAGCAATAAAATTAGAAATATTCAAAAGGCTAGCTAGGCACACCATACTACATACAAGAGTACCAACAGCTCTATTGTTTATTCCTAATATATTTTTAACTTTAAGTATATAAAATATTTCTTGGGATAATCCAAACATATAGATGAGAAGTGATGAACCAAGGAGAGATCTACAAATACCTAGGATTCCAACAAGCTAGACTGGTCCAGGAAAAGCAAGGAAAGACCAAAGTGAAGGATCAGTACGTTCAAACAGTTCAAAATCTTTGAAGACAGAACTGAACGCCGGAAATATCATTACAGCAATTAACACCTGTGCTGTGCCCGTGTCAACCTACAGTTTCGGAAGCCGACATCACAATGATTTGAATCAGTCACACATATGTAAGGTCGCATCCAACAGGTGGCTAAAAGATGGAAAACTATTCCCAAAGAAAGAAGGATTTGTGATGGCAATACCGGACGGAAGTTATTAACACACGAAATTACACCAAATTCATTATCAAAGACCGGTCGGTTGAATCGAAATTGAGGCGAGAGATCAGAGACTACAGCATATAACATCTGGCTAAACTTGCCCAGCAAAGACGAACTACCTTCAGGGACATAACCAGGTGTGTAACATCATACACCAGAAGATTGCCAATAAATACGGGCTCCTGAACACCTATATGCTCTGTTATAAATACCAAACAAGTTCAGTGCCTGAAAATAATGCCTTCGAACTGTACTAGGACCGGGCAATTATCACCGACAGACGGGTGACGAATAATCGGCCGGTTGTGGTACTGTTAAATAAGGAAACAAAGACAGCTTATTTGGTAGATATCGCTGTACCCAATAGTAACAACGTATTGAATAAATATCAAGAGAAAATGGCCAAATATGCGGAGCTGGCCATCGAGATACAGCAGATGTGATGTGATGTGAAAAACACTAGAACAGAACCTGATGAGAAAATCATAGGACTGCATACTAACATCTTCATCGATATCCACTTGCCACATAGTGAGAAAATTCTTACAGGACAACCCATAGAACTAATAGAAACCAGCCCACTCCTTTTGATGCATCCATCCGGGATGGGCTTGGAACCCATTTGTTGAGCAATTGATTGTCAAAATCGATAATAATTTTTATGTATTGATTAATGTTACCTCAGGTAGCTACAATCCATAGGTCACATAATCCAAATTAAGAATATTGTTTATCACTTAACTAGATTTAAGATTATGAGTTTTATCTCGAAGTACGAAACACTAGCAAGACTAGAAAAAACAGGTTGTCGGCGCGTCACGTATTTCCGGTCCAGATTGATGTATACTGACTTCCTTTTAGGACACACACTTCTAACCGGTATCGTCTACAGTGGCAGCTCATGATTAACTTTTCAGGGGGGTCAATATACACCTAATTTCTTAATTATTATATTTTACACCACAGAGTGATCTGAAAAAATCAAAGACACCGAACAATAAAATGCCCATATGCCTTCGCAGTTACATATCCAGTCACATAAATCGTACATATTTTTACTAAAATACGATTTTTAATTTAATTTTTAAGTTCCGGCAAAGGCTGACATCTGGCCTTAAATTCGAGACATTTCTTAAAGTTCAGCTCACTGGCGGCTTTTGAAGTCTTAAGATTCTAAATCAGTGTAGCTGCCATTATTTAAAGCATTCATTTTTTCATTTAATTTAAACCACAAAATCAACAAACAAGCCTTGAAAATAAAATAACTTCTATAAAAATACGCAATCGTAACCACAACCTATCACACAATTCACTTAAACGCATGACAAAAATGATTAAGTCTCCTCGGCGCGGCTGTTGACCCAAAACTTGCCAACGTCAGTCTAGATTACCAATGCGCCCCTAAACGAATTCAATCGGGAACACTCGGGAAAAGCTCGCCTCTATAACCACGAAGTCATCGCGGGCCGCCAGTCTCGTGGTCCAATGAAACGAAACTTTCGGAAATCGCTGTGCGATGCATCAATAGTACGACTGCCGCGGAATCAACATGAACATTCAACGAGTTTACACGCTTAGAATAATGGAAGAAATTTCCACACATAAAAGAAATTGAAAAACTATAAATTATTTATTATTTTCTGTTTTGGAATATTTATTGGGGGGGTCATTGACCATATGACCAAATGGAGGAGCCGCCACTGATCGTCAACCATAGTTTTTAATGCACTGATTTATAGAACATATTTGTAAACGAATAAATGTTGTTTCAGAAGTATTTATATTTTAGATATTTTGGAAAATAATAAATTTAATTTAAAAATGAATATACTAATAATAATAACACCCCCACAATTAATTTTGTGGCGTCTCAAATCCAAATCTCTGGGGAGGCTGTATTATTCTTTGGGGCTTCCTTAGTGCAATTGGTAAACTTTTTCTCTTGTTCTCTATGTATGTATCTCGCTTATTTTCTAATGATTGTTTTTCTAAATGTAACAATATATCTTCATTTTCTGTGCGTAATTTTCTTAATTGGTTTGTATGTCTTCGTAACTGTGCTCCGTTAACTTGAATCATCCAAACTCTATTCCCATATTTTTCAGTAATAACACCTTTTATCCATATCTCTGGCTTTTTTCTATAATCGTTCACAAATACTTTTTCTCTCACTTGAAAATCTCTGCATATTTTGTACATGCCATTTTTAATGTGAGTTTTCTTATTTTTCTCTTCCAGTTGTTTTTTTTGTAGGATGAAGTAAATCTAGCGGTGTCCTAATTTGCCTTTTTTTTAGAGACATTTCACTTGGAGTTAGATTTGTAGTAGCATGTGGCGTAGATCTATATCTTAACAAAAAAATCTGTACATATTCTTGAATGTTAGAAATTTCTTTTCCAAATAAAATCTTTTTTAAGGCATTATTAAATGTTTCCACATTTCTCTCAGCCTGGTCGTTAGACATGGTATGCTGGTATTGTAATATGTTTAATAACAAATTGCTGACAAAATTGTGGGAGTATTTATGAAGTAAATGAGGTACCATTATCAGAAACGATTTCTTCACATAGCCCATGTCGAACAAATAAGGTCTTTAGTACTGTTACTGTACTATTTGCAGATATATTCTGCATCAGAATAATCTCAGGCCATTTTGAATGAACAATGTCAAGTAAAAACATTTTTTCCAAGAATGCAAAATCAATATGGATCCTTTTCCAAGGATGTTCAGGAAAATTTCACGAACTTATAGGTACTCTTTGAGGATCTTTGGCTAAGCTTGTACCGGCCTCGCAGCTTTGAGCTAATTTTTTATCTCGAAGTACGAAACACTACGTAAAACTAGAAAAAACAAGTCTGGCGCGTCACGTATCTCCGGGCCAGATTGATGTATACTGACTTCGGACACGCACTTTTAATCGGTATCCTCAATTATAGTTTATTATGCACTTATTTATAGACATATTTGTAAATGAATAAATGTTGTTTCAGAAGTATTTATATTTTAGGTATTTTGGAAAATAATAAATTTAATTTAAAAATGAACATATAATAATAATAATAATAATAATAATAATAATAATAATAATAATAATAATAATAATAATAATAATAATAATAATAATAATAATAATAATAATAATAATAATAATAATAATAATAATAATAATAATAATAATAATGTTTTTTATACTTACGGTGTTACAATACAAATATAAAAAAAAATACACATAAATCTATAGGATAAATAAACAGGAGTCCCACAAAAGAGAATTTTTGTTCGTGGGATGATTCAGACACTCAACTCAAATGATCATGATATTGACCAAAATAAACATTATTTCCTACATCTAGTTATTATTGTTACATGCCATAGCAAGGTAAAAAAACATTATAATAAAACATTTAGTAGTTAAAGATAATATAAAAAATAATAACCATTGAACAAACGACTTAATATTTTTGTAGTAAGAACCGAAATTTTCATTTAGATCGTTCTCTGATTGAAGTAGAAGATATTGATTCGTTAATTATTATCTTAATTAAAGAAGTACAGAAACGAAGAATACGTCTGTAATCCATCTTAAGCCAATTTATTCGTTTGTATAAATGTGATATATGATCGTATTTCCTAACACCGCAAACAAAGCGTAGGCATGTATATTGAACGGTTTGAATACGAGACTTACTTTCTCGATCTAAGCAAAAATCATATTTATGTTTTTTTTTAAATATCTTTATTATTGTATTTTATTTAAATTTTAAGACAGTGAAACGACTTTTGTATAAGTTTTTAAATATTTTCTTTGCATATATTCATATCACAAAAAATCATCTTATGATCTGAAATATTATATTTCCCGGTTGGTTACAAATATTGCATCAATTAATGTGATTGTAGTGCTAGAAATTCTTGTTGGGTCGTTTATAATCTGTACAAAGTTATAATTTTCGACGAATGCGGTTAGAAGATTATCCAAATTTAGTAAATTAATATTAAACTCCCCCAAGCAAAAAACCTCATCTACCACTGGATAGAGACTAGAAAATATATTATGAAAATCGGGAATAAGATTACTAAAAATTAAAAAGGGTGGTTGTACTGCAAAAGTATACGTCTTACTTAAATTTTTTATTTTAAAAATTAAGTATTCTAAATTTTCATTAATATTAAAATTAAATGAAATAATATCAGTAGTATAAACTGATTTTATATACACTGCTACTCCTCCTCCTCTTCCTATTCCTCCTAAAGAATTAATAATTGAGTATATGAAACAATAAAGAGCTATCAACATCCGATGTTTCCGATAATAGTACAATATCAAAATCATGATCTTCCACTAAGTTTCTAAAATCATTAAAACCTGTATATAACGATTTAACATTTAAGTGAGCTACCTTCATTCTTCTAATGAATATCAAATTTTTATATATAAACGGTCAATAAACTGATTCAAGAATATGTTTAAAACTATATTTATATTACAAAAATAAGTCTAATATGCCTGTATGCAAAAATGATGTCAACAATTACCCTAAAAAATTATATAAAGATTTACTAAATACCTATGGTTACAATTGAATAATGGATAATATTTTAATTCCTCTGTAAAAACTAAACATTAGGTATATTAGTATAGCGAAAACAAAACATGAAGCCATAATTATATACCGAAATAAATGAAATAAATAATTTATATGGGAGTAACCCAGCTGAATAAACAAATCTAGATATGTGTATACAAGAATCCCACACACGAAACAAAGCATAATTAATATCAATACTGCATCAGGCTACCTATTATATAAATGAAAAAATATAAACCATTCATTGAGAGGCCTTATTCGAGCCCAATATTTAATGAACTAGAGCAAAAGTTGGAATAACCAAGAAATAAACAAAATATATACTAAGATATTATATAATCAAAAAAAAAATCAAATATATGCCGGACTTAATTTATACCGATTTTAAGTTATAAACAAAACTGTAGAATACTACAGAAACACTCTTAATCATTTCTTATTATCTATATCCTAATATATATGTGAGTAATCTAATAAACTAGAGGAAACATTGGAACTTCTAAGATACTATATAATAAAGAAAACTGCCGAATACCAGCAACAAAAATATTAACATTACCTTAAAACTATACGGCTATTACAAACTAAAACAGAACTACTAGGTATACCTACTACCTACAGTTATGTCGAACCACATACTTAAAAACTTCTATCAAAACGCGAATGTAAAGGTAAAACATTTTAAATTAATAAAATATTGTACAATCAAAAATTAAAAATTAACTTTATGTTTCCTTTCGTAATAGCAAATATTAAACAACATACTGTGGTGGTTACGATGTTAGACTGTCATGGAGACACGAGTTCAAACAACACCGACTCTACTAAAAAGCCTGGAAGTGGGCATCGATGAGTCGCCTTTATTCGTAAAATAAGTTCTTTTTCCTGGTTTTTCAAGTGAATTTTTAGTTTTTGTTACATATAAGTATATTTGCGAATAACTACTAAAGTGTATATTGTCGATTTCTAACAAATAAAGCTTGATTTTTACTATTTTTACCTAACCATAATAGACTATTATTGAAACGAAATCAGTTATCAGGTTCTCAACAATTATTCAAGCTTTTGCAAAGAAGAAAAAACGCGGTAGATTCAAACCATGCGAAAGACATGGTTTTGATGGGGAACTTCCTATAATCAAAGGGAATGCTCTCGCAAGTATAAGAGATATTGTGTTTAGAAGCTTGAGGTAAGCGCCCTTTATACATTTTAGGCACACATTGTTACTGATTTTGATATGCTTTGTCAATAATATATTTTTGAATTTGTTACTTGCAGATTAAACTAGATGAATGACATTGACGAATTCCATGTGCTCTAGAGGTCAATTGTTGTGTCATCATAACCTACATTGCTAATATTTGTATACCACAATATATCCGTTACAGATGGGGTAAAAACCATAAATGATTGTTTGGCAGAAAACGATACACGGAAGAAAAAGTCCTGAAATATACTAGAAAACAATAGGCCAATTGTCAAATGAAACCTGGTTAGTCGCAAGGAAGAACCATTTGACGTTCAGGAATTTTGGTTCTCTCCTGTATAATAAATAAAAGGTTCCCACCTTCATTATATAAACAACTCACAGGTAATATATATTTTATTTTTAATAATTATTCATTAGTATATATCTAAATTATATGTTAAAAAGTTATTTACCACAAACAACATGAAATGGATTAATTTTGTATATTTTGCAAGCCCTCTCAAATTAAAATATTTTTTTTTCACCACTGAACATCCCAGCGTAATGATTTTTAGCTTATTGGGAGTTGGATATAATGTTTTATGTGTGATTGTGGTAATCATCTGTTATACACGACAGTTAAACAAATTGCTTATCAGTAATGTCACTGCTATTCTATTGAATGCAGTTACCAAAGCCGTCCATAAGGAGGGGACAAGTGCCCCTGTATTTTGAAAAATGTTCTTTAATCGCTGAACTTACATATTAAAGACACGTTTAAGTAATAAAAAACTGTAAAATATGTTTTTTTGTCACTGTCTCTATGACAATTTATATATAATAAATTGTTTAAATAAACCATTATCTTGTCTTTAATTATAAAAAAGTACTTTTAGTCAGTTATTTAAACATACTATAGGCTGTGCTAATTCCGTGTTCTCAGAGGTAGTAAATTCAAGTACTTCCCATCAGTTTACGCAAGCTACAAAAGTAATTTTTGTAAATCAGCATTGGGAAAATTTAGTTATACAGAATAATTCTCTATATAGAAGTCTAATAGTATATTACATTAAGTGTCGACAGTGAACGTTTTCAAACGAGGTAGGTCATAGGAAAACAGTAGACTATTTTTCTTACAACCACAAAGAGTCTTCAGTAGGACTTTATTTACTTTTTAACACTAGTATTGAAAAACTGAGTAATAAATTTCAAATAGATTAAAAGAAGGCTTTAGTTTTTTTTACTTACCATCTTTCAAATACTACAGTGCTAAAAAATTTGTTTAGCATACATGTAAAATAAAGCACTTTCTATCGAATTAAGCAGTGCTTTTTTGTCAGTTTCATATATAGCTGCATTACAAAAAATTTTGTGTAACAAATTTACTTCAATTCCAATTTGTAGGAAAACATAACGCAACAAAATCTGCTGCCGTAAAATTAGTTGAAAAGAGAAACAACCAGTCTTTTTAATGAATTTTCTAGTTTTTGTAAAACCTTTTTTTTTCCTGTCAGAGGAAGGATTTTCCTAATTTGAAGTAGTACTACTCTATTATTTATTATGATAAACTA
Organism: Kuschelorhynchus macadamiae; assembly: GCA_030620095.1. Taxonomy (NCBI): domain Eukaryota; kingdom Metazoa; phylum Arthropoda; class Insecta; order Coleoptera; family Curculionidae; genus Kuschelorhynchus; species Kuschelorhynchus macadamiae. Next base: position 267,062 of record JAUTXW010000186.1, read on the forward strand.
ACATACCAAATATCTTTAACAAAATGAAATAATATCTACATTTTTATCACACGTTTATTTAAAAACTAATTAACAGATACACAAATATATACATATATGTACAGCTTAAACTACAGAAAAGAGACTAATATAATATAAAAAAACTAATAAGATTTTATCAAAATAGGAGAATAATTATTATATAAAATACACTATGTTACATGCATTTAGATTGATTCTATTCTTGCTAGCCGGATTTGCAAAAATCGAGAATTTTGTTAATATACCATGTATTAAATTTGACAGAAAGTTTGATTTTTTTGTTAAAGTGAGAATTTTGGTTCAGGGAGACTCCAATGTAGATTTTAATAAAGTAGATGATAGTTGTAGTAAAACTCAGATGTTAACACAACTATTTTTTTCTATTGGTTTTATCCAGCTCATACACAGCCCAACTCGTGAAAAGTGAATTGTTTAGAAAATATTTTCATTAATTTTAAAATAAATGGGTTTTAAAATGCGGTGTTCTGATTGTAAGGCTCAGATTGTGGAAGTGTGATTTGTCTTAATGGGAATGCAAATATTTAAATGCATATATAATCAAGATAAACATCAAACCTTTTATAATTTTATAATTACCTCTCACAAGAAAGTTGGCAAAATGGCTATGAGGCTGATCTAGTCCAATTGAAATATATATTTTCATTACTTTTACAACCTCTGCTTTCCACTAAAATTGAATCATAACTTGTGCCACATAAATTTAATATGAATGTTTGGGTTATTGAAGATGTTAGGGCAGTAAAGCAAAGAGTTATGTTAAGCTATGAATACTTTTGATGGAGTAAAACCTTCTCCTTTTATTGCATAAAGCCACTTCTTTCGACTTTCTTCATCCTTTGGAAAAACAAAAATGAACCTTAGGTCCAAGGATAGTTTCCATTGGGATTAGGTAGAAAACAAATAAAGGACATTGTTCTAAATTAAAATATTTCTTTGAAAAATCCACTTTTTATTAAAATTTAAGTGTTAACCTCACCACCACACACTTTTATTTTACCTAAACATGTTCTAATTTATTTGTAAAAACGCAAAAAACACGCCGTAAACGAATTTACAGATAGCAGATAACTACAAAAATTAACTACTGAGATGACTCATCGCAAGCTGTCAACGGCCGTTTCCAGGCTTTCTAGTAAAGAAAGTGTTGGTTTAAATCTCATTTTACATATTTTTACAGTTTTTTTGTATCACTATAAGGATAGGGAGAGGGGGGGGGGCACAAAATATAAACGTTCAACCTGTGGATGTAAGGAATGTTTTCTTAAATATTAGGTAAAAAGCATTATCTACATTTATTTTTATTTCAGTTAAAAATTTAGAGTACCTACCTTTAAGCGTAGATCAGTTTTAAAAACTATCTTGCACAAAACGCTAGAATATGTAGGAGCTCTGCACTTACATTTCATTCACTTCACCTGAGTTGAGTTGAAATGTCGCTAAACATTGGATAAGCGCCATATAAGTTGCTGATACATATAACGTTCTACGAATCACTTCAACGCTGAGATTGTAGAAACAAACTTAGGAAGACGTGGAGTTATGTCAAAAAAGAGAAGTTGGTAGAGTATCTCTTACTTACAGAAAACAAATCCGTTTTACACACATAAAAAAGCGCTAGGAGAAAATTGTTAACTTTATTCTCAAGACGCCAGGTACATAAGATTTCTATTACTATAGCAACTGCTACCTGATCAAATGCTCTCTATATCCTTCTTCGTCAAAAAGAAAAGTTTACAGACTAGAGAGGCGTCTGGTAATGCTGCAGTTAAAACTCTATATAGACCAGTTTTCAGAGAAAAAACTTAACCCAAACATTACACAATTTTAAACAGAGATATTTATGAATTCATGAGCTCATTTGGGTATAAATTGAGTTAATTTAGGTGCAAACTGAGAAAGTGTAAAAATGCACATATGAGTTCGGAGGTTTTTAATAAGCTATAAAAGTATGATTTTACACTTTTTGTCATATGTTCAAAGCTATGCAAAAATTCGCGTAAAGTGTACAGTACTTTTCTTTGTTTAATAACCAAGACCAGCAACATTCTATGCAGTGAATAGCTTCGCAGATATAGTGATACAAAAATGGTTTGGCTAATTATTCGTCAAGTTTCAACCAACGAGACTGTTTCCTAAACTTTTGAAACTACTGAAGGGGATGACAAAGGCCTACCTTTTAGCAAAGGCACCTATGGCGACACAGTGAACAACAGGGCTTCCACATGAACTTGTGGAATAATTTTTTTACGTAATGTCGGATATATTTTCTTGACCTTTTTAATATTGGGTTTCGTATTGTCTTGTGAACAGATATTTCTCTAAAATAGAGTATTTGTGCTGCTGGAGTTTCCATCAGACTTCCATATTGCCCCACAAAACTTGTGGTTTGGAATTTTGAGGACCAATGATCCGAACTTGTTGCATCTGGGTCTTTATCATCCTTATATCTGTCCGTATGTGTGGGTGTATTCGAAATGTCCGTTATGCGGTTTTATAACCAGAACATCTAAAAATGGTAGTTTGTTGTTTTCCTCTAACTCTAGAATAAATTGTATTTTGGGGTGGATTGAATTTACGTGAGTCAGGAATTTTTCGAGCTCTGCATGACCATGTTGCCAGATCCGTGCGATTAACTGAAACATAGGCGAGACAAAACGAACTTATTAATTTGAATAAAGGAATGTTGCGAACAAAATCAATTCAAATACTACGTCAAACAAAAATAAATTTAAATAATATTAGAGATGTACAAGTCCTAGGTACAAAATCGAAAATATGATGTTTAAAAAGAAAAGAACGGTGCATAATTGAGAAGACTAAAACACCATTAGCTCAGTAAGAAGGCCATTTTTAAGCTCGAGCCTCAGGAAAATTAGGAAGCAGGTCGTGTTTTTACCCGACTGCGCATGCAAAGGAAGGTAATGTGTTTAACGGCCATGTATTTATGTAAGTATGTATCTACAATATTAGGACGTTCGGAAACAAAATAGTTTTATATATCTTAAGGTAATAATAATTTAGTGCACAGACAATCTTTTATTTGGTAATAACGTCAGACAAATCCTATAAATTGTAATTTATTTCAATTTTATTTTATTTTTAATTTATTTATTTATTATTATTATTATTACTATTGTTACTATTTATTTTCATAACATTATTTAGGTATTTTACAAAAAAAATGTCCCTTATTCTTTTCAATTTCTCAAGAAACTGAATTTTACCGAATATGTGAACATTTTATGCCGCCATTTTGTTTTGTCATATAGGAATTACACTAAAAAAAGTTTGTTACCACACACAAACTAAATACCCAAACTAATTTTGCTAAAAAAAACTAGATTTGCTAAAAAAAATCGAAATGGCTGAAGAGTGATTTTAAATATTATAGTGCCCCAAATATACGTATTTTTTACGTTCAGCGTATCATCGAAAACAAAAATTTCAATTTTCCACTATGCCATCACGAAGTAAAAATATGTATTTTTTCCCATTTTTCTACAGTCTTCGGAACTGTCTTTTCTGGAAGTTGGAGTAACAGGGAAGGCTGTTGCTTCTTATGTTTCTGATAGTCCTTTTAAGATTATCGATGGATAAAAGATTTACTAGTGCCAAATAGGTAGCTTTTTGTGTAACAGTTTGTGGAGTTTCAACCCCTGAAAACAGTTTTCTCCTTTTTGTAGCTTTTGCATTATCGTGTGATTTTTCTTTTATATAAAGGTTTCCTTCCGCAGAATACTCTTTACTTCTCTCGTAAGGAGGAAGTATTGGAATCCTGAAAAAATCAGAGATTTTTGCAGCTCTTTTCAATTTCGAAAAATACTTTCTTCCATTTCCGTCAGTTTGTCGGTATGTCTCTCATTCTGCCTCTAGACCGCATATCACAAAAGCTATTTATCCGATTAACTTCAACAAATTCTGTTCAAAAATTAAAGCTCATAAGATTAGATTTTGGTGAAATCCAATATGGCGCAACAAAATGGCGGCGTCACAAAGTGTAAAAAAAATCATTATTAAGAAACTACTTATCGAATGGGCTTCCAAAATTTGCGCAAAAATAAAGTATGATATAATGATAAACTGGTAAATTTCTTGTGTAAATCGATTATAGCGGAACAAAATGGCGGCTTAATGAGCTGTTAAAAAAATTTAATACCAAAAACTACTTATCCAGTTGACTTGAAATTTTGCATAAAAATCGAGTGTTAAACAGGTACCTTTTAGTGTAAATCCTATATGGCAAAACAAAATGGCGGCTTAATAAAATGTTCACATATTCGGTAAAATGCAATTTCCTGAGAAATTGAAAAGAATAAGGGACATTTTTTTTGTAGACTACCTAAATAATGTTATGAAAATAAATACTAACAATAGTAATAATATTAATAATAATAATAAATAAATAAATTAAAAATTAAATAAATTTGAAATAATTACAATTTACAGGATTTGGTCTGACGTTATTACCAAATAAAAGATTGTCTATGCACTATTATTACCTTAAGATAAATGAATTTGTTTCCGAACGTCCTAATATTGTAGATATTACTAAAACAGGGTTCTAAAATCCAGTTAACTTTGCCTTTTTTTTGTGTAATTTTTTTTTATTTAGATACTTTAAATATTCTCGAATTTAGAAGAAAATTGTTTTGCTACAGAAAATCATCAAAAATAGAACGTTAAATTTCAGGCATTTGAAATAAATAGTTTGGTGTATAAACATGGTAAAACTATTTACAAAACTGAGATGTAAAAATACATTGCAAATAAAAATTTGGGCTCGTAAGATTGAAAAAGATTTTAAACTATAGACTAAAGGTGTATATTAGATGTCGCAAAGGAAAACTTGCATGTATATTTTGTATAAATAATGTAAGAAAATTGAAAACCTTATCTTTTTGCATTTCTATTAAATACCGTAAAAAAACTTTTAACCCTTTTTATTCTAGCAAAACGTGTTTTATCACCATGGCGCGGGGGTATTTTTGCTTAATTGCCAACAAAATAAAAATCCACTATAGATTGAATATTAAAAAAAACATATTTTTTGACATAAATCGTAACAAAAAGTCCCAGTTGTTTAATTTGACATTAGGAGTTCCACCAAAAACGGACCTTTTCTTAATTTTTTTTCCTTAATGAGGTAACTTTTTTTCCTACGAATATTCTGGGGTACATAGGTATTACGAAAAAGCGTGCAAAAACAGTTTATAGTTTTAATATATTACCCTATATTTTATGAAATATATAGTGACGACGGTGTCGTTTTTATCTTACAATTTTTAAAACACTTTTTACTCATTTCAACAATCTCGTTAATTATCGAAAAAACAGTGTTTGTTAGCATTTATGCCATTATATATATTTTAATATATACTTCAAGTGTTTTCAACATATTGATATTCAAAAATTTAAATTTTCATATTTTTAAAGGCTGTAAAATCTAAGCTGCTTTGTATTCCCTTACTGATCAACTTTCAGTCTAATTGAAATTTAACATTTTTCAGACTTTTGAAAACTTTCTTGGATGAGGTGGAAAATAAGTACCATAGATACACCATAAAAAAACTAGATTTCAGAATTTTTCAACCTAAAATTTTCAATTTTTAAATATTAATCTCCTCAAAAACGTTGAATTTTGGTACATAAGGTGTTATACACAAATAAATATTTACAATTACATATAGAGTGTGTTCTATTAAAAAGTTTAGTTACTTTTTAATCCGCGTTTTTCGGATATCTGTATGCATACAAATATATTTACAAAATATACTTTTAACACTTTAACTTTGTTTTCCTTTTCTTTGCAATAGATAACGTGATATCTAAAAATGATACATTTAATGGACACTGTATAGATTCATTCATAATACAAGTTTTCCTCGTTTTTCAATGCATAGAAATTGCAGACGTTTGAGTTTCTTATTAAATTGGCAACGTTTTGCGACGTCACAACAAATTTAGCCGATTGTGCTCAACGTTGGCTGAGTTGAGAATGCCGCCGAGCCCCATTTGAGGTCCGGACGTAAGTAGCCCCTTAAGGAATAAAACGCCACTGCTGTATATTTCAACTGTTTTAGACGTATCCTGATGATGCCGGCCGTAACGAGCGATAGTGATAAAAAAAATTATATATTCAAAACCTATATTGTATTTACATAATACTTTTCGCATATTTACATAATAAATAATTATAATTATATTACGTATTTATCAATGAGAATTATTCACACCTTTCAATAAGCATTCATTTGTTGAGTCAATCAGGATATTGTATAAAAATTAGTACCTATTAAATGAACATTGATGTTAAGTTTCGGTTAATATCAGTCTTAGGTTTTGTAAACATTATTTGCATTCAATTAATAGTAAAATTTAAATAGTTTGGCGAAACCTAGGTGATCTTTTGAAATGGGATTCATAACGAGAACCTCGTTATGAATCTTTCCTTAGGAATAGTGAACCAGATTAGTTTAATACATAGTCATTTGATATATGCTGTCTTTTCAAACATTTTTATTCCACCATATTCGATTCGTACAAATATTTTATCAGTTTCTACCTTTGCCACACTTGATTTTTGGGCATAATTTAAAATAAATTCAATCAGCAGTTTTTACAATGATATACACCGTCATTTTGTTGCGTCATGTTGAATTCGTACCAGTTTATCTCTAGATCACATTTAATTTTTCGGCAAAATTGAAAGTCAATTGAGTAAGATTTTTTTTACGTTGATTTTTTAAATAACTATTTGGTCGCCATTTTGTTTCGCCATCTTTGATTCATACCGAAAGTTTACCAGTTCATGCCTGTATAATGCTTGCTTTTTTTTGCAAAGTTTAAGAAAAATTGGATAGTTAGTTTTTTAGGAATAATTTTTGTATAACATTTAAATAGGCTGCCATTTTGTCTTGCCATATCGGATTTCTACCATGTTATATGTAATGTTACCACGTCACGTCATCCTCATATGCCCCTTAATTCTTGACCAACATTTGAAGTCAATCAGTTAAGAAGCTTTTTATCTTTGCCGCGAAAAGGCAGACCGACAGACAGAACGACGGAATTGAGAAAACATGTTTTTCGGCATCTAGGGGCCCTGAAAAGTAAAGATCTAAAAAAATCGTTTACGAGGGAAGTAATAAGAAGCCATAAGTGAGTTTTGTGTGTGAGATTACACATAAGTTACGCAAGAAAGGTTTAGCCTTGCAAATTTTCTCATTTGTAATAACTCACGTGCAACATTACATCTGACCCTTTGATATAACCCCTTTTTAATAATATATAGTAAAAATAATTAAAATTTCAAACTGGTATTTTCAGGAAAAATCATTAAAAAAAATACAAGCAATTTGATCAGAGCTGCCGCGAGGTTTTGCGGGTCCGTGGACAAAATAATTTTACGAGGCCGCTCTTTAGAAAAGAACTGACAACTAAATAAAAAGACTGACACAACTTTTAAATTGTAATGTTTTATTCTGCCTTTTATTTTTTTAAAGGTTATAATCTTTTATGATTATTAAATAGGTACATTTTATTCTCAGATGGGTGAAGAAATGGATCAAATTAAACTAATACGTATAAAATATAACGCTTATATTTTATATTAAAAAAAAATATTTAAATCTATACAAAAAACCGTGGCAATCTAGAAACTTAAGCTTGGGTAATAAAATATTGTAATATTAATAAATTGCTTGTATTTAATATTATATAAAAAAATATTATTAAAACCTATAAAAAAAACGTGACAATTTAAAAACTACCCTTATTTTATAATATATAAAAAAGAGGATCACAATCCAAATAAGAAACTAAGCAATCTAGAAACTCAAAGCTTGGGTATTAAAATATTGTAAAATTATTAAATTGCTTATATTTCATATATAAAAAATATTATTAAAATCTATAAAAAAAACGTGGCAATCTAGAAACTTAAGTTTGGGTATTAAAATATTGTAATATTTAATAAATTGCTTATATTTCACATTATATAAAAAAAGATTAATAAAACCTATAAAAAAACGTATGTAATAGTCAAATTTTACCCAGAAGTGAAAATAAAAAATAATCCCATATGTTGCGCACTGGTGACACTGTACATCCCAACACAAAATTTACCATCGAATTAGAGTCCAATAATTCTATACATTTTTTGGATGTCAAAATTACCAAGCTTCCTAGCAGATTGGATTTTTAAGTACACAGAGAACCTACACATACTGCTCATCATTTATGGAAGCTCAAATCATTATTTTTGCTTAAATTGTCTTCATTTTATAGTTATATTTATACAGCTTTGACACTCCCTCTTTTTTAACTTAAGTCTTAACTTATTAAGCAAATCGCAATTAATAACGGATACAGTCCTTATCTCGTAGATAAAATAGTTAATAAAATCAATTTTAAAAAACCGAAGCGCCAAGCTTTTTCCACTGAACCCTTAAAAAAACCCAATAAATATTTGTCATTTCCTTATCTAGGATCATGCTCCGAAAAGATAGCTAACATCTTAAATGGCTGTAGCAATACAGCCAAGGTCGTCTTTAAAATAACTACGCTTTTAGTCAATAACAAAGACCAGCAAAAAAAGTGGATTTTATAAACTTAGCTCTTGTGATGCCTCATATATGTCAGCATGATTTGTAGATCTAGAGGTCATAATTAAAAAACATCACAATAGACCATCCACTTCTGCCGTTGGTTTTCATATTAAGTTTAACAAACCCCAGTTCTCTCCATCAAAAAACAGCGAAATTTTACACAACATCAACTCAAAGGGTTAAAACTTAACCCTTAAGAGGATTTAGAAATAAATAGAAATTCTCAAAAGAGCCCTAATACACTTATTAACACACAGGTTAATTCTTTATGTTAAACATATTTTTTTCATTTGTTGAAAAAAAAAATGTCACGCCAGCACTTCAACTTAATAGTTATTATTTTCGGTTCAACGCAACGGCCTAAATTATCTACTTAATAGGCCAATAACCACCATAAACAACTACACATTTACTACAAAACTCAAATAATAAAATATTATTTCTATATTTTCACAATAATACGTAGTTTTGTGAAAGGTCGTATATTAGTTTGCATACGAGTTTTTACATTTTTTAATTAATGGTCTAGTTTGATCGAAAGCTCTTGACAATTTTATTTTATTATACCAAAAACCACACGTTTTTATTAATTTTAAAAGATGGGGTATAATAGCCTATTTTATTACTAAATAAATTATGTTAAATTTTACAAATGTAGTTTTTATGGTAAAAATCGGCCTAAATCTAATATATCTAACTTCCTTTGTCAACAAAAAAAGTTGTTAAAGATTTCAAATGTACACATAACAATGGTAATCACCCTCGCTCAAATATTTGTTTTTATTAAAATTTTTCATCTATATGTATACATTGCATGTCCCATTTTTTCAATTTAAATTTTCGATACAAACGGCATCTTTTTATATATTTCACATTTGAATGGAAAATGGAAGACATTTCAGGAGAGAGGGCCTGAAATTAAATAGTGTAGCCGTATAAAACACCTGATATTAAAAGATAAAAATCGTTCCATTCCCAATTTTTTAAAATTTTGTTCCATCAGAGTTTGTGACATTTATAGCATTTTAATATTATTAATAAAGATGGGTTGAATGTAACTATTGTAATTATTTCAAAAATGATAGACCTCCCTACATTTCTTCTTAATTTGTCGGCCTTCTCCTTATCCCAATGTTTTTTCAAAAAACATTGGATTTGATTAAATTCTAATTCCATTTACTTTTAGATGTTAGATTGATATACATACATATGTGTGAGCAATTCCTTTGCCTATGGCCTTAAAACTTAATATTTACATTTATTTAGTTTAGATTTATTTTACTTGAGAGTTCTTTACAGTCGTGCTGTGACATAAATCCGTACCTATTAATAATTTCTTTAGCATTGATAAGTTACATAATAAGATATGAATCGAAAAGCTAGGACGTTTTGGTAAGTTAAAATAAAATATATAATTTGTGGTTCAAATATAACCTACATACAAAAAAAAATTACTTTTGAAATCGGCTGCAATCATAATTTCGTGCATTTCCGTACGTATTTAATGATGGCTGCCTTGTTCTAATAAGACTCGAAATTTTATTGTACTTATACAGAAAACCGTGGACTATTTCGTTTTTACTAAAATTTGTTGATCTATGCATTGGCAATCCGTATTTGCCTTATTTTAATATAAAACTCAGAATTTTGTTACACACATACATACACAAAACAATGGTCTATTTTATTTTTATATAATATTTGTTCATCTATGCATGGGCAATCCGATCACCTCATATTATAGTGTTATCTTATTTACTCATTTAGTGCGCCCGCACTCATAATCTAACGTATTATTTTACTGAACACGTTATCGCAGTTTCGGAGTCGAGGTTACGACAGGCAGTATTAAGTTTACATAAAAGTGATCCCAAACAATTAATATAAACAAGCAATTAATATAAACAGATGACTAAGCAAAAGTTCACAATAATGTCTTTAATAATCTTATATCGATTTTTATGATTCGTTATACGCAAGGCCCCGCTTATTGCAGCCGTTGGACATTTACTTTTAAGTTTATAATTTTGGTTACATTTGTGTGATTAAAATAATTTTTGACCAGGTGTTATACGAATAACTAAAGAAAAGATAAACAATGTTATTTTTGAGCTTAAATTTTTATAAAATAAAAATTATGTACACTAAATATCATATTAATATTTAGATTTAAAATTTAATACATTAGACAGGACCAAATAAATAAGTGTCAATTATATCTGGCAGTATTAATAATACTTATTATAACTTATAAATTATTAATAAATATAACACAATATCAACAACCTAAAAATTATGTTTTATATATACAGTGTGATACAAGAAGTGTGCAACATATATTTTTAATTTCTCAAACCATTTTATTGTTGATAATAATTAGTGCATCTAAAGATTCTAGAGTAACAGTAGCTATAGTTTTAGTAAATTCCAAAAATATACAGAGTAGGCAAAAACTTTTGAGTGATGATCTAGAAAACAGTACCCTCGACTTTAAAATATGAGGAGATGTGATGGAGGAAAGTTGTAGAATGAAAGCTTATGATTAGTTATGAAATAATTGCCGCTAACTTTCATTTTTAGATCAAAAGATTTAAAACACTCTCGGGCAAATTTTGATTCTTGGTGTTGATTTTTGGTCGCAATTTAGTAACTAATGAATCAGGCGTTAATAATAGATATTTAAAAGTGTCCTCAATTTTTGCAACTCTAGATATTTTTCTAGAATGGTTTTCCCTATAAGACCTAAAAAGCTTATGGTAAGCCTTTTGGACATCTTCACTTAGTTGCCCAATAGGTAGTAAAGCATCTTCGACAATATCAGCACCATGAATCAAAATTTTATTTTGAGTACAATATTCTTTGAATTTGGTAATATTAATTTTTTCGCCACAAGCAGTAGTTTTTAATATAACACTAAATCCAACAATTAATTCCTCATCCAGGCCTGTGATTTCGGCAGTAAGGGCAGGATTGCTGAAAAATTTTCGTGCCGTATTTCCGGTGTTAGTGTTTCCTCTCCCTTGCTGGACAACGTCTATTAACAGACCAGTGCGTTTTCGAAATTAATTTTGGATTTCCGTCTTTTGATTATTTTTCAACGTTTTTTGTTCATCACTTTTGGCAGACCAGGACTTAAATGGCAGATTGTACGAAATGTGGAGTTAAACACTCGAAACACCGAATCCAGGCATGAAGGGACGACATATTGAAAGAAAAATTACTTCTATTAACAGTTTTTTTGTTGACTAAATCTAAATTGTTCATGTCTTTTGGTGAAGCACCACACAAAAAGCATCGCATCGAAGATTTTGTATCCGTCATAATATTTATAATTTTTTCGTCAACCACTGTAAATAATAATTTATGCTCCACTGTAATATTTGAAAATTGGCTTGATATCAATTTTTAAATCTGATTTTCTATTTCGCCTGTGATTGATTTACTACAGCTTCTATTTCTTTAATGAAATGGAATTGAATTGGTCGGCAGTATCTGGTAGACGAAGGAAAATCGTTTTTCCATAAAACAGAGTTATTGGTTGAATCATATAATTTCATTGGCACTAGACTGCATATAAAAATACATTTATCACTAGAATCATTCGAACAACGTATATGATATTCCGACTGATCTGCTGCTCTAATTTAACTGTTAAAGATTGTTCTAACCTTTCAGTAGTTTTATCCAGAAGTGATAGTAGTGCACCAGATTCACTAAACGATAAATACTTGCTAAGAGGGTAACAGTCTAATTTTGGCTTTTGAAGTTAATAGTAACTTGTTTTTGCGTATTTCCGAATAACGTTCTATTGATTTTTGGTCAAATCAGCAACCACACTCACACTTAAAGCTTGCTCTTCTGACATTACGTCTTCTTCTAACGAAATGGTGAAATAAGTTCTTCACAAGACTTTCTTACTTTTGGGCGTCTTCTGGATGTGCTTCAATAAAATCAAAAATAAATCGAGCATCTACAGATTTAATTTTCTTCTTGGCAATAAATCTTGAATACTCCTCAGAATTTTGATCTAAATATTCTGTTTTCCATTTTTTCTGCCACTCGTATAGATTTTCAAAGGGACGGTGTGTAGAAGGGACACAGTTTGAAGTCGGGACCACACTATTTTCTTTGCCGATTACGGTAAAATAAAAGATTGATTCAACCACAACTGATTGGCCTTAACAAATCTAGAATTGGTCTTTTACACATCTCCCACTTTCCATTCAATTTAACACAAAATTTTCTCATCTTTTCATTTAACAGCATCCAGCCATCTTTATCATTTTTTTATATTTAAAACTTGTCCTAATTGTTCTGCAGCCAAAGAACGATTTTCAAATTTGATATTTTCGATAAATAGAATTTATAAACCTAGTAATTAGTTAAAATGGTCAAATTCATTATTCTGCTATGTTCCATTACTAAAAAAACACTAACAAGACCAAAAGTTTTATTTTTTAAATGTCAACTAAAAAAACATGTCCGCCTTTCTTCATCTGATTTAAAACAAAGGCATCTAAGATTAATCTGCAACTACATTTTTGGAATAAGCAGTATGGAAATACTGTCTTAAATTATTATTTTAACAAATTAATTTGGAGATATTAGCAATATATTGTAGACTTTATTTTATTTTAGTAAAACTATTAAATTTTAGCGTTTGAAGGTGGTAATGTGTATTAAGTAACTTAATGAATAATATTGGAAAATTCAGTAAGTAATTTTTCGGCGCGTTACTGATCTTGTTTTGATAATAACGTTTAAATTGAACGATTTTCAAATCATTTTGAAGTAATTTTTTTTAGAAGGTGAATTAAAACAGGCCAATATCAATACCGGCACACGGCAAAATGGAAAAAAGTATTTGTTGAGTTGCCTATTATGAACCCATACGCCTGATACGCTGCCAACATAAATTTATTTTAATTTCTCTTATACAGTGGCACTTTGGGGCAGCTTTTTCCTTGAAATTCCATAAAAGGACATATTCTCTTACCACGAAATGCCTTTAGTTTTGCGGGCGATTTTGGGCGTTTTACGTATTTTACAAATTTATATTACATTTAAATGTAACAAGAGGGTTACCTAACCTATTATCTAGAAAAGAACACTCTCACTCGAAAAACCTTTTAAATCAATAAAAACAATAAAAAAATGTTTAAAGTATCGAAATACATTCAATAGCACTGCTAAAATTTCATTAATCCTATTTTGACGAGCTCTCAGAAAAATATAATTTTTTTTGATCGACTGGGCATGGTCAACTTGGGAGGCTAAAATTAAGAGCAAGAGTAGAATAACTGTCATTCATTATATAGATATTTATAATACATATAGTCAATTATAAAATTACATTATAGACTTCTCATTATGGTAACTTTTATTTTGGGCCTAATGTCCACACTCGTTCCACAGTGCCCCGGTGCGGAATAAAACGCGGGGCCGAACTAAGCGCGGGGCCGGCATAAGCTCGGGGCCGTGTGTTTTGCCTCTCTTGCCTCATTGTACATAAGCATATAATATATTGTAATAATAATACAATATGTGAGCTATATGGGGGTATTATTGTACTGGCAAATGTTTAGAGTCCATAAAACAGGAAAACATATTACTATATATCATAAAAATACGATGTCTGTACTGATGGGTGCAAACAAACTTAACTGTTCAAAGTGTTCACCATTTCGTTTCAATCTTTTCAAATTTGCACTAAAAATGGTATTATTTCTAAGACGGCTAAACACCTCAATTTATTTTATATTTTTGTACATAAAAGTATTTTGTCCACTAAATGGACAAAATAAAATATATTATTTAAAAAACAGCGAAACACGTCAACTTTCTGAGGTTTTCATTTTTCTTCTTAACTAGTTAGTTGCGACTACGTCTCTATATATATATATATATATATATATATATATATATATATATATATCTATATATATAGTTGTTTTTTAAAAAATAAAAACTTAAAAAATACTATAAATTGAAAATATATCTTATGTCGTTACGAATATTTTAATACTTTACAGTTATCACTTAAAGCTCAAAAACGACAATTAAAAAAATGTAAACTCTCAAGACCGATGCCTACAAGGTGTTCTTCGCAAGAGGCTAAGAAATCAAAATAGAGTAAAAAGATTTGAACCACAAAGGAAAAATATACATATTTAAACTAAAAGATGCATATCCTTGTCATAAACACATAAAAAATTATTTTAAATTTAAGCTTTCTTAAAAGACATAGTATTATTTTGTCACATATCCTGTCAAGTACACTGTAATATATTTCAGCGGGGTCTAGATAGTCTCGTTTATCAACAAACAACCGCTTGTTTTAGACAATCGTTTTGTATTTACTTTTTTGCTTGTTATATATTTTCTTCATTCCTTCCGCTGTAAACATGTCTTCCAACAAATATTTTCCGGAGCAGTAAAATAAACAATTCTATTCTTTCAATTGCATGCCTATTTGGTCCCATGAGTGCAATCTTTCCATCGTCGGCCATGTTTATTTTATTTAAGACCCTGAATAAACTTAGATTGAAATTTGTAATTTCCTTGCGAGGTGAAAAAAGAGAAGAACGTAATCCTTTATTATTTTTACTAGTAATCTCGCTAAAGCTTGAATTATTACTGAAATTTTTTTCCAGGTCTCGAATTTTTTGAAAATTCTACTGGCCACAGAAAAATAATGATGTGAATTAATTCAAGCTTGTAAGAGATTCAGTAAGAAAATTTCAGGTCAAAATAAACGTATTAATCAAAAAATAAGCAAGTCAGTAAAGTAAACAAGCTTCATCTTAACAAGCATTTCTTATAAAGTAATAATTGTTTTTGAAATATTAATATACGGAGTGTTTCAAAAAACATACGTCATTGCTTAACGGGAGTCCATGGCGTAAAATAAGACTAACGTGAAATACTCATAGGTCTGAAACGACTTCGTTTTTAAGATACAGGGTGATAAAGGAAGATTTTTTGTTTGATTTTTCCCTTGTATATTCAAAGTGGATTTTTAGACTGGAATGAAACTCGGCATGGTAAAAACATGAACAAAACTACATTTTTTAATAAAAATTCTTGTCAGTATTTCTGACCAGTAGCGTACAAACGAGTATGATTATTGATTTTTTCACAATTATTCGGTCATAACTTTTTCAGTATTGACATTTTTCAAAATTTGATGTATTGGGTTTATTCTCTAATTAATTCTACACAAGAGGGCACTCTTAGCTAAAATCGATAAATCGGATGTCGAACATTATTAAAATCAATTCAAAATTGAAGCAATACATTGTATTCTTAGTAAAAGTATAAGGAGTGGAATATTAAAAACCAATACTAAGGCTTAATTGCCGTGGTTACTCACGTCAAGTAATTATTACTTTTGACAGCAGATATTGTATTAATTTTGATAATCTTCGGCATTATTTAAAATTATCAAACATGTTTAGATTAATTAACTTCGAGGTCATCTTTGTATGTAAAATTTATCAGAGAATAAGTTCATTACATAAACTTGTCAGAAATTTCAATACCAAAAGATTTATGACGGAATATTGGTGAAAACATGCATAATCTTACTCGTATGTATGCAGCTGAAAGATCTTTTGTTGCCTCGTATCTTAAATCTTTGTGTTTTTATAAATCATGTCTCTGGTTTTGCCGTGGTCGCTAGAAGGCGCTCTTTGAAAAAGTGGCACATTTTTTCGTTTTACTCAAAACTTTTAAAGACAATGATAGATAGCTTTTTACATAAGTTAAAAGAGGAATCAAAATTGAAAAATAAGTTAAAATTCCAAGTTGACATTTTTTAAACCAAAGATATTAACGAAAGTGTTACCAGTAGGAATTTGTTCTATGTTTTAGAGGTCATAACATTTAAAAAATTACAAATTACCAAAATGTTTATTTTTACTTCCCTCGTAAAAGGGAACTTTGTAATCGTAAAAAAATCACCCTCCTGGGTTTTTTCAAATCTTTACGTTTTAGGGTCCGAAAAACCTGTTTTTTTCAATTCTGTAAATTCCTTCTGACTGCAAAGTAATTTTTGTTATTAGCGATCTTTTTATACGTGTTAAGGATTACTAATTATTAGAACTCCACCGAATTCTTCCAATTTTATCTGTAATATCTTTGTGGTTGACTTTGCCCCCGATTGCACGATTGCTTTTTAGGATATTTAACAGAGCTTTCGGAATTGACAAATTACCTACAGAAATCTAGGAACTTGCTGTCAAATTTGACATTCCGCTAAACATTCTAAACTTTAATTAAATTTTGTGTAACCGGCCAATGTATTTAATGCAATACTAGTTTAAATTTTTAGTTAGGTTCCCTATTTCGTTCGGAATTGAATCACATATTGAAGCCTAATAACCTTAAAAACTAGTGTGATGATAACGGATGGTTTCTGAGACGAATGATGGCGAAAAATTAAATTTAAATATCTACTCATATGTGTCAGTTTCAGGTAAGTATACTTATTTATTATTGTTAGCTATCAAGTGTCAGTTAATTTAATGATTATAATAATATGCCTTATTCATTAAGAGAAAAGCAAGACATTTTAGTTTCGTATAATAACAATAATTATAACTAGAGAGCTGGGTAACAAGAGCTTGGAGCTAATAATCCCGGAATGCATGTTCGATGCAAACAAACGTTCAAGAGATTACAAGCAAAGTTCCAAGAAACTTCTGATTTGAAAAAGAAAAAGACAAACAGCGACAATTGATAAAAATCCTGAGGTAAATATATTACTTTCTATAAAAGAGATCCAAATACCTCAATTTGAAAAATATCTGAGGAATTAAAAATTGGACTGGACCTAGGTCATACATCCCATGGAAAAGTTCAGTAAATGTTGAAAAAGTTTGGAATTAGAGCCTTTAACATTAGGCCTTGCCCAAAATTAACAGACTTGCAAAAAGGGAAGAGGGTTGCTTTTTGTCGTAATATGTTAGAACTACTAAATAACAATAATAATTATTTACGGCAAGTGCTTTGGACAGACGAATCAACATTTTCGACCAGCGGCATGTTCAATCGGAAAAATATACGGCAATGGGCAATAAAACTTTTATCGGGAGTTCCAAGGACGTCAATCCGTCAACGTGTGATGTAGGATACTCAATAATAAGGTAATCGGGGCATATTTTTTTTACAATATTCTCAACGGGGAAAATTATTTGAGTTTTCTGCAAAACCATTGCCATTAAACAATATTAGAAAGGTTGTATTTCAATAAGATGGGGCTCCATTCGACAATGTTCGTACAGTTAAAAACCATCTTAGTCAGCGTTTCGGTCAGTGGATTAGAAAAGATGCCCCATTAAATGGCCACCGATTAGCCCTGAACTTACGCCGATGGATGCGTTTTTATGCGCGCAAAGTATACACATTCCAAATAGTTAATATTTTTCCTTATAAAGAAATTATAAGGACCGAAGTGAATAAAAATTATGCCGAATCGATCGCATCGCAGAAGCCATAAAGAAACTGCAAAGGATATAAGTTAAATATACCGATGAAAACGATGGCCCAGTGGAATAATTTTACATTTAATTGTAAATATGTTGTTTTTGCAGTTACTTTAAATATCTGTTGTTTCTGCTGTTACGTCACTTTACCTATAATAATATTATCAATCATTTAAATGTTAAAGAATAAAATGTAAACAAAATGTTTAGAAGCGGTTTTGTTTTCGCTGCTTGTCGAAGCACATCATTAGGGAGCTTAAAATCTCACCAAATCTCATTTGAAAGACGAAGGGTTAGTAAAAATCTCACGTCAAAGAGAAATTTTGTGTCATAAAATCAAATAGCTATAAAATTTCTCGTGTGGAGGAGGAGGGGCAGGTCTCACCACTACTTTAGAAGACAGTGAATATGTCAAGATAAAAGATAAAATAAAGATACATGAAAATTTGAAATACGAAATGTTCATAAAATTTTTAGTAGAATCAAAAAATGCAATTATATCCAGGGCATTCCATTTAAAAAAATGCAATGCTGTATATTATTAAAGGTAAATTTGATTTCTATGTGTGCGCAAAAACTAGAGAATAACCTTACATACCAATTTTTTAATTTTTTTTATATATTAAGAAAGTTAAAGGGGGTAACATTATAGAGATTCACCCTGTACACAATATTTAGAAACTTATTTTATGAAAACATTTAGAAATATTTGTTATTATAACTGTAATTAACGGAAAAAAAAATTCAGCGCAAGTGAAAATTCAAGCAGCTCCCTCCGAAGCGGATGTATTCGAATCCCAATTTCGATCAAAACAAATACGCCTTGGGGTTGTTAACGTGAAACGATGTACTTATCAGTTAGCGCAAAATACATCAAGGGATGGAAATTGGACCGCCAAACAAAAAGTATGGTAATAAAGTTTTGGGTTTAACAACGTGAGTAGGAAAGATGATCGATCGATACTTTAATATAACCAGGTCGACCTGGAAAAAGACACTTAATAAGTGCTAAATACCCCATAAAGTTTGCATAAGGAAATATATTTCGACCTAATTACTGGATAGTGAAAATTTTTGATACAGTTTTATGTTTTGAGATTATTTCTTGCGTTCAGGACCTTAAAGAAACTCTTTCGCGATATAAGGCAAAACATGTTTTTAACATATATTAAATAAAAATGGCAAATATAGTCTTACGCGTATTACTATCTACGTCAATAGGTTATTCAAGTTGAGGTTTATATGTAAAAAATATAATAAATTTGACGTGCTTTGCTGTATTTTCTAAAAACATTAAAATTTTTTGAAACAAATAAAATTCGCTTTTAAAAACCTGTTTTACCTTCGTAGGATCACGCTGTCGAAAAAAAAATTAACACATAAAAAATAATAAAACGATATTTAATTAATATTAGTAACAAATAACTTTTAAAGTCATATAATAAAACTCCTACAAACACAAATATTTTAAAAAATTACGCTTTAACACCTCCTTCTTTATTTTGGAAGCATTTTAAAATACTCACTCCAAATGCTTTGATATTGATACAAATCGGGCAATTTCTGTATTTAAAGCAAGTATTTCTGACAATCCACACAGAGTACCTATTATTTAAAAACTTATTGACTTATTGGTAGCACTTGAGGCGTCATTTTGCTGTTAAATTAAATAATTTTTATTTGTAAAGTTTTAGAAAATGTCTTTTATATAAGTTCTTTAAAAAATCATAATATCTTTGCCCATGTTAAGCTGCCCTAAAAAATAACTGCACCCAAACCCTTATTTAAAAAAAACTCCAAACATTATTAAGATTTTCTCCCCGAAATTTTGGCAACCACGCAGATTGTCCGTAGCACAATATTTTTTGTTTTGTCTACTGAACGTGCCCGTAGTTAAAATATTCTATTTGCGAAGTTTTCTTTTTCGCTCAGATATTTTAGAGTTTCCATTTAAAATGCATGTCTTTGTATCATGTTGTCTACAGTGAGGCTTTGGACAAAAGTAATCTTATAGGGGAAAACTCTTTAATACAGTTCAAAATACAAGAGTTCTAACCACACTACACCACAACTTGTTACGTTCTGGACGCGCGTTTCGCTAACCAAGTTAGCATCATCAACAGATAAACTAAAGTAAAAAAACGTTGTTAACAACAAGTCAAAATATGTTTCTCGTAAAAATACTGAAGTTATCCAGGGACTGAAGAAAAAAGAATGTTTTTATTTAAAAGCTGACAAAGGAAATAAGGTTGTTATACTAGACAAAACAGATTATCTTGAAAGAGTAGACCATTTGATTCAAACTGGTCCCTACGATTTAATTGAGAAGAACCCGTTATCAAAAATGATAACAGAAGTAAAAAATACCTTAAAACAGTGTAAAAACCTTGTGTCCGATAAACTAAAATTTAAACTAACACATAGTAACCCACAGTTATCTAAACTGTATCCCCTTCCTAAAATCCATAAACCTGGGAAGTCCATGAGCCCTATTGTTTCAGCTGTTGGATCACCAACGTACAATATTTCAAAATGGTTAGTAGAAGAATTCAGCAGATTAAATATCTCGTACGATAACTTTGAGGTTACTAACTCGTTAGAATTCTTAGATAAAGTTAAGAATGTTCACTTAAAAGAAGGTGAAATTTTAATATGTTTTGATGTAAGCTCATTATTTCCTAGTGTACCCATACCACTAGCTTGAGAGTACCTGAAGGAACTACTTGAAATCAATAATTTGAAGAAAGAAATGTTTGATGAATATTTACTTCTTACAAAATTATGTATGAATTAAAATTTTTTTCAGTTCAACAATAAATATTATAAACAACTTGAGGGAACTGCGATGGGCAATTGCTTATCTCCGTTCCTTGCAAATTTGTTTATAGGTAGATTAGAAACCCAGTTCAAAAAAGAACTCAAGTTTTTTCCAAGGGTGTGCTATTTTTGATACTAAA
The DNA here is from genome assembly GCA_030620095.1 of Kuschelorhynchus macadamiae. Lineage (NCBI taxonomy): Eukaryota > Metazoa > Arthropoda > Insecta > Coleoptera > Curculionidae > Kuschelorhynchus > Kuschelorhynchus macadamiae. The sequence continues at coordinate 288,152 of JAUTXW010000186.1, forward strand.
ACAGAAAATTTGGACAGTTTCTTAGAAACATTAGACAATAAATATCCTTCTATTAATTTTACGTACGAAAAGGAGAACAATGGGCAATTACCTTTGCTCGACACGTTAGTTATTAGAAATAACGATAAATTAGAATTTGATATATATAGGAAATTTACCACTACTGATAGGTATATAACATCCGACTCATTTCATTGCCGTCAACACCAAATGGCAGCATTTCATTTCTTAACTCACAGATTAGTCCATTAAGTAAAGAACGTTTTAACAATGAAATGAATCGGATTAAAAATATAGCTAAAAGTAATGGATATAATGGTAATTTTGTACATAAATTAGTAAATAGACATAAGCATAAGAAAATGTTAAAAGATGCCACTACTCTTCGAGCACCTGAGGTTCCCAATAAGTTCATAGTAATCCCATATGATCCCAGATATACGAGAGGTCTAGAAAAAGTATTTAAAAACGTAGGTTTTAGAGTAGCCTACAAAACGGAGAACAGTTTGAAAAATCTCCTTGGAAACCCTAAAGACAAAGTCGACTTGAAGGAGAGGAGTGGCATCTATGAAATTAGCTGTAATGACTGCGATCTAAAATATGTTGGGCAAATTAAACGCTCCATAAACATTCGTTTTGAAGAACACATGGCACATTTAAGATACGGAAGAACAGAAAAGTCAAGCGTTGCCCAACATGCTTTAGAAAACAATCACCAAATATGAATAAATAATCTTAAGTTGATTAAAAATGTATCTAATAATAGATTATTGGATGCATTTGAGAGTATAGAAATAGTTAAATGTGGTAAGAAAGCACTAAATAAAGACAGAGGGCCTATTCCCTATAGTCCCCTCTATTGTTTCCTTGACAACGGTGCAGTCGGGCGCAACCAAGTCTGACCACTCTTACCTATAAATAGTCTCGGTTAATATAAGTTACGTTAGTTTATATCATCTGCTGATGATGCTAACTTGGTTAGCGAAACGCGCGTCCAGAACGTAACAAGTTGTGGTGTAGTGTGGTTAGAACTCTTGTGTTTTGATCTATCGTCCACCACAGGTTCCAGTGTTAGGACTCTTTAATACAGTGTTAATTGAAACATTTTCATAATATAAATGAATCGTTTTTTTGAATGCAGGATGTTCTACGACATTTCCGAAAGGTATTGGTTTGAATATAACAATCATTATCTGCACCGTCCACACCAGTTTTCAAGGTGAGTCTATTTTTCCCTTTCCTCGTAAAAGGGGAGTATCGTAATCGTGAAAAAATCACCCTCCAGATTTTTTCAGATCTTTTCGTTTCAGGGTCCCTAAATGACGAAAAACATGTTTTCTTTATTCCGTCTGTCTGTCTGTCTGTCAGGTTGTCTGTTCCAGGCATAGCTAAAAACTACTTTACTCGATTGACTTCAAATTTTCGTCAAAAATTAAAGGTCATATGGGGAAAATCTGGTAACATTTTGATGATTATCCAATATGGCCAAACAAAATGACGGCATAGTGAAGGGTTTTTAAATTATTACTAAAAAAGTGCTTATCCAATGTATCTCAAATTTCTCACCAAAATCAAGTATTATGTAGGAATCAACTGGCAAAATTTTGTTGCCAAGATGGCAGCTTATATTTAATATTTAAAAATTCACTCTGAAAAAACTACTACTGAATGAACTGATTTCAAATTGGGTGCCATAACTAATTGTCGTATGGAGATGAACTAGTAAAACTGTGGTACTAATTCAAGATGCCGGGGCCAAATGACGGCCAAATAAAAATTTTGTTACCTGAAAAAAATCACACTCTCAGGTTTTACACACCTTTAAGTTTTAGCGTCGGTAGATGCCAAAAAATATGTTTTATCAAGTTCGTCAGTCCTTCTATCGGTTCGTCTGCCTGCCTGTCAGTTCTCGGCATAGCATAAAAGCTATTCATAAGATTGACTTTAAATTGTATGACCTGATAATATTTTAGTAAAAATCTAATACGCCGGAACAAGATGAACAAAAACTGATTGTCCAGTTTACTTCAAATTTCGCACAAAAATCAAGTGTTACATAAGAATGAACTGGTAATATTTTGGTATGAATATATGATAGCAACACAAAATGGCGGCCTAATAAAGTAAAATAAGTCATTACAGAGGAGAAAAAGTTATCGTCTTCTGCTATTACCAGTCGTTATTCTTCTATTGCAACTTAGAAGTAAACTATTACCTCTTGTACTTAAGGTTAGTGGGCACTGGTACGAGATGCGGTCGGTGATTTTAACGGCAACAATAGAATAACCAATTTTTGATTGGTTCGGCCATATTGCTGCTAAAATCGTTGTGTTTACTTTTCGCATACGGGTTTTCTTATGAGGTTTGTTGTTTGATTGCCTCATTTTATTAGTTTGTGATTATTAAGTGATTACAAAAAGTTCTCAGCCATTGGCTATATGGAAAAAAGTATTTAAGCCTGGTTCACCTGTTTTTCGCTTGTAATTATAAAGTGTTTGTGATGAATGTATAAATGACTATGACCGTAAATGTCTTAAGTTTAAGTTTACTCCAAGAAAAGTTAATAAATATTACTCATTATTATATTTTGGTTTGGTAAAAGACAATATTGTTTCATGTCTTAGTGTATGTTTTACTTCATTCAGCACCTTAATTTGAGGTAGAAGCTCTCTAAGGTTAGCATGAAAAAACTTTATTTTGTAGGCCTTCTTCAGTACATATTACATTACTAAATTCACTTAGCAGGCAGCTCTCATTAATCGCTTGCACAAACATTGTTATTTGTTAAAAATCTAAATAAAAAAGTAAGTTTGTACTAGATAGTTCGAATAGATTATTAAAGTAAAACATTGACATAACCCTACATTTACAACTGACGCTGACAGAGGCTGTCAATATAAAAGTAGAATAATTTAGTCATATTTTGCGAAAAACTAACGATAATATGGGTGCCCCCATTTAAACTTTTAGAAATCTTGCATCAATTTGGCGGGTGGGCTTCTATTGTCGCCACAGTTATTGTAATTCGGTCTACAGCTATTAATTAGTTGTGTATATGTTGTGTTATCGTCTACGAGTAACAAGTTTTAAATGGTTCACATTGGCTTCAAATACTATAAGCAAAAAAGTAGCTTTCGTCACTCAGCCATATTTTATTTATTAATTTAAAACAACCTAAAGAGGTATTTTAAGGATACAAAAAAAAACGAAACAAAGGGTTATGGTTATGATAGATGACAGAATTATAATAGTGACTTAACAAATCGTAACCGCTTGGTAATAATATACAGTATAGGTTTAATAAGAACTTTGTAGATAACTTTATTCCTACCACCTTAGCGTTCAAGACTTCATTGTAATTGGGTATAAGTGACAGTTGCGTATTTAAAGAATCCAAAAATAAAAAACCGTATAGGAGCCGTCGTAGACACTTGATGTTAAGTAATTTTCTTAGTAAAGAAAGGCAGCCCATCTAAAAGTAAAAGTCCAATAGAACGCCATTGTTTATTTTCATCTCCCCTATAAATATTTAGCTATGATGTTTGTTTTTGTGAGTATAAATATTAAAAATGCATACAAATTAAACATCAAAAACAAACAAAATCACTCTTTATCATAAGATATTTAATGATAATTACTATTTAAACCAAAGTCTAAAATTACATTTTTGAGATTTAAATTGGCCGATATATTTGACCAAAATATATTGAAATTTAACGAATTTTAATCGCTCTTAATTTTTTTACGACTATCATGAGCATATTCACCAGAGAAATCGCCTGCGTTTTAATTTTAGGTCCTTAGCATAGCCAGAAAACTAAGTGAAACTCCTACCTCAAACACCAATAATTTATTCTATACGCTCTACACCATATTCCCGATTTGAGTGTTTGTAATCGCCATAGCTGTTTTGTTTGTATTAAAACGAACCAGACATATTTTTAAAACGGATTAAATAAAGACAGAAATAAGGAAGCGGCGAATAGGGTGAATTATTACTATTCGGCTACTTAAATGGAACTACACAATTCCGTACTATCTACGTAATAGTCAAAGTCACAGTTACATGTTATTCACGAAATAGTTACCCTAAAATTGTTTCCCATTTTGGTAATGACTATGTAGTCCCAACTTAAACAGAACGTGGCGACACCAAGTTCCGGTTACTTCAATGAAAATACTTGTGATAACAATGACGTATTCATGACTAAAAGTGGTACTTGGGTTATGTAAGATGGCGGAACAAAATGGCGGCCAAATAAAATGTTTGTAATCGTGAAATAATCACCCTCTCAGATTTTACACATCTTTACCTTTTAGCCTCCCTAGATGCCAAAAAATATGTTTTATCAAGTCCGTCGGTCCATCTGTCGATCTATCTGTCTGTCAGTTCGAGGCATAGGTTAAAGACTACCTGCCGGATGGATTCAAATTTTAAGGGTCATATAGGGGTGACCTGGAAATATTTTGGTAAAAATATTATTAAAAAACTGCTTATCCAATTTATCTCAAATTTTGTACAAACATCAAAGTATTATGTTGGAATCAACTGGTACGAATTCAAAATGGCAGAACAAAATGTAGGCCTAGTAAAATATTTAAAAATTCAGCCTCTCAGATTTTCCATGTCTATCCATTTTAGCGTCCCTATAGATACCAAAAAATATGTTTTATCAATTCCGTCGGTCCGTCTGTCGGTCTGTCTGTCAGTTCGCGGAATAGCTTAAAAACTAACCGGCCTGACTTCAAATTTTGACCAAAATTAAGAATCATATGAGGATGATCTGGTAATATTTTGGTAAAATACGGTATGGCAAAACAAAATGGCCTCCTAGTGAAACGTTGAAAAAATTATTATGAAAAAACTACTTATCCAATTTATTTGAAATTTTGCATAAACATCAAGTATAATGCTGGAATCAACTGTACATTTTGGAACGAATCCAAGATGGCAGAACAAAATGGCGGTATAACAAAATATTTAAAAATTCAGCCTGAAAAAACTACTGAATGGATTAATTTCAAATTGTGTGCCATAACTAATTGTGGTATAGGGATCAACTAGTAAAACTGTGTTACTAATTCAAGACAGCGGAACAAAATGGCGGCCAAATGAAATGTTTGTAATAGTGAAAAAATTATCTTCTCAGGTTTTACATATCTTCAGGTTTTACTGTCCCAAGAAACCATTAAAAAACAAGGTTTATCAATTCTGTCGGTCCGTCTGTCTCTCAGTTCGTGGAATAGCTTAAAAACTACTTACCCGATCGACAGCAAATTTTGGCCCAAAATTAAGGGTCATATGGGGATAACTATTACAGTTGCATGCTCAGGACACATATAGGTTCTATATCCTGCATGAAACCCATATTATCAGTCTTTATTTACTCCGTTGGTTCGGAGATATTTTCCAGATATTAAGGTTTCTAACTGGTTGTCGATAACGATCCTCTTGTTATGTTAGAGTGGTGTATTATTTGGGGTTAGAGTCCTGTAAAAAAACAATTTTTTTTTAATTTGTCAACTTTTCGCAACTTTATTGTATGGATACTTATGATTCTATATTCTGCATGAAACCCATATTATCAGTCTTTACCTACTACGCTGGTCCGCAGATATTTCCCAGATATTAAGTTTCTAAACGGTTTTCGTTAACGATCTTCTTGTTTTTATATAGATAGGATCCAGTAAAAAAGAGGTATTTTCTTAAATAGTCGACATTTTGCAATTTTGCTAAACATATATATAGATTTTATATCCCGCATGAAACTTATATTATCAGTCTTTACCTACGGCGTTAGTCCGCAGATATTTCCCAGACATTAAGTTTCTAAATGGTTTTCGTTAACGAACTTCTTGTTGTTATGTTAGAGTGATGTATTATTTGGGGTTAGAAAATATCTACCGACCAATGGAGTAGGTAAAGACTGATAATATGAGTTTCACGCAGGTTATAAAATCTATATGTGTGTCCTGTGGATGCAACAAGAAAGTTGCAAAACCTCGTCAATTTAAAAAAGTTTTTTATTTTTTTTACTGGATCCTAGCCCCAAATAATACGCCACTCTAATATAACAAGATGATCGTTAACGAAAACTATTTAAAATTTAAAAAAATTATTACTAAAAAAACTAATTATCCAGTTTACTTCAAATTTTGCACAAATCAAATATCAAATGTTGCATAGGAATGAACTGGTAATATTTTGATACGAATCCGAGATAGCAAAACAAAATAACGGCCTAATAAAATATTTAAAAAATCAGTCTGAAAATATTATTTATTAAATTAATTTCAATTTTCGTGCAAGAATTAAGTCTGGTAATGGCGGCCAAACAATTTTTTTAAAAAATCAACGTAAAAAAATCTTGTTCAATTGACTTTAAATTTTGCAGAAATATCAAATGTGAAATGGGATAAACTGGTACGAATTCAACATGACGTAACAAAACGGCGGTATGTGTCATTGTAAAAACTACTTATTAAATTTATTTTAGATTATGCCCAAAAGTCAAGTGTGGCATAGGTAGAAAGAAACTAGTAAAATATTGGTAGGAATCGAATATGATGAAATAAAATGACGCCCAATATAAATGTTTGAAAAGACAGTATATACTGTGACTATGTACTGAATTAAACTCACATTTCACTACTCTTAAGAAACGACAAATAAATTATAACGAGGGAAGTTCCAGGTAAAGGAAATTTATCGATTGTTTCGATAATAATTTTCCCGAAAGAATTACAAAATTGTGTGAATATGTCATTCGCGAAACAACAACTATTTTGAATAGTTTCCGTAATTTAAATAAGGTGATTTTTTTAAATATTTTTCAGTATTATAACATGTTGTAAAATTGTTTATATTCCAAATTGCGGGCTTATTATTTAAAATAAATATTAAGTGTTATATATTTTTGAAAAGTGTGATAGGCTGTATTTTTAGCTGCTTTAAGATACGAGGTGTGCCTGGAAACTGTAAATTTTCAATTTCACCCATTATTTCAAAAAGGAAGAAGGCCATGCAAATTTTTTTTACGTCATCTTTCGTTCTACAAGAAAGTATGTCTCTGTCTTCAATAATAACTGAGATACCCTGCAAAAGTATCGAAAATAAAACACCATGTATACCTTGAAATGCATTGCTTACCCAAAAAATATAAAATAATTCAATTCGAAGTCTTATATTTATTGCTTTTGTTATTTTAAGTGTTTCATCTTAATTGACACTTAAGAATACAAATCATTTCAATTTGCTTTACCCTAACAAACAATAAAATTATAATATATTAACGTATGCTAAAAGTCAATTTACCGAAATTCGCAGCACCATACCGTTACAGTTGCTTTTATCTCAATTATTTTACCCATGATACCGTATGCAAATGAATGCCGGCATATATTGATTAAAATTTTCATTGTTAGGTTTTCTATAGCTTACACGAAAATTGTTTTCGGTGTGGAAATCGCGATTATAGACGGGAAAAGTTGCCGGCTCACGTTGCGAGGACTTTTTGTTTTCGACTTCATTTACAATGGAAATAAATGGTAAATTGTGGTAATTGTGTTTTATTCAAATTCCGATTCCCAGGAAAACAAATAGCTATTGCGGCGAACAAGATTGATGGTTAGGATGAGATACGAACAATGAGAAAAACTAAAAAAATGCAGCGCAATCGTCAACAAAGATTTGGTAAAGAAACGACTTTGGTCCGGGTTTAGATACGTCAGAGAATAATACCATAGTCTTGGAGTCGACGAACAAAATGTTTTTTCATCACTATGCGTTTGTCAGATACATGGAATAACATTATGACGTTCTGAAATGGCCCTTAAATTTTGTCGCCCTTAGTTGAGTTTGTGTTATAGTTTTAACCAAGGTCCCTTAAAGTCCCTATTTTTAAGATTTTCTTCCTAAGGTCCGCATTTTCAACACCTATTGTTCACACAAACAAAATGCCAGTGCTTAGGAGACTGAGCCAATCTGTTGTGACGTTACGCCGAAACAAGCAATGTAATTCGACCGTATTTAAAGCATCCCAATTACGAATTCAACAACCAAAATTGTCCACCACGTGGATATTTTGAGTTATAAAATGCATCAGTTATTTTTATTTTATTCCAAAGTTGAAACCAAGAAATTCTAAGGATCACAGATTTTATTTGCAAAAATTCACATGAAAATACATTTCTAGTAAGCCTTTTGTAGATAACTTTTTTGCAAATGACTTTCGTTTATATTTCTGATCCCTTTCTCTCATAAGAAACCAGAAATAATCCCCCATAACTGCAGGATCCCATCTGCCTTGGCAGCGTTGATCCATTGTTAGTTGTTAGCCTAACATCACTTTAATTAGGAAAACCTTGTTTAACGTATTTAAACGCATCTTCTTTATCTAATGCTTTTACGACTTTTTTCATTAATCCCAGTTCAATATCTAATGGACGTAACAGAACTTTTTTAAGATCAACAAGAGGTATATTCTTTATGTTAGCTCTCTCTGAAGCCATTCTTTTATTTGGTAATGGCTTTATGTTGCCACACTGCCCCAAAGATAAAGAAAACAGCCATACTTGGTAAATCCACCCTGAAGCCCTAGTAACAGTCCAATGACTTTTAGGTCACCACATATCTGCCACTTATACGTAACATAGTTTATTACATTTAGAATATTTGATATGCTTTCGTATATTTCCTTCATGTTAACTGCGTTTTCCAAGAGGAATAGATGGTCTTTTGTTGCCATTGTGAAGCAGAACTGCTTTTTAACTTATTTTAGAAGAATTTATAAATAACTGCCATTCAGCAGGGTTATGTTACAAAGCCTAAATTTTCCATAATTGGATTAACACAAACACACATTTTATTCAGCATAGTAAAAATCGACTATAGCTTCTGGTTACGGTTCCTAAATATTGTCACTTTGTTTCCAGTGGCTAGTAAATTCTATTGTTGTAATCTTGAACCTAATAGTTCAGCATGCAAGTGGAGGTCCCGATCTAGCTTGTTCAATTAAATGGTATGCTTTTTCTACACTTTCGGGAAAATTTGCCGGGGGCGCTGAAACTTTAAATTATTTTTTTATCACTTCAAAAATTACTTACTTTTTAAAATAATGTGACTAAAATACTTATTAATTTTTACTCAACAAAAATCTCATATATTAGGAAGTTTTACCATCATTTTCAAATTAACAAAAAAAGTGTTTTACAACACAGTGGCAAATGGCGGTAAATTAGTGATTTTACGTATTCAGCTCCCTTGTGAATGTGAATGTTGAACAAAATGGGTAAATACATATAAAAAACTAAGAAATCCAAAGAATCAAATTAAAATTATATATTATATATTATTATTACTTTGCTGAAAACTTAAATACATATATTTAACAACTCGAAAGACCAATATTTACAAATAAATTTAAACAAGAACTTCCCTTTATAAAATTAAAAATTATATTTTTAAATAATAAGGTTTTAACTTGTTTCCACCCACAAAATATAAAAAGTTTAAACAATTTAGATTTATTAACCATCCTTTGAAAAGTTCCCAACGATGATTGTTCCTTAATTTGGGATGAGCGGAGACTTTTACAACTTTCCAACTTAACTCTATAGTTAGATAATGTTAGTATTAATAAATATTGATGCAGATAACTAAAAGAAAGCCCTAATAAGTACATTATCCTAAATTTTTTTATCCTATGGCAATGCGGGCAATTTTTTGGCAAAACTGAAAGTCAAAACATAGTATTAATTGTAATTTTTGTAAGTTGATATTTTAATCATTTTATTTGGCCGCGGTTTTGGATTCGTTTCAAAATACCAGTTCATTTATATGTAACACTTTGTTACGCCATATTGGATTTTCACCAAAATATTATCAGGTCCTCTCCACATGACCCTTAATTTTTAGGCAGAATTTGAAGTCAATCTAGTCAGTCTGATGGACAAACCAAAATGTTACCAGTTCATTTCCATGTGACACTTGGTTTTTGTGCAAAATTTGAGGTAAATTGGATAATTAGTTTTTAAGTAATAATTTTTATAATATTTCACTAAGCTGCCATTTTGAATTTTTACAAAAATTTTACCAGTTGATTCTTCCGTAATACTTGATGTTTGCTCAAAATTTCAGGTAAATTGGATAAATAGTTTTTAGTGACTATGTCACCATTTTGTTTCGCCAAAATCTTACCAGGTTATCTCAATGTGACACTTAACTTTTAATACCGCGCGTAGACACTAGACAGCCAAATAGACTGACAGACGATAGACAGATAGATCGACGCAATCGAGAAAACATTTTTTTTTGGAATCTAGGAACCTTAAAACGTAATGACTTAAAAAAACTCGCATTATCTATCAGACATCACAGTACTGGAAGCGATCTAACAATGGCAGCAGTTTTTCTCGTCCTATTCAGCAATTAGGACAATAATTAATGTCTATATATTGATACATGAAAATACTAAAATATGCTACATGTCATGAATCAATCACACCTATACATCTAGAGTATCCCTCAAATTTAAATAATTGCTACCAAAATCGACTTTCTGTTAGTACATGGAACTTTTCTTCCACCCAAGAATACTCGGTATGAAAATTTACAATCATATTTTATCTTTAGGTGGAGATCACTTTGAATACTTTTTACATTAGCCGAATCAAGTGAGTATTACGGATCCCTCTTGAATATTAATTGTAATTAAAAAAACTTATGTGGACTTTCCTGTAACGAAATGAACGGACCCCTAATTTGTTGCTAATATCGGATTCAGTTTTAGAAGACATTCTCATGAGCCACCACGTGACCTAGATTGCCATTTAAAAAAAATGGTGGCTAGAAATTATCGAGTTGCATGGAGGGGGCTGAAAATATTATAAAAAGACAAACCTTTTAAACCACTTCACGTGTCCCAGCGGTATATGATATGAATTTCCTTTCATAGACATACAGTTGTGCTCTTTGTGTTTATTCCTTGTGTTGTTACTGTTGACTGGGACCGTCAGTACTAGGTGGTTCTCTCACTAAAGAATTTAACGCTTTATATGTCAGAAATGAGATATTTTGTGAACAAGTGTTTCATATAACAGATGTATTTTTTAAATATCCCAAATATTTAAGCTCTGATAGTATTTAGAAAATATTCTATATATTTGTAATCATCTATCCAATAACATACAAAGAAAATATAAAAAACTTATCCCCACCAGTCCAGACAAATGCACTGAGTACGCCCCTGAACTAATTTTATTATTTACAAAGATTTTCAGTAGGTTTAGACCAACAAGTAATTTTAGGTAAATTCGGAAATCATGTTTTAAAGTATGACGTTTATGCTTATCAGGAAAAAGTAAAATATTCTAAAAGTATTTTACTGGATTTACCCGAGATGCATAGTTACTAATGAATATATAACCAGAAATTGCAAAATTGTTCAAAAAGGAATTACACATTAAAGCCTCAAAAAGCAATACAAATCATTTAGGATAAAAGAAAACACTAGTCGAATTTTATTACAAAAATCTTTGAGCTAATCATGAGTATTACATGATTAGCCTTATTTTTTACTATTTTTTTATATATATATATATATATATATATATATATATATATTATATATTTATATATAAAATAGTTAATCATAATTATATTCTAACAAAATAAGATATGGTAACATTATATTCGATTTTTTTATTATTATTGATTTAATTATTTTTCATAAAAGTGAAATGAAGAACAATTATTTAAATTGGTGTAAGTAAATCATTGACGCTATAATTACACTAATAACTAAAATGAGTTTTCTTTGCAATCGACATATAAATCATTAAATATTTTTTAAGAGGTACATTTTTGCGGTATAAATTGTATGTATTTATATTTTAGGGTAAACTAGTTAAATAGTGCCTAAACACGCAATAACGTGTAAATTTTTTGTTAATTTGGATATTTCTATATACGAAATTTTAATTATTCCTCTTTATGCAATATTCTAAATATTTAATCAATTCCAATAATTAAATACGCTCCATGTTTTCATCTCATTTATTAATTTTCAAGTTGAATGATTCTGAACAACTCCCAATATGAAATATGTTGATGAATATAGATAATGTTTTACTAATTGATTTAGCCGGTAACTGATTCAATTAGAATAATGAATAAAGTAAAAAAAAACATATTAGATAAATGCCTTAAATTAAAATTAAATTGTGTGTTTTTTTTAAATCCAGTAATGTCTTTTTCTAAATATCCTTTATCACGAAATATATGTTTGAATGTATCGGAAAAACCAACCAGTGAACCCGGCTTTACAGAATAGGTAATTTTTTAATATTTTTTCACGAGGGCGATTACAAATGAGATGCAAATTGCCGATATATTAAAAAAATAGACAAACGGCGACTATACATATACAGGGTGTACCGAAATTTAGGGTAAAAATTTTTACAGAGTAATTTATGTCACAAAAGAAGACTAAAATATCATCCAAACATATCCAAAATTACTTCGTTAGGGGGTTTCAACCCCAAGAATGATCTCCTCAGAAACTGGCATTTCCAAGTTCAAAGAAAGTTATGACATTGCGGTATTTTGGTAATTTTTAAACCATGAGTCGAATTCTGAATTCAGAAATATCAATACTAAATCAGGGGTGGTGTCCCGCATGGAAGAGGGAGAGGGAAAAGTCGCCCTAACTTGTTTCTGTGTAGATTTTTTCAATTTACAATTCCCAATTAAGAAAAATTAAGTTCTTTTGAAAAAAAGGTACTCTTGGTTTAAATTTTTCTCGAAAACGGTGTATTCTAACAAATTAAATCAAGAGTACCTTTCTTTACCAAAAATTTTATAAACTTGAATTGTAGTCTACTCGAGAAAAGTTAGGGCGATTTTTCTCCTCTCCCCCTCCTATTTGGAACGCCACTAATTTAATATTGAAATTTTTGACTACAGGATTCGACTCAGCGTATAAAAATTACGAAAATACTCAAATTTCATAATTTAGTCTTTAAACGTTTCGACCATATTTTGGAAAAACTATCTTCATAGGGCATCATTCTCGGAGCTTTAGCACCTTAACGAAACAGTTTTCGATATATGTTTAAACGACAGTTTAGACTTCTTTTATGACATAGAAAAAATATTGACACTTAATTTCGGGACTCTGGACTTCTGGACTGTAACGATAGCGCGGATTAATATTTTGCCTTGAAGATGATATTGTCAATTATGTGCTTTTGTATCATGATGTGGTTGAAGATTCTTCACATTTTAAAAATATTTTAAGTATCACAAAGTAAGGTGACACAAAGAAACATTATTTTTAAATAGATGATCACTCAACATTCAAGTTCATTTTTGAATTATACGTGTAATTCCAAAACTTTTTTATTATATGTTTAATATTCGAAAATCTTAGTTTTAGAGATAATTGAATTAAAATAAAAATTTTGCATTTGCTAGCTGGCTTCTGCTTATTTTCAAAATAATATCTAAATTTATAATCTATTTTGAACAAATTGTCAGTAGAACGAAGTTGCCACGGAAAACAATGTCACTGACTGGATGACATTAGGAATCTACATAGTTAGGTTCATTTTGAAGTTAAACTATTTTACTGACAAGTTTATTGTCTAGCAGTTGATACCTAAAATGAATTTTGCGAGACGTTAATCCATGTGCTTTTTTTTTGGGACAGACAGATAAAAAAATGCCTTTTAGCCGAAAGCTTATACAAGCCAAAATATCCAGAACGGCGAGCACCCAGGCGTTTTCAAATTGTAATGGAACGTTTCGATCCAATGAGGAGTGTGCAACGTCTAAAACGTAAAATTGTCAATAAAATAGTGGATAATGAAAAAAAATTCGAAATATTATTACAAGTTTATTGTGTGATACGTCACAGTCAACAGCAAACCGAGCAATGCACAAGTAAAAATACCAGCCATACCAAATTGAACTTCATCAAGCACTTCACTGTATGATGAAGATATATTTATGAGTAATGGTGCTATCAATAGGCACAATATGCATTATTTTGCATAGGAGAACCGTCACTTGGTCCGTGAAGTTTAAGACCAAAATCATTTATCGGTGGTTTGTTGGACTGCCGCCAAGTTCTTGCGATCTTACCTCATTAGATTTTTTTTTATGGGGCCACATAAAATATAGAATATATATCACAAAACCTACGACCGGAGATGACCTAATTATTATAATTAAGGAAGTATGTCAAACAATAACACGAACCATGTTAGCTAATGCCTGGAAAATATTGTTAAAAGAATTAAAATGTATATTGAACAAGAAGGGCATATTTCCGAACATTTATTAAGAAGAAACTGATTTTTTTAGATTACGAAATTAAAATGTTCCTTTAGTTTTAGTGTAAATATAATACATAATTTCACTAAACACTCATAACAATAAGTTGTTTGAAATAGAAGAGCATAATATACTAGGAAAATTAAGATTTTTCGAAAACTGTTAGAGAGAGGTTCTATTCTATCATTGTTATTAAAATTTGCAGAGTTTTAGGTGAGGTATATAATGGCAGAAAAATATACAGAGTGTTCCATTTAAAAAAGTGAGATTTTTTAATAAAAAGATTTGTGAGTTTGGGCCTCTAGAGAAAACACCTTGTAATTAAAATTTGAAATATTTTAGAATATTTATGTTTACTTGATTTTTCCTTTACTTCGGATTCTAATTTTATATGACCTAGGATCAAAATTTAGGTAGTGTTTTCACAATAAACTCAACATTTTTATTTTAATTCAAATTATCTCTAAAACCATTAGGATTTTCAAATATTAAACATAAAAAAGTCTTGGAATTACACGTAGAAATAAAAAATGGACTCAAATATAGGGTGATCCATTTAAAAAAATGTATCTTTGTGAGCGCATTCTGTACGAACCAAAATATTTTTAAAATGTGGAGAATCTCTAACCATATCGTGATACAAAGGAATATTATTCAAAAATATCATCTTGAAAGCCAAAGATTTCTGAGATCTATCGTTGACTCACCCTGTATATTATTATTTTTGTTTGACAGCCCAAGACAAGAATTATCTACCCTTGAAATACCTTTTTTATTTCTTACGTGGCAGCCTACGTCGCGTATTTTTGGGTATCACACTTAACTGCCGATTGATATTTCTAGGCTAGGTATTTTCATATCAACCTTCTCAAAACAGTTTCCTTTCTTGTAAAGATAAAAATAAGATAGTATTCCGGATAAAAATAAGATAGTATTCCGTACAAAATATTTTTATTCTCATTATGCAGCACTATACTAATCTAAAGGAAAAGGCGTTTCTGTTTTACTAACAATGTTAAAGTGAGTTAATATATGCACGCTTAAGTTCTTAACTTTCCAAAACTGTAATACGGTAATTCGATTTACGTGAATTCGCTACGGTTTAGTGCTAAACGCTTGCCGTATACGTGTCACGGCAACTCTGAGAGGACCTTAACTCAGATTCCGAGTTTGAAATAATAGTTATCTATAATTATTATAATGAAAGGAAATACACGTTTTGGAACAGGAAAATAGGATGATTTAGGTGACTTACCATGTCAGAACCAATAGCTATGAAAAGCGTACCATATCTATTAAATAATTTTTGAGTAATCAAGGACGAGGACCGCAAAATGTAAAGCCACCTTCCGTATTTATCCTTCTATAAAGATAAAACTATATTTTTCGGTTTTGATGTTCACCTTGTTTATTCCTAAGAAATTTCCCTAGCAGTTAAAATAAACCACTCGCTATTTTTACGAAAATTTAATTCCTTGTAAGTTTGTTTTTTTTTAATTAATTACCTTTATTCAAGTATTACTGTTACCGCAGACAATATTATCACTATAATAAAATCCTTGACAATACAATAAATATTCGTACCGGAGAAAAGACTTAATATTTATGTTTGCAAGGCAAAAACCATTTAAATCGCAATGGTGTGCATATATATATATATATATATATATATATATATATATATATATATATATATATATATATATACATATATAGTTTTAAGTTTTTGATAAATTCATTTTAAGATACCTCAGTTTTAAATAAAGCTGGAAGTTTGTTTAATGTTCTTATTGCCTTAGAAATAGGATTCTACTCCAAATTTAAAAAAACTTTTATTTCATAGGAATTTTTATGTAGTTTTTAAATTTGTGTAAGCTTTGCCTAAGATGTTTTGTCGTTACTTTATAAAGGGTTACAACTCAAATCACAACTGAATTTTCGGATTTATTTTAGCAAATGCTAAAGTTCTGACTTATTTTAAAAGGGTTTCAAAAAGTATGACTTTTTACGGATCTTTAAAAAAAACCAAAAAACTGAAAATGGCAATATTATCTTGAAAAGTGGGCATTAAGTAAGCGAAATTTACTAACACTGGGTAACGGGCTGAATGTTCGGATTTTAGGGTTGGTTTTTATACGACACTGATATTTTTGTAATGTATGTAGCACCGTAAAACATATTTTTAGAACCCTTACATTTTTTGAGATACAGGGTGACTTTGAAACATTTTACTTAGGCACTCCTCGTTTCTTGTTTTCCTGGAACTTACGTGAGAGGAAAAAACTTATTCCCATAGAGTATTCGTTTAGAATCTAGTAGTGAGCACAGATTTTTATAAAAGTTACGCCTAATGATACAACAGATTACAACCAGACAAAATGGTTAACTACAGTAGGTGATAATTATTCTGCAAACCAAACATGCTAACGGTGGTTTGCAGGTAAAAGAGCGCTAGTTGGTGGAGCGTTCCCCGGTTGATCAATTTTCTCTAAATTTAAAAGATTTTTAGGTATACAAAAGCAATGGTTAATCTGACGAATAACAAGATTGTCAATTAGCCCTTGAGTTTATATAACATTGAAAAAGTTATTTCAGAAAAAAGTGATTAAAAGAAGAAATTCCGATTTTTAACGGTGTGGGATATTTAAAATTCTCAAAAAGGAAACACTTTTAGCCAAAAAAAAACCCTCATTAAAAGTAGGCATTTGAAACTTTACAGTAATAACTAAATATTAAGTAACATCATAATTTCTAAGATTTCTATTTGGGGTTGGTCAAGAGATTTTCGAGAATTCTGGGGAAAGTATTCAAATTTAAAAATCAATTTGATTATTTACCACATGAAGAGCAAACTTTTCAATGTAACAATATTTAGTTATGACTGGAAGTTGTCACCCAAGATGTATATGGTAACCATAATATATCAAAATCAAATCGTACACATATTTTAAAACTAGATAAAATTAACAACCTTACAAAAAGTTAAATTTTCATTAAAAAACGATTGCCCCACTGGCTTGTGGAGCAATATATTCTGAATTTACATATTAGTTAATCAATTCCTACATATATTTTAATACATTATTGAATTAATTTCTAAATAAAGAACAACATTTTTTTGACTAGCACTTTGCTTTATTGGTAATTAATATATTTTTTATTTATTACCGTGAAATAGACATATATTTAAAAAATATGTTTCTTTATATTTTTATGATCGAAAATTCCTAAAATCTTTTAAATATTGATTGAATATAAATTCACTTAATATATAATAACTAATAATAGAAGGTAAGTAGGTCATGGTAAGGAATTATTATATTAAATACAGAAGAAAATTAAATTGCCAAAGTTATAATATATTTGTCACCAACTCCCATATCTTGTCCTGTTTAAATCAATGGAATCCTCTTAGAAAATGTGTAAACAGTGGTTACACGCATGTGTTACCCCGTACACGTTGATTCATACGGTCGCATGTTTTACTAAGGTAAATGAGCTTGTACCTTACCCTTTAGTTTGAATATAAATTATGTAGATTATAAGAGGAAGTTAATAAGTATGGTAGCAGGTAGAATTAACGTTAAGTTCTTTGATACAATATATACAATAATAAAAAAAAATGGTCTTTTTTAGTTAGGGAATGCCAGACATTGGGTAAAAAACATGTTGAAGACGGGGTCATTACATGTACATATGAAATAAAATGTATTTGAGTCACAAATAAAAAACCTATACAAGAGTCTAATGAATAATTGAAATTCTGAAATATGTAAATATAGGATTTAAAACATTTTTAAAATACAGTAAATATAAAATATTTTTCTGATTTGTCGGAATTTAAGGGTGCCGTTGCTCGTATTTTCGAGAACTACCGTACCGAAGTCTAGGCTAATGGAGTATGTTATTAGTTTTTATTTTGTGGTTGGTTGCAACAAGTATAATTTATTAATATTTTTATTTGTATGTAATTTGCAACTAATTATTTATTTTGTAAAATAAATATACAAAATGTGTTGTGGAATTCATCGATTTATCCAATATACTGAACATATGACAAAATTAGGGACAGCTCTGTGCTACAATAGATCCAAGATATGCTGGAATTAGAGACAGTAGGCATTTTTGCCATTAATATCGAATAATGTTAATACGAAAATAATGATAAACAAATAAAATGATTAAATGGTTTCCAAATAATTAACAATTACATCTGTAAATATAGCAAAATACATTACTTAAAAACCGCATACATAAAGCTTACCGAAAGTTAAAATTGAATAGACATATCTCTTAACCTGCAGAAAATAGGGGCACCTACCTTAATTGATTATTATCTCAATATTCCGATAAATATCTCACAAAAACGATTATTTGTATGACGGTCTTTTCCTAGTATACAATAGTTGTATAGTTAGTATACGATTTTACAAATTCATTACAATGTATACAATTTGTTGTTTTAGACCAAGATACCAATTATATATAGCAAACAACTTGTGTAGACACAGAAAACAATTGTTTAACAAATATATTCTCTATCTTAGCGAATTCCTTTATTCGTTAAATACAAATTACTTTTTCTTTTAATGTATTTTTAATAAAGGCTGTACAAAATATTAAAACTACTAATCAATTTAGTAAGAATAACAGTTGAAATGGTCAAATTTTCTCAGCGAAAAATTTAAATTAAATGCAGTTAAGTACCGCAACATCCTAATTTCACCTAAAAAGAAAAATTCATTTCATTAGTGTTATGGCAAAGTACTTATCCTGTACCTGAGTACAATACGTCCGTTTCCACATCCTACTAGTAGCTACAAGAAAAATGTTTTACTCCCTTATTATCCAGCTACTATTGAAAATAACCTACTATTTTATTTAGTACCTACTCTCATTCAGATCTTTTAATGTCATCATAAAAGGCAGTTTGTTGTTTTAAACGCCTCAACATATTCTTCTCACTTAACTGTGTTAATAGCCCATTATTATGCACCTGCCTATCAAAAACAGAAAGCCGGGATAAAAGTTAACGATGTTTCCACAAACGTTCGAACTAGATGTAAACAAATATTTAATACGATATATGAAATAGTATAATATCTAGTGAGAATATCTGAACTTCGTTAAACTTTACAAACTACCTACTATGCAATTCAAATGCAAACTTGTAAACAAAATGGTTTGTTCTCAAACGGTTTTTGCATTTTGTGGGAGCGTATTTTGTTAACATTTTCGTGAAGGTTTGAGCTTTAAAAAATACTTTAATCTGGTATGTATTACAAGAGTATATTTTTTACACGAATTTTGCCATGAGGACGAATTTGCATATCTAATGTTGATTTTAAGTGTAAATGCTTAATAATAATGCTATTACAAAGAAAAATAAATTTTCAAATTTTTGATATGTTTATGTTTATGATTTTTTTTCCTGAAAATATGTTTTTTCCAATATTTTCCACTCTGCATTAAACACTCTTTTGAATTGTTTTGATTTCCTTAAAGCAATTTGAGAAAAGTGATTACAAATTTTAATTTTATGATTGTAATTGTATGTTTAATTTTGTTATAAGTGCATTTCATTGTATGATTAATTTAATATTATAATCTACTACTTTAGTATTAAGTTTAGTGATTAATATGTACGCCTTGTTGGTTTGATTTACTTAGATTTTAGTAGTTTTGTTATTAGAAGCGGTTACATTGTTCATATTTAAGCGAAATATAAATTCAACACCTTTTGCAGCAAATTTCGGTACACACAGTGTCACCTCTCGATAAGTAGTTAATTTTGTACCTATATCTGAACTAAAGATATAAAGAATAATTTTCAGTAAATGGTACAAGTTTAGCGTTCGAATCATAGATGTTGCCAAAAAAAAATCAGTTCAAATATAATTGTTGGATTTATTTAATTTTGCCGAATTTAATAATTATATACTATATAAGAAAAACTTCAAATAGCATTTTAGACAATCTATTTATTTCACATATATTTTACAGAGTAGATATAAATTAAATTTTATTAATTTTGAAAACCTGTTTTCGAGTCCTTTATACAAGTATTGGGATTTTCGTTTTCCTTGGCTAGATATGCAGCATTTTTAGATTCGAGGGTATATTTTGTATAACTCTTCTGTCGCTGTAAAAAAAAAACAAATCATTAGTACCCCAATAAATTCTTTGATATAAATGAGTTAATATTATTTAATTGATATTATGAATTAATATTGAACTGTAAATACTTGTATTAAAAAAAAAGGTTGCCTTGATAAATATTTCTTTTCAGATATACATAGGATTATTTTTAGACTATAGATACTATATATACACCACTTCATACTTTCTCTTAAATCTGCATTTTATTATTCGTGTTCCCTTTTGCTGTGAATATGGAACATATAAAGGTATTTTCATTTAAGTTAGACATAAATAAACCAAAGGTATTTCTCGATTCAATATTAATATTCTTACCTTTTTTTTTCCTGAGACTATATAAACTACAGCCTTCTTATAATTTCTATCAATGTTTGATGTTCCGAAATTCAGATCAACTTTTGTTTTGTCCATAGTTGCATAATTACTTGGAGCCTATTATAAACTGAAATTTCGTTACGTCTGCGTCTGATGCATTTCCTAAAATAAATAGTTAATAATTGTGTGAATAAATTCCTATTTTATGGTTAAATAATGAGTTTATACAGTTGAGAAAATTCTAATAAATTAAACTCAACTTACGTTTCATTTTTATGGCATTTAACTACTCCTGCATTAGCACATCATTTTTTTTTGACTCTTTGGTACTCTACTCCGGACTAATATTTGACTTTTCTGAGTGGTCCTTTTCCATTAGTACTAGAGTAATTAATTAAATATTATTTGTTTACGTTTATTTACGTTTCCATTTATGGCCATGGTGGACTTTTTAGATTTTATTAAAATTTCTTTTAAAGTATCAAGAGGAAGCAAGTGCCGCGATGATCAAGGGGCTTTCCAATTTAAGTCGTAATAAATTGGTGGCGCTCATTTCTTTTTTTTTCTCTCTTTTTCTTTTTTTAAGATTTCTTAAGTTTTCCCACGCCCTACTCTCTGGGTTAATTGAGCTAGGGCATCTACATTGCACGCTCTGTTGACCACGAGCTGTAATCTTGATACCTTTTTGTGATCGAAATAATTTAAAATAAAACAGTAATAATTATTATTATTAAATAAGAGCGTAGCAATCTTGTACCTTGGTTTTAAGAAAATCCAGGGTTACATGATTGTCATATTTAATCCAATGGCGTACTAATTTACTTTGTCAGATCCTATCATATCTCTTTCATTTTTTTTTAAATTAGGGTTAGTATTCTAAAATATGTAATAGATATTTTTACTCCTTTTACTGTTTTTAAGAAAAGACCAACTTCGAAGCTCAAGACGGTTTTTTGTTTTGTACAAATATTAACCATAAGCGGAGTAATTTTGTTTACGTTGGTAAAATGAATTTTGTAAAGGCATAAATTATGTTTTTAACGCCGTTGCCCTAAGTGACATTTTTGTAACTGTTTTGGAGAAACAAAAACAGGCCTCTATTTAACATGTGAAATAAAATTTTTAGATACATTTTTTATTTTGCAGGTTAAAAGAAGTGTGAGAATCTCAATTTTTTATGATGAACTTTCATAATAAGTACTAAGTTATTAATAAGTATTAAGAACATTGTAAAGAAACATGATTAATGACGAATTCAATTAATTAAATTAATCTAAGATCGTAATAGATCATCATTTTTAACTAATTTATTTAGTTTTTATAATAGTAATTAAACTAAATCAAAGTATTGATATAAATTATTTAAAATTTCTTTGAATGGTACTATTAGTAACATTAGCAATACAACAAAATATTCTACATTTTTGTAATTGATGCAATTTCTACCTATTTCACCTCAAAAACTCATAAGATCCAACATCAAATTTACCAATACTAATTTTATACTTTCACTCTTTCTATATGACATCCACGCACAATTTGTAACTCTTTCTGCAAGTTTTTAAAGTTTTAAAATAAAAAAAAACTTTAAATCTTTCAGAGCAACAATAACCCGCATTCCAATTTTTTTCTAACTACTGCCTAATTCCAGAAAAAGCTCTATACATTAATAATTCAATCAATTCTTTATTATTTTACGCCAAAAAACCTTTATTTAAAACCCACACTTACAAGGACACCACTCTTGAATACTTAAAAACCACATAAAAACATCTTTAGAAATACTTACCAATGCTCAAACTGTACCTCTGGCACTTAATATTCCAAACACTTTCGGCAACAATTTTACGAAAATTCAACAATTTTTGGGTACTCTAACACTTTTAAAGTTTTAATGCCCAATGATCAATCACAATACTACGTTCATTAATAATTCAATCATTAATAATATTTTATTAATATTATCACTGTATATAGATTATTATTAATTTTTTCGTGAACTTTAAATTGCGATAAAAAATGTATATTTTATAGTTATATAGTATTTAACTCATAGCTAGACAGTGTTTTTTTACTTGTTAAAAAACACCCTTTTAGCCATTTGATATATAAAATACTATTTCTTTATATTAACAATTTTTAAGAAAAATTATACCTAATTTTTTTTCTTTATCAGTAGTCTTGTGCGGTACATGAATGAACTATTTTCTAAATGACGTCTATATTATCAGATTAATCACCTTTAAAATTTTGACCGAAATACGAATTAATTTTGCACTCTGTACCATATACAGACAAATTGTCCACGAGTAAAAAAATTCTTTAGTATTAAAACCCTGTACTTTATTGGGTAAATAAGCAACTATTATTTTTAAATACCTATCTGGATTTTTTATTTAATATTTTATGGTTTTCACCTCCTAAAACCAATTATGTCTCAAAATGTAATGAAGAATCCGGTCCCAATTTAAAATTATATGGTTGATCGTTGGAATCCAAAAAACGGAATATCAGATTAAACAATTAAAACTTCTTAAAGTTAGTCTTTTCAAAATGTGTATCTAATGTAGAAGGAACAATTCTGGATAAAATGCACTTTTAAAAAAAATTCAAAAAAAATATCAGAAATTTATTTTTTCGTAATATCCCATTTATTAAGCAGATATACTTAAAATAAAAATTATTTCAGATTTGTAAATTCACATCCTTGACAAATTTCGTGTAAAAAATATACTTTTGTGCTACCCCTAGTACAAACCATATTCGAGCAACTTTTAAAATTCAGATCCTCCGAAAAGTTTAACAAAACATGTAATGTTTGTAAAAAATTCCCTCCTTATGAATTTTTCCTTTTATTTGGAGTAGTATAATGTGACCCAATTTAGTTCTGCTTATAATCATTTAGTAATACATGTTTGTTATATTTTCAAACATTTTTATTGAGTGCCAATTTTTTCCACCATAATGGATTCCTACCAATATTTTACCATTTTTCTACTTATGCCACACTTGATTCTTGGGCATAATTTAAAATAAAGAGAATAAGAAATCCTTACACTGATTTTTTTAAGATTGCCATTTTGTTTCATCAAGGTAAATTCGTACCAGTTTATCCTCATATCAGTTTGAATTTTTCTGTAAAATTTGAAGTTAATGGAATAAGATTTTCCACATTGATTTTTTTAAACCATTTAAACATAAACGTACCACAATTTTACTATTTTATCTCTATGCCACACTTAATGTTTGCACACAATTTGAAATTGCTCTAATAAGTAGTTTTTCAGGCTGATTTTATTAGACCGTTATTTTATATTGCTATCTTGGATTAGTACCAAAATGTTACCAGTTTATTCCTATATAAACTTGATTGTTGTGCAAAATTTAGGGTAAATTGGATAATAAATTTTTAGTAATAATGCCACTTGACCGTTATTTTGTTCCGCAATATTGGATCTTTGCAAAATATTACCAGGCCATTTCCATACGATTATTTATTTTTGACCAAAATTTCGGGTAAGTAATTTTTTGCTATGCCGCGAACTCACAGACAGACCGACGAAATTGAGAAAGTATATTTTTGGTATCTAGGGACGCTAAAACGATATGTAAAACCTGGAAGGGTGATATTTTCACGATAAAATTTTTTTATGAGAGTCATTTTGTTCCGCCATCTTGAATTCGTACCACAATTTTACCAGTTCATCTCTATACCACAATTAATTCTTGCACAAAATTTATAATCAATTTATTAAGTAGTTCTTTCAATTTTGTTTCACCATTTTGAATTTGATATTTTGCCAGTCGATTCCTACGTAATATTTGATTTTGGTGTATAGTAAATTGGATAAACAGTTTATTAGTAATATGTTCTTTACATTTTACTGGACCGCCATTTTGTTTCGCCATCTCGGATTTTTACCAAAATAACTAGGTAATTCCCATACCACCCCCTAATTTTTCACCAAAATTTAAAGTCAATCAATCAATCAACAAGCAAACGGAATCGAGAAAACATGTTTATTTACGACCACATATGTAGTGCTGACATTACTGACTTTTAAAAATGTCACATTATCATCCTTCTTCCAGTTCCCTCACCCGTTCCTTTATTAAACATTTTTTTAAATACGCAACATCAACAAGAATAAACAAGAAAATTAACGCGATATTCTTAGCTTTTTTTCGACACACCAATGTCTTTTCATATCTTCCCCAACTTTTATCTGGAAGTAAACTTGCTTCTGTTCTTTCTCCAGCTTCTTTAAGTTCTGGTTGAGAACCAGTGTCCAAATAGTCTGCATTATCATTACTTTCTGACATCATTTTGGCTTTTTTTTGTTACAAATTCGAATGAACGAACGAGAAATTACAAATTGCCAAAAGTTGTATATATTTTACAGGTTTTGAAGGTTTGCGCCATACCAACCAGTCTCCATTAACGCGCCCCTAATACCGGTGATATATGAAAACATTAAGACAAAAAGTGACAAATTTTGGCATTTTTTTTACATTTCTTCATTTTCAGAATAAAATTACTGTCTCGAGATTTAGCTAATCCCGATGCTACGCGTCTCGTTTAACAATATAAATCTCTCGACAGTAATGAAACACTTCCCTACTCGTTAAGTAATATTTTATTTTCGGCATCTAGAAATCTTGAAACCTAAAGATTCGTAAAAATCTTCTAGGGCCAGGTTCACAATATGTGGTGACCAAAAAGTCTGGGTTAGTAGCTATAGATTCATTTGAGAATGCACCTTCTCAACCAAAAAAACCATAGTAAATATCCATAACCCAATAGTTATGGTTATTTACACATCTTGTAAAACTGGGTCTAAGGGTGTCTTTTCCACGATTACAATGCTTCCCTTTTATGAGGAGGTAAAAACCGTTTGAAAATAAACGATTTTATTTTCAAATTACAGTCATTTAAATTAAAGTTAATTTTAAAAAATTGCACAGTAGTTTAGTTGAATTCCTTTGATTCCTTATGTGATTTTATTAAAAGAAGGTTAAAAAGAATGGGTATAAACCCGGGAATAGAAATTTTTAAGCGACTTCTGTATTTAATTGATCTAAAGGAAATGCAAGCCTTATGGATCAGCAGTCATTCGGTATCAAGCTTACCCAGCAGACAAAGGCGGAGACTTGGTGGACAAGTACGCCCTGGGCATTTTTTAAGGCGAAGGCCTCCAAGAGTGGGGCAGAATAAATTTTATATAGGACAGACTGGAAACATTTTTCACTTTCTTTTTGTTGTGTAAGTGTAAAGGATGTGTCCTCCAGGACCGGCTTTCTTGTACTAAAAACGGAGGTTTTTCTCAACCAGGGAGCTACGGTTCCCTCCAGAAATGACAGTTTTAAGTAAAAAGTGCTTATTGACACCCGCACCCCGGCAACCTATCCTCGCACTTAGCTACCGAGATTCCAGCAGTCTTAGAAATTGATCCGAAGACCTTTAGTCGATGGCGATTCATATCCAGGCTTGGTCCCTGCTCGCCACCATCTAAACACCTATGAAATGGGTTTAGATTTTAAGAGGAGAAAACAGGAGACTTCAGGAAGTAAAGCAAAATACGGCGAATCCTGAGATTTAAAATCAAACCGGGAATGTTGCCGGATGATAACAGAGAGTTTACAAAGTATATTAGAGACTATTAGCTATATAACAGCCATTTAGATTTTGGCCATCTTTAAGGCTTCATGGAAACATTAGAAATAGTGCGCTACGTCTCCAGGAGTTGAGTATAGACAGACAGGAAACCCTACTCCCTAGTTCAAATCCCAGGAACCCCTGTTATAGTATGGCCTTACGGAATACGAGCCCCCAAATATAGAAAAAATCGTATTTGCATCGCATGGACCTTCCGGGACCTACAAGAAGTCCACAAAATATCTGTCACCCAGCAGTAAAAAGGAATAGGATCCACGGAGATTTTAGAAACCAATCATTGACCCTAGGTAATAATCAGTAGCTGGCCTATCGAGTCATGAAGTAGCATCCGGGAGCGGTTTTGTATCTGCTACAACACAAATGGCGTCCGGAAATAACACCAAGAAATTAACATGGAAGAAACCGTACGTCGCGATAGCCTCGACCCTAATACCATCACGTTTTTACTCACCCTTCGACCTTCCACGATTTTTTCATACCTTTCAATAATTTGTTTTTAGACCCTTTGTTTTAACATAACTAGATATATTTGAAAATTGTTTCTACCTTAACTGGCGGATAAATAGTTACACATAGTAAAAACAACGGAATTGGTTTTCGACTTGTAAAAACTAACTAGAGCAAAAGTATCTAAATTTTTCCACCAAATTTGATACTTTTTTTTGACTGACATTTATTTGTATTTAACTGTAAACTGCTTACTTATTTAGTGTTATGTTTTTCGAAACACAGTATAAAAATACATATTTATTTCACTAAGTAGAAAGGCGCAAGATTTAATGCTGGCGTAGATGAGGCTAGGAAACTAGCATTACATCTGCTTCTCGGCCGCGTGAAACATAATTTTTTCCTCTAATGGTATTAAAAGTTTCCGGAGAAGATAAAATTGTGTCATTTCTATATTTAAACCTCTAATAATCATTTTGTATTTACTTATTGTCACTCTTGATTTCATTTTTGATTTACATTATTATATGGACGAACGTTGCATAGCAACGAAAGTTTGTATTCCTTACAGGCAGTAAAAAGCCCATTTACTGCCCAAGCACTCAAAAGCACACTTTTTGGGCCTTTCAGGTCAACCGCTTTTAATGTCATTTAAAGAAAAAATACCTAATTAAACAGTTTAATTTTCCTTCGTAAACCCTCGTACAAGAGAAGCATTGTAATCGCGAAAAAATCACCTTTCCAGGTTTTTACAGATCTTCACGTTTTGGGGTTCCTAGATGGAAAAAACGTGTTTTCTCAAGTTCAAAAATTACTTATCCGATTGACCTCAAATTTTGGTCAAAAATCAGGAGCTATAAGGGGATAGAATGGTTACATTTTGGCAAAATCCACTAAGATGGAACAAAATGACGGCCTAGTGAAATTTGAAAAAGATTATTACTAAAAAACTTCTCAACGTAGTTGAAATTCATCCATGTACATCATTTTTAAGGTACTCCCTATGAGAAGAATTCTAGAACTCTTGAAAACTGCCTTAAGCTCTGTTCGTTTACAACCCAAACCTAGTTTAGATGCGTTTAAACCAATAACATTCTAATTTAAAATTAACTAAGGAAATTGAACCAGTTTCCTTTTCTTGATATGTTAGTGTAAAAAAAGAGAACTGTTTATAACACTTATGAATAGATATTTAAATTTTAGTTCTTAGCACTATCCATCTGAGAAAAAATCAGTTATCAATGTGCGTTGGAAACTCAGTTCCGAAGGAAACAGAGAAACTAATTAAAGCTTTAAAATTAGGCATATATTGCCACTCTTGCATACTAAATCATCAAGTCGTGCAGTCTGACTGGCAAATTGCATGAAATCTGCGTATAAGCAGTATTTGAGCTATCCCGCGTTCAGCCAAACTTACCTACAGACTGAAGGAAATGGGAGAGCAGGTTTTCGGGGTCCAGGAACCCTAAAACGCAAAGATCTGCAAAAATCCCTAAGGGTAATTTTTTCGCTATTCCAATACTACATATTAAGAAACAAACATTACTTTTTAAATCAATTACAGTAATTTATTTAAATTAAAAATATCGCACTGACTGCGCAAAACTTATTAAAATATTTGTCGTGTTCGGGTCACATAATTATTATTTTTTTCTCTATAGATGTATTTAAACATAAACATTTTACCGAATATATACGGTTATTTGAACACAGAAAAACTTAAACCTAACCTAGTCAAGCCTTTAAACATTAAAAATAAACAGGGCTCACTTGATAAAAGCTGAACCGAAAGCAATAAAGCAAAGAAAATTATGTGTTGGCCTGAAAACTGGAACACGGCTATTAAGAGTTAGACGCCCACGTCGTAAAGAGGTTTCTGTTCACCGAAAATGTAAAATAAGCTAATGGTTAATTTATGACTTGGAAGATTGAACGACTATAATTAGTAACAAACACACTTGTTGTCTTGAGGAAAGTCAAATGAATATAAAGTGCTGATCATTATAATATATTATGTATATATATATATATATATATATATATATATATATATATATATATATATATATATATATATATATATATATATATATATATATATATATATATATATGGTATATATATATATATATATATATATATATATATATATATATATATATATATATATATATATATATATATATATATATATATATATATATATATATATATATATATATATATATATATATATATATATATATATATATATATATATATATATATATATATATATATATTTATAGGTATATATATATATATATTTATATATATATATATATATATATATATATATATATATATATATATATATATATATATATATATATATATATATATATATATATATATATATATATATATATATATATATATATATATATATATATATATATATATATATATAGATAAAAATGCTCTTTCACACATCTTTATCAAAAGTTCTTGGCCGGAAAAGATAAATATAGAATGAATAGCAAAAATTAATAATTTCTGAAGGCGCAAAACGACCTACAAGAAGAATTGGTTTCGATTATGTCACAGGGTACCCTCCTGCGATCATGATTTCTGGGCCTCTACCCTGATCAGGCAGGCTTGTACTCAGGGAGATCTGAAATATCAGATTCCTCGATATGACAAAATCGAAAACGAAACGTCTATCATACTGAAACAGTACTACATCTATTATTTCAGATCTCCCTGGGTACAAGCCTGCCTGATGAGGGTAGAGGCCCAGAAATCATGATCACAGAAGGGTATCCTGTAACATAATCGAAAGCAATTCTTCTTGTAAGCCGTTTTGCACCTGCAGAAATTATTAATTTTTGCTATTTTACATTAGAGGGGGCTAGTGAGTGAGTGATTCGGTTCGCGTGATCCGATCTTTGATTTTAATGAATGACTCGAGTCACTCATCTTAAAATCACTCTAGTCTCGAATCTCAAACGACTGCTAAGTTCACTTACTATGTATACTCTCTGACTCCTGTTTCAGCTCTCATTACTTTTGTACAGCGGAACAATCTGTGAACCGTTCTTTGTTTCATACATGGCAGTCGGCCCCGGATGAATTAAATATTATTTAATTGTCAATATTTTCACATAACTGATAG
Organism: Kuschelorhynchus macadamiae; assembly: GCA_030620095.1. Lineage (NCBI taxonomy): Eukaryota > Metazoa > Arthropoda > Insecta > Coleoptera > Curculionidae > Kuschelorhynchus > Kuschelorhynchus macadamiae. The sequence goes on from JAUTXW010000186.1 coordinate 318,239, forward strand.
ACGCAAGTGGTTTTTCATTCGCTTATTTTTTATTCCTAATACTAAAAGAAACATAATTTGTTTATTTCCATGCTAATCAATAATGATTATAAATGAGTGTAATTCATACTTGCCCCCCAGATTTTCAGATAATAATAAAATGAAATTAATACATGATAAATAAAATATAATGACAATTAGAACATTACAAAATATATTTAAGTATTTATAATTTACAAAAGCAAACAAAACCTATAACTTAAGAAGTTATACGAGTAAAGTATTCCCACACTACACCCGTTTTTTTTTTCTAATCTTGACATTGCTAGTTAACTTTTAATTTTCAAAATATTACCCAAGTTTCACACTGTTAAAATAATTGCGAATGATACCAATGATTAAAATATCATATCAACTAAACACATCTACGCAGCATTCAGAATCCGGGGAATTACTAGCCTTAATAACCATTAACCAAACATGAATAACATTCCAGAAATGTTCATCAAAATGCGTCATCTGTTAGTTAGGAGCAAAAATAACTTATCCGTCCGCATGCAAACCAAGTTGAAATCTGTAAATGCGAGTGATTCACTGAGCATCAGCAGTACGCCCGCGGCAGGCAAGAAATCCCAGGTATGCTCTGAACTCCGCTCCGATAAATGACTCGATGACTCGAGTCAGTGACACGATTCATTTAATGGTGATGACTCGACTGACTTATTTCAGATCTCCCTGGGTACAAGTCTGCCTGATGAAAGTAGAGGCCCAGAAATCATGATCGCAGGAGGTTACCTTGTGACATAATCGAAAGCAATTCTTATTGTAGGCCGTTTTGCACTTGCAGAAATTATTAATTTTTGCTATTCTACATATATCTTTTCCGGCCAAGAACTTTTGATAAAGATGTGTGAAAGCACACAGGGCAAGCAAACATTTATAAAAAGGCCTGATGGTATATTGTGATACGAGTAGGAATATGAACAAAAAATTATTTAAAATTAAAAGATAAATAAGCGATAGGGTTGCCCATACCTATGCCCATGATTGAACTAAAAATTGTTTGACACTCTCAAAATGTAGCCTTTGAATACCTATATGAAATAACTTAATCAAATAAGCCCTTACTGTTATGGAATACCTAAAAAAAACGTATTTTATTTGGCACCCTCTATCTCAAATATAGGGCATTTACAGTCATACTGGGTGGTGCAACCAAGATGGGGTGGACGATTGCGGGCAAACGGAGAGGAATTTGAAAAAAAATTTTGGGATATGATTGATAGTCAAGAACGCTGTGTTTTAAAATTATACCCATTATACAGGGTGGTCTGAAAAGTTCGTAGTGAACCAAACTTGTGTTTTTTAAATGGGATACCCGGTATATTATTATTTTAGTTGATTCTCCTATTCGTTGCGATCATTTTGATATAAGGTTAGTTGGGTCTAAAATTTATACCAAGGGAATGGGAAGAGGTTAAAGTGGAAAAAAGGGTTATACTCCGGCCATTTTTTGAAAACAATTGAAGCAGGTATGGAAAAACCAAATATTCTATAAAATGTATTGTATCTAGGACTACAATAATCGCTTGTAAGTCGTTCAAAATTATTCACTGTTATACAGGGTGGTCAAGTTTTGCAAATTTACCTTTGATTGAATTTTTTTAAATGGAACACCCTGTATATTTTACTTTCATGTTAAAGATAACATTACTAGCTTTCAGAAAATACCATATTTGATACCTTTCTGACCAACAGTTTTTCAGTAAATTAGATGTGAAATCAAAATTTCTTCATTTTAACACGAATTACTCTGAATTCACGTTGTTAAAATTGACAATTTAATATTAGGAGGCCATGATATCATCATAAATTGAACAAAAGATTGACAGTCCTGTCAAAACAGCAAAGTGTCAGAATATTGTCATCAGTAAATAATAAAGAAACGAGAAATGTTGCTTTCAAAAAAACGTAAAGTAATTAATAAACCAGTTACCAATGAAGATAATGCTTTGACAGTATTAATAACAGATCTTTTTTTACAAAAAAAATAAATTTAATATAAATCAACAAAAACAATGTAATTAAAACTTATAAAAGATGTTCAACTAAACCACCGTTTTGCTGAAGGCACATTTTGAGTATACCCATAAATGAAAGTTTCACTTTTCTCAAAGTCAGGTCTGAAATGTTGCGAAAACTGCTTATTATTCTCAACTTCATATCTTCCACTGTGGTTGGAACCTCTTTATAAACTTCTTCTTTAACATGTCCCCATAAAAAGAAATCTAGTGGCGTTAAATCGGGTGACCTCGCAGGCCACTTAACTGGTCCACCTCGCCCAATCCAATGCTCTCCTTTCCAGTTATTGAGAAAATGTCTTACATGGTAATGCGGGGGTGCTCCATCATGTTGGAACCATAAGGAATTTCTTAACATTAAAGGTAAATCTTCGAGCAATACGGGCAACTCATTTCTCAAAAAATTTAAATAGACTTCTCCCGTAAAATGCTCTTCAAAGAAATATGGTCCTATAACATGAGAGCCAATTATACCTCCCCAAACATTAATTGACCATTTATTTTGATCCGAATCCAATGTGGATTTTCGGTTGAATAATAGTGCATATTATGTTTGTTAACCAAGCCGTTGCTTTTAAAAGTTGCTTCATCTGAAAACAGCACCCTATCTACAAAACCTGGATTATCCCAAATTGTATTTAAAAACCAAATTGAAAACTCTTGTCGTTGGACGTAATCGCGATCATACAGTTCTTGGTGTAATTCAATGTGGTAGGCATGATATTTATGTTGTTTCAGAATCCGTTTAATACTAGTGCGTTCAATATCAGTAGCTCTCTCAATTTCCCTGGTACTTGTGTGTGGATTTTCTTGCACTGTTAATAACACTGTCAAAGCATTATCTTCATTGGTAACTGGTTTATTAATTACTTTACGTTTCTTAAAAGCAACATTGCCTGTTTCTTGAAACCTCTCTAATAAACTTGCAAAAGCTTCAGGTCTTGGTTTTTTTTCGGCATCGGGATATCGTACCCATAAACCCTGCTTGCTAGTAAAGGGTTTTTTTGACACTCGCCCAACATAAAAGTCATGTTTATCAACTCTGGAGTACTCAAACTCATTGTTACTTAACAATTTCTCGGCTTATCGTCAAAAAACAATAGTAATTGATGCCAATTCTCTGACACTTTGCGGTTTTGACAAGAATGTCAATCTTTCTTTTCATTTATGATTAAATCATGGCCTCCTTATATTATAGGTAGTCAATTTAAGCAACGTAAATAATACCGTTTCTGTTAGAATGGGTAAATTTTGGTTTCACGGTTAATTTACTAAAAAACTGTTGGTTAGAAAGATATCAAATAGGGTATTTTCTGAAAGCTGGCGATGTTATTTTTAATATGACAGTAAAATATATGGGGTGTTCCATTTAAAAAAATTCAATCCAAGGTAAATTTGCAAAACTTGACCACCCTGTATAACAGTGAATAATTTTGAACGACTTACAAACGATTATTGTAATCCTAGATACAATACATTTTAAAGAATATTTGGTTTTTCCATACCTGCTTCAATTGTTTTCAAAAAATGGCCGGAGTATAACCCTTTTTTCCACTTTAACCTCGTCCCATTCCCTTGGTATAAATTTTAGACCCAACAAACCTCATATCAAAATGATCGTAACGAATAGGAGAATCAACTAAAATAATAATATACCGGGTGTCCCATTTAAAAAAACACAAGTTTGGTTCACCACGAACTTTTCAGACCACCCTGTATAATGGGTATAATTTTAAAACACAGCGTTCTTGACTATCAATCATATCCCAAAAATGTTTTTTCAAATTCCTCTCCGTTTGCCTACAATCGTCCACCCCACCTTGGTTGCACCACCCTGTATATTTATAAAACCTTATTTTATACTTGAATACAACTAAAATTAGATCAGAGGTAGTATGTTGTGCCAAAGTCGTGCATCAAAATTTAATTTGTTGCTTTTACCTCAAAAATAACTTATATCACAAAATACTAAAATGCTTTTCTGTGTATTTTTACTTACCCTAAACAATAAAGCTACTAAATTTTGCACAAATCAATGGCGTACCTTTTTTTGTTCGAAAATCCGGAATATAGAATTTTTGGACAACCTGTATAACTGAGTCTGATTACAACATTAGTTGAAACTATACACAAGCAGATTTCTCTTTTGGCAAAAAGGTGCTTGTTATAGGACATTTGGTTTAACCTACTAAGAATAGGAACCAGTTTAGAAGCGTATTTTCTGGTATTAAGTATTTTGGGAATAGGTCGAATCTTTTTAAACCAGAAAGTAATTTTGTGTATATTGTATGGCTAAGCCAGTAATGATGAGAGAAGAAAATGAGAAGAAGGGATTAAGTAAATTTTGCTGCGAATTGTTCTGCAGCTAGCTAACTTGTTCCTTTTTCATCATCAGAAGTTAATTGGGGAAAGGAGCTGAATTTTTGACTTTTGGCAAGCGTACAAAAGAATTGGCTACCATTTTAGCGTCGAGAATTATATAATTGTAATAATTTCGATTATATCCGGGATTTGTAAATAAATTTCGGGAGGATCACTGGAAGAGAAACAAACAAACATGATTCCAAGGGAAGAAAAAGTTGACATCTTGTATCTCGAGATTAGCGGAATGAAAGCGATAAATACGTAGTTCAAGATGGCATGGATTCTACAACTTTCAGTTGCATGGGACAAATAGACAGAAATTAGACCATGGTCAGAGAAATCAGGAGAGCGGAAATGGGCCTGGGTAGGTGGTGAGAAAAAGATACGGTACAGTGGGTTTTGGATACATATGACAAAGAGTGGGAATAAGGTAGGTTGATGAGGTTGGTGCGACAATGGAAGCTTTACCTTGGGGGGTCGCTTTTGGTGAAGCTTAACTAGCCCTTACTATGAGTTAAAATAACGTCTTCAAGAGTAATGATTTCAGAAAAAGGAAATGTATAGATTAGGAAATCCACCTTAGACTAGACAAGACTAGTATGAGTCACATGATATCTGATATGTTCGATTAAAACTGAAAAGTCTTGTACATAATATATGGAGGGATACATAGTCTTGTACAGGATACATTACTACGACTAAAGGTGCAAACGCCTCTGATCAGACGGAACGAAGGGAATAGTCAAGAAACAAAGGTTATTGGTTGTATTTTTATAGCTTATTTTGGTTTTAATTAGGAAGAGCCAACCGATAATGGAGAATAAGAATAATATTTCGGAGGATCAGAAGATGCCGACGGAAAGGTATTTTGACTATCAAATATTTGACTTGAATACTCACTGTTTTTCACGTAATATTGTTTAACTTGGGTAAAATAACAAGAAAAAAAAAAGAAAATAAATAGATTAAAGAAATGAAGAAAATGGAAGAAATAACCAGGGCTGTAAACGCCAGGGAAGACTTTACTAGTCCTTGGTACGTATATCTGGGGATGTACTTTCTTGGGCGAGGAACTCTATTGTACTTTTTTTTTAATTTAAATAATAAAAAAACAGATTAAAATAAATATTTGCTTATAGACCACCCGGCCAAGGCCTAAGCGCAGCGTCTACACCCCGCAGTTAGATATCTGAAACTGAACTAATTTATTACACGTTTTATTAATAACAGGTACAGTAAGATGTAAAATTTAAAGTTGTCGTGTTACTAAATTTATTCCAGTTAAAAGTTCCGCCCTATATGTCATATATAACAGAATTATTGAAGCATTTCTAGTTTATGGAAATATTTAAATACCTCTAGCAACAAAATCTGTCTGTGGTGATGGCAGTGGTTTTCTAGCCAAAGCAGATCTAAAACCCCATTTTCCCCAACGCACTGCTAATTTAGTGTTGCATTAATGATGAACAGCGACAAATGAGGGATGTTTCGGCCTAATGACCGGGTAAAATTGAAGTTTAATAATCAAAGTAGCGGCCAGTCGACCGAGAGAAAATGTCAAATCCATAATCCACAGCCTAAATCTAAATTGAAACGGATGAATATACAATTAAGCAAGGATTTTGTTCTATAAATTTATATAGAAAAGGTGTTGAGTGTACTAAATTTGATATAATGGTATATAGTCCTGAACCTGGAGGGTCAAACCTAAAAAAAATAAGAAGCAGATCAATATTTTTTAAAATTTCTAATTATTTAAAAGCTCTTTTGAACTAACCAACGTTTACATTGTTAGAATTCCCGCAAGTTCAATTCAAAACGTCTGACCTCGCCTCAGTAGAGTTTATGAATGAAAAAGGGAATGTTCTGTTTACGTGATGTAACACACAGGCCTATTATGAAGGGGTAAAGATATAGAAAATCTCAATTAAATATTAAAAAACATATAACAACTTGTTTGTATGTAATATTTGTTAAGCAGAATTAGATTGCGTCAACTGGGTTAAATAAAACATAAGTAATCTGAAATTGCAAATTTCTAGAACCATCTTAAATTTGGTTGTTTGGGGTATACCGAAATATACCTATTTAAAATTTATCAAAAAATTTATACTAGGTATAGTAATGATTTGAAACGGACATTTAAATACAAAGATAAATTTTTCTCTTAGCCGAGGTAAATAAATTCGTTTTTCTTTCCACCGGAGGACGTAAAATAACATTTATTTCCTTGATTTGAGGCCGTAGAATTGAAATTTTTGGCGCAAACATCACTTTTAAGCCAAAAAATATATTAAACACATGTTTGCTTTTAGTTTAAAGTGACACAAATTTTTCTTATGTACTTCAGGAGAGAAATGCCTTTTTAGACCTCCAGTAAATTCTTTGCCTGTTTTAGTTAATATATCTCGAACATGGGGGCAAAGGACAAAATTATTATAGCATGATAATATCTCGATAAGTTTTAAGTTTTTAATGTTTTTTTGTTAACTTAATAACACATTTCTTCCCTTAATTACGAAACATTTCAAAAAGTCTCTAGCTAAAAATGGACTAAAATTTTAATACTTTACACTCAAAAGATGTTTCTATAGTAATTATATGTATTAATTAAAACATGATTAATGTGTTGAGATTTACTAAAATTATAATACTTCAGAAAATGTAAACAGACAATTTAACTAAAAAGTTATTTAAAGTGTTCATAATTGTGTGTGTAAATACTGTAAATAGTTATTAGTAGTTAATATTATAAAGTTACACAAAAAAATCGTTGTGGAATAACATTCATAGAATTTTCGCACTTTGTGAAAAATTAATGAATTTTAGAAAAGCTATTCAAACTAAATTTTAAGATGTCTTCATTTTTTTCTGAATTATATATATAATCGAGTGTTCTTTCTTATTTTTGATCTTCATGTAATGAAAAAATCATTTATTTTCTTTAAATATCACCAATTTTGTTTTGTCATATAGGATTCGCACTAAAATTTTCCAGTTTATTCCGGTTTCACATTTGATTATATTATATGTAGCCTTTCTTCCGCTTTTTTTTAAATTCATTACGCCGCTATCACATTTCATTTTTTTGCAAAATTCAAGATCCATTGGATAAATTAGTTTCTTAATACCAATTTTTTTAATATTTTATTTGCCGAAAATATTGGATTTTTATCAAAATGTTACCATTTCAGCCCCATAATATGATCATTAATTTTTCAGCAAAATCTAAGGTCAGTCGAATAAGTGGTTTTTGAGCTATGCGTAGCACATACAGACCAAGGGAAATTGAGAAACATGTTTCTCGATATTTAGGGACTTTAAAATGCTAAGATCTGCAAAAATTTCAAAGGGTGAAATTTTTTACGAATCCGGCTTAATATGAGTTAATTTTTTTTTGTTTGACGTCTACATTGCGATTGTTGCATGTAGTTTCGAAATGGTTTCTAAGTGTATTTTATCAGTGATTTGTTATTACAATCAAGTACAAACTAGAATTTTGCACAACACCGTGGTGCGAAATATCTAAAAAAATGATATTTTCTTTAATCTCCTTTTGACAGTTAAAGCTAACATGAATAAACAAATATTATGATCAACACTTAATATAGGTGCCTGTATTTTGCAAATAATACAGTACAGCAACATATTTTATTTTAATTGATGTAGCGAATGTATCTAAATCATTAGATAGTGTTCTGTAACTTAAAAAAAGAACAAAGACGCAGAATATAACAAGTTTGGATTATGACCTTTTCCTCACGAGTGAGTAAAGTTCATATGATGGTTCACGAGTGCATAACACGCTATTCCAAACGTATTTTAGTCTATACTTTTTCTACGACACTAAAAATATAGTGATTGCAAATAGATGTCGCTACTAGAACGTATTCCAATCCTTGTTATAGTATGATTCATATCGTAACAGTGATGGAGGTCGAACAAAAAAATATCTAACACGGCTAGTATTATTTTGTATTTCACCTTAATCTGTAAATAGAATAAAATGACAACTATAAAAGAACATTTGAATAATTTAAGGTTTCCAAGGCAACAGTTGATTGAGACAAACACCACTGGCTCGTTGTTTGATTATACTGATAGAAAGTAAGGTTTGTAATCAATTTTTCACACACCTAGCATTTATAAACAATATTAGTCACTAAAAATAAAACTTGTATTAATTATAACAACATAAAATTCACTTGAAATGCAGTCACACTTTGCTGCTATTTTTGACACATTATAAATTGTTATCGATCATGCCCTGCGCTCTCTCGTAATTTGACAGAACTCTGATTTTCATTTTTACGTACGTCGCTAGAATCGAGGATTTTGATTCCTATCACTTTATAGTCAAATTCAAATTTGTTGACGTTGACGCGCCGTTGTGGTTGGTTATGCTTTGTGTTGGATAACTGATTTTGTATAATTTTGATAGTTTTTCTGTTCGTAAGTACTTACAGCAGGGTGAATTGCGATTTTATTTGTTCTCAAATGATTTTAGTTAAGTAGATATTTAAGGCAATTTAACACTGAAAAAAAATCAATTTTGCTATCTAAATATTTCCCTAATTATATTATAACTAATATGAAAAAACTTTACGTAACTTTTATTTACGATTTATTGTGGCTTTTAAAACTCCCGTCGCAACAATTTTATTTTTTGAAATCCACATTTTTGTATTTTTTGACCACTCTGTATATCTGACCCAAGGTCCAATACTGTCAAAACTAATTTTTCTTCAAGAACCAACTGTTATCGAGATACATCTTTTGAGAAATGAATAAAGAAAAAGTTTCCCATTTGTTGCATACTTTATTACATAATCATTTGGTAATAACTTCATACCAATCAACAAACTGCAATTTATTCCAAAATGTTTAATTTAATTAAAAAATCATGGTTCTTGGGACTAGTCCGTATCAAATTGAAATTACTATCCGACGTTTCGCCTTCGATTGCACTAGGCATCTTCAGGGATCTTCACTCCACGAAATCTGAACACTGAATGAGCTCGGAGATATTCAGGCGGGCTTTTATACCCTACTTATTATATTATAAAATAGCCAGTAATATGCTGATGTTCAGCTACAGCAGATTGAACAATTTGTTTCTTTTTAATACATCGTTCATGTTCCTTAAGTCTACTTGATACTGAGCGTCCTGTGTCTCCAACATACACTTTTCCACAGAAGCAAGGCATTTTATATACTCCTTCGGTTTGGAAAGGTACAATATCTTTCGGAGATCGCAAGCATTGTCCAATCTTTTTATGTGTATTGAAGATTGTACATATGTTGGACCGCCGAAGTAATCGTCCTATTTTGTCTGTAGTGCCATGTATGTAGGGAAGAACAACACTACCTAACGGTGGCTCCTTATTACTCTCCTTTCGCGGAGTTGGTTTACTATATCTTCTAATTGAACACGTACTATCCTCAGTGCAATAGCCATTCCCTCTCAGAGCTGCGCTCAGTTTCTATGTTAGAGAATCTTGATCAGTCACTTAATAACCAATTTCGTTTGTACCGGATGGTGATTTGCATTTAAGTATCTATTTGTATGCGTCAGTTTTCTATACACAGAATGCCCTAATGTACCATTTTCCTTCCTTTGAACACATACATCTACAAAGGGAATCGTTCCATTAGATTCAATTTCCGTTGTGAACTTGATATTTTGGTGTTGTTGATTAAGATGGTCCAGAAATATAAGGAGATTACGCTGTTCATGAGGCCAAACTACAAATGTATCATCTACATATCTGAACCAGTGTTTTGGTTTTAGTGGAGCGGATGTTATATCTTCAAAGGCTTTCATAAAGATATTCGCTACCATAGATAATAGAGGACATCCCATAGCTTCCCCTGAAGTGTGTTCATAAAAAGTTCCTTGAAAAATAAAATAAGTAGATGTAAGACAAGCTTCCACTAGCTCTATTAGGTTCTTGAATAGAATTTAAAAAAATTCATAGATATTTACCAAGTCTATTGCACTGACGATCGGTCGAAGTGATACATTGTTTTTGTGTATTTTGGGAAAACCTAGAACCTAGGAATATTAGAGCTGCTCGGTTTTAATGATTTTTTCTCCGCTAGTGGTAAACTGAATGCGCTAATCAGATTAGTAATGCGTCGTTCTATTTTACTTGTAGGGTCTGTCTGCATAACCTTATATGCGTTGTTGTCCAAAAGTTTTGTTATCTTTTCCACGTATTGTTTTGTTCATGACGACTGTAGTGTTGTCTTTATCTGCTAGATGTTTAACGTCTTCATTGTTTTTTTTTCAGAGAGATTCGACTTCGGTGGTTTTGAGTATTTAATGATCATCGCTCTCATCATATCTGACTTCATCAGCTTGCTATGTTTTCTATGGGAATGCCCCTTGGTGCTATTGCGAAATTTTGGCCTTTGGAAAGGACAGATTGTTCTGCTTCGGTTAATTGCTTCGATGACAAGTTGATAGCTGTATTCTGCGGAGGTGTCACTAGATTTTTTCTTTTCAGGAGTGCTTCAAACTTCTTTTGTTGCTTAAGTGTAACTTCTTGATGCATTTTATCTGCCTATGCATTGGTGATGTTGTCCAAAGTTGTTATATGGCTCTTTTCAGTCTAAAAGTTAATTTCAGGTGAATTTCTAGAAGTTTACGGGCATTTATATCTAAATCACGACGTATTGCCTTAATCCTTTCTCTAACTAATGCATTGCTGGCCCGCTTATAAATATTCTTAGCAGTTCTAGAAGTAACGGTATCTCACCTGTATGATTTGACTACTACATCATCATCTCGGCATCTATGGAGAAAGGCCGATTGGCAGAGTAACTTCTTCTTGCCGTTCCGGAGATCGCCAAAAGTTTTGTCATCCTTCTTGGTTTCCTCCTCACAGAACTTAGCTAATATAGAACGAAAAATTTCACGGTTTTGCGCAGATTTTGTCCATTCGATAAGTAGTTACTCAATAATGATTTTTTTTTACATTTTGGGAGGCTGCCATACTGGATTTTTATCAAAATGTAACCATTTCATCCCCATATGCCCTTGATTTTTGACCAAAATTTAAAGTCAAACAGGTAAGTAGTTTTGAGCTATGCCGCGTACACACTAACGGAAGTTTGTGCATGGAGAAAAAAGAAATCCACTTTGAAATTAAATGAAAATGGATCACGATTCTTCAGTCGTCACATTGTTGTGAGGCGCTACTTCACATGTCCAGTTTGTAAGTTAAAACTAATTATCATATACTGTCACTGTAACCACGAATTTATCATTTCAAATTAATTTTGAATCATCCAAAAATGTTCAGTTAAATTATTACAAATTTGGTCTCCAGACGCGTTTTCAATTTTCAGATTTTTGACTTGAAAGAAGATGACTCTAAGAAAAAAATAGCTATAGATTCCGATCTATTTATCTCATATTTGTGTTAAGAATCATTAGGAATATATTTGTACACAATAACTTCATAGCACCATCTAGAATATATTGGCAAATAAATCTCGTTTGCAATTTTTTTGAACTTGCGGATGACCTAACGATATAAACTTATGCTAGGCTTAAAGAATTATCTTGCTTCCGGATTAATCAAATTTTATTTAAATACATTCATTAATAATTGTTGAAAAAATTATAAAATAAATGTTTTACAGGGTGGACAGGGTGTTTCGGAAAATCGTGGCCAAATAAAATGTATATGCTTACATTTTATATTATACGTAATTATATTAATGATGATAATAATAATAACAATAAGATGTTTCTAGTACCTCTTACATTCAACATTGGTACATATGTTTTAATAAGTATGTAGATACAGTATGTAAATATAAGCTTTCCCAATAGAAAGTCAGAATCCGTTAAGGTATAAGACTAACTCTTAGTTAACTTAATATCCTAGATATTCTTACTAGGTCCATATGTACTAATTTCTTTTCGATCCTTCTCGTTCAAATGGATTGCAGTTTAAGGCGGAATTACTGCCAGTTTTTTCGATAAATGTACTAGGTAAAACAGATAAATTTATAACCAAGGAGACATTTATTTAATGGACATACAATATAAGGGGTTGGATGTTTTATTAAAAAATATAAATTTAAGTGTAATCTTTTTAAAGCTCCTTGACGGTATGCATAAAAAATGTGGCGAAGTATGGATATAGGTATGCATTTAAAAAAAAAAACGTAGCGAAGTATCCTACAAGTGGAATGTTACATGGTTAAAAAATTAAAAACTATAAAATACTGTCAAAAACAGGTTTAGGTATGTCACAAAAAACACTATTTTCAAAAAAAATACTTTTTTATCCTAAAAATAGAATTTTAGCAATGAAATGGGGAACAACTAAAGACTAAAATTTTCCAGAGTGTTCATATATTTTTTAAAAAACTAAGACAAATTTCTCATAAACAAAAAACATAAAAACAAATTATTTGTGTTTCCTATATCGTTAAAGCCACGTAATTAGAACTTAACACATCCTAATAGATCTTTAAATGTTGCATGTTTTTAATACTATAACTTTTTCAGTTCAGACCAAATTTTTTAAACAAAAAATGATACGCCACTAAGTCTCACTTAATTTGAATATAGGAAATTTTTGAATTAACTTTTAAACAAATTGCTGGGAGTTAAAATTACCCTAGCTTAATAAAGAGCTTTATTATTTGCATTGTTAAATTTACCAAATAATAATAACATCTAGTCAAAAAACAGGCCTGACAATGTTGTTTTATCATTGCCAATTGAATTTAAATTTTGTATCTCAACCTGAAATACTTATTTCCATTATACAAAACAAATTCAATCAATACTGTAAACATATAAAAGTATTTTCTGTTAGTTTTGATGTGTTTCAGGCAAAAACCATTATTATTTTTACATATTTTCTCTATTTAGTAGGATGTACTTTTTATTATATTTTTGTATACTTTTTAGATATTTTTGTATACTTTTTAGATATAGAAGTAGCGTATTTAACGCAGGGGGTCGATTTGGGGGTTAACCCTCCCCAGAACCACTTTTATTTAAAGTAAGGAAGTAAGGGCTTTTTTGGTTGTGCATATTATAAACTCTTTTGTTATTAAAATTTTTCAACGTCTTAACCTCCCCCCCCCCCCCCAGGAAACAATGTTTATATTATACGCCACTAAGACATGTTATTATAGGGTAGTCGCAAAGTAATATTTGTATGCGTATCTATTATGCAAAACGAATTCAATCACTACTGTAATACATATAACATGTATTTCCTAACAATTCTTTTTACATATTTTGTCTGCTCAGTAGGATATAATTTTTATTACATTTTGTATATCCTTTTTAGACGTACCAGTAGCTTATTTAAAGGACGGATTTTGGGGGGTTAAAACCCCCCTAGTGCCACTTTAATTTAATCTAATTTGAATTTGAAATAACTCACAACAATGATTTTTATTTCAAGTATTATCCGCCTGTGGATGGCATATTCATTTATTTCATTCATCCTATTGCATACGTAGCAGCCAACAAAAAAAGTTAAGTAAATAAGTTTTGTGTATAAATTCAAAACATATTGACTGTAAACTAAAGAAATAAACTAACCGTCAAAAGGAGGAAGGAGCACTATGCCCAAAAAGCGACATGCAAAGGGGGCACATGTGACTTGCGAGAAGATGGATACATGAGCGATACCATAATCGCCTTGTTATTTAAGTACACCTCTAAACATGTAAAGTTGTTGAAATAAAAAAATGTTTTCGTTAGTTGTTAATACTTATTAATTTTATTTACGTGGTTGCTTAACAGTTTTATCGATAAGGGCAATAAATTAAAAAATTTAGGAGCAAGGAATAAAATATTTTTTTCTAAATGAGACTTCTGGAATAAAGGTATTCTGAGATATTCATTACAAAGTGATCTAGTTTCATGTCAATGGTCTTTGTATGGAAATAAATCTTTGTCTTTTAAGAGATGTATAAAACAGGAGTAGACATAAAGGTCGCGAAAGTTAAGAGCACCATATTTTATACATTTAATATTTTATTCTGACAAGTATTAAGAACAATCATGGTGGTATCGTAAGAACCGCCCCTAATAATAATACAGTACCGTAGTATGTATTCCACTAGTAGAAGATGAACAGTCTTTAACACATTGGGTGTTTAAATATTCCCTAATTGATAAGATTTATAATAAAGTTTTCTAATTTTTTCTTGAGGTTTCGATTATGTGTTTAGACCAGCAGAGATCTTGGCCCAAATAATTCCTAGATATTTAATACCTTTTGTCTTTTTAAACTGATGGACATTGACAAACACCGTTTTTAACACATAACTTATGGTTATGAATAGTGACATTATCCTTGACTGGCTGATCTGCTGATGTAGCTGACCATGCGATGAATTTGATTTTTAAAGTATTGAGACTAAGTAGAGCAGAACTCAGCTATTGCTGCATGATTCTAAGCCCCCCTATTCCAGTTATCTGCTGAGAATAAAATAGCTGTGTCATCAACATAAGATATGACTGCACCACTAATTTGCAGACTGCCTATTTCATTAATGTAAATAAGGAACAAGAGAGGCCGCAACACGGCACCCTGCGGGACGCCAGCATATACTACTCTGCCAGAACTACTTCATTTTAAACTAGCTTCTGAATGCGAGCAGTTTATTAATTTTTGGACTTTACCCCTAATACCGGTATTAAAGAGTTTCTCCAATAATAATTAAAGGCCTTTAGCCAAGTCCATGAAAACTGTGATACATTTTTTGTTGATAGCTTCTTTTGTCAAAGTAAAGGGTGCATCTTCTGTACTTTAAGCTATTCTAAACCAGAATTGATATTTGTAAATAAAATTATTTTTAAAAAAGTTAGCAAACGACCTTTTAAACATTTTCCCATATCTTGGCACTATTGCTGATTAAAGAATCGGGCGATAATTTATGGTTTCAGTTTTGTCGCCATTCTTAAATACTGGAATAAGTAGGGAAGTCTTTCAGTCAAAGGGAATGCCACTATTCAAAAACGTTAAAATGTGCTTTAGAGTTACTGAAATTTGACGATGAATACATTTTAAGAGTCCTGTTAATATTTGATCTACGCCAGGTGAGGAATTATATTTTAAAGAATTAACAGTTTTAATAAGTTCATTCGCTTCTATTGATTTTAGAAAAAAATAATTTTCTGCAAAGTTTTTATACATATTGATTGGAGGTGGACTAGACCAATTCCATCATATGAATTTCCTTATATACGCAAAAACATTGTTAAAAATACTTGCTTTTTCGATATCATCAAGTTTAGTTAATTTATTTCGATAAAGTTTATACTGATTATTAAGATCGTCAGAAGAATTAAAAACCAGAGATCTCTTTATTGCGTCACGATGTCTGATTAAGTGTATCAAGCCAAAAGCAATCCATGGTTTAGTTTTTCTTAACTTGGAATTTATCAGAGATAGTTTTGTAGAATCATTTATATGACGGTTTAATATATTGGTTTCAGATAAAATCAGAACGTCAACATTCCTTAATCCAATTATTTCTAAGTATGTTAAAAGATGGTCAAAATTTCCTCCCAAATTTCTTATATTTAAGTGAAAAACATTCACCCCCATGATTTCCCTCCATCACCTCTAATGGCAAGTTGAAAACTAATTAAATTAAGTGTTAATTATATATGGGGATTTCATATACCGCTCTGCTTAACTAATTAATAAATTTAAATCATTTAGGTTTCTTATCTTGACGCACCTTCCATTTTCTTGTCTAATAAGTATGTTGCCCTCCTGGGTGTTTTTTATCCATTTTTGTCAAAGCCGCATTGTAAATTTGTAACCTAGGTTTAGTTAGGTCTTCCATTAAAGTGATTTTTGTGCCTTTAAGTAGCTTTCTGTTTTTTTAGTGTATTTAGTTTTTGATGAAGTGAAACAAGTTTATTTATTATCGGTCGACGTTTCTCCTTATTTTCTCCGACTCGATAACATCTGAGGATGGTATCTTTCTTGATCATCATTTTGACAGTGAAAATCTCAAACATCTTTCTCCTTAAATTTTCGTTTGGGACCTCTTCACTCCCATAGAACCACAAATTGTTAAGTTTCTCATTTTGGCGAATGATCTCTATTTTAACTTTAAATTGAATAACGACCGTATTCTGTTTATCGATAGTTTTTTGCATTTAATCGATTTTTGCTTAGCTACCAGAAAACATTCTATTTATATATATTCTCGTCTGACAACAATTCCCTAATCGTTTCTTTAATAAGAGATTTTTGATCACTTACTGTTTTCGGGGGCATTTTCTTCAGCTAATGGATTACAGTGGTATTTTTCTTTGTAATGGCACTAAATTCAGCTTAATATTCACAATTTATACCGTCTATTTAATGATTTTGTTGGAGCGATATAACACACGTGTTTATTGTACGACTACTATATTAACTCATAGGACAGTTGTGAGATCTATTTCAGGATTGTGCGGGTAAAATTTCTCCAGAACCAGTTGTCCATATTATTCAAGCTCAAAATGCCCACTTATAAACTGTAGCCCTTTTTTTGGTTCTTGAATTTTTTTATCATGTGATCCCCCCCACCATCTTCCGCCCTAGAAGCAATGTCTATATACGCCATTGAGACTAAGGTTGTTATAGGTTAGTAGCACGGTAATATTTTTATCCGTATATCCAGTAACTTTAAGTTATTAGTGTATGCTGATTTGAAACTATTGTTCTGTTCTTCGGACTTGTTTTACTAAAACGATGCATTGAAATAATTGAACAAATTTTGGATTGTTTCTAAAACATAAGTACATTTTAGAAAACGAAATGTCTGTCTTATATTTTTTAATGATTCTAAATTTATATTTTGGTTTTATGCCATTAAATATATTTCAATAATATTAAAAATAATAATAATAATGCAATGCAATGCAAATCTTATCTACCACTATATTGATAGTTATAACCAATTAGCCGAGGAACAGAAGGAGTGCATTCAAAACCATCAAGGATGCACAGAACAACTTATCATCGCCTCTGTGGTACTTAAACAGACACAGAAAAAACAACGCAACATATACACTGCTTTTATAGACTATAAAAAGGCGTTTGACATAGTACCACTTCCCTGGCTCATAGTCGTACTAGGAATATACAAAATTCACCCTATGATCATCAATTTCCTGGCAAGTATCAAGCACCAGTGGAGAACGAACCTGAGAATCTATAATGGCGATCAATCTCTTACCACCGATGAGATACACATTAAAAGGGGAACTTACCAAAAAGACAAACTTTGGTTCTGCTTAGCGATGAACCCCCTCTCCACGTTGCTCAACAATACAGGACATGGCTTCAACATCAAAGCCAATAGAGACAATTCCCGTACCATATCCCACCTTCTGTATATGGATGATATTAAGCTCAATGGTGGAAACCATAACCAACTAAAAAAGCTCATTGGCGTGACATACACCTTCTCCAAAGACATCCATATGGAATTTCGAATGGAAAAATGTAAAGCCTTAAACATCGAAATAGGGAAAGGAATTAATGATGATGTAGCTCTACTCAATGGAGAAATAGTTCTAGCGATGAACCAAGGAGAGACCTACAAATACTTAGGATTCCAACAAGCAAGACTGCTCCAGGATAAGCAACCAAAGGCCAAGCTGAAAGATTAGTACGTTCAAAAAACTGAACGCTGGAAATCTAATTACAGCAATTAACACGTATGCTGTGCCCGTGCTTACCTATAGTTTCGGAGTCTTGAAATGAACTAACGCGGAGCTAGAGGTACTACAACGAACTACTCGCTTAATGTTGACCAAGTACAAGTCACACCACCCAAGGTCATCAACTCTCCGAATGACCTTACTACGAAGCGATGGTGGAAGATCCCTTGTTGACTTGACCAATTCGCACTCCCGATAGCTGCAAAAATTTAGAGATTTCTTCATCAACAAGGCACAAACATTAAACCTCCACCCCATAGTGACCTTAAGTGATAACTAGTATTCTCCACTCAACCTCGCAAGTGACATTCTAAAGTCACTTTCAAACTCCGGCAAACGGATTTGTAATGGCAATACTGGGTCAAGTTTTTAACCCACGAAATTACACGAAATTCATCATCAAAGACAGGTCCGTTGAATCAGATAAGTGTCGAAAATGTAGCGAGAGATCGGAGACTATACAGCATATAATACTGGCTGCACTTACCTAGCAAACACGGACTACGTCCAGCGACATAACCAGGTGTGTAACATCACACACCAGAAGCTTGCCAATAAGCACAGGCTCCTGAATACCTTTGTGCCCTATTATAAATAACAACCAAGTTCACTGCTTGAAAATAAGGCCTTCAAACTGCACTACGTCCTGGCAATTATCACCAATAGACGTGTCACAAATAATCGACCTGATGTGGTACTGTTAAATAAGGAAACAAAGGCAGCTTATTTGGTAGATGTCGCTGTACCACACAATAACAACGTGTTGGATAAATACCCTTCGTAGAGCAAACATGAACGATTAGAACAGGTAGCCCCGACAGAGTTCAAATAATGTAGCAAAAATAAATGTCCAAAAATTATTTTATCAAAGCTGACTTTTTGTAAATTAGCAATTTTTTCAATAATAACACAAATAGAAAGTCTTTTTATACTATACAGTAAGAGTGATATCAGTAGAAGTAACATTTAACAATAGCTAGATTTGTTCGTGAATATTAAATCATAAATCATTTGAGTTATATGACCGAAAATGCACGTACCTATATTTCAATATTACGAGAAAGGCCTGCACAAAATTACTGAGTCTAGGAACATAAAGTTCTGAGTTCCATGACGAGGCGCCTTTAAATTAATAAAATTTTAGAATTTACGCTACTGCAGCCTAAAAGTTTTCAGGTATTTTTGTCTTAAAATTGAATCTGCTTTTTTACACAGATGTTACTGAAAAAAAGTATAAAAGAACCCTCCTACAAATTTAATTAGGCTAAAAGAACTTCCAAATAATATATCTTTTATAAACGGTAAAAAGAAGTCTTAATATATTTGCGATGTTTCTAGGTTGTTATTCAGTTAAAGGATCGAGGATCACGTAAAAATACCCCTATATCAGGTCCAAAAAAAATCGTTTTTTAAAGTAGATAATTTTACTTTGTTCACATAATTTCATTCCTCTGTTATAGTCGAATGCGGTCTTATCGTGCGGGTCCAAAGGTCACCAACATTATGAATCAAATCAGAAAACACATTGAATACCAAAATGTTGTGTGATTCTTTTATGGAGCTATTAAATCTCGATGGGCTATTTACAAATATAAAGGGAGAAAGAAAATAGTTTTTTTTTATTATATAACGCAATATTATTAAGATAGCCACTTAATATTATTTTATATATTAAATGCCGAGGGACTAAATAAGAAAATTCGCTAAATATGTATTTGGTAAAATTTTTTGGTTGGTAAAAACAAAAATACACAAAATGACAAGCACCTTAATAAAGTCGGAAGGCGGTTCGAACCAGTGGAACAATCAGGATGTGTTCTGTTTATATAGCCACTTAATGAAAGTGAGATTTTTTATCAATCACCAAAAATTATGAGCCCCGCTTGACCTAAAAATCTAACCACCTATACAGTGACATTTATTTAAATACGTGTAAAGAAAACTTGTTTTTTTTGTATTGTGATAACAAAAAATTTTTATTTTGCCAAAATATTATACACTTTTGTTACAAACACAAGATAATTAGTTATTACTTCCCTCGTGAGATTTTTTCAGATCTTTACGTTTAAGGGTCCCTAGATGCCGGAAAACATGTTTTCTCAATTCCGTCTGTCTGTATGAATGTATGTCCGTCAGGCGGTCTGTTATTATTTTATATATATATATATATATATATTTTATTATATATATATATATATATATATATATATATATATATATATATATAGCCTGTATTTTTCGTTAGCCCCGAGTTTCTAGCGAGCGATTTTACCGACTTTTATATATCAAATTTTCTCTTATAATTAATAAAAAAATTAACTTATTTTAAACACGCTTTAAAAAAATAACAAGTATTCTATAATTATTTATTTATTGTCTACAAAATTACAAATGTACTAAAAAGTAAGCCCATATTAATTCTATTGCGTTAAACTGGCAATGGTATGGCATCAGTCGTAAAACCTCATGCCCATTTTCCCGTAATATTTCATCTACGGCATATATTGTTGGTTTTTAATAGATTTTACCATTAAAAGAAATTCTAGTTTCAGCATATTGGGTAAAGGATTTTGTTTTTGTTTTATTAGCCATAGTTAGTCATAAATATCACTTTTCTGCTAGGATGAAGTAGGTTGTTTATTTAAGATTCTTGAATGATAAGATGCATTGTCCAGAATGATTAAAGATGGAGCATCTAAATTTGGAATGAGTAGTTCTTTTAACCACTTTTCAAACAGTTCACAGTTCAAATTATCATGGTAGTCCATACTTTTGGATGTTGAAGAAAACAGTAACCTTGCGCCTGGGAGAAATCCTGTTGAAGAACCTGCATGTAAAATGATGAACCGTTTTCCCATTCCACATCCCTTTTTTCTCTTGACACTTTTTACAGACTCGTCCTGTCAAGAGTTCGAACCACTGCCATTAGAAAATATCCAAGTCTCGTCTAAAAATACCACTTTTCTAAATTTTGAATTAACATTTTCCGTGTATTTCTTTAAAAACTGGATACGCTGACTTGCTATATGTGGCAACTCGCATAAAAATCTTAGATTACAGTCCTTTTTATATCGAAAACCCAAAATTTTTATTAATTTTGACAACGATTTTAGTCCAATTTCTAATATGCCTCGATTTTTTAAAGCTTTGAGGGTTATATTAGTTTTTGATGTGTATAAATCGTAAATTGCATTACGAACATCCATTTTTACATTGTCACCTAAGTCTTCTCTCTTTGGCTTTTTTCGTGTACATTTCTTAATCTTCTTCGGTAGTAAATTATGCTTTTTTTCATGCACAATTTTCTGCACAGTCCTCATACCGATTCCCAGAACTTTTACTACTGTCTCCTGGATATTGGACGGTGAATTTTCATTTTCGTAATATTTTATTAGATTTAATACCAATTTTTTCGCTTGTGGATGCAAAAAAAACGAAAATTGTTTTCTATTACTTATTTTGTCACTGACTTGTCAATCTGACTTTGCAGTGACATCGCTCAAAGATTTTTGCATCTGCTGGTATTTATATGTTTATACTCTTTTTTCATATGAAAATATCATAGGTCTATCTAATTCATCTTCCGGATTTTATGCGGAGGATATGATTACACGTAATAAAAGAAAAACAAACTTAAAAAGTTTGTCGTTGATAAATCGTATGACCCGCACGATAACATTGCTTTTGACTATACCCTTAAGTGGAAATAGGTGTTCTTCCAAACTAAATTTCAAAAAATTCCGTGTAAAAAATTACTTATTCATTTTAAATTATGACTAAAAATCAAATTTAGCATAGATGAAAACTGGTAAAATATTGGAAGGAATCCAATATGGCGGCCAATAAAAATGTTTTAAAAGACAGTATATATTTGTTACTAAATGACTATGTGCGGAACTAAATTCGGTCACACCTTATTATTCTTAATAAAAGAAAAGATTCATCACGAGGGAACTGAATTTTATCGATTTATTAGATAAAGTTAATTAAATCGAAAACTAACACAACTGGAACTAAAATTAATGAAAATGTGACAAAACAAAGTGCGCTAAGACCTAATGATTCGGAAGGAAAAATCACGTTAGAATAAGTTGGGATCGATGAGAAAGTTGAACCTTTGAAAAAATGTGGTTACGTAACATAAGGTAAATGTCCATTTTAAAAGCTTTTATTTAACTTCATTTGTCTATTGGTTAGTTAGTATTTTTGGGTGAAATCTTGCAAGTAACTTTAGAAGCAGTTCCGTTATCTGAATTGACTGAGGTTTGGTATATATACCGGGTGAGTCAACGATTGAAAAAAGTAAATTTGCGTCAAACAGGTACAATTTGAAAACAAACTGTTTATGCTATGGGATACATATGTAAATCGCGCTCATTCTAAAAATATCTTGAATTATACGGGATGCGTCAAAATAGTAGGGCTACTAAAAGTTGTATTTTTTTAAATTCTGCATAAAATTCTAACACTTTTTTGTATAACATGTTATACGGCTAAAACTGATACTGTGAGTAGCAATATAACGCCTAGTTGTGCCACTAAAAATAATATTAATATATAATAAATATAATAAATATTTTGCTTCTGCACAAAATAGGCACGGAATAAAGAACCGCTTTCGTAATATTGAAGATATTACATACAGGGTTTCCAAATTTAAATGCCCAACTTTAACATATTTAAACAAATTTATTTCAGTTTTTTTAAATGGAACCCCCTGTATATTTTTAGTTCTTCTTAAGCATAAAAAAATCAACAACTTTTATTACATATATAATAGAACTATCTTCAATATTTTTCGAAATATTTTAAAATTCCCTTTTTTGGGTAATTTAAAAAAATACCAACTCGATCAAAGTAGCCATAGTAGCTGTCAGTAGAACAAAAGTATTTAATATGAATACAATAGTTTATTATCTAAAATTAATCCAATGAAAATTTAGATAATATAATAATTTGTTAATAAAATTGCTACAAAAAAATGATCTAATAACCTTAAGATTTTAACATCAGAATCTACAATAAACAAGACTACAAGAAAATACAAATATCATCCATTTCATATTACATTAAACCAAGATTTTAAAATCCGTGTTAAGTTTTGTAACCCAATGATAAGGCGAGTAGGGCCATTTCCGAAGCGTTTAGACAATATTATGTTTTTGGAATGAATCATACATTTCAAAGCAAAGGATCCGTGAACTGGCATAATATTATAAATATTTAAAAATTGTGTTGAAAAAGGGGTCTACTCGTCTAGTTTGCAAATAAGTAAATACACTTCAATGAAGGAATACATTTCAATTTAGATAGTCGAAAACTTATATTAATAGGTACTAATTTTTAAAGTTATACAGAAAAAAAAACTTAGACTAAAAAAAAATAGCTTTTAAAAGTTAATCAAATGTTTTCATAGTTACATTTTAAAAGATAAGATAAGAATACACATGTTGAACCTTTTAATAATATTTTGCCTAGTTTTAACTAGCATGTCTGGTGATATACTGGCGCATACATCCCTGATTCGTTCCTGCATGTTCTCCCTTGCTGTAGGTGGTTGGGTGTAAACACGACCTTTAATATAACCCCACAAGAAAAAATCTAATGGAGTTATATCGCAAGATCTGGGTGGCCATTCGATAAAACCGCTTCGACCAATCCATTTTTAATTAAAATTAGCGTCCAAATATTCACGAACGTCCCGATGGTAATGAGCAGGTGCACCGTCTTGGTACAGCCACATGTCTCTTCTTTCTTCTATGCTGAGTGATCTGAGAAGAACGGCAGCTCAACGTTCAAAAAATCTAAATATCTTTGTCCATTAAGTGGTTCATTAAAAAAATAGGGACCTATAATATGGTTTCCAATGATTCCACACCAAACATTTAATAGCCAGTGATTTTGATGTTGTACCTCTCGTACCCAATGGGAATTTGTTATTGCATAATAATGCATATTATGCCTGTTTGTAGTTCAATTGCTTCTAAATGTAGCTTTATCGGAAAACATGATATTCGCTAAAAATTCATTTTAAATTAGACGAGAATACGAAAGACGAAATACAATGCACTAACAACAACACGTCTTTGACATTTCATACATTTAGTCGCCAGTTGCTATAGACTGTTTTTTCCATGGCTACTTTGATTGATCGAGTTGTTGATTTTCTAAATTACGCAAAAAAAGGAAATTTGAAAATATTTCGAAAACTATTAAAGATAGGTATATAATATATTTAATAAAAGTTGTAGATTTTTTTTACTCTTAAAGGGGAACTGCACGCAGTAATATGGATCATTTGCAAGCCTTTCACCGCTGCAATATTATGTTAAAACTATAAGAGATATGTATTAGCTTCAACGTGATTTTAATAGAGAAATATGTATAGTTGGGCGCTATATGCGAATTTTTATGAAAAAATCAAATCTAGAGTTATAAAATAAAAGTAGATTTGTCCATTTTCGACCATTTTTTGACCACTTTTTGACGCACATGCCTTCGCATATAATTTTTTTTCCACAAAATGGCTCTTTACCGCCTTACATTGATCCTTTGTCTACGTAACTGCAAAATTTGAAATGGTAAATCGTACTCATGTCTTAGTATTTCTGCAGCGCGTGAACCCTTTTGAACCTATTTTTAACCGAAATGTAATTTAAATTATCTATACATAACACATTTTTTTGTGGTCGGACGTGCGGGAAGTTTTTTTTAATGCGTAGGTATCTTTTCATCTTACTTTCAACTCGACTAGACCTTGTCGCTGGTTTTTCACTTTTTGCGTGCAGTTCTCCCTTAACGAGACTAAATAGAAATATACAGGGGTTCCATTTAAAAAAACTGAAATAAATTGGTTTGAAAATGTTAAAGTTGGGCATTTAAATTTGGACACCCTGTACGTGATATCTTCAATATTACAAAAGCAGTCTTTTATTCCAAGCTTATTTTATGCAGAAGCAAAATATTTTATTTTTAGTGGCACAACTAGGCGTTATATTGCTAATCATAGATGTGCATCAAATTTAATTTTTTTTTGTTTAAAGCTTAATATTTAAGAAAGTATCAATTTTAGCCATATAACTTGATATACAAAAAAAGTGTTAGAATTTTATGTAGAATTTAAAAATCAAGTGAAATATAGGGTGTTTTATTTAACTTTTAGTTACCCTACTTTTTTGACGAACCCCGTATAATTTAAAATATTTTTAAAATGAGCACTACTTACATATATATCCCACAGCATAAACAGTTTGTCTCCAGATTTTACCTGTTCGACGTAAATTTACTATTTCCAATCGTTGACTCACCCTGTACATAAACCCCATGACAATATAATATTATAAGATTAGTAAAAAGAAAAAAGTAAAATAAATGTAAAAACAGTTCCCGTTGTTGGACTTGACTGGAATTTGGAATAATTATACAAACCTAATAACAATACAATATTATGGAATCCAATCGTAAATGCCTCATACAGGGTACTTAAAAAAAAGCTAAAAAGTACCAAAGAGTTCTCGTTAACCGAACTGACTAAGATTTGGTTTCCATACATAAACTTGATCTCAGTCCGATATTATGGTATCTGATCGTGAATGTCTTATACAGGGTGCGTAAAAAATAATGCTAAAAAGTACAAAATAAAATTTAAAAGAAAATTAAAAAAGCTTTTATTTATAAACTACTGAACTGAAAAGAGAAAAGAAACTTACACAAACATCGAACTTTTAAATATAATAGGTTGAGGCGTGAGACATCATCAGTCTTGAGACAACGCCTCAAACTTTTAAGAAAATATTAAGATTTTTAAAAATTATGTGCTTATATAAGTATTTTTTTATTAAATTTATTTCTTTAAATTATATTACGGAAACAGTTGTCTAACGTTTTTAATCTAGAAATTGCAACTTAAAGGGAGTTATCTGAAGAAAATCCGGCAACTTGCTCTGCTATTCGTAGAGATTTTCAAAAACTAAATTCACTTTATAGAAGTGTTTTTTCATAAGAAATATAATGGCGTGTTCTGTCTTTTTAAACTACTTTTTAATTTTTATAATCTCGAAATTTTCATTTTTTAAATATGTGCCTAAAATTTGGTTTCGAAATGGCAATTTTAAAAAGTATATATGGTAATATTATAATATTAATGTAAAAACAATAAACTTTGTGTAGTTTAAAATAAACATCATTACTATTGACTATTAAAACTTCTCCTACATATTCAAACTTCAATTGCTCTGCTTTATTACGCATTTGAATTAGCCTTCCAATTTTCAATAAAGTTTCAGCAAACCTTCTTAACAAAGGCAGTAGTCTAAACCCCCAGTAGCCACCTAAGATATCCTTGATTTCCAGTCCATTCTGTGACATATCTTCAGTAATGTAGAGGATTCCTACCTTGCTGATATCATTAATCATTTATTACTTCTAAAGGTTCCTGTGACAAAAGATTGAATAATGTATAGTTCCCTCGGAGTATCTTTGGGTTGATTCGTAAATAAAGGGAACGGCAATTTTGTTCTACATATCGACACACATATTAAAAAATTCTAGTCGCTGTGACCCAGCCTCTTCGTTCAGCGCAAAATTTTCGTAAACCAGTATATCCATTATGTTTATTAAATAGCCCATAAGTCCATACCTCGATCTTGAAATTTGGATGCGAGAAGGGTCTAGGGTCTAGAATTTACAATTTTGCCAACACACGTTTGTTTCTTTGTCTGTGTGTTATCTACAATAATTGGAGAACATTTTTCGAATTTACCGTCTTGGCATAACTGAAATTATGGATATTCAAGGGTTCAGTTCTTTATTTAGGTATTAATAGTTTGATTAAAATATCAAGTTAAAAAAAAGAATTGGCAAAGCTATATCTTTGGTTAGCGTCGATTTGAACGTTCGTGGTTATTTTAGTTGTATAAACAAAATGTTCGACTTCCGGTATTAAGGTTTAGTTACTTTCTTACAAAAATAGAATATAAAAAAAGAATTTTTGGTTTGCACGATGCGAGTGATGCGGTTGCACCAGGGCTCGAGCCTTGGCCCGGCGGCGGCCCGGTTAAAGTCTATAGAAAAAACTATCGTATTAGAACTATCGATAGAACTAAAAACTATCGATTTATAAAAGCGCATATTTAAGTTAGGAAATTCGTCGTGTGTATAGACTTTAACACGCACCAAACAGGCAAACAGCCTTTTATTTTTTACTTGGCCTTCACCAGCAGGTTCATTTCTGTCGCAGCGGAGCGCTTTACGTCGGTAAAATCAATCGAACAAAATTTCTACGGGGAATAGGGAGCGAAAATACAAAATAATTACTAAACTGATAGTTTATTTTAAGTTATTTGCTATTTGCTTTGACAGAGCCGCATTACCTATTAGGCTCGTGAAGCCCGAGCCTAGGGCCCGTCGAAGAGGAAAAAAGTCGCTAAAAATACTGAAACGCCCAAATCTAACATAGAATTTAAAGAATATATATTCATGTAAGTATATAGTTAAAACAATAAAAAAAAACAAAAACAGAGTCAGATGGTTGCAGTGGAAGCTTCCTGTAAATATTAGTGGATAGAATAAAAATCTTTTTTACAAGGAAAGTTTTAAGTTTAGTTTTAACCACATGGATTTTTAGTCCTTATATATCTGTGGCAAAGCATTGTAAAACTTAACATTTACTGAATGTTTTCCGAGATTTTGATAGTCTTAAATTAAATTAGCGGAACGTGTCTGAGAATTATGATTTCTAGAATGTGTGCGAAACAGATACTTTGTTCTATGTATGTCTCAAACCTGGTAAAATATAAATAAAGAGGAAAGTGTTAATATATTGGAGGCAATAAAGAGAGATTTGCAATGTTCACTTGAGCCAAGACTACATAAAAACCTAACTGCCTACTTCGGAAGTCTAAAGACCCTAATTACTCCAGAAGAACATCCCCCACAATGTTATTCCATACGCCAGTCGAGAGTGGAACAAAGCAAAATAGGCTGCCCTCAAAGCAGTTGTTGACAATTTATTTTTAAACTGTCTTAATAGAAAGGAAAGCCTAGGGGATAGGGCCGATAGGGGCCCATAATTTCAAGCGGGCCTAGGGCCCCAAATGTTGTACGTGCGGTAATGGCTTTGGGTGTTAATTTTTTATATTTTGTGTTGGGTGCTGGATTAAAACAGGCATATAATTGCAGTGATACTGATTTTATATTTTGTTGTGAGAATTCAGCGATGTAGTTGTGATAAAATGAAAAACTGCAGAAAACGAAGCAAAATTAAAAAGCATACTCAATTTTTTTTAAGTTATAGACAAACACCAGTTCGTCGTTTAATCGTAAATCGGTGTAATTAGAATCATTATTATACTTTAGAATGTTGTTTTGTTGAGTTTATTTAGAATAGTTTATATGGAATATATTATGGTAGATATATCTTACCTTAGTTAATTTTTCTGTGGTACTTATTCCATTTGCTGGAGCTATCCTGAATGTTAAACAAGTTCAATATTTTTTTCGATTTATGAAATCTCCTATTTTTTTATTTATATGTACTTATTATAGAGAGGGGAGGAGGCCCGGTTTTACGATTTGGCACCAGGGCCCCACGTTGTTCTGTTACCACACTGATATGAGAGACAGGAAGGACAGACCAGCACCGAAACTGGCTTGGCTGCCTTATAAATAAACTGTGTTTTAATTATGATTATCAAGGAAGATATAGTTTGATAAGGCGTACGATGCATAGGTAGATTCATAAAAAAAAACTAGTAACTTCGTTACATACTGTTAAAAATTGACTTTCATCAAGTGATATCTACATTTGTTCAATATTCAAGATTATTGTGTTATTTTTATAATATGACCCATGAATGATTTTTTTTGTAGAAATTGCTAATTTATTTATACACACCATTTTTAGTATTGTATTAATTATTAATTAATGAAATAAGGAAATATAGAATTTGACTGGGTAATTCAAACCTATTATTATATTCCTAAACCTTTTATTTTTTTCTTTATATTTCTTTTCATCAATAATATTAGATAAAATTGCTTTTTTTATTGTTCTGGAAAAAAAATCTTTATCGGGATTCAGCGAATAAGCTGTAACGCTATTTCCGAGGAACAAAAGCGAAATTTCAATTATTACCTCGATGACAGCTCCCCTACATAAGCTCCTTCTTTCCTCTGGGTCGTCGAAAAGATTTCCTTAACAGATAACACAAACGCAGTAACATGCAGAATCTCATTGTTTTCCAGTTGTGTGATTGCTTTTTCCAACTTTTCCATTTCGAGTCGAACAGGCTTTTTCTTTAACTTCCCAAACCCGAGGTTTAACAGGCACGATTTCGGTTTATGCGATCTTTTACTTTTGTGGCATCAGAACTCTCCAGAACTTTTTCAATTCTATCGCTTTAAAAGCTTTTCGAATTTAAAGAAAGTTGCACGAGGCATTGTTATTCGCGGCTAATTTTTCTTGTAAAAACAGAGTGGTTTGCGATAATAATAACGTCAAACGTTAAAATTACTAAGGCTTTGTTTGTTACATAGTATACTAGGAAAATGGTATATAATGGGCATTTTTTTCATAAATATAAATATAGTTATTTTTCATAAAATTATCCAAACAATAAGTAGAGAAAATATATAATTAATTGCCTAATGTGCTGAAAATTGTTTTTTCCTTTCTATATTAAAATAGGTTGGTCCTATAAGAAACTTACATATTTAGAAGTCCTAGATATTTTGAAAATATTTTTGTGATGTGCTTGGCTAAAAAAAGTTGATTAGTTTCCGAGAAAATTGCAAAAACTAAATAGTAGTTATTATAAAGAGGTGATACCCTTGATTGACCTTGAACTTTTAACATGGAGTTGCACTGTTGCCGGTTGTTACGCCATTTCAGCAGAAACTGTTTTACTCTTAAAATAATACATTTTTAATGTTTAGGAGATTAAATGATCAAAAAGAAACTATTTTGCTAAATAATCAAGTTCGTAATACCACTTACTGTATGAACTGATAACAGGTTATCACACAAAATTTTCATATTTTTTAATACCTTTAAGAACATGACATGCACTAAAACACATAAATATATACTATCTAAACAGATCAAAGAAACATTGCTTGCAATAATAAACACCAGATATAATACGTATTTTAGATTCTTATCCGCCAAGTATCGTTATAATGCGAAAAAATCTGCATTCCAATGTGGCCCTGTGAAGTGCCAGCTGTCAATTTGAAAGCGACCCGCCAATCAAAATCCTCAGATAGCTTACGTTCTGTATTGACTAATCATAACCTACCTTGCGACCGGCATAGCATAGCACTCAGTGGTTCGAAACACAAATCTAGCAGGACTCAAATAATATTCGCATTTTTTAATAATAAGTACAGATGGCAAATGTCTGAATATAATAATTTTGTTTTGTAGTTATTAAACTTGAGAAAATATTACACATAACTATGTATGTAAGGATTTTTGCTCTTGGTACAATTTGTAACTCAAAAGAAATTAATATTGAGCAATTTGAAGTATGTACCATGCAATACTTTGCTGAAGGTAACACTAACAGAAGTAGATACATAAGAATGATTTAGCTATAAAACCTTTGGTATCAAATGAAACATTAATATGACATTTTTTAGGCAAAGAAAAATACGAGCATCCAGGTTTAATTGTCGCAATCGAGTTAGATACGAACATTTGGACAATTAAATTGAAATGGCTATAAAAAATTATGTCACTGTATATTAGAATGTTATTAAAGTGGCCAGATACAATGAAAAAGTTCTATATATGTATATATATATATATATATATATATATATATATATATATATATATATATATATATATATATATATATATATATATATATATATATATATATATATATATAGATAACAAATTTGTCCTGGTTTATCGTTTTAATATTTTTGGTGCAAACTTGAAACAAATCGGTTTAACCATTCTTGAGTTATCCTTGGAGAAAATGTTGTTTACATACATTGTTGTTTACAGACAAACATCCGCACAGACAAAATTTTTTTCTAGAAATGTTTTTCGTTATTTAGGGACTCTAAAACTTCCAACTTATATAGCCTAATTTATTATTAATACAATATATTGGCTGTTATATAGGCACTTAATTATGCTTATCCCTAAAGGAAATGAACCAGTCGACAGGATGCTGAACGTCGCGGTTGACAACTCTCGACCTTGTGCGTAGCTAACAGCGTCGACCCTGAGCGTTGTGGTACGTGGACATCTCTCGATGGATTCCAAGAATTTTCGGCATTTTAGGCAATTCTTTATATATTTTCCTCAATTATTTTTTGAATGGTTTTATAAAAGGTAATATTATATGCACTTAAACTCGTCCAGTGTTTCCTTATAATTGCCCTTCTAAATGATATTTATAATATTTTCATAGTCTATACTACAGAGACTAGTAACTTTATTTTATAAATACTGTTAATCGAACTGAAACTTTTGATGGTATCCCAAGTAGCACTTTTAGTCATGAATACGTCATTGTTATCACAAGTATTTTCATTGAAGTAACCGGAACTTGGTGTCGCCACGTTCTGTTTAGGCTGAGACTACGTGGTCATTACCAAAATGGGGAACAATTTTAGGGTAACTATTTCGTGAATAACATGTATTTGTGACTTTGACTATTAGGAAGATAGTACGGAATTATGTAGGTCCATTTAAGTAGCCGAATAATTCACCCTACTTGTCACATCCTTTTTTCTGTCTTTATTTAATCCGTTTTAAAAATATGTATGGTTCGTTTTAATACAAACAAAACAATTATGGCGACTACAAACACTCAAATTGGGAATATGGTGCAAAGCGTATAGAATTGTTGGTATTTGAGGTAGGATACATGCGTTTCACTTTTCTGGCTATGCTAAGGATCTAAAATTAAAACGCAGGCAATTTCTCTGGTGAATATGCTGATGAGAGTCGTAAAAAAATTACGCGCCTTTAAAATTCGTTAATTTTCAATACGTTTTGGTCAAACATATTGGCCAATTTAAATCCCAAAAATGTAATTTTGGACTTTGGTTTAAATGGTAATTATCATTAGATATCTTATTATAAAGAGTAAACGTAATGTTTAATTTGTATGCATTCTTAAACTTTATACTCAAAAAAACAAACATCATAGCTAAATATTTATAGGGGAGATGAAAATAAACAATGGCGTTCTATTGGACTTTTACTTTTAGGTTGGCTGCATTTCTTCACTGAGAAAATTACTTAACATCAAGTGCCTAGGACGAAAACTATAAAAGCGTATGGTTTTTATCGTTTTGGATTCTTTAAATACCCAACTGTCATTTATATCCAATTACACTAAAGTCTTGAACACTAAGGAGGTACGTTATTTACAAGTTTCCATTAAACCTATACTGTATATTATTACCATGCGGTTACGATTTGCGAACATTCCGCCGGTTCTTTAAAATCTAATCCGTTGTGTCATAGCGTGCGGCTAGTTACGGTACTTGAGTAACTCTTATAATTCTGCTATCTATCATAACCATAACCCGTTTTGTTTTTATTTTTTGTTTCCTTAAAATACCGCTTTACGTTGTTTTGTTCAGGTATGACATAACCAAGTTAGTTAATAGCTGAAGACCGAATTACAATGACTTTATAAGAACAATGGGGACAATAGAAGCCCACTCGCCAAATTGATGCAAAATTTCTAAAGGTTTAAATGGGGGCACTCATATTATCGTTAGTTTTTCTCAAAATATGACTTTATTAGACTATCTATTAGCGTCAGTTGTAAATGTAGGGTTATGTTAATGTTTTACTTTAATAATCTATTCGAACTATCTAGGACAAACTTATTTTTTCATTTAGATTTTTAACAAATAACAGTGTTTGTTCAAGTGATTAATGAGAGTTGTCTACCAAGTGAATTTAGTAATATAATATGAAGTGAAGAAGGCCTAAAAAATAAATATTTTTTTATGCTAATCTTAGAGAGTTTCTACTTCAAATTAAACTGCTGAATGAAGTAAAACATACACTAAGACATGAAACAATATTGTCTTTTACAGCAAAATGAAACCAAAATATAATAATGTGCAATATTTAATAACTTTTCTTTGAGTAAACTTAAACTTAAGACATTTACGGTCATAGTCATTTACACATTCATCACAAACACTTTATAATTACAAGCAAAAAACAGGTGAACCAGACTTAAATAAATTTCTCTATATGACCAATAGCTGAGAACTTCTTGTTTGAATCAATATTAATTTTAATAATCACAAAAACTAATAAAATGAGACACTAAAACAAGAAACCTCATAAGAAACCCACGTAGGCGAAAAGTAAACAAAACGATTTTAGCAGCAATATGGCCGAATCAATCAAAAATTGATTACTCTATTGTTGCCACTGTTCTTATAAAATCACAGACCGAATCTCGTACCAGCGCCCCCTATATCCGGAGTTTTAAGTACAAGAGGTAATAGTTTACTTGTAGTAAATAATTATTGTAATTCTTACTTCTAAGTTGCAACAGAAGAATAACGACTGGTAACAGCCAGTTTTAAGTAGCAGTAGACGATAACTTTTTCTACTCTGCAACAACTCGTTTTACTTTATAATAATACGTTATAGTTATAGTAGTCTCTGCAAAGTTCAAGAAGGTACTGATACTTAAAAGTTAAAATTTAGTAAATAGATTAGAAATAGCAACTTTGAATAATTAGTGTTATGTCACGGAAAAGAAATGATGACCTTGGAGTCAATTCCTTATGTAGTTGCTTGACAGTAGTTATTATATAATTACTTGACATGAAAAATTACTATAAAGTATTATTTGCAGTAACAAATACATATATAATACTTAAAAATGTGTAACCCAAAGTGTTTGTTGATATTTATATTAGGATTATTAGTAATAAATACGTAAACACTCTTAAAGAGTAGTAGTGGAAATAGTTGTAGCTACTTTAGTGCTAGCTTGGATAGTGATATACAAAACTAACAGTTGTGCAACATTAAAAGTTTTTATTTGCACAAGTGTTTTGCGCAATGGCTTTGCGTCGTGAATAATGAGTGTGGGCAGATTGGACTAACTGAAATAGTTGAATCTTTCTTAGAATGGGTGGAAAACTCAGTTTTTTTAATTTAATGTGTATATTCGGGTATTTTATACTGAACCTTAATCATTATTTATTTTATTGTTTTTACTGGGCCCGTCCGTTTAACACAAAAAAGCAAAATAGCGACACAAGATTTTGTGTTCATATCCATCTATAATTATAATTCAGGAATTTGGCCTGGCGGTGTTCAGATTGGCGTAGCACATTGGCTGTGTGCAGGCGTGAAAATGAGATGCTGCCATGCTTCAAGGTGGTGGCGTATTTGCACGGCTTTTTCGACGGTTTAAATTAATTTTTAACAATGTTAACGTGAGGGCTGGGAGAGTATCGCACACCTTAATAATTATTACCGAATAGATTCCACACGGGACAATTTTTATAAAAAAAAAACATTAAGAAAATGTGACTAGCTGAGATATTTATAGCGAATGTATGTTTTTTGTGCAGCGACATAGTTATCGTTATAAGAGTGGGGGGTTTAAGGTGTTAAAACTTCCTCCCCCCTAGAGCCCGAGTCTAAAGTTTAACTATAAAATGACTGCAAGCCTATTTCAAGTATTTCGATTATATCGATAAGAGCCGAAAGAACAATTCACTTTGTAACCCTCAAATAACACTTCGTTCGTTAATACTTCAGCTCCACCGGCAACATGTCGAAGGGAAAGTTTAAACCCTCCCTCCAGAAGCAATCTCTCGGTACGCTACTTATCCCATGATCTGGCCCAAAAAATACGTTATATGCATTTCTAAGATATATAACTCAGTTGACTAGCTAACAAAAAGTAAAATACTTTATCATTAATTAGGTTCCATGAAAAGTAAGAATGCAAATTTATGAGATTTACGAAATGTTAA
This sequence comes from Kuschelorhynchus macadamiae, assembly GCA_030620095.1. Lineage (NCBI taxonomy): Eukaryota > Metazoa > Arthropoda > Insecta > Coleoptera > Curculionidae > Kuschelorhynchus > Kuschelorhynchus macadamiae. The sequence continues at coordinate 353,366 of JAUTXW010000186.1, forward strand.
TTTTCTCTGATTATGTAACTAATAATAGCCTATCTATATCAATGTTGAATTTGAAATGTTTTTGTCATGTATCATTTTGCCTTTAAATCATAAATCAGGCTAGTTCAGTCTTGACAACAATTCGCAATATTGTATTTTTTATGCATCCCTTATAACAAAATCAAAAATAGGTAACGGGGATCCTTATCCATTAAGAGGGTTTTTTAGAAAAACATGTTTTTCTTTTCTTGTCACGTCACTGTTATCCGTGGACACACTGTATATGAAACTATACTAAACAAGGCTTCTATTGTATATTTAAATACCTTTTAGACCTCACCTATTTTATTCGATCTGTATTCCATCCAAATGCAAATTACTTACAGGATCTGAAAGTAAAATAATTAAATTAATATTTATAAATTATAGCCTTGTGAATATCGTTAAATATACATGGTGGGCCAAAAAAATGTCAACTTATTTATTATTATTTAGTAAAACTTCTGAGATATATTTACATATATATAAATTATAGAACGACATATTCAAATCAAATATTAATGACAATTGATTTTTTTATTGTACAGGGCGATGTAAAAGATGTTTTTTTTTTCTTTATCTATCTTCTTTATCTTATATCTTAGCAAGAAAACTGCTATTTTACTTTTTTATATATATTTCAATTAATATTCATTTTATTGCACATTTAGTAACATTGTACGTGTCATACATACATGTCACAAACTTTTTATAAGTTGACCTTAGAAACAACTATAATTTATTAGTAACTTTAAAGTAGGAAAAGTTTGCAATATTATAGTTTCTGGGCAAAAACGTCAGAAAACGAAGGCTTCAATAAAGTCTTATGGAAGAAAAATATCCCATATATATATATCTAAAAGCAACAGGAACATTTTCCGGTCACCCTGTAAAAAAAGATAATTGAACAGCATTAATTTTTTTATATGTTATATATTTTATATATAATATATATATATAATATATGTGACCAAAAATTGTAATACACAAAAAAGTTATTAGTTTAGTAGCTAGTTATTTAAGACATAAAGATTTTTAAAAACATTAGTAGCCAATCTAGTAAACAATGACAAATATTAAAACTAATATCATTCATTCAATAAATACAGAGAAATATATTACAAAATAAATTACCTAATATGTGGCCTATTGGGATAATGCATAATTAAGAATTCAAGAAAAGCTCAATGTATTTGCCAATTTAAGGAGTTTCATGACAGTTGATATAAAATAAATTAAAAAAAAAAACGGTTTAAATTATTCAAAACAAAAATTTAGATATCACATTTCCAAAGAAGGCGGAAGTTCACAAATAACAGGAAAATTAGAAACTTACAAACCTATATTAAAATTAATAAAACGTAAATAAACAAATCAAACACTACTTAAAATAGTCTTATGAGTATTGGTTGATCTTTCCAAGAAATCCATGTCACGTCGATTCAGCAACAAGATTATTTTTAAAAGAGTTTGTAAACTGCGCAGATTCAACATACGAAAAATTATTTGTCTCACATAGACGAAGATTAGGAGCGGATGGAGCTCTTGGATTCTTGATCTTCTGCATTTACCAACATACCTTGAATTGCAGTTGGTACATGAAACTTTATACACACCAAATTTAGCTAGGGTTTTTACTTTGAATTTTGAGAGTAAAAAGCTAGGATTGCTAAGGGATTTATCTACAATTCTGACACTATAAATCAAGGGAAGTTTTTTAGTGCTAGGGCCAAAAATCGATTTCACATCGTCCGAAGGGCTACAATGGTCCACGTCATTATACCACCATATCAATAAAATAAAAAACATTCAATCAATCAATGCGATTTTTGACAATGTTTATTTTTGACAAGTGTGTCGATAGTTGGTTGTATTTTTGTAGTGGCAACCCGCAAAATTCCTTCCAGATGTGCGTCTGTAACTCTGGACCTTGTTTTAGACTTCACATTCTTCATACGAAAAAACAGCAGCCCGCACACATATGTACTCCCAAACATTTTCTGGGCATGTTTTCGAATTTCAGGAAACGAGTTTTGATCGATATATTTTGAATAAAAATCAAGTAGACCCATGTCGAACTTGTCTTTCAGTTCCAAATTACACTGCAAATCGATAAGCTTCATCTGACAATTTTGTGGCATGTCTTCAATGGATACATTGAATAGTCAGGCAAAGAGGTTAATGTAATTTTCATTATCTCTGAAGTCAGAAAACCTTAATTGGAACTCCTTTTTGAGTAAATCTAGTGCTGCGCGCCACATCTGTACATTCGCAATTCTTAGCAAAGCGCGAAAACTATTTTTCAATAAATCCAGTTTAAACTCAAATGCCTTCACAGTGTTAAGTAGGTTAGATGAGATTTTCTTTTCCTTGTAGTTTGGCGTTAAAGTCATTGAGGTGCAGGGTGATGACCGTGGGAAATCCAAAGTCGCGCAGCCAGTCTACGTCAATAAACTGAGGAACTGATTTCCCTTTGGTTTCCATGAAGAAGGCGATTTCCTTCTTGAGTTTAAAAACGCGTTTTAACATTCTTCCTCTGTCCAGCCAACGAACATCAGAAAGGTATGTCACATCACCATACTCGGCATTAATTTCGAGTCAAAAATTTTTGAATTCTCTGTGGTTGAGGCCGCGTGATTTAGCGAAGTTCACAGTCTTTACTACCACTGTCATCACCTCATCAATATTTGTGGATTTTGCACAAATATTTGCGATGAACAATAAAATGGTAATGCATCAAAGGAAGATCTTTCTGCTATTTTTTTATCAAACTCATGAATTTTTTATTTTTTCTACCATGGATATTGTTATATCGTCTCAGTACTGTCATTAAACACTTATAAATATCACATCCTTTTGTAGTTCCTTTAATCGGAAAAAGGGCAACCATCTCTTCAATGATTTCAAAATCATTATCAATGCCCCGAAGAGATATAGCGAATTGAGCGCTATCGGTTAAATCTGTGCTTTCGTCGAGCGCAACAGGATAGTATACAAAATTCGATGCACGTTCTTTTAGTGAATTTTCAATGTCTGCCGCTAACTCTTCGATTCTTCTGCCGACAGTAATACCGGATAAACTAATTTTAGAAAAAAGTTGTTTTTGATACGGCCACAATACTGCCGTGGTAGCCTCCATACATTCCTTGATAAATTCACCATCAGTAAAAGGTTTTGATTTCAAAGCTATTTTTTTCGGATATAATGTAGCTAACCTTCAATGTCCCAAACAAAAATCCACGACAAAACTGGAACTTGCTCCATGCTAATAGAAAAACTTTTAACTTTGACAATATTTCTACATAATTAGCTACTTAAATTATTTAAAGGGTTTTAAATATTTATATCTCTTTCAAAACCTACAAGCAACTCAAAAGATATTTTAATCATAACAGTGATGAGCACTAATAACTCTCAAAGTCTGCAACTTATGCTTTGAGGGGTAGAGAGTATCCTGCCTACATAATGGGACAGTCAGGAATGAAGATTTCAACCAGAGTTCAGAAACACTTTCAGTTAGTTAATACAGGTGAAAATAGAGATATTACAGAGAAAAAAATCAGAACTAGCCAGGGGCGGAACCAGAGGAGGGACGTGTAGGGCGCGCGCCCTCCGTGAACCCGCCGTCGACAATTTTTAGAAATATTTACTTTTGCCACAAATAATATAGGCTTCTCTCTTAGTTCCAGTGCCTATGTTTGCTTTCATGCTCTATTCAATCACATTTCTGTCATGTATACGACATAAAATAGATTTTTTTATAAAACAACTACGCTTTTTCTAAACATCTGGGCGGATTGAGAAATCCTATTTAAAATACATATTTTATAATATGACTGAATATTTTAGGCATTTATTAAAACATCGGGTATTTCTTGGCTTTATCGTAAGACAAACAAAAACGTTTTATAATTCATCTGGTCATAGAGTATGTAAATTGTAAAATATTTAGTGTAACATTGTGTAGAGCGCCACTGAGTGATAACAAGTCAACTAATTGGTTGTCATTTTGTGCGATGGTAAAAAAAGTTGTCGTACCATAGGATTATAACACGTATCCTTATAAAGCTTATTCGCTTATTTTTCTTCCAATTTGCTTACTGACACTGTAAAAACAATGTATACTGAGGGAAACTTAGATATTATTTCCCTCTTTTCCACGATCATGACGCCTCAATTCCTATTCGGTTGAAAAACGATGTTGAACCATCTGTTTTAAAACCTGAAAGCCAGTGTAATGAGCAAGAAAAGGTTCAAAGTATTGCCCCTAATACACGTGATTCTATTAAAATAATAAATATTGATGACATTCAAGTGATATAAGAATTAAACCAAGCTTCTGCTCAGGTTGACTATGTGCTATTAAAATGGTCGAATAGAGTGTTTAGAATTCAAATAATATACATTATTCAAAAATGTATGGCGTCATGTTCTTCCATTACCAGTCACAGAACGAATGGCTCGGAATGGAAATGCAAAAATCAAGAAAAAATAGAAATACAAAGAAGGCTGTGTTGTTGAGCAAAAACGCGTCTTCGAGAACATGCTGAAAACAACCAATAAAAACTTCAATCATCTTAAACCTTTAGATATTGGCCAGAATATCGTCATAGTTACTAAAGTAGACGAGGACCTTTGGAGCCTAAAAAGCTATTTTGAATTTCAAAAATGGAATGTAGTGTATTGAGCGCTGGTTTTCACGTGAAACAGCATTGTCACTGAAATTACTCCCGAAAAAGTATTTCTGTAAGAGAAGCTGCTGAAACTTTTTAAAAAATATGAATTTAAGCAAGTAAGATTTAGTTTCGAACAAATAAAAGCCTTTGCTAAGAAATTATTTTTGGTTTAATGTTAATTTCTGTTATATTATAATGCGATACACATTTATATGGCTTAATTATATAAATAAACTATTTAAAATTATTATACTCCTTTATTTTCGGCGCTCTTGTACTGAAACCAGCTTCTGGATACGCCCATGGCATTTGTGAACCATCTTTTATTTACGAGTTACCAGTTTTCCACACCGTATGATGTAACTGTTATCCACGAGTGCCGAAAAGGTAGAAAAATAAGACCTCTTGGAGAAGACGGAGATAACCAAGTTAAAAAGCGTTTGTGTTGTGTCAATTCTATTTTTAACTTCGAACCAAACCTCATCGATTTAATAATTTTCCCAATAAATAACATTGCTTCTACTCACCCAGACACACCGAACAGATGCAACAATTTTACTAACTATTAGTTTTAACCGGGAGGCACGAGTTCGTTCCTCGCGGATGATTAACTTATTATTTAATTTTCTTAATTATATATTTTAAATTCAACCTAATTTTTATACATACATTTGACCACATTTTGTTAGAACCTCTTCTCAGAAATAGTCAAGCCAGGTGTAGTGTGTTTATTGTAATCTATGTATGACGCGTTTTTTCAATTTAAAAAGTATTATTAAATTTAATTGCTTTTAGTTAGTAATTAGGTTTTTTTTATAGGTCTGTCCGATCAGGCGAAACACGTATAAGCGTTTAACCCTTTCGACACGGCACGTTGGTTGTAATGCCCTAGCGCTCAGACGGCTGCCTTCGAAGTGATTCAGTGACGACCGTCGGATATTTCCGACATATAAAAAGTTACAAAATTCCTTACCAAAATGGTCTAAAAACAACACAACAAGGGTTATTTATCTTTTTATTAAGAAGTAAACTAAACTGCAAACAATTTTAAACGTATTAAATTACCATTTTTTAAAATTAATAATTTTTAACGGTGTGGTATCTCTCGAAACAGGGAACAACATATAAACGAACATTACAGTCTTTACCCATGTAACGAGACTCCCTTCTTTTCTTTGTTCCGGCCTTAGTGTTTGAACAAACAATACAACGCCACGTAGCTCTCTTTGATTTGTCTGTATCGGGTACCAGAGATGGAAAATGTCGCTCTGTCAACCTGCCTATTTGATCACGAAGAATTTGAGGTGGCTTGCGTTGAACAGGATATCTAAAAACCGAGTTAAAAACTTAATCTAGCAAAGATTTTTAAAAAAATCTTACCTCTCCAACAATTGGCGAATCACGTTCAGGTGAAATGTTGCTAATGGAATTTTCTTTTCATGTTGTGTCAAGAATAAGGCATGTGCGTTCAATATGCAAAGGTCCAATATGTGAAAGAATAATTTCTTGTACCATTTAATATTTTTTCTCATAGAATCTATGCTACTCACTAGCATATCTGAACGGTCGACTGCTCCCATTTTTGAATTGTAGTCTACCACACAAGATGGTTTCCTAATATTTTCTTGGGTTGTTCGGTCTAATTTTGGCAGTGTTATCATTTTATTTTCGTGCATTGTAGATATCATTGTAACATCTCTACGGTCTTTCCATTTTATTATTAGTAATTTAGCAGAACTTTTCCAAACAGTTTCTCCCTTATTCAGCTTTGCTCTTAGTTTCGGCAGGCCTCTTCGATTCTGACGCACTGTCCCGCAAGAATTAGTTTTGTTGTCAAATAGGAACAAGGACAAAGCAGGGCTGCTGTAAAAGTTATCAGTATAAAGAGAGTGTCCCCTGTTCAAATATGGTGTCAGCAATTTAGTTACAACAGCACCTGTAATTCCCAAACGAGGATCTTCAGCCACAATATTTGAATCTTTACCGACGTATACATTGAAGTCCAAAATATAGCCTGTATCGCAATCACATAGTATATAGAGTTTTATACCAAAACGGTGTCTCTTTGTTTTGATGTATTGTTTAAATACTAGGCGTCCTTTAAACAAAACTAGGCTCTCATCAATAACTAGGCATTCAAATGGCTACATTGCATTGTTGAAGTTATCCTTAATTAACTGTAACACATTTCTAATTTTAAACAAGCGGTCATCAGGCGGGGTTTCATCATTGTTGCACAAATGCAAAAATCTGTATATTTCACTAAATCTATCTCTCGACATACATTGTCCAAAAAAAGGAGTACTCAATAAGAGGTCCGTAGACCAATACTCATGTACAGATAGTTTTTTGTTTCTTGACATCAGCATATTCAGTGATAAAAAACCATAAAATTCCGACCTATCAAGTTCTTTCCAATCGTTCGTTTTTTCTCTAGCATATCGGGTGGTTTCATTTACTATTAAATCTGCAATATTTTCTGAGAAAAGGTTTAAAAAAAAGTCAATTTCATTTGACTCACCATTTAAGTTCAAATCCGGGTTTAGTCCGCTCTGCTCGTCATTAAATGCATGTTTTTGGGGTTTGAATTCGTTATCTGTCCAATCTGTTTATATCTTCTGCCGGATGTGTGTTCTCTTCAACTTCTAAATTTTCCTCTGTGATTTGCGCTCCACTGGTACTTTCCATGCATTCTTCATCGCTTTCCAAGTACTCACTGTCGCTTGATGTTTCTGGTTTGTATTCACTTCCACTGTCACTGAACGGTTCGTTTTCGCTTAAATAACAATCTTCATAATCTCCCACATTTCCCAGAATCTGTTTCACTTCATTTGCATCTAGACCACAGAAGTTTGTTACCGACGCGTCTTGTTTAGCCCTTTTTGGTCGCGATGGACCGGCACCCGCACTTGACGACATTCTGAACAATACTGTAAACAGCACGTGGTGGATTTACCGCCAAAACTTTGTTCGGCGATTGTCGAGTATATCCGACGGCAACGGAATACTCTGACATTCGGCTACAAGCTAAAGTTAAGCATCACGGAATAACTCGACGCTAGTACCACAACCATTGCAAATTTTAAATAGGGTCGGATATAAACGACAGCCGTTAGAGAAGCACAAAAAAGTTTGAACGTATATATCCGACACCCGTCTGAGAGGCAAATGAGACCAAAACGGATATATCCGTCATTCGTAACCAAAGGGTTAATTAAACACATATGACCGAGACCGAGACTTAGTGCTTATTTTCTGTTTAATTTTAAAAAATTGGCTCTTAGATGAAAATCGGTAATTTACTAAAATTATGTTTTAAGATATTTTTTAATTTCAATGAAAGTGAACCCAACAAATGATAATCATAAAAATGTTGGTGGAACTGAATCAATTTAGTTTGTAATATAGTGTTTTTTCGACTTCATTATTAATTAATCTGCCAATTAGTTGTTTTGTGTATGTACTGGTGACAGCTATTTGATAAAGAATAATTTTCTTTTTAATATATTGTGTAGGAGTCAACGGAACTGAAAACACTTAACTGTAAGTGGCTAGATTATGTGTGTTAACATGACAAGAATCAGTTGGAATAATATGATCACTTGGCAAGGATTTCTGAAAACTGAATATATAAGATTGTTACTGTTTTAATAGAGAGTTATTGTTTTCAATTTCCATTGTTAGGTTTATGTTGCAATGTAAATGTTTTAATAGGACTAAAAACTCATTTAGTTCTTTCCTGGTACCGGTCTATTTTTAAAAGTATTATCTGCATAACCCTCTGAAATATATGTCCTTAATTCATATTTATCATTAAAAATCATATCCGTTTAAAAAACGACATAAATATCTGGACCAAAGAGAGGCCTGAACCTATAGCAAGACCAACTATCATCGTGTATATGTTATAAAATTACAAAAACTCTAAACTAATTAATCAAGTAATGTCATGAGTCTGTGTCATGCGGACAAAGATCCTCCCAACACGAGCATATTTTTTATAATACTAAGAATGTCGATTCCGGGAACAGGTTGACATCTGATAAAGTAATATTTTAAGGTTCTCCACAAGTTTACTTGTATGTAAAAAAATTTTTTTTTGAAATGTCATTTTCCAAAGAAAACATTTGATAAATTTGGCTGGAGTTAAAATGAAAAACCTAAATATAATGCAACTTGAATTTTTTTTTACAAAAACAGAATATTTTATCGCTATGAAACTGAAAAAAGACTACCCAGAATCACTCAATAAACGACATTGATTGATTCACATCCACTGAAATTTAATCTGTCCATTATCCATATTTTAAAAGTGTCGTTTAAAATTATAATGAACACTTGTAGGGCTTCGACAAAATCCTATGTGTTAAAATTCTGCTATTAATTGATGGTTTGATATCTAAGTTTTAAAATGGAAAATGGTTTAATAATTCACCATTGCCTAATTTAAAAAAAATATTTTAATTATTTTTACACAAGAAAAGTTAAACCCATGAGGCACTTGGAATTATTACAGCAATTAATAACTATTATATATTTTTCCAGGTAGCATAAAGTTAAAATATGGTCTCGATTTTTGTATTATTGCATTTATTATATTACAAAATTCCATTTCAAAAAATGTTTAATGTTGCTCCGCAAAATTTTAATTTCAGATCTCATTATATTAGTGTCATATTTGTAGCGAACAGCAAACATTTTTAAATATGCAAAATCTAAAATATTATCTTATCAAAATTTCACACAATTTTGAAAACTAGAACAGGAAAAAAACTCCATTTTTTTTTCTAAAATTAGACAAGGAAATTCATTGCTTTCGTGCTCCATTTTGCGGTTTGTCTAGTGGCATATAGTGGATTATTTTCAAGAAGTATTTTTTTTTAATATGCTAATAATATTTGACATTTGCACGTCAAAATAGGGTCAGAGACCAAACAGTGAAGGGTTGCGGCCCGCTTTCTATTTTCCTGTTTGCTATATTGAGACGAAAAGAAACACGCAGCAATTTGCATCAAACTTATTTCTTTTTTAAAAGTCAAGTTGCAAAAAAAGGAAACTAAATATATTAAATATTGTTTATAGAATTCGATTGAGATATATAAGATAAATAGTATAAAATGGCTGGCAACTCGTATTTCTAGAACAAAAAAAACACAGATGTAAGTCTTTGGATAAAATGTGCCTAAACATCATATTATTACGTTATAAAATAAATTTTTAATAGCGTTGTTCACCGTTAAAAAATATTGAATATTCAAGTCATTGTTTACATAAATTGTCATTAACTTGATGCCATACAGGTTGGAGCGATCAGACGTGCTACGTACAATTATATATTCAGTTAATGAGAAATAAATGACTAGACAGACTATCAACAATGAGCTTTATGATCAAATTAATTTGTATGATACCACTGATGTCTAATATAAATTTAAAATAAGTTGTTTATGACTGGAATTTAAATTTCATTAAAAAAGGTGCATATGAAAATAATTATTATGTAAATTAACAACCAAATGAGAAACAGTTAAGTCTAAGTATTTTAAAATTGCTCAGTATAAAATATTGACCTCAATGGGACAAAATACAATTATTTTTTATAGGTATTTACGAACTATGAAAAGGAAACACAATTAAAATAAGCTATCGTTTTCCAAATTTTGAAAATTAACTTTTACTTACTTGGTGTGTTGACAACATCTAAATATTCTGTAAAAAAACATTTTTTTTGCGACCGATATCTGAAGTACAATGAATTTTTCAAAGAATATAGGTTTGACATAGGCTTTATAGGAAATGTATCGACCGCCATTAATTTTAGTCAGTGGTTTTAATTTTTAATGGGCTTAAGTTTGCCAAAATACCGAAAAAAAAAAACTGTTAATTCGTCAGCATTTGTGTATCATCAAGTCAGCATTAATCTGTGTCCTAGAAAGAAAAAAGCATCTAAAGTTAATTGCATGTTTTTGTCAAATTCGTTAAAAAAAATGAAAAATCGAAATCAATGAAATTCCTTGGAGACTGTATTTGATACATTGCCTTTGCCAAAATGTCATCAATGTCACGTGAATATATGTTGTGTCTCTTATGAAGTTCACAAGCATAGGAATTACACGAGTAAAATATTTGTCACATGTTTCAAATAAAGCCTACATGATATTTATTCATATTCGGGACCTTTCAACACTTAGGGTAAAAATAAAAATAGAGTTCATTATTTACATATTTAGCCACAGTATACATGCCTAGCCAGGCACTCCAATGTTTATACGAATTTATATTACGGTGAAAATGTTTAATGCAACAACATTTTCATACGAAGAATAGTGATGTGTTTCATATATTTCTAAGCAGTATCTACTTTTATTGCAAATTAGTAAAATCCGGGCTAAAATACTCAAAGCCTGAGATGAGATTACATCACTAACAAACATTTTAATTAGATATGGCAACCCCGATCGACTACTCCACGTATTAGACCATCCACTTTTATTGACTTGTGATTCTTATAGTTAAATAGTATAATAGGCTACAGGAAATATTGTTCCAGCAGTGGCGGCTCGCCAGGGGACGCGGGTGAACCGCCGCTTCACCTAAATTTTCCAATCAATTTACTTAAAAATAAACATATTTTTTAAATTTTAAGCATTTTATAAACTACATATAAAAATAATATAATAATAATAAAAATTCACATTATTTACTAAATTATACCATTATTTTCTATCAAAACTAGTGCGTTATATACTAAAAAAATAATAATGACTTAAAAACGTAGCGCGCTGAACACCTTTTCATAAGAGCGACCCGTCGAGGAATCACAATCAGCACTATCAAATTCCCCATCAGACTCCCCCCGCACATATATTTAAAATCTTATAAATTAGTAAGTATTAAAAACAGTGGCGGCTATTCAGGTGAAGTAGGTGAAGTGCTACTTCACCAGGAAAAATAAATAAGCAAACATCTAACTATATTTATTATATATCTCTTAAAATTTTAGTTTTTACATTCATTTATTCACCTAATTGGTAAAAAATAAACTGTACATCTCGAATAAATATTTGACTTGACCGTTGGCGGCATGTCTTTTTAAAACTTTCAATCGAACTTTATTATAACAACTATAACAGTGGCGCAAACCGCTTTGACTTTGCTGGTGGTGCTATGTTTAGTTAACGATTTTCCTACTATGTTGCCATGACAACGCGTACACACCCACGTGTTGTTCAGTTTGCGGTGGTTGTTTACTTTCATTTTCGCGGATTTCGCTGCACCCGGTGAGTTCCTTTGTAGTTAACTTGACTGTTTTGTGTTATATTTATTTTTGGTGTTGTTACAACTTCAAATTCGAAGTTAGTAAATGTGATTGTTCAAGACTGGAATAAATTAAAAGACATCTTTGAATTTTTACAAACTGTGACAAGTCTGATGAAAAATCAATCCGCCTTGCGAAAGAATTTTTAGGTGAGATGAACGATTTTGAATTCACGTTTCTGGCATTAGTGTTTAATAACATTTTTTCAATCCCGGATATACTATTTGACGTTCTTCAAAAAAAAAATCGCTTGACATTCATTTTTGCATATCCAATATAAAACGCTGTCGTGAGGCTCTGTAAAAAAAGAAATGAACATTTTTTTAATACCATGTTTGATAAAGCAAATTCTATTACAGAAATAAATCATTACAAACGTGAGCTTGCTAAGCTTTCACCTGAAGAAATTAGAGCTAAGTATAGAAGCCCTTTTTATGAAATATTAGACCATATTTTAATGGAAATGACACTAAGATTTCAAGACTGTAAAACTTACATTTTCATGTTTGGCAGGTTCTGCTAAATTTTCCGAATATAATTTAAATTTTCTGACTGGCCCGTTTGGAAATTTGTTATAGTTATATGGGGAAATATTTTCCAAAAGTCAACGACTTAAAAATGAGCTTGGTCTTATTTTTGCCAATGAGAGTAATTGGAATATATCGCTGCAAGAGCAAGTGAAAATAATTAATAAAAATAAATATATTTTTACCGAAGCATATAAATTGTTTTCTCTTATTTCACAATACCGTCGACAAGTGCATATGTGCCGCCACTGTGTTCCAGGGTCACGTGATCGGCGTGGCTTAAAAATCAATAGCGATTCGTGGAACTACACTAACTTTAACGTTAAAGAAATTCATTTGCTAATATATTTTATAGCAGAAGTTAAATTAAAATTGTCGTTAGGTACCAAGCTTTTCTTAGCTTCACTACTGCATGTGTTTTAATGTATTATTGTGTAATTGTTGATATGGTTCAAATCATCTAAATGTAAGTTGCCTTACTTCAAAAAGCAGCAATCTAAAAGTGCGGTTAGATTGTGAAAACAGTGATTATTTAAATATTTTTAAGTTTTATTTACTTTATCTTGGACATTGCGAAACTAGGAACTTTGTTGACTTAACTATGGTGCGGCAATGTGGGTTTGCAAAAAATAGCCGTTTAAGTTTGGAATTACCTTTTAATCACTAAGTAAATTTCCTTTTCAATTGGGACTGGATCTTTTTTTTTAATTTAGCAATTAACATGAATCACAATATAAGAATTAACTATTCTATTTTTGTCTTAGAGCGCTCGTTTTTTTTTACTTTCCTTACAAGAGGAAAGTATTCTAGTCGCAAAAAAGATGTTTTCTCAATTCCGTCGGTCTTTCTGTATGGCTGTCCGTGACAAAGCTCAAAAACTACTTATCCTATTTACGGAACAAAATGGCGGCCTATTGAAATGTTAAAAATTATTACTTAAACACTACTTATCCATTTTATCCAATGCCAAATAGTAGTAATGCTTAAAAATGTCTGAAAAAAGTAATTTTTGGATGGATTCATTGATGACATCTCCATTTTGAATATTTATTACTAAAAATGTATGAACTCTTACAATCGATTTTTAATAAAATCTGCATAAATGTAAAATCCTTCCTTTTGTGAAGCAATGGCCTAATTCTCCGTTTTCGTACATCAAATATATAGATCGTCGTTTTGTTCGGCCATATTGAATTCATACCAATATTTTACCAGTTTTACCGACCGACCGATAGAAATAGCAAAACATGTTTTTTAGGCATTTAGGAACCCTAAAACGTGAATATCTGTGAAAACCTGGAACGATGATTTTTTCACAACTAACGATATTTTTTTATGCGGGAAGTAAAAACTCGCGCCGCCACTAGCAGTTGTCACCCAATAGCCACGTATTTCGACATGAGCCATCCCCACCTAACATGATTTATGAATAAATTGTGATCTCTACTTTAATTCTCACTCTTAAGTTTTAACAGATCGCAGGTTCAACTTCGATTTTTACTAACTTATCAACTACAGCTCAGCTCTCGCTCTGTCACAGATTAACAATCAGATGTGAAAGTATTTATATTCTCCGTGTTCGCAAAACTAGCGGTCTCGTTAGCAGCCTGCGCGGCAGTAAAAGCTACTGCGTAACATATACCAATTGGACGAGGTAAAAAAGAAGTACATTAACTGGACTCGTCGAAATTGGACGCAAATGAAAGTTTTCGTATTCAATTTTATCGTATGTAAATGATAGTTAATGTTTTCTATTGTTTATAGCATTAGTTATTAAGCTTATAAATAAGTAAATAAATCAATGCCATGCGGTAATACAAAGAAATATCATCAGTAAAATATAAGTAAGCACTGTTAAAATTAGTAACTGTAAATTAAGGCAAAATATTAAAAATTCAATAAGTGTAGTATACTTAATAATAAAATTGTATAGGGTAACGCGATACTTATCTCGTATCTTCTTATCCGGAAAACTATAATAACATAAATAAAACCTAGTATATATATATAGACCTTTTATTTTTTAATGAAATACACTAATTAATTTTTGAGATGTCGCACACGCTTAATTGGTGCATTGACGCGAATTCCCGAAATTACTTTAATAAAAGTGTATTTAGTTCAGACTATTCAAATATGTAAAATATCAGTTTTATTTGCCTTTAAAATGGTGATTGTTAATAATAAAAATAATTCGTGAAAAAACAAACAAAACAAAATAAAAGGAATATGTCTATCTAGGTGTTTGCAGTAAGTGAAATGTAATCAAAGTTACAAAATATTTTGATTTAAAAATTTTGTCAAAATTGACAAACTGATTATTTTAAATGATCAGAAATAAAAATTATAATTAAAATATATTTTAATTATATTAAATTAATACCTAATGTTTTGCAGAATGGTAGCTGTTAAAAATATTTTTTTCAGTTTTGTTGGGCTAAATGATTCCATAATATAACACGGACCCGGACGTCTGGCCACAGTCAGCCTACAACTTCGATCTTAAACTGAGATACCAATATACCATTGGTGGTGGGTTATCTTTACTGTCGAGAAGATCTAATTTCTTACATGAAACAAAAAATATAACCTGGGCTAGACAAAAACGGAGTTCGATATTTAAAACACAACTATATACAAAATTACCAATATTAATTAGAAAAAAACAAAACAAAAAAAACGCTCTACGTCTGACGTTCTCCGATTATTTATCAGCTCATGCGACATAATATGCCTATATAATCAAATATAGTAAGCACTTTAAAACATAACTAATAATACTTATTTGTGTTATGAGCATCATTTGACCAATCTTGTACATATTTTATAAGATATATTTTAGGCAAACGAAATATTTATTTAAGAATAAAACATGATTTAAGTAAACAAGCAAAAAAAATATTTTAATGACATTATTCATTATAAAAATCAATAACGCAATAAAAGGGTCTTTCAATGAGGTACGCTTTGGTTTTTTTTCGGAAAGGTGTAAACATAGGGAGCGTTTTTAAATGTTCTGGAAGATGATTATAACGTTTTATGGCGTTGTAAATAATTGATTTTTTTATTAATTCTGTGGAAGGAATGGGAAGGTATATGTCATGCTTAGAGTTTCTGGTAGGATATACGTGTTGTGACCTTTCCGGGAATGTGCTTAGATGTTTTCTTATCAAACAGATGGTTTCTAAAATGAATAATGCAGGAAGTGTTAATATTTCATGTTTTTTTGAAATAGTATTGGCAGTGCGCTCTATTATTTAGACCAAACATATAGCGGATTGCTCTTGTTTGAACCTTAAAAATACTAAAAAATTGTTCGGTGGTACAGCAGCCCCAAAAGGGAAGGCCATAGTGGAGATGGGATTCGAATAGAGAGAAATCAGTAAGTCTGGCAGAAGACACGAGTCAATTCTTTTGAAACTAATCGAATGGCAAAGCAGGCGGTAAAAAGTTTTTTAGTTAAGGTGTCAATATGCTTAGACCATTTAAGGTTGTTATTTATATTTAAACCCAGGAATTTAACCGACTCAACGTATTTAATATTGCCGTTAAGTAACTAAAGTGGTTGTAAAGTCCCCTTATAAGATAAGGCCACCGTTTTATTTACATGAAGCGAAGCAGATTGGAATCGGAGCAAGCCTTAATCGTAACAAGGTCTTTGGAAATATTAGAATGTATAACAAAAAAGTATAGGTCCCAAGACTGAACCTTGGGAGACTCCACTTGTAATCAATTTACAATCAGAATCAAAACCATTTACCCTTAAAAATGTTTGCCTATTCCCGAGATAAGATTTAAACCAATTTAAAGAAATACCCCGGGTTCCATAAAATTCAGCTTGCTTATCAAAATTTCATGACTAACACAGTCAAAGGCTTTTGCATATTCACAAAAAACTGAGGCGGAGGGGTGGTTGTTATTGAGGGATAAGTAGACATCGCTAAGCAACGAGAACATGGCGTCACTGATGCACTTGTTGGATAAAAATCCGAACTGACCCAGGGATATTATCTGATGTTTAAAGAGAAATGGCATAAGACGATTCTTTAGTAACTTCAATGATTTTTCCCCAACTAGCCAAGGTTCTGTATACAAGGTGTTAATATGTAAACTCGAAAACATGGCGTTTCCGGCCCTATAGGAACCTGGGAAATATTATAAGCTAAACCTTTAAGAAATTATGGTTCTTGGGATTAGACAGTGTCAAATTGGAATTAATATCCGACATTTCGCCTTAAATTGCGCGAGACATCTTCAGGGATCCTTACCCCACGAGATCTAAACACTGAATGAGCTTGGAGAGATTTAGGCGGACTTTTACACCCTGTTGAACTCGCCGAACCGTGACCCTGTATTAAGATCGGTTTCTACGTGTCATGTAGACCGTCGCGTATCTCTATTTTATCTATTTTTCAACAGATTCTCTAACTTGTCATATGTGAAATCCTGGAACCGATGTTCGAACCTTGTTTACTTTACTTTAATTTGTTTCTTTTTAATACATCGTTTATGTCCCTTAAGTCTAGTTGATATTGAGCGTCCTATTTCGCCCACATACACTTCTCTACAGGAGCAAGGAACTTTATATACTCCGTTTGTTTGAAAAGGTACAATATCTTTCGGGGATCGCAAGCGTTGTCCAATCTTCTTATGTGTATTGAAGATTGTACGTATGTTGGACCGTGCAATAGCTATTCCCTCTCAGAGTTTCGATCAGTTTCAATGTTTCCGATGTTAGAGAATATTGATCAGAAATCAAAATTCCTTTAAATACTATTGAGTTAATAACCGATTTCTTTTGTGCTGGATGCTGGTGGAAATTTGCATTTAGGTATCTATTTGTTTGCGGCGGTTTTCTATACACAGAATTTCCTTCCTTTGAACACATACATCTAGAAACGGAATTGTAACAACACTTATAAGGTTTTGTAGGCAGATACTACAACTGAATGGAAAGACGCAACAGCAGCCTGATTAACGCATCCAGCTTAGCACCAACGAAAAAGAAATCATTAAAACCAGGCAGCTTCAAGATTCCCAGTTTCTACGGTCTTCCCGAGATATACGAGGAAAATGTACCATTTTGACCGATCGTCAGTGCAATAGACTCGCCCACATTCAAACTGAGTAAATATCTTTCAAATGTTCTTAATCTATTTACTGGAAAAACAAATTCTTTTATAAAAAACTCTGCACATTTCGTGGAAAAACTTAAGAGGGTATGGCTAATACACTGAAGATATTACGCGTTCAATTAAAATATATAGTAATCCAACTCCGCAAAAGGAGAATGATAAGGAGCCACCGTTAGCTAGTTACGGTTACTGTCTACATACATGGTACCACAGACAATCTAGGACTCTTACTCTTCGGCGGTCCAACAAACGTACAATCTTTAATACATATAAGAACATTGGACAATGCTTACGATCCCCGTATATAATATATAGTATATTATATAAAATTATATAGTATATAAAATTCCTTGCTCCTGTGGAAACGTGTAGGTGGGAAACACATAGGATGCTCAATATCAACTAGACTTAAGGAACATGAACGATGTGTTCAAAATAAACAAATTTTTCAATCTGCTTTAGAACACTAGCTACCACTGGCCATATTATAGATGTAAAGAAAACCAAGGTTCTAGCATCAGAGTTCATTCAGTGTTCAAATCCCTAAAGATGGCTTGTGCAATCGAAGGCGAAACGTCGGTTAGTAATTTCAATTTGACACGGTCTAATCTCAAGAACCATGGTTTCTTAAATGAGCAAAGCTGTGAAAGTTTCCGTTCTAAATAAGCTAAATCTGTCAAAAAGACGTATTTTGTGTCATTATGTTTTCCCCATATATCTCAAAACCACCTTGTATCTCAAAAACTAGTCATAGTCGCAGGATAAAGTTGGTATCTTGAAAACCAATTGGTAAGTCTTAAGTTTATCATTTATAGATGTCTATTTTTTTATTTCAGTGCTAATCACTGCGAATGCTACACTTTATTCTACTCTAAGTTGAATAAAGCTAAAGAAACATTACTAGTAAGAAAACCAAAATCAATAAACGAAAAATCGATTAACATTTATCATTTAATTAAAGCGTTTCAGCAGTTTTCAGCGTGTCATAAAATAAAATTACCTTGCCAAAAATACTGAAAAAGAATGTTTAATAAAGTAAAAAACCAAGAGTCATGAGTGTAAACAGTCGGCCAATATGCTGTCCAAATTATTTGGATTGAAATTGACTTCCTCAAATTGACGTATTCGCGAAATCAACTTCCGCCAAATTGACGCATATGCTAAATTATGGCACTTCAATTTTTGCCAAAATAATAAGTCATTTAAGCGGCTCTTTTGTTTCCATTATTGCAAGTAAAACAGCTGGATGAAATTAAAAACATTTTATTTGTGTTATTGTCGGATAAACTTTATTTTCGAAAGGATTGATTTATATAATAGTTCGTGCTTTTAGGCCATGAAGTGAATAATAATAATCACAGCCCTTTCTTTTATAACAGACACACATGCCAGTGCCGCGCCGGCTCGCGGGTGAAAAAGTAAGTGAAGTGCAAATGAAGCAAGAAAATATCGCAATAATTTTTTTTTATATGCGGAAGAGGTAGAATATTTTTTTACGACTTACCTAAATTTTGTATACTAAATCAATTCTCCTATCCTTCATAGCAGCAAATTTATTTAAAACATCCTCATAAAATGGATGAGTTGCCCTAATCTTCTCCAGAAATTCCTTTTGAATTGGAATATTACCTAGAGAAGTAAGTCATTCTTGAGATATTGTATTTCTTAAATAAGTTTTTACACGTTTGAGGCTTCCACTGAAGCACTTGCCGACGGTATTGTCAAAATAAGGGAAAACACTTTATATGCTTTGGTTAAAATATCTTTATTTTCATTAATTTTTTCACTTGCTCTTGCAGCGATATATTCCAATTACTGTCATTGGCAAAAATAAGACTAAGCTCATTTTTAAGTCGTTGACGTTGACCCATATAACTGTAACAAATTTTCAAACGGGCCAGTCGGAAAATTTAAACTATATTCGAAAAATTTAGTAGAATCTGCCAAACACAAAAATGTAAGTTTTTCACAGCCTTGAAAGCTTAGTGTCATTTCCATTAAAATATGGTCTAATATTTCATAAAATAGGGTTCTATACTTAGCCCTAATTTCTTCAGCTGAAAGCTTAGCAAGCTCAAGTTTGTAATGATTTATTTCTGTAATAGAATTTGCTTTATCAAACATGGTATTAAAAAAATTTTCATTACTTTTTTTACAGAGCCCCTTACGACAGCGTTTTATATTGGATATGCAAAAATGAATGTCAAGCGATTTTTTTTGAAGAACGCAAATAGTATGTCCATGATTGAGAAAATGTAATTAAACACTAATGCCAGAAATTTGAATTCAAAATCGTTCATCTCACCTAAATACCCTTTCGAAATCCGGAATGATTTTTCATCAGATTTGTCACAGTTTGTAACAAATTCAACGACGTCTTTTAATTTTTAAGACCAACGAGTTTCGGTAATTGTTGGTATACGCCTCGTAGATGCAGACGTAAGAGCATACGTTCGTTTGGCTGAGTGATGAAAAAATGAGGGAATACCACTAAGGCTAAAATCGATATTTAAAAATATTTTTTAACTTTGCTGCATCACAAGGTTAAGACGATGCGCAAGACAATGGACAAATACCTCCTGCGGCACTTTTTCTTATTTTTTTTGAAGGCCATTTAGATGGCCAGACATCACACTTGCGCCATCGTAACATTGCCCTATTAATTTATGTTTATAATGAAATTGGTCCAAAATTTGATCCAATAGAAAATATAAATTCTCCGACGTTCTATCGGACCTGACATTATAAAATCCTAAGAATCTCTCGGCTACTGAACCTTTTGAATTAACGTATCTTAAAATTATGGAGCACTGGGAGGTTTGCGGAATATCAGTGGTGTCATCCACTTGCACAGAAAATTATTTCGGTTTGAATAATTTTCGAGTGACAAGTAAAAACATTTTTAATTTTTTCGTTATGATCTTTCAGTTCTTGGGAACTTCTCGATATTAATAAACCTAAAAGCTTTTTAAAATTCCCCCTATTTATTGACTAGCTGCTCTCATCATGGCCGCGAAAGAAAAACTCTTTTTGCGAGGTACAAAACTGCGTCAATTACCAAGCGTATAATTTGTCTATTTAATCGGACGTTTTCGTTAAAATATATTTTATACATTTTCTTTTAAAGTGTCAGCTATAGTGCTTAAATTTTTTACAAATTTTTTAGCATTAATTCGCATTTTAAATGCTCCTCCGAGTCCTCATGTTTATGTAAGGACCTTCATATATTTAACATACATGCAAATCCTTCCTTATTCCACACTGAATATTTATTGGAAACTAGTAAACAAGGCCAGCAAAACAATTTTTGTAATATTTGACCATTTGTACGCCGAAAACCAGGATGACGATTGAAACTGAATAAATGGAGTTTCCAACAAAATGCAAACCACATCCGTGATCGGATTCATCAACAATGTAAATTAATAAACCCGACACCAAATAAAGTTGTAACAACACCATAAATATATATAACACAAAACAGTCAAGCAAAATGCATAGGAACTAACCGGTTGTAGCGAAATCCGCGAAAATAAAAGTAAACAACCACCCCAAACTGAACGACACGTGGGTGTAGTGTACTGCGTTAGCAATTCACCGAGAGCGTTGTATGGCGCTGGTTAACATTATTCTTCTATTTAAAAAAGACATGCCGCCAACGGTCGAGTAAAATATTTATTCGAGATGTACAGTTTATTTTTTGCCAATTAGGTGAATAAATGAATCTAAAAACTAAAATTTTAAGAGAAATATAATAAATATGGTTAGATGTTTCCTTCTTTATTTTTCCTGGTGAAGTAGCACTTCACCTACTTCACCTGAATAGCCGCCACTGAAACATACGGTTCAAAAGATTCATTGAAGAGCCAACCACTGGTAATCCGAAATAGGGCATTAAATTATCAAGCTAAAGCTAAATGAATCGTAGTGCCCACATATAGACCAAGTTGACAGATGGGGACAAAACAAACATCACGTACCTATTTAAAATTAATGGGTATTTACTTGACTTCTGTAACTCGCCAGTTGTGGAAGCCTTAACAGTTAATGAACTATTGATATTTAAAGCATTTACAAATAAATGGATTTTAGTAGAGAATTATTATGATTCATAATTTTAAAATAAAATTTGTCACATCATTCTAGAAAAACCCGAAGAATATTTAGACATAAAAAGCATAAAATAATTCATTAGAATATTAGCAAAAACGTTTTCAATTCCCTTATTATTATTTGGAAAAGGGGCATTTTCGATGTAAATTTAAAGACTCGCGTATAACAAAAGTATCATTAAAATAGTTGTCCAACGCTGCTGTATGACGATATATTCTAAAAGGAAGAGACCATAAATTATACAGACAATGAAAGTCTCTTCAATGCATAAACGTTTAGAAGCAACTTTGAAAACTTACGGTACAATTCCTTCTTAGAATGATGACAAAACTTCAAGCACATTTCTCAAACTCGTACAGATAAAACTGGTAAACAAATTAAGATTATCCTGTTAAATTGTTTGAATGCGAAAGTTGTGTTGTTCTCCAAACTCTTAGTTTACCGTTAAAAGAGCAATAGTTAGGATTTTATACATAATCTGCTAGTTACATTACTTGCTGAGGAGTATCTAAGACTGAATAATGCTCTGGATTAATAGTGGAATCTACCGAAAATTTTCATGAAAATGGATTTGTTCTTCCCCTCGGGTTTTTTTTTGTATAAAAATGTTAGTAAAAACACAAAGTAAAGGAATTCTGAGTTTTGCATTGCACAGCGACCAAAGGTTATATTTTTTTTTGATTTTTGCAGAAAAATGGTTTTGACAATTTGTTTTAATAAAGACATTTAAGAAAGACAAGTATAACTCTATTTAAAAATAAAATAGAATTCGCTACTTTTCTCTAGATTTTATTGTAAAAAGGCGACTTTACCAATTATTTTTTTTCGTTTTTAATTTATTTATGTTATTATTATTATTTTTGTTATTATTATTATTAAAATAAATTATGTTATTTTTTAATTTCCTTCATAAAAATATTTTATTCCAGAAAATGAAATTTTACCGAATATTTCAACATTTTATTAAACCGCCATTTTGTTCCACCATATTGGATTTTTACTAAAATGTAACAATTTCATCACCAGCTAACGGAGGAACAAAAGTCAACAATTTTTACTACAACTTCGGTATGGAAAAAAAATTAGAAAAATTGCAGCAGAAGTGCATGTAAGCAAAAACACCGTTTTGTTAGCCAAGCAAAAAATTGCAGAATATGGTGGTATCAATGGAGACCAAAGGCAGTAAGTCCAAAAGTGTCAACACCGAATCAAGACCATAAACTGGTGCAGTTCTTTAGAAAACGGTGAAACACTTCCATTGTTTTCTTTTCGCATATAAAAACATTTTCTTCAATTATACCCCAGAAGGATAACATATTATTAAATTCTTTTGTATATACATATACATTGTTTGCCAGTATACAAGGTAGCTCTAGGGATATGAAGCAGCACTTAAAAAACCAAAAACTGTGGAACACGACCGATATATTTTATGTTTTTGCATATAAACATTTTTTTCCACTATACAAAGTAGCCCGGGGGATAACAGAGCCCCTTAAAATTACAAATATTTTTTATTTCCATAACTCTTAGCTTTTCAAAAAAACTTTAAATAAGGCAAATTAATTTTCTTTTTTTGTGCATATAAAAGCTATTCATATATTTTCTATTTCTTAACGGCATATAAGAGCTCCCTAAAAAACATTAAACAGTTAACATCCATTCGCTGTATTTTTTTCTGTAAAATTCAAAAATTGAAAAAAAAACTGAACTAAAAACAAAAGACTTACGTCATGGATGAAGTTTTTTTTAATGAAAAAAACCTGTTTTGAATGCATGAATGATGACGTTTGAAGTTGGACATTTGGAGCATCTTAACATGCTGTAAAATCCAAACGGTTTGAATTAGAGTAAAAGGGTTTGCACGCTCCTAAAATTAGTTTTTAATCGAGTTTTTAAGCATTTAATAATTGACATAACTTCGGGTTAACTTTTTTGGATTTCCGGTTTAACCAGAAGTGGATGTCAGGTGATAGATAATTAAACACTATGATAGGAAAATGCAAACCGTTTTGCCCTAATTCAAACCGTTTAGATTTTACAGCATGCTAAGATGCTCCAAATGTCAAACCTCAAACGTCATTATTTCAGAAAGAGTTGAATTTAGGTATAGGATATAATAAATAAAATGATCTTGGAATTTTTCGTAGAATCCAGAAATTCATTCAAGGTGTTCCATTAAAAGAAACTTCATCCACGATGTAAGTCTTTTGTTTTTATTAATTTTTTGAATTCTACAAAAAAATACAGCGAATAGCTATTTTGCATATTTTTTTAAATACAGGAAAGGTTAAAAATAAGCCCCTGTTTACTCTTCTTTGGAACGATCTGTACATTTAAAGACGGGGAAGTAATACGTTGGCCAAAGCACATGTTTTTACAATTACTATACTTACGAGGGAAGTAAAAATTGTGTACTACATTATCGAAGCAATGCTTTTATTAGAATCTTGTTAGTGATTTTATGAATATTTGTATATATGTCGACAAAATTAAAATCTATTGATTTCTATTATACATACTAGAACATAAAACAGATTGCCAAAATTGCATTCTAACGTTCTTTTTGAGGAGCAGTTTATATAAATAAGCAACTAGTTATTATATAAAACAATCATTTAAAGAGTATTTGTTTTCCTGTGGTGGAACAGGAAAGTATTAATTTAAAAAAGCAAATGAGTCACATTCTTCAACTCTAATAAAAATTTATTTACCTAAATCAAATTTAATCAATTTTAGGTAAATTAAAAATATAATGTCGAACAAATAATAGATCCAAATCTTTAATTAAAGAAATGACATCAATTAGAACTGCAAACTAACAATCTATTTCCAGAATTAATGACTAAAATTCGGAGTATTTATCAATCGAGAGGTGACGTTACAACGGGCGAACAATGCCAGTCATCCTGATTCATTCATTTATCTATAAGTTTAGGAAAAGACCATTAAACCTGTATTTTAAGGGAAAAATCAATAGTCTGCACCCCCTCCAACGTTGCATGTCTCGTCAGGTCGGCGATCCCCAAAAACCATCTTAAAATAGGCCTGGAGATTAGCGTGTATACTGAGAAAGCCTTCTTTGTTCTTATTCTGTGGTCAAAGTGGTAAAGCAATTATAAGAGAATGTAGGTGAGATTAGAAATTGTTGAGGGATTCATTAAAATTCAATTAAGGGGTTAAGCAAAGAATCATTGGAAGTTTTCGTTAGAAACTTTGAATTTTAAAATGTTAATAAATGTAGATAGATTTTAATTTTAATACCGAAAAAGCCTTTGTGTAAAGAAATCCTGAGAAAATCTACGCTATTTTTTTCAAAAATTCTCCATCACCAACTAGCTTACTTTGATGGACAAACATTTTGACCAATCACTGACAATATTTCGTAAGTCATATTTAATTTTCATTTGAAAAAATTGTCTGACAACTGTGATTCAAGTTTAACAAGGTAAGTTAAAATGAGTATGAAGTAACTATATTATGTTTTTTATGTTAATAATTATTGTTCTTGCTGTTGTTTTAAACAAAAATATTTTAATATTAAATATTATTTATTAAACTATTTATCTTACCAAACATTCCTCATTCGTATATATACATATATATATATATATATATATATATATATATATATATATATATATATATATATATATATATATATATATATATATATATATATATATATAATATATATATATATACATATATATATATATATATATATATATATATATATATATATATATATATATATATATATATATATATATATATATATATATATATATATATATATATATATATATATATATATATATATATAAAAGCACTTTGAACCAAAAGAATATAATTTTCACAAATAGCGAAAGATTCTATTCTCCAGGTTCTTGGTTAGGTGGGGATGCAGTCAACGAAAAAATTTATGAACGGCCTAGTGTGGAATACTCTTTATTGTATGGTCGAGCTTTCGAGAATGTTTATTCTCTTCTTCAGGACCCTTCTATAGAAAAATACATTTGTAAATAAGAAAAGAAAAGATTATAAAGTGAAAGAAACATCTTACCAAAGTGAGTTAAAAATAAAACAGTCCCATTGCAATAGGCTTAATGGTAAAACTTGTACGTAACTAGAATATAGACGGTAACTAACACATATCAATAGTAAAATAAAATTTTTGGTTACATTTTCAAATTTTTAAAAAATTTTATAAACACGCAGCGAAACCACTCTCAATGCTGGCACGCCGCCATTACTGTAAGACGAAAAACTGCGTCGTAGTAGGTAAAATAAAAAGGGAGACAAAGAAAAGTATAATTCCCGCCTAATTCTATGTATATCGATTACTACGAACAAACTACGGCTTCTACCCCGGAGGGTGGAGTTGAAAAGGACAAAGCAACGTCTTTGTTACGCTGGCGCAGTACCACAATGAAAATTTGGCTAGCGAAATCTTTCTTCTTGCGGAAAAAAAAAGAGAAACAAATTATAATAATTTATAGGCAAGAAGAGAAAAGATTTTTAACAGTTTTATCGTTGTTATTGTTAATATCTATAACTATATTGCATGGTTTATGTATGCTAAAACCAAAAAAGAAAAAGAGAGAAGGGCCAGTTATAATATGTACAAAAGTCTTTCTTTTATCGAAAACAAACAATAAAACTAAAACTTATAATTTTATTATTGAACATATGGTTAGCCTATTTTAAAATAACACACAAAAAACGTTTTTGTTTATTAACAAGAAAATTAATAGGTAATAATACTAACCACATATTATAATCCTGTTGCAGAAGTCTGCGACAATTTGGTTTATTTTAGTTTAATTAGGGTTATTATTACTGCCTGTAACCTTCGAGGCATTGATTCTACTAGTTTTGTCGTAAAATTTGGGTTAATATTATTCCATTCAAATATCAGTAATTTTCTCAACCGTTTTTTACTGGTAATATGTTTTCTTAATTTTCGCTCGATCAGATTCAGATCCGGTGATTGTGGTGGTGTCTCCAAAAAGTATTGGAACAGTTATAATTATCCATTGTTTTACTATATACGCTGTATGTTTTGGATCATTCTCCTGTTGAAAATAAAAATCATGTTGCAATCCCAACTTTTCTGCACTTTGATTTAAGTTGTTTTGTAAAATATCCAGATAAACCTGTTTGTCTATAATGCCTTCAATCAAATGCAGATTTCCTGGTCCGACTCCAGACATACAGCCCCATACAAGTATCCCACCCCCTTTATGTTTCATAGTACGATTTAGGTTTTTCGACAAACATTCTTCACACTTTCTTTTCCATACCCGCTTGTTTCCATCGGAACCAAAAACATTGAATTTATTCTCATCAGAAAAAATTAGTTTTTTTCCAAAAGTTAAAATCCTTGTTTACATGTTGTTTGGCAAAATCTAAACGTTTTTTCAAATTGATTTCGGAAACGTACGGTTTTTTTCTAGCAACCCGGCTTCTATATTTACCTTCATGGAGTGCCCTGGAAATGGTTGGAGGGTATACTGAGATATTTAAATATTTCTCCAGTTTTGTTGATAATTTCGAAAGACTAACACTAGGTTCTTGACGTACTTCTCGTAGTATAAACCTTTTTTGAGCTTCTTTGATTTTTCTAGGTCGGCCGCTTTTTGGTTTATTTTGCAAGGTATTATTTCTGCTATAATTTGCTATAACGCGCTGTTCAGAGTTGATCGACTTCTTTCACTTGTCTTCGCTACGTCCCCATGTGATTTTTCTTAATTTTTTAATTTTATTTTAATTTGCTTCTCAGCAATTTGTAATTTTTTATTTGTTCGGTGCTCCATAACTCTCTTACAGTTTAAAGTTTACTTTTTAACAGTTTACTTAAGCTCATCTGTGTCAAGTGGCTTTTCAATTAACTATAACTAACAGATCGCAAAACAAAAATACGCTACACGCAGTCAACGGCTACTAGGTAATTTATTTCAAGCAAATTGATAAAAGCGTTAATGCAGCACGCAGACTTTTGCAATAGAATTATGATACATTGTTATTAATATTGACTACTCTTATTTTTCTTAATAAACCAAAACATTTTTGTGTATTATTTTAAAATCGGCCAACCATGTGTTTCATAATAAAATAACAAGTTCCGTTTTATTAAATTGTTTTTGGTAAATATAGTAATTTATGGTGTCATATAACGGCTGTACGCAGACTTTTGCAAATCACTGTATATAAAGTGCATATAGCCTATTATATGTACAAGATGGTCACGCAAAATTTCCACCCCATTTTGTTTTAATCACCACAAAATATTAAAAAATAGATGCTTCTTGTTTGTGTGCTTTTCCTTCATATATTAAAAAATTGGTAAATTGGGCCTTAACCGGAATTATCTGGTAACGAATTCCACCATCAAAAGATAACACAATTTGTATATGCATATAAATTCCCAGACAGTGAAACGGGTAAGCAACTTTTGGTGGGTTTTTTAATATCATAATTTCCGTGACGAGAAGAGATATTGAGATGTGGTTTTTAAATCTTGGGTGTCGTTGGGAGCATTTTAATAGATTTTCATTTCACGTTACATTAATGTCACAACAAAGATATCATAATCCCTCTTTGACAAGGATTTTGATATATAATTTTTTAAATCTGCCCATATCACCATTATACTTATAAATTAGAGTGTCGACATAACTGTCAGTAGTTTTCCCGAAAAAAGAATCGGAAAAATATCATTCAGGTTTGACAAGGTATGTTAAAATGAGTATGTAGCAATTATATTATGTTTTTTAGGATAATAATTAGTGTTCTTACTGTTATTTTTAATAAAAATATTGTTATATTAAATATCATTTATTTAACTTAGTAAATAATCTTACCAAATATCCCTCGTGCGTATAATTTTTCCTATGGAAAAATTGGAATACTCGTATATATATATATATATATATATATATATATATATATATATACATATATATTTAATATGTATATATATATATATATATATATATAGCCAGATGCAACGGATAAGCAACTTTTAGTGGATTTTTTCACTCATAATTTCCGTAACGAAAAAAAATATTAAGATGTGGATTTTAAATCATAGGTGTCGTAGGGAGCAATTATGTTAATACATTTTTATATCACATTACACTAGTGTCACAACAAGGATATCATAATCCCTGTCTGACAGGGATTTTGATATTTAATGTACCTATGGGTCACCCTTATACTTATAAATTAGAGTGACGTCGACGAAAGCGATTATAGATCCTTTTGATTTTAGGGAAAGTAAATCATTCATGTATACAAGAAACAAAATGGGTTCAAAAACCGTTCCCTTCGAGACACCGCACTTTATAACAATTTTATCGCGCAAGTTCTCATTTATTTACACATTTTCTTCTTCTAATTTTTAAATAAATCATAAACTGTCTGTCACGTCTTCGGTTACAACCCACCCTTAAAATTAAATTTATTTTTTGATAAAATCGTATATTTATCCAAATGAGATACAAATCGTTCCTTTAAGAGCATTTCAAATATCTTTGCAAAATTTTGTATTAAACTAATTGGTCTGTAATTAGTAGCTGTATCCCTATTGCCCGACTTAAATAAGGGTTTAACAATGGATATTTTAAGTAGAAGGGATATGAGAGTTTGGGGACTCCCGTCCGGCGGAGGTGCTTATCTCATTATCTCTGAAGCCAGGCATTTTCGTCCATGTGAGTTATTACAGCATATAGGTCTGCGCAAGCTCTAGGCGATGACACATGTCACCTGTCCATGTCAAAAAGTATCTGTCAACTCTCATTTGTCAAATTCATAATTTTTGAGCAGGGCCTGATGCAGGATAACATCATAAGCATTTTAGAAAAGTTTGGCACAAATCGGCCGAGCGGTTCTTAATGTATAATTTTTTGCCATTAAAGCCGAAGTGAGTGAGCAAGTCATGTTTTAGATAAGCGATAGATCTTAACTCCTACCGACCTGTGCAAAAACATGTAAAATGACGATGCAGGAAACAAAAAGACCAAAATTCGGAGTCATCAATTCTCGATTAGGAAACTAACCCAAGAGTTTTTAATCATTAGGATATTAAAGAAGTGACGTAGTAGGTCGTGCTTTAGGTAAGCGATAGATCTTAACTCTCTCTACAGGCCGGTGAAAAAATATGTAAGTTGGCCTTGGAGAAAGGAAAACCGAAACTGCGACTAAGGAAGGGAACTGTTGAATTGAATAAATAGAATTCAGTAAAAAAATGCTTATAATTGTATCCAATTTGCCAGCGAGCGTTCAGCATTTGCCAAAAGGCACCTTGACCAAAATATGTTTATGTTGTTCATCATTTTGGGTAAAAAAAGTAATCTTCTCTGTCTTCTGAGTGGGATTCTGAGGCCCTTCGGTTATCAGCTAGTTTCTGCTCAGTGAAGACTCTCGGCTTTAAATATTGGGTTGAAAGTTGAGTCTCGGCAGAGATCCCCCCAGGAGATCTAGGGGTGGAGTTCTTCCGAAGAAGACATCCTTCCCTATTTCCCGGATTGTAAGTTCAGGGTTCTGACCTTGTTTATTCTGGGACGAAAACCCAACGTCCATAATTTTTTCGTGTTGCATATTTCTTCCAGGAATATATTTTAATAGGACGCCAATTACACGTACCTGTGTGGAACGCCGTTTGCCACTTTCCTGAGTCACCCTGATGATTGATGCAAGAGCTTCAAGCTTTTCTGTTTCATTCAGAATACTCATTATTTCATTCATATGATTAGCATTCACAGTTTTTGCTTTGCGTTTAAATTAACATGTTTGTTACATAAATTTTTGGATATGTTTAATCAAGGCACACCCGGATTTTGTTTTAGGTACATTTTTTAATCTGGATGTTTCTAAAGCAGAGGTAACTAAGGATCTAGTAGTGGACTCTGGACCAACTAAAAGTTAAATAAATTTTCGATATTTATCAGAATTTACTCCCTTTAATTGCTCCTCTAGATCAATATTTCTTCTAGCAGTAGTAGTCTTAGAGATATAGAGATAGAGAGTCCTGAGATATAGTGGATCTTTTAAAAATAATAATTCATATAATTTAGCTCCCGGATACGTAATTTCCCCAATCATGATTTCACTTCCTAGTTAAAGGCAACTTTTTGGGAACCTATAACCCAAGAATTAGTTACTGTATCAAGCTCTAAACCAAGTATGTGATTTATTTTAACTGGTTTGGTGAAAAACCTTTCAATATATTCTCACGTGAGTTGTGGAATTTTTAAAGATCATCATGATATAGCCATTCATGATCCCATAAGCACATACGATATATGTTTCTTATTGTCACTAAGACTTTGTATATCAACTTCCTCTTCTGATGATCTACAGTTGTCTTTATCCTCTTCAGCTTACTGTCTTTTAACCCCTTCATCTCGCAGAATAAAAAATTTTGTGTAATTCATTTCCGGCATACTTCCGTTTCTTTAATTATTTGAATAGGTTCATTATTCAGTTTCTGATTATTTCTAAGTCTTGTACGTTTAGGAGAAAATATTTTCCCGGTCTCTAGTGGTTCATGCGAGCGAACTTTCTCTTGTTTAAGAATAATAAAAACATTTTTGAGAAATAGAATTGGAAATGACAGACTATCAAACTTGGCTATTTTATCAATTGAGAAGTCATTGGTAAAGAACATAGATCTGTAGAGAGTAAAAGATATTTTCGCGGAAAAAAAGAGAAGAATAAATTTAATTATGTGAATTCTTTTTTTTTGTATTCTTTAGTTAACGGTTTATATTATTTATGTTTATTTTTTATTAGTTTTAGTAATACTTCCACAACTGTACGTTAAATAAAAGCGAAAAAACATGTTTCTTTAGATGTATTTTTTTACTTTTGTATAAAATTTGCTATTTAGTTCAAAAACCTAAAATAAATGTAGAAAATCGGTTTTAATTTTTTTACTGGCACATAGTATTTGTTACAGGATCCATCATTAATGTAAATAAATCTTTAGTAGGAAAGTATGGTACTTTGACACACTAATGACAGATCCTGTATACAGGCCCCTCTAGAACTACTTGTGCCCCCTACTGGACCCCCAAAATGAATTTTCTGTCTATGTCCCTGAACCTTTACGTGCTGTGATTTTGTTAACGTAACCCAAATGATATACGAAGATGGTGACGTGAAGGTATTTAAAGTCACCAAAGATGCTATTGCCTTCTATATATGTAAAGAAGACGTCCTTCAAGTTATACATGCTAATTTAAATTTTAATAAAAAATTTTTAATAAATTAATAAAAAAATTGTTATGTCACCTTAACTTCACTGGAAATTTTAGATTTTTGTAGATTTTACCATAGTGTAATAAATGTCATAAGTTTCTCAAATTTAAAACACAAGTTTAAGTTAAATGTGTCATTAATAAATGCTCTTAATCAACATATATATTTTTAGAGATATGACAAAAAGTATATAATAAAGCAATACTTGATTTTTATTCACTGTATATAAGTTCCCGGTCCTATAAGAACTTAATAATATAGGTTATATTGCGCAAAGTGTGGCAAAAATTAAATTTTGTTAACTTTAGTTAGTGATATAAACGTTCTGATTCCTACAACAACAAACGTTAACCAATGTAAACCTGATTTACTTTCCTACCGAAAGTTTATGAAATATTATATAATTCAAGTTTAACTTTGTATACAGAGTGAACTAAACAGGTTGACTATTATATGGTTTTATATTAAAATAAAATGCAGATGATTGACATTTTACTGGAACAGATAAGTGAGTGTAGGAATGTTACCACAAACTTAACTAATTCCGTGAATTATAGTTTGAGTTTACGAAAACGAGAAAATATTGAGGAAGAATCAGCATAACTGCCAGTAACAAAGAAAACAAAGCAAAAATCTGCGAAAAATATTTTAGGTTTATCTGTATTATGAGCTCTTAAAGATGAGAATGTGTAAATAAACAATAATATAATAACACAGACACAGACTGATTCGACATAATTTTCCTCCTAATCAGTTAGCTTTCAAGTAACATTTGTCTAGTTAAAGTTATAAGAGTTATACAAAATTAGAAAAATCAATAGTGATAATGTTGATATTTCGTATAACCCAAAAAAGGCTATAACAAAATTGACAAATTTTTGTTTTCCGATTATGAGAACAATACCGGCAAATATTGAAAATTGAAAATTAAGAGAAGAACAGCAAAAAGTTACGTTGATAGTTCGTGAAATTTTAGGAAGAAAATTGTTAGCCTTGGTGCAAAAGATATCCATGTCTGCTGACAACAATGCCAGAGGTATATTAGAAAAAGTTTTTACACAAACTGATTTTGCCAGTTTTATATTGCTCCCAATAAATACAAATACGTATACACTATATCTCTATGTATAATGAGGGGGATCTGCATTATAGTAGAACCAAGAACCTTAAACCACACAGGATAGTTACATCGGCGATTTATTTCCGTCAGTTTAGCGGGAGCGAGCCTTGCTGCAGTGACGTCGCCTAGCCTGCTTGAAACAAGTTTATTGCATTGTTTCTATAAGAGGATAATATAGTTTAGCCTTTTTATGTTGTTATTTTGAGTTTTAATGCAATAAATTATGACAAATTTTATATTAAACTAACAGAGCAACATTACCATATGAATTTCGGTCAATAAGCAATGGCCAGTTGCTCATCAAAATGTTTTAGAAATTCATATTTGGACATAAAAATAAATGATTAGGAAATTATTTAAACATTATGTCAAGACAAAAATATATTATTATGAGTGCCTTCTTAATTCATGAATTTGTGTTATATTATGTACTTTTATGACAGATGCCCCAAATCGTTACATAGAAATAAGCACTTTTCAGTAATTTAGGTACGTAAATGTATTAATTTAAAAAGCAAATAGGTAAAGTGATTCTCAATTAGGAAAGTAAAAAGCATGATATTACGATTTTTTAATAATTTTTACTCTTATCATACATATTTTTTTCAAAATTAAAAAATAATGTATTCTAGAGATTACAAAAAATACCTTAATATAACCATTTTTACAACAAAAATGGAAACAAAAAAGCCAATAACTACAGAGGCTTTTGATATATAAGTATAAATAACTTTAAGATTAATTAACAAGGTTGAGATTTGCATTAATACTAAACAAGCAACAATCAAGAACAAAAATTAAAATCAAAAGTACCTGCTATATGTAAAAAGAAAACACAACTTGCCTGAAAAATTAATAAAGAATCCAAATATATCTATAGCTAACATTTTTCTACTGCACCGGTGTACCTACTGTTTCTTCATAATAATTAATTTTGGAAATCTATTAAAATTTTCACCTGGCAAGTGACTTTGTAACTATTTTTGCAATTATACATAGCACACATATTTCCAGACATTGTTTTTTGTTTTGTAGACTTCTGCAGAAGTAAATATATCAGTTATAAAATAAGTTTTAATTCTTTCCTTAGCTAATTACGTTTCACTATGCACGAACAATACTTTTTCAAACTTGTGTGACCTATTACCACTTGTAAAAACTAACGAATATTGAGAAAACAATACTTAAAAACCAAATTTCTATTACTGAGCAATGTAATTAATACTAAATCTTTAGACTGACAATGCGGAGTACGTCACTTACCCGATCATTGACCTTTACGGTCGGCGAGAAACGGCGAACGTTACGCTTACGAGAAGTAACTATCCTGTATGGTTTATGATTCTTGTAATAGGACAATGCGGATACACTAAGCACCAGTTATAACTACCGCTATGATATATAAACACGTTTATTAAGATACTAATGTATGTTTGTAATTATCATATATATATATATATATATATATATATATATATATATATATATATATATATATATATATATATATATATATATATATATATATATATATATATATATATATATATATATATATATATATATATATATATATATATATATATATATATATATATATATATATATATATATATATATATATATATAGAGAAAAAATATATATATATATATATATATATATATGTCACGAAAATCTGGCTTAGTATTTAAAATATATAGATTATAACAAAAGTGGCCAAGACCAATTGACTGAAAATATTTTTAGTGCTAGAAAGACAATACATTTTAAAGATTCTAAAAAAAAACCTATATCTCACTGAATGATAATTTGTTATTTGTGTCATATCATTATAAGGATACTGTTGACTTAAGAAAGATTTAAATCGCTATATCTTCCGAAAAAAAAATTAAAACCTTTATTTTAAAAAATTAAAATCTATATACAAATTTTACGACCGAAAATATTAAACAAAGAACCACCAAAAAAAAAAAACAAAGTTTTAAATTAGCGATGCAGAGTGAATATATGTAGATATCAATACCTGTTTAGTGTGAGACCAAACATGCAAGCGACATGTTACACATGTAAATTATTTGTTTTAATCCTGTTCGTTATGTGATGTTTTGTTTGTGTAATTTGACATTTTTGGATATTTGCACTCTATGATGAGTTTCAAAAAAATACTTTTTATCCGTTGTAGTACTGTCTGTCTTGTATTATTTTAGTTTGAAAACGTTTTGGTGGGAAACCAACTGAAACATCATGTGTTCAGACTTAAACGAAACAAAGTGTCTGAAATTGTACGGACCCAATCTGAAAAAAAAAAAAAAAATATATATATATATATATATATATATATATATATATATATATATATATATATATATATATATATATATATATATATATATATATATATTATATATATATATATATATATACAATTGGGGTAAAAAAAATTAAGGGGCATATTCATGAGCTAATTTTGCAAGATACAGAGAGTTAAAGTTTTTTATAAAATTCATTTTTTTATTAATATCTTAAATAACCTTATCTGAATGTGGTGAAATTTGGCAGTGTTATTTATAATAATAAGGGGCTAATTTAGTCTTAATTGGATTAAAATTTTTGAGTCCAGTGGCAGCTCAGGACGCATTTTAACCAACAATATAAACTTCTATTTTTTTTTTCGGATTAAAAATCTAAAACTAAATCTTTGTTTTCCTTGAATTGTTTTCGAATCTTGTTTTGTTTCGATAAAAAAAAGAAACACTTTACTGAATATCTCTGGATTTTTTTTAATTAAGTTTTTTATTATTTTTTATATTTTCTTAAATATCCGTTATCCGATTATGATGAAACTTGGCAGTGTTATTCGTAGCGATAAGAGGCTCATCATCATCATCATCATCATCATCACCAAACAGCCTGCATCCTCCACTGCTGAACATAGGCCTCTCTCATTAGCTTCCATTCATCTCGATCTTGAGCGCTCTGAAGCCAGTTTATTGTTATGCGCTTTATGTCGTCTGTTCAACGGGTTGGGGGACGCTCTCTGTTTCTGAACGCGTCCTGTCTAGGACTCTATTCCATGATTTTCTTGGTCCATTTTTCGTTAGACATTCTGGCTACTGTCCAGCTCAATTCCACTTAAGATGAGTTATTCGCTAACTGTGTCTGTCACTCTTGTTCTTCGGCGTATTTGCTCATTTGGTACTCTGTCTCTCAACGTGATTCCCAGAAGGGAGCGTTCCATGGCTCATTGAGCAATTCGAACCTTATTTATTGACCTTTTCGTTAGTGTCGGGGTCTCTCCGCCATACGTCATTACCGGTAGGACGCATTGGTCAAACACCCTACGCATCAAGCATACACGGATATCAGTCTTGAAGACATGTTTTAGTTTTCCAAAAGCAGCCCACGCCAATCCAATTCTTCTTTCAATCTCGCAGGTCTGATTATCTCTGCCGATTCTTATTTCACGCCCCAGGTGTTTGTAGGATGTGACTCGGGAAATTTGGTTTCCGTCTACCAAGATATTTCGGCTAGCAACTAGATTTGTCATGAACTACGTTTTGGAAGTCTTGATTTTAAGGCCAACCCTGTGTGAAGCCGTTATGAGTTCCCTGAGCTGTATGTCTGCCTTATACACACTATCCGAGATCAACACGATATCGCCGGCGAAACGTAGGTGGGTGAGGTATTCCCCGTTAATATTAATGCCTGTGCCATCCAATTCGATGTTCTTGAACATATATTCTACTATAGTATAGTAGAGTGGTAAATAATTTTGGCGAGATTGTATCACCTTGACGGACCCCACGTGCTACTCTAAATTTGTCCGTTTCTTCATGCAGTCTGAGACTTGCTGTTGCATTCTCGTAAATGTGTTGGATTACGCCGGAATATCTGTAGTCTATTCGACAGTCGGCAAGTGCTTTGAGTATTTCGGTGTGCTTTATGGAGTCGAATGCTTTCTCGTAATCGACGAAAACAAGCAGGAGTGGTCTATTGTATTCCACAGATTTCTCAATTAAGGTTTTAATAACCATCAAGTGATCGTTAGTGCCGTACCCGGATCGAAAATCAGCCTGCTCCACGGGCTGGTAGAGGTCTAGCTTGGGTGTTAGCCGCCCGGTGAGAATCTTCGTGAACAGATTGTAGAGATGGGGAAGTAAGCTAATGGGTCTATAGTTCTTTAGGTCTGCGATGTTTCCCTTTTTGTGCATGATAACGATAACTGTGTTATTCCATGCCTCGGGTATTGTAGATTCTACAAGACATTTGTTAAATAGCCTCGTTATGGCTTCCAGAAGACATTCTCTACCCTCCTTCACTGCTTCAATAACCAGATCATCTCCTCCTGGCGCTTTGTTGTTTTTCATTGTGATCTCTGGTGATTTTTTCTGATCCTTGATTTATGATTCGAGGAATATCTTTATTACGTTTTGGTTAATCGTCGCTATGATATAGTTTCGAGTAGAAGTCTTCTACGACTTTTAGAATCTCCTGTCTGTCCCTGACTACTTGCCCACTTGAGTTTTCAAGTTTAGTTATCTCGGTCCTACCTATTGCGAGCTTATTCTTTAATACTTTCATGCTTTTATTCTCTTCTATGACTTTTGTTACCCGTTTTGTATCGAATTCTCTAGTATCCTTCCGAACGGCTTTCGAAATTTACTTGTCCACGTTCAACTTGGTCGTCTGTGTTGTTCTGTAGGATGTCTCGCCTACGATTCATCATATTTCGAGTTTCTGTGGAAAGTCTCTCATCTCTGCAATTTCGTTTAGAACAGTGTTTTCTCTGGGCCTCCCGTACGGATTTTTGTATGGTATCATTTAGCTGTTCTATGCTCATTGAAGCGGTGTTCACCAGATAAGGGGCTAATTTAGCTTTAATTAAATTAGAACGGAGCGGCTCGGGACGTATTTTAGCCAAAGTTATTCACAAAAAAAATATACGCCAATTACTTTTCTTTTAACTTTCATATTTTTTTCGGAATAAACATCTAAAAATAAAGCTCTTCTATTCCTTGAATTCTTTTCGCATCTTGCTTCGTTTTCGAGAAAAAAAAATAAAAACCACCTTATTGCATAACCCTGGATCACACAATAACATGTTTTAAACTATTTTTTTTTATTCGTATACAACGTTTATGACAAATTCTATAACTAAAATAAACCATTTAAAGTACCATAAAAACCAACTTAACAACTTTTGAGTAATTAATCAGTGGCGGAGATAATGATTAACTAGGACCATAATTTTTAAAATAAAAGCTACTAATGAAAAAGAAATTTAAAAACTTTTTCTTAGATCATCATCATCCACCAAAGGGGTAGGTGTTAACCAATGATTTCAAATGTCGCCAAAAGAAAAAATCCACTAGGTTTAAATCTGGAGATTTCGGAGGCTATCTTTGACCTGATAGTTGAGCGCCGCGTCGAACTTCTTTTAAAAGAGGCGGTAACTATTGTTCTAAAAACTGTTTGTGTGTGGTACGTTTTAATCATGGGGGGGGGAAACAGGCCCAATCAAGCAATTTCCAATAATTCCTACACAAATATTTAAGAAAAATCGATATGAAAGTGCGACTCAATTACAGCATGGGGATTTTCTTTATACAAGTAATTATTGTGAAAATTCATAATGGCTTGGCGCGAGAAACTTGCTTTATCTGTAAAGAGCACGGTGGCGCTGAATTCTGGTTATGCTACAATTTTTTGAAGTATCCAATTACAAAAAGATATTCTTAATAA
Source organism: Kuschelorhynchus macadamiae (assembly GCA_030620095.1). NCBI lineage: Eukaryota > Metazoa > Arthropoda > Insecta > Coleoptera > Curculionidae > Kuschelorhynchus > Kuschelorhynchus macadamiae. The sequence goes on from JAUTXW010000186.1 coordinate 392,282, forward strand.
AAAATCTAATTTCAACAATGCTTGAACACGCTATAAGCGATGGGGATATATTTGTTGTTTTTTAAAATTACCAAAGCTAACTTATGGCTATACAGTGGAGATTTGAGGCAATTTTCCTGGTACTGATTTTTGATGTTGCTCTATTTCATGAAGTAGTCCTGTAAGCCTCCTGTAATTCAGCAGCATTACCCTTGTAAATGATTATTTTCACAAAACCGTTCATGAATCTTCGTAAAAGTTCTTGCATCAGGCACTTGACGATTAAGATATTTTTCTCTACAAAAACTTTGAGCTAGCTCTACAAACACTACCTTCGGCTAGTCCATACGCAAGATGCATATCAGCCATTTTATGATTCGGGTAAGTATAATTTCATATTATTTAATTATCACGAAGGAATATTTTTAAAAGTTGTCAAAACAATGAACTTAACTTGTGACACATTGCAAAAAAATAATTGTTTTCATAGTTTCATGAGATGCGAAAACAATTCAAGGGATAGAAAAGTTTTATTTTCAAATGTTTGATCCGAAAAGAAAATAAAAGTTACAATAAAAGCCAGTAGCGCACATTTTTTTCTGCTTGCCAACACTGCCAAATTTAACAATAATCGAATAAGGGATATTTAAGATATTAATAAAAAACTCAATTAAAAAAGTCCTGGGGTTGAAGTGGGAGGGAAGTGGTTTTTTTTAGAAAACAAAGCCAGATACGAAAACAATTCACGGCATAAAAAGGTTTTATTTTTAGATGTCTAATCCGAAAAAATATAAAAGTCAGTGGCGTATATTGATTTGTGAATAATATTGACTAAAATGCGTCCCAAGCCGCCACTGGACTAAATAATCCTAATCTAATTAAGGCTAAATTTGCTCCTTATGACTGCCAAATTTCGCTATATCGGATATGGGGTATTTAAGATATTAATAAAAAATTTTATTTTTTAAAAAAGTTTAACTCCCTGTACCTTGAAAAATGCATTTTTTTTTATTTATTTAGTCAAATATAATTATTTTATCGATCAGAGCTTATAAATCTTTTCAGTCTTCTCTTAAACACAGCCAGCGAATTGGATCTTTAATCTCTACAGGAAGGTTATTAAAATTTCTAAGACCTTAAAAAAATAAAGATGTTATACTACTTGTATATTACACGTCGTTTATGTGGAAATTGTTACGATTTCTCGTATTATAATTATGTATTTCGCTTTGCAAGCTAACAAAATTATTAAAGTAGTCTGGCATCATTCCCTTGCTTAATTTAAGTATAAATGCTATAGATAAAAAATATAATCTGTTTGACACTGTGAACAAGTTGAGGTTCTCGAGCATAAATACTAAAGGAGTATACCTATTACAACGCAATATAATTGTCATCACTCTATTTTGTAGTTTTTGTAGAGACTGAATATGGGTACCGCACAACAGATAAACAAGAGAGGAACAGTACTCAAATCATGGTTGGATGAAAGTTCCAAAGACAGTCAATCTCGCAAAAAAGCTTAAGTTTCTTGATATTCTACTAAAGAAGAAAAGCTTTTTTCGAATTTTTATTTGCATGTACTCAAAATGGTTGTTAAAGGAAAGCACATTATCAATTATAACTCCAAGATATTTTAATTCACTAGTCCACTGAATATTTCCATTACCAATATTAAGCCTGTATTGTACAATATCAATAGAAGAAGTCTTATATTGTGTGCCAATAATCATTTATTAATATTTTCCAAACTGAGTTTTGGTTTATTAATTTTTAAAAATAAATGAATTTTCTTTAGGATAATGTTTGTTTTGTTTATAACCTTTTACAAAATATCTCCACTACATGCTAAGAGCGTATCATCAACAAACTGAATGTCATATAATATATATTATGAACAATAGAGCACCTAATACACTTCCCTGAGAAACACCAATGTTATTTAAAAGTTTTTTAGATGTGCAACCTACCAGCCTAACTTCTTGAGTTCGGTTCTGAATAGTATTTTAACTTTTTGACTAAAATTTCCCTATCGATAGTCTCGAAGGCTCTTTTAAAGTCAAAGGAAATAGCAACAATAAACTTCACCTCATCAACCTGTCTCTCTTCCATTTAGTTATAGTAAACTGAATAGCAGTTTCACAAGAATATCCCTGAAAGCTGATTGGTTACCGTAAAATAAAAAAATCCTATTGAAGTATTCTAGAAGCTAATTAAACACTGCTATTTCTAGCACTTTTTCAATACACGCTAGCGTGTTAATAGGTTTAACATTATTATTATTTTGAGATTTTTGTACTGGTATTATTGAACTGTTTTTAATTTCAGAAGGGAACTGCCCATTGCAAAGTGAAACATTGACTAAAATTACATGACTTATGCTATGGACGGTCTCTTTCATAAATTTAGAACTGAGGGTTTTAAGATACGATACTATCACTAATTTGGTCGATACTAGATACAAAAAATTCATTAAATTTATCCGCAGCATCAGACTCACTTACTGCCCTAACCACATCTATACCATCAGAAAAATGTTTTGGTAACAGACAGACAGGTTATTTGTCTTTAAAAGGCTTTTAATATATTTCCAGATTTCCCTTGCATTATTTTTATCTTCATCTATTCTCTACTCATAAAATTCACACTTTTTTGTTTTAGTAAGTTTACTACAATATTACGTTTAACTTTAAAATCATTCCATAATATATTTTTATTTTCGTTACTATTAGAATATGCCTTATAAGCTATATGACGTTCCCTACTCTTATCTCTCACCTCACTGTCATACCACGGTAAGCACAGCCCTTTATATATGATACTTCTACAATGGGGCATCCAATACATTCTTACATTGACTCATTAAATCATCCAGTATCACATCTGTATCACAATTGTTTAACTTCCAAGTACAATCAAGAAGCTGTAAATTAATGACCTCATATGCTTGATGATTAAGTCTTCGTTTGATAATTTTTTTATTATTATTGTGACTATTTCTATTTTATTTTATTATTCTTTTATTATTTTATTCTCTGTTCTGATAGTACGTAATCAATAAGAGGGCACTACTTGCTACACACCTAGTATTATCTTTAACTTTTTACTCAATACCATAGATTTGAATTATATTTTTAATTTTTCTAGAATAATAATTATCATAATCGTTATAGTTTAGATTAAAGTCACTTGTGAGTATACACCGCTTGTTGACATCATCAGTACATCATCTTTCCATCCCTCTAGCGCAGCCGTATGTGAAATTGGAAGAGCTGTACAAAATTCTGCCTTTCATGTCCAAAGCTCCTTCTATTTCTGCCTGTAAATCCATTCTGCCTCCATTAAGAAATATATGGCCTAACGGTCATAATAACAGGCCATATATCAGCATTCAGAAGTATATTTGCATCATTAGGACATACAGAGATTTTAAAACATGTAATATGTAGACTTTTTGATTCAATCTTATCATATGAAAAAATGCCAACCTGGTTTTCCTCAACGTAGTACTTCAACTGTTCAGTAGTGGTATCGCAGTGTAGGTTATCTATAAAGTACCACTTTCTCTCCTCAGCTGCAGTGATATTAGTACCCTTAATAATGCTATTTCTAACTTCTGTATGACCCTTATCAATGCTGTTTATGCTTACTTTGGTTTGGTTTCTTGCATTATCATCTTTTTCTAGTCTTATTATTTCAATCATTTTGGCTATTGAGGCCGATTCAAACAATGCAGAGTTGACTTGCTTTTTATTAATTACAGACTGACTCATTATTTAACTTCTGGGGATGTTTTCCGGCAGAACTATGAGGGGGCACCGCACTTTCACTATTAGTCTCTTCGCTATGCCTTTCTACTGCTGTTATACACACCGCTGATGATGCTTGTTTGGCAATATTTTGTTGACATAAATAATTCCCCAACTTCATTTCAAGGCGCATAATTGCCGTAATGTTGGCGTCTCCTATAGAGCTTAATTCTATTTGTATGTTTTTAATTTTATGTTCCAGTTGGATTATAGTTTCTGTTGTCTTATCACAAACAGTTTCCTCAGTCCGTGTATCAGTAATCATCACATTTCTTTGCTGCGTTCCTCAGTTTGGTTAGACCTTAAAATTGTGACATCCTTGGTTGTTGAACACGTCTCGTGCTGCTTTATTTGCTTTTCCAGATTAGCACATTTACCTTCCATTTTTTACGCAGTTTTTTTTCGGCTTTTAACATCTCTTCATATCTTTCTTTTATATGGCATTCATTTTCTTTTAATACCGTGATTTCAGCAGAGAGCTCTTTAATTTTGCTCTGAATATCAGTTTGATTATGATCATCTTAGTAACTTTGGCTACTGTTTGAACAATATATCGTTGTTTTGTCTATGTAGGCAAAAAAAGGCGACCTTCCTCCACAGCTTTTATGGAAAATATTCTTGCATGTAATGCAAAAGAGTCTAGTAAGATCTTTCTTGCAGCATTTAAAAGTAGCCATTACACAACCTACAAAAATAAAACGGCACTAAACATGTAAATTTTGTATTTTGATATAACAAACAATAATTCGTTATTGTTTTGTTTTCAAACAGCTAGGTTATATGTTAAAGTTTAATTTTTATAATTTAAAATTACTATTTTACAAAAATATCTATCTCTATATGGAAGGGTATATCCAATTGTTCGTAATAATTCGTTAATTCTTTTAAAAGTTTGTTAATTTTTGCGATAAATAAGGATTTCGGAACTTGCAAATTTTCACTACTGTCCGCATTATTCCAATACCAACTTAAAAAATATATATATATATTTTTTATATATATATATATATATATATATATATATATATATATATATATATATATATAATAATATGAATATAAGATAACTTAAATCTTTAAATTACAGCAAGATTTTTTGTATATTTTATATGTTCTGAGATAATGTAGTATCTTAACTTACGTGAGATCAAAAATAGTTTTGTCACCGATGCAGAGCTATCAGATATTTTTACCATTACTTTTAAATGCCTATAACGACTAACAGAGGATCAATGCTTATGTATTATGAATAATTTTAAGTACTTTTTACAACTTTGATAGCGCGCTGTCAAGAGCATTCCTGGGTAGAAACTCCAGACTTTCGCCGGCATCTTTTTACATCACACAATCTACCGATTGTTTTGATTGTCAATCGTAATCCTTGTTAAGGAAAAATTGTCAGTCAGCCCCTTACAATAAGCAATTATGATCTCTTTAGAGCTCTAATTAGTACAAAGGGCTGTCAAGTGCAAGTTGAATATGAAGGGTGATAAAACAACAGCGGTCATCCCGTTGTCTGACTAGACGCATTATTTCCACCATTCATCTGAACAGCTCTTTTTAAAAGCATAGTAAAAATCCATTTCATAACTGTTGTGGGCATATCTTGTTAACCCGGCCAGACAACATTTTTGGAAACCATACCAACCATTTTCGATGACAATAAATATCTCTCTAGTTGATCTCTTGTTTGACTATTATTTTAATTAATATTTCTTTTTATCTATTTTCGTTTTATAAAACTTTCTGGATTGTCTCTATTATTCAACTAGAACACTGACATGGAAAGCTGGACTATAAACAATTTTTAAAAAACTTAAGCTGAGCTGAGAAGTTACAAGCACATAGAAAAAAACTTGTAAACGTATTAGCAAATTTTAGATATATTTTTTCCGAACTTTTTAAAATATGCAAAGCAAATGCTTTTAAAGGATTCCTTCATTATCGATTAAAGATAAAAGTAAGAAATATTTCGTTACCGTTTTACAAGTTAAACTTTAACTTCACAGCCAGATGTTATAACGGGCTAAAAGGTATTTTATTAAGAAAAGGTTAAAGAGAAAGTAGAATCAAGGAACTGTTTGCTTTGTTCGCCTACGTTGACATTAGCAGAAAGTTTTCAAAGCAAACTGTAAATGATAATTGGTACGCAGAATATTAGGCCCCATTAAAGCTTTAGTTAATATTTATTTTTAGACCCTCCAAAGGGTTTTAGTGATGATAATAAATTACTTTGATTTAGACGGTCATTACCTAAAGGGTGTGTTTCGAAACAGTGTAAAGAAGGTCGTCTAAATATGTTAAGATTGGTTTTCTCTGTGACATTTGAATATTACGAATGTTATTTTTTGACTAACCTATTGATTGCCGAATACTAAAGAAGAGTGCATGATATATATAATGTGGAAAATGATTATGTACCTAATATCCACTTTTGTTTCAGAAATACCAGTTTGAGAAACAGAAATACCATCCAATAAGTGGTGTATGTCATCAAATAGATAATGAATAAGATATGTGTAGTTGTTTATCAAGTATTGTGAAAATAATTAAATATTTTTATTTAGTTTTTAATTAATCAAGCATTTTTATACAATTATTTTGGTGTTTTTAATGACTACTTTTTATGTAAATCAAAATAAAGAGTATTGATTTGAAAGTGAAGGTAAGTACGCCTTCGGAATCTAAAAAACAACATAGGTACATTTGAGTTAAACAAGGAAAGTCAAATTTATATTTTTTATAATCTCAGTCTTAAACCACATTTGAGTAGTTTTTTTTTCAGATAAAGAAAAGATATTTGTGAAATCTGGAAAATTTTCGTAGAGTGACGTTTATACTTTTACGAGTAAAACAGCAAAAAGTGCAATAATATAATGTTAAATTTAAGGTAGAGTTAAGTAAGTAGTAATTTACTTTCAAAAGGATGTAGAATGGTTTGGTAAAAACATATAAATTTGTCCTGAAGCAAGTTTTAAAGATTTTTTGGACAATTTATTAAAACATTCGAATCAAGTGCCTACGTTTCCACACTGATTAGTGTCATCTTCAGATTGTTATGACTGAAGAGTTCTTATTCCCGGCATACGAGAATATTATAATATTGGTCTCTGTCTTCTCTTATAAAATTGGGATTTTTCTGCGCAAACCATCTACAATATTGGGAATAAACAATACAGATATTCGATTATTTTTTAATATTCTGACGCTTTTGGTTGGTACTTTGTGATCCTTGGTCCATAATTTTCGAAGTACACATTTAATTCCACTTCCTCCTGACCAGTTAAACTTTAAAAGCGAATAAACCCGTTCTTTAAATTTTAATTAAAGTTCACTTCTTCATACAGTAGAAGACTAATAGGTGGATTGTCAGGATATTTTGCATTAAAAATAACAGCTACCTCGCTTTTCTGTACACATTTTGGAACATCCCTATAATTTTCAACTTTTAAGTATAGCATTTTTCCTTTGATGAAGTTACAAACTTCAATAACAATAATACCTATCATAAAATAATTATTTTACAATACACCGCTAAAACAGGGCATCTAAAATTTTCAATATGTGAGTGCTTAACGTTTTTGTTATTTTATATGACCAACCGTTCAAACGAAGTTATTTAATTTTTAACATTTATATGAGTGAAATATTTATATTCAATTCAAAACTTTAATAACGTTTAATTGACTTCAATTTAACAGTTACAGTATTTGTGATAAAATAAAATGTATATTTTCAATTGGCGTTCTCAATTTAAGAAATTAAAGAAACAGCTCATCGACTATATTGGGGGTCATATAATAAAAATATTAAAAAATAGTTTTATCTTTTTTATGTGTAATGGATTTTTAACAATAATTGCAATAAATAAGTCAAAACTTTCACGTAAAACCAGCTCTAGATAAGTTTATAATGGACTTTCAATATTAATTACAATAAATAAATGAAGAAACCTCATGTGTTGTAAAAATTCAGTTATAAAACATCATTTTGTATTTTAATTGTTTCAACATAATCAAACTGTTACTGATCAGTTATGATTATTTCCCTTATAGTCTATTTTGCGAAAACGCTAGATTATGATGTTAACCTAAACCCATTATATTAGATTAACCTCGGGGAAATTTTCTATAAATCTGAGCAAAGAAATATTTCTAAATATGGTCCTAAAGCGCAAAATGTTTTATTGAAGGGAGATGAAACCTAGGAATTAAAGTCGCCAATCAACCCTTTTTTGTTATGGTCGAAATGGTCTATTTAAATTTTTATTAGTATGTACATCTTTTTTTCCATAGTCGAAATGGATAATTTACGAATAAAATGCTGCCTCAAGATTATGTTAATAAATTTAATTTTTTTTTGAAAAAACAAAAAGAATTTGGCTCAAAAATTAAGATATTATGCATTATTTTCTCAATTATTACCAAATATGTATTTATCTACAAAAATCACTAAAGTATGCAAAAGTATAATTATCCTAACCCTATTGATTAGTCTTCTCAACTGCAAAGTACAGGAAATATTTTTAAATTGGAGCTGTCCTGTTAAAGGGCAGATAAAATGCTTGTTGGTCAGTCGAGTTTAATAAATAAAAACTAAAATATCCGTGGTAGTGGAGTAGAATTATTGTTTACTACTCATATAGTGATAGTGATAGTCTACTGTGTACAAGTTTGTACAAATGAAAAAATGATTTTTACGAGCAAAATTTGCCTTTAGCTGCCGTTTGTATTCAAGGAAGTTCTACCATTCAAAATGTTGATTAAGTTTCTAAAGGACACCATTGTAACTTGAGTTTGTGAAGAAAAAAATCTTGCATTTCTGAATTATCTTAAGTAACAACAACAAAAAAAAAGACAGAGTCATAATTGAAATAATTGAAAGGATTTTTTAAAATAGTTGTTGTGTATTTGTCTTACAACTCGTTAGTTCTTAAAGTTTTTAGACAATATTTTTAACCATCGAAAATAGCAAAACTGACTGAAGTTCCAAAAAGTGTCTCTATATTGCACTAAAGATTTTAAGCATTCAAATTGAAAATATAATAATTTGATCACGACGCGACAGGAGGATGAAATTAAGTTACTGATAGAAAATATTGTTAATTCCTTCACATATGCAGATAAGATATCATGATTACTTAAAACGTTGTTTTTAAACACCTAAAATAGCTAACGTATTTAATCTAATTACATGTAGCCCGGAATATCGAAAACCTATATAAATAAAATTTTTAACTCTGTCTAAAGGCCACTCTTACAATAGATATTAAATTATTTATATACAGTCATATCGTACAACCTCTAGCTTGTCGATACCGCTAAATTTTATTAATTTTTTATGTTATGCTCAAAATATTCCACGAATCATACTGGCGAAAAGACCCTGTCTTAATGCCGCAATCCATGTCGATCATAGATTTTGATACTTCCAAGAAAGGAACAAACTGTCTCTGTTTGTTTTCCCCAGAATTCTCCACAGTAAAAGCAAACCTAGCTCTCCTCTTTTCTTTTCCCTCAACTAGAAATCTTTTATTCGTTAAAAATATCACGCCATGTTTGATATGTCACACCTCCTTTATCGTGAAAGACTAAGTTTTATATTTGATCTCTGTTCAACTGTACAAGTTCGTATATCCCTATTATTCAAGAAAGTACGGCAGGTTTTGCAAGAGCAAGGCACTTGAATTTCACCAATAACTTCCACCCCTCTTGTTCGAGAACAGTCGCGTTCTAACTGTTAAAGCTGCTGCCAGGCTTCTATTGCCTTCGGTCTTCATAATCACGAAACCGTTTTATTCAAAAATTCTGTTTTTTTAAGAAGTAGGTTGCAGTGAGTCGTGATTACAAGTTTTATCCTGAGTTGTTAAACAGCTCTAGCATTTGTGTCCTTCGTGTGTGATTTAATTGAAATATTTATATTTTTTTATGCAATATGAGTTAATTAATCGCTAATTTATTTCTGACAAGTTGTAAAAACAATACAGGTTGAATTTTAATATAAGCTATTATTGTGGCTTTGTACTTTGCTTTGATATTAGCGTAATAGTATATTACAAAACAAGAATTAATTAATACTTTTCGTACGGTTTTTTTTAAAATACCGGCTGGTGCGTTTGTTTATTACCGATTTGAACCTAAAATCTCAGATAATGTCGCTGTTACAGGTCAATGAAACCAACAAAACATATCAAAAAATCAAACCAAAGGTAACGCGATTCAGAAAAATCACGTGATTTGAACAGTTTAAGGCTAATTTAATTGCTACACTTCGCACCATAACGCACAACCATGCGATATGCATCATAGCGCACAACTGTGCGATATGATTCTTTATGCATAATTGTGGGTAAGAATAGTGTCAATAGTTTGAGTAAACTGTAAAAAAATGTATGGAAATAAAAGTGATTACTTTCTTATTCAGCCAGTTAGTCATTTTCTGAAGAAAGTTAGTTTTTCTATGTTTTAATGTTTTAATTCTACAGGAAGTACATATCACTTGTTTGTCTTTTAGATCCCCACCAGTAGAGTAACAATAAGGTGTTTTCAGTATCTAGTTTAGTGAAGACAAGTGAAGTAGCAGAACTATGAGTAAGATTATTTCAACTAAGAGAGTGTTGTGAAAAAGAGTTTCGGTTGTGTTACTAATTGTAAATTATCGACAACTACCAGTTGTCAATTAGTTAAAAATTAGTATGAAAGGATTAGTGATTGAATTAGATTTAATAACATTATATGTAACCTAAAGGTTTTATATTTTTTACCTGAAATTTAATATATTTAAAAAATTAGTTTTTGTCTTAAACAGAGTTTTATTGTTTTTCAAATAAGCTTAAATGATAAGAATAGACCAGTTCACAAAAAAAGTAAGTAAACATATTGAAATATCTACTTTTATGTTGCTTTTTAATTAAATTTTAATTAAATGATCCTTCGAATAAATAGAGAATAAATTAATAATTTTGTTTTCTTCCCTTATAGGTGCAAAGGCAATTAAATACTCCTTTCCGCTTTACGTATAATCTTCAAAGTTTCATTAATTAAACCTATATTCAAGAAAAATAAAAACTTTTAGTATAAAGTATGGTTTAAAAACAGTGTAAATAAATATATATATGTATATATATATATATATATATATATATATATATACTGGGTGGTGCAACCAAGATGGGGTGGACGATTGTGGGCAAACGGAGAGGAATTTGAAAAAAAAATTGGGATATGATTGATAGTCAAGAACGCTGTGTTTTAAAATTTTACCCATTATACAGGGTGGTCTGAAAAGTTCGTGGTGAACCAAACTGTTTTTTTAAATGGGATACCCGGTATATTATTATTTTAGTTGATTCTCCTATTCGTTGCGATCATTTTATTATAAGGTTAGTTGGGTCTAAAATTTATACCAAGGGAATGGAACGAGGTTAAAGTGGAAAAAAGGGTTATACTCCGGCAATTTTTTGAAAACAATTGAAGCAGATATGGAAAAACCAAATATTCTATAAAATGTATTGTATCTAGGGCTACAATAATCGCTTGTATGTGGTTCAAAATTATTCACTGTTATACAGGGTGGTCAAGTTTTGCAAATTTACCTTGGATTGAATTTTTTTAAATGGAACACCCTGTATATTTTACTTTCATGTTAGAGATAACATTACTAGCTTTCAGAAAATACCATATATATATATATATATTTGATACCTTTCTGACCAACAGTTTTTCAGTAAATTAGCTGTGAAATCAAAATTTCTTCATTTTAACACGAATTATTCTGAATTCACGTTGTTAAAGTTAACAATTTAATATTAGGAGGCCATGATATCATCATAAATTGAACAAAAGATTGACAGTCCTGTCAAAACAGCAAAGTGTCAGAATATTGTCATCAGTAAATAAATATTGTTCTTGATGATGCGATGCCGAAATAAAAACAAGATAGAAGCTTTTGCAAGTTTATCATAGAGATTTCAAGAAACAGGAAATGTTGCTTTGAAAAAAACATAAAGTAATTAATAAACCAGTTACCAATAAAGATAATGCTTTGACAGTATTAATAACAGATCTTTTTTACAAAAAAAATAAATTTAATATAAATCAACAAAAACAATGTAATTAAAACTTATAAAAGATGTTCAACTAAACCACCGTTTTGCTGAAGGCACATTTCGAGTCTATCCATAAATGAAAGTTTCACTTTTCTCAAAGTCAGGTCTGAAATGTTGCGAAAACTGCTTATTATTCTCAACTTCATATCTTCCACTGTGGTTGGAACCTCTTTATAAACTTCTTCTTTAACATGTCCCCATAAAAAGAAATCTAGTGGCGTTAAATCGGGTGACCTCGCAGGCCACTTAACTGGTCCACCTCGCCCAATCCAATGCTCTCCTTTCCAATTATTGAGAAAATGTCTTACATGCCTATGGTAATGCGGGGGTGCTCCATCATGTTGGAACCATAAGGAATTTCTAAACATTAAAGGTAAGTCTTCGAGCAATACGGGCAACTCATTTCTCAAAAACTTTAAATAGACTTTTCCCGTTAAATGCTCTTCAAAGAAATATGGTCCTATAACATGAGAGCCAATTATACCTCCCCAAACATTAATTGACCATTTATTTTGATGGTCCACCTGACTAATCCAATGTGGATTTTCGGTTGAATAATAGTGCATATTATCTTTGTTAACCAAGCCGTTGCTTTTAAAAGTTGCTTCATCTGAAAACAGCACCCTATCTACAAAAGCTGGATGATCCCAAATTCTATTTAAAAACCAAATTGAAAACTCTTGTCGTTGGACGTAATCGCGATCATACAGTTCTTGGTGTAATTCAATGTGGTAGGCATGATATTTATGTTGTTTCAGAATCCGTTTAATACTAGTGCGTTCAATATCAGTAGCTCTCTCAATTTCCCTGGTATTGTGTGTGGATTTTCTTGCACTGTTAATAACACTGTCAAAGCATTATCTTCATTGGTAACTGGTTTATTAATTACTTTACGTTTCTTAAAAGCAACATTGCCTGTTTCTTGAAACCTCTCTAATAAACTTGCAAAAGCTTCAGGTCTTGGTTTTTTTTCGGCATCGGGATATCGTACCGCATAAACCCTGCTTGCTAGTAAAGTTACGTTCCCGTGAGAAATGCAATTCTGCATGTATGAACTTGCAATTCTTAGACTTTTATCTTTTCGTTCTCATGCAACATAAGCATTACTGAACTTATAAATATAACTAAAATGCATTTTGTAGTCAGTTCTCTTTGTACGCTTATGAAATAAATTTGATTTTTTTAAAAATAATTTCTCGTGTTTCGAGTTGTTAACTGGCGCAGTCGGTAGGATTATTGCCAACAGTCGCGCATCGTGCGTATTTTCTGGTTTCGTCTCAACGATTTGTGGCAAAAATCGGACAATCAAAAAAAAAAAAATCTTCAGGGTGTACCAAGAAACTCACAATTGACCAGGGATTTGGAACAGCATCGTCCAGCGTCCTATTGGTGCGAGTTTGGGAACACACATCGTCCCACCCTCATAGCAGCTAACCAGGGAAAGGACCACATCGCCTCTCCTATTGGACCCTAGTTTAAGAATGAGAATTGGAATTATCTTCAGTACATTGCTGTAAGTGCTTCCTTTCAATTTTCCTTATTTCATTTTATTTTTATCCTATCTTAAATATTGATATTTACGTCTCTTGTAATTCCGCAAACTGGAAGATTTAACATCAGCTTTTGGAAATTTAAATTGTGAAAGAAATCTAACACCTTTTTCTAATTTAATTCAAATAAGTAAAATAATGACTACTGAACCTAATTTACAACTAGTCAGATATCAGGCAGACAATATTCCCTTATTTGATGGGAATCCAAAACAAATAAACAGATTTATTAATGCTTGTGATAATTTTTATAATAATCATAGAAATAAAACTGACAATAATGCACCTATAAATGTATGTTTACACGATACTATATTAAGTAAACTTGTAGGTAGGGCAGCCGATATTATTTGTTCTAGAATAGAATTAAATACATGGCCCGCAGTAAAAGCTGCAATAATTTCGACTTTTTCAGACCATAGATCGATTGATTGTATTATTCAAGATATAATAACGTCCAAACCAGAAAAAAATGAAACACCGCAACAATTTGGCCTACGTTTGCAAGACGCTCGCAGTTTGTTATTTTCCAAAGTAAATTTAAGCAATGAAACGCAAGCTCTAAAACTTTTAAAAATTAATGAATATGGAAATTTAGTATTAAAAACCTTCATAAACGGTCTAAACTATCATATGCAACTTGTGGTTAGATTAAAAAATCCAGTTACTTTAGAAGAGGCAATGAGCTGTGCCTTGGAAGAAGAAAATTTTATGTATTATAAGAACCGTAGTAACATATTACCAAAAAACCCAAATTTTAATTCACAAAAACCAAAAATAAATTTGCATACACAAGCACATTATCCTGCTAATGTGAGACCAATATTTTCGAATTACCCCGTTCAGCAATTTTCAAATTTTATGCCTTCTTATAAACAACCAATCCCAAATTTTAATAATGGAAATAATTAATTTATGGGCTTTGGACAATTTAGGCAACCCGCAAATAATTTTAGACAATCGAATTTCCCAAATCAAAATTTTATGCAAAGAAACACTTTTACCCCAAGACCATCTTTTAACCCCCAAAATCAACGCCCAACTTCTTCTGGAATATCACGCCAACAAAAGCCTGAGCCGATGGATACTTCTTCAGGGAACACAACCCTTAGAAGAAACCAACAACCACATTCTTCACAACGTAATATTGTTGTAGAAGAACTATATAATCAATCAGTCGAATCGATAAATGCTGATAATGATCAAAATGAAAATTTTCAAACTAGCAATGCTGAATTTCAATATTATTACCCGGAATACACCGATAATTCGCAATATTCGTATAATGACTCCAATACCGAATTTTCTTGTCTAGAAAATAACCCTTATGAAAATCAAATTGATTTTAATGAAGAAAATTTTCAGGAGAACCAAATTTCCAACAACCAAACATAATACTTTTAAATAATTATACAAATTCAGATTTACCAGTAATTTTCATACCCGAAATCAAAGCAAAATTTTTAATTGATACAGGTAGTGGCAAAAGTTTTATAAAGCCTAATTTAGCATACAAAATTTATTCAAATTTCATTTTTTCGGAACCTTTCTCAGTAAGGACAGCCCACGCTACGTCCATTCACAATGAAGTAATTAATATACCAATATTTCCTTGTTTTAATCATACAGGTAATCATAAATTTTATCTTTTTGATTTTTCACCTAAATTTGACGGACTTTTAGGAATTGATTTTCTAACACATATTGGAGCTAATATAAATTTAAAACATTGTTCTTTAGATACTCAATTTGTAACATTGCCTTTATATTATCAAAATAATATATCAAATTTACATAATTTTGAAACTATCGAAATAATAATTCCCCCACGTACATGTCAAAGAATCAAACTGCCTGTAAATCAATCGAATGGTTTAGGTATTTTAAAATATACAGATTTTGGTTGCGCAGAGATGCCAGAAGCTTTAGTACAAGTCATTGACTCCTACGCAACAACTATAATTACGAATAGTCGCGAAAACCCAGTTAAAATAAAAATATTTAATCCCATAGATATCGAAACCATAAATGAAGTAGAAAACAACTTCATAGAAAAAATGGAAACCGATACAGAAATAAATGAATATATGGATAATACACAAAAACAAAACTTGAAAAATTTAAGACTGTCACATTGTAATCAGGAAGAATACAGAGCTATTCGAAACTTGTGTTACGAATATCGTGACATATTTTATTGTGAGGGCATCCCACTTACATTTACTAATCAAATTAAACATAAAATAAACCTAACCGATGACACACCTATATATACAAAAACTTATCGATATCCCGAAATTCATAAAAAAGAGGTTAAAACCCAAATTAACAAAATGTTAGAGAACGGTATCATTCAAAACTCAACGTCACCGTGGAGTAGTCCAATTTGGATTGTCCCAAAAAAGATGGACGCGTCCGGTAAACGTAAATGGCGTATCGTTTGCGATTTCCGTAAAATCAATGAACGCACTATTGATGATAAATTTCCTTTACCAAATATATCGGATATTCTCGATAAACTTGGAAAATCTCAATATTTCAGCACATTGGATCTAGCAACCGGTTTTCATCAAATAGAAATGGAACCGAATGATATCCCTAAAACAGCCTTCTCAACCGATACAGGTCATTATGAATTTAGACGCATGCCTTTTGGCTTAAAAAATGCGCCCTCTACATTTCAGCGAGTCATGAACAACGTCCTTCGGGGACTTCAAAATGAAATCTGTTCTGTATATCTTGATGACATAATAATTTTCTCTACGTCACTTCAAGAGCACATCGATAGATTAAAATCCGTTTTTGATAGACTTAGAGAATCCAATTTAAAAGTGCAGCTAGACAAATCAGAATTTTTACACAAAGAAGTTGCTTATTTAGGTCACAAAATTACAAGCGAAGGTGTAAAACCTAATCCTGATAAAGTCACCGCAGTTAAAAATTTCCCCATACCAAAAACCCAAAAAGACATTAAGTCATTTTTAAGACTAGCCGGATATTATCGTAGATTCATCAAAGACTTCGCAAAAATCACAAAACCCCTTACATTATGTCTCAAAAAAGGAGCGAAAGTTGAACACTCACCAGCCTTTATTCAATCCTTTAACCATTTAAAAGAATTGCTTATTAATGCTCCAATACTAAAATATCCTGATTTTGAAAAACCCTTTGTCCTTACGACAGATGCCTCAAATGTAGCCCTAGGCGCTGTTCTCTCTCAAGGCAACCCGCCAAATGACAACCCTGTAGCATTCGCGTCGCGCACTCTAAATGAAACAGAACAAAAATACTCAACGATTGAAAAAGAACTTTTAGGAATCGTTTGGGCATGTAAATACTTTAGACCTTACCTTTATGGCAAAAAATTTAAAATATATACTGACCATCGCCCATTAGTATGGTTATTTAACCTCAAAGAACCAAATTCGAAATTAGTACGTTGGAGGCTAAAACTTGAAGAGTATAATTATGAAATAATCTACAAAAAAGGGAAACAAAACACTAACGCTGACGCCCTTAGCCGAATTCAATTAAACGCAATCGAATCCGAATCATTAATAAATTACCCAGGCGATATAGACACCGACGTAACGCAATTCCTAAACGAACAATTCAACCCAGATATCCTTGACTCTGAAGTAGTGTCACAAACAATAGAAAGACTAGAACACGAACCTGAAACAACACCCAAAATTAATATTATTTCTGACATTCTAATAACTCCACCTATAACACAACTAACCCATTCTAATATTCCAATAAAACCACCCGTAACGGAAACAATACATAGTACAAATGCTAACGAAAATCATTCCAATATGACTATATTAGATGAAATTATTAATAATAAAGCTCATCAACTTATTATTAAAAAAGCACCTTATGACAAATATGTTAAAACCAAACGTGAAAATTTCGAAGGACATCAAATTATTCACGCAACATTACCCACTAATATTATAGTAATTACTAACTTTTTGAAAGAATATTTAACAGATAAAACAACATATGTTTATTTCTTTTCCAAAGAACTAAGAACCTATTTTCAACAAACAATGAATAACCATTTTAAAAATCTAAAACTTATAGAATGTTCAAAATTAATAAATAATGCTCAACCTGACGAACGAGAATTACTAATTAAATATCGTCATGAAGGCAAAACAAATCATAGAGGAATCGAAGAAACTTGCAAATTTTTAAAAGCAAATTATTATTGGAAATCACTTAAGGCAGATGTAACAAAATACATCAATAATTGTGAAATCTGTCAACGATCAAAATATAATCGAAAACCACCAGATCAACCTTTGATATTAACCGAAACGCCAAGCAAACCTTTCGAAATTGTTCATATCGACACTTTCATCATAGGTAAACAAAAATTCCTAACTATTATAGATAAATTCTCCAAATACGCACAAGCCTTGCCTTATACTGGAAATGCAGTGTCGTGCTGTGAACAGTTAATTAATTTCTTTTCCTTTTTACGTATTCCAAAACAAATAGTTTCAGACAACGGATCTGAATTTCGGAACGAAGTCGTTAAAGGCTTATTAAATACACATAATATTAAAATACACTTCACTACCCCCTACCACCATGAATCAAACTCCCCTGTTGAAAGGCTACATTCCACATTAATCGAACACATTCGATTACTTCGAGAATCGGACCCCAATGCAGAAGTTACCAAACTTATGCCGTACGCAATTATTGCCTATAATAACACGATCCATTCTAGTACGAATTTTACCCCATACGAACTTGTCTTCGGACACACAGACTCTAGAGATCCTATGGATTTAATACCCGCTCATGTATATACCGAGTATGTCAATAATCATAAAAATAACACACAAATTTTGTACGACAAAATTACAAAGGAATCACGAGAACTAAAACAAAAAATTATAGATAGGGCAAACAAGGATAAAACCCCGACTAATTTAATAATAGGCTCACAAATTTATAAAAAATCAGATAATCGATCTGGAAAAATAAAAAAGAGATATTTAGGCCCATTCATATTAACGGCTATATTAGAAAATAATAAAATACAATTAGGAAATCCCAAAAATAAATACAAAGAAATTATACATGTTAATGAAACTAAAATAATACCCCTTGTTCCAGATGCTGGACCATCGTCAGCGGCTACGTAAAATTCCATGATTTAAATAAACATCCAGGAATACTACCATTCAAAATGGGAACCGCTAAACTTAAATCCAATCACTGGACATTCGTTCAAAATATTAACCTAATCCCTTTAATTAACCAATTTCAAAATATTCAAAAACAAGCAAAATCAATATATATAAACATTCAAAATAACAGCGAATACCATAAGGAATATTTTAATTCTTTTAATACATTATGTACACTTGAAAAAAGAATAGAAACTTTATTAGAACAAATTGTCCCAAATCAAGAAAATTATCGTAGTAAAAGAGGTCTTTTTAACCCCTTAGGTTCATTCATAAAAAGTATAACTGGAAACTTAGATCAAAATTGACGCTATCAATCAAATTACACTTTTAGAATCCACTATTAATAAATTTAAAACAATTATATCTAATATCACACATAACCAAATGGTACTAAAGTCACGCATTTTACAAATAGAAAATATAATTAATAAAGTTCAAATGGAACAAATAAGTAATCACGAATTTTATTTAATATATACAATAATCAATCAAATAACAACAATTTATCAATCAATCTACGATATTCTGAATAAGATTGAAATAGGTATCACTTTTGCAAAAATTAATGTACTTTATAATTCAATAATAGAACCAAATGAACTATTTATAGAAATAAAGAACTTACACGATCATCTAGGCTCAGATAAACTCCCTTTAGAAGTAACTTATAAAAATATACTTAATTTCGAAAAAATTATAGAAATTAAAAGTTTCTTAAAAAACTTTAATATTGTATTTATATTTGAACTTCCTCTTGTGGAATCGGAGATATATCAATATTTTAAGTTATTTCCTTTACCAATTCCCAATAATCGATCATTTCTTGTAAATATTCCTTATAAACCCTACCTAGCATTAGGCAATACAAAATATGCCCATATGGACCAAAGATGTCACGAAATCCAACCACAAAAATATTTGTGTAAAGAAGCCCACACCACGTTGGTCGAAGACAGCCCCTCCTGCGCTGTTCAACTTATCAAACATCACCCAAATATTACGTTTTGCCACCCATTCGAAACTCAACTGCACGAGATCCAGACAACAAAAATAATCGACGACAAATGGCTAATAACAGTACCAATACAAGTAATCGCCGTCATAAATTGTCAAAAATCCGAAGATAACATACCCTTATATGGTTCCTATCTTCTTGAGTCATCCCCAGGATGTAAAGTACGGATAAAGTCAATTACGCTTGAAACATATAAATCAAGCCAATTAACATTTAATGGAATTAATCTACCTACCCTTAATTTAAGTCTAATTAAGGAAAACCGAGATTCATTCTACAGCCCTCCTAGTATGGACTTAAACTACGTAAACCTAAAAACTACTAAAGAAATCGAAGCCAAATTGGAAAACCAA
Organism: Kuschelorhynchus macadamiae; assembly: GCA_030620095.1. Lineage (NCBI taxonomy): Eukaryota > Metazoa > Arthropoda > Insecta > Coleoptera > Curculionidae > Kuschelorhynchus > Kuschelorhynchus macadamiae. The sequence goes on from JAUTXW010000186.1 coordinate 412,308, forward strand.
AAGAAGGCCCTAGAAGAAATGACCACAACGATTTATGTAAAGAAGACCAGTTTTTGGACAATTTTACTTTACATATTCATTTCAATAATTTTTATATTTTTCATATACAAAAAACTTGTAAAAAAGTCTAAGAAAAAACAATTAAATGCAAACTCTAATACTTTAGATATTGAAGAAAATAATAGAATTTTCTAAAATATTAATAATCTTTAAACCTTTTTGGAAATTTTTGAAAACACGTCTTTAAGAACGTGCTTTTAACTAAGAGGGGAGGAGTTACGTTCCCGTGAGGAATGCAATTCTGCATTTATGCACTTGCAATTCTTAGACTTTTATCTTTTCGTTCTCATGCAACATAAGCATTACTGAACTTATAAATATAACTAAAATGCATTTTGTAGTCAGTTCTCTTTGCACGCTTATGAAATAAAATTGATTTTTTTAAAAATAATTTCTCGTGTTTCGAGTTGTTAACTGTAAAGGGTTTTTTTGACACTCGCCCAACATAAAAGTCATGTTTATCAACTCTGGAGTACTCAAACTCATTGTTACTTAACAATTTCTCGGCTTATGGTCAAAAAACAATGGTAATTGATGCCAATTCTCTGACACTTTGCGATTTTGACAAGAATGTCAATCTTTCGTTTCATTTATGATTATATCATGGCCTCCTTATATTATAGGTAGTCAATTTAAGCAACGTAAATAATACCGTTTCTGTTAGAATGAGTAAATTTTGGTTTCACGGTTAATTTACTAAAAAACTGTTGGTTAGAAAGATATCAAATAGGGTATTTTCTAAAAGCTGGCGATGTTATCTTTAATATGACAGTAAAATATATGGGGTGTTCCATTTAAAAAAATTCAATCCAAGGTAAATTTGCAAAACTTGACCACCCTGTATAACAGTGAATAATTTTGAACGACTTACAAGCGATTATTGTAATCCTAGATACAATACATTTTATAGAATATTTGGTTTTTCCATACCTGCTTCAATTGTTTTCAAAAAATGGCCGGAGTATAACCCTTTTTTCCACTTTAGCCTCGTCCCATTCCCTTGGTATAAATTTTAGACCCAACAAACCTCATAGCAAAATGATCGTAACGAATAGGAGAATCAACTAAAACAATAATATACCGGATGTCCCATTTAAAAAAACACAAGTTTGGTTCACCACGAACTTTTCAGACCACCCTGTATAATGGGTATAATTTTAAAACACAGCGTTCTTGACTATCAATCATATCCCAAAAATGTTTTTTCAAATTCCTCTCCGTTTGCCCACAATCGTCCACCCCATCTTGGTTGCACCACCCTGTATATATAAATGCATTAGATCTAAGAAATTTAATCATTGTATATTGCCATATGCGAATCATAGGAAATATCAAAATATTAAAAGAAATACTTCAACTTTTATAAGATCCATATGTGGAATCTACTTAGATAAAATTAGATCTAAGAAATTTAATCAATGTTGTAAAAAAAAATATTGCCATATGCGAATCCTAGGAAATATCAAAATATTAAAAGAAATTAATGTTCGGGTCTCGCTTTTAAGGTCCTATAGACGTTAGAAAGTCCGATCTTAAATCTGGGTCTGAGTTGAGTGAGTACAAGTACCCTCGTTTAAATTTCTAGGAGCTCCGAAACACAAAATTATTGAGCCACCAATATCTCCGAAAATAGGTACTTTATGTAGTAAGTATTGAACATTTGTGCAACAGTATTACAGAGTCCATTTCAGTCAAACGACAATCGCGATTTTAATTATTTTGACGAAAACATTTTCAAACTTCTACTATAGGGATAACCAGGACGGGCTACGACAAAATATATCTAAATCGTCGGCGGAACTTATAATTTCACCTGACAGTTTAAGGTTAAAAATATTATTTACATATAATGTAAATAACATAGGTCCAATGACTGCTCCTGGAGGAACTTTACAGGTAATCTTTCTATCAGTACTCACTGCGTCTCCCACTGAGACTGTCTTCGATTGTTCAAGTAAGTCCCCAATAGTTTTAAAGGCATACTACCTAAATCCAATAATTTTTGCTGATTTCAGTAACTCTGAATATTTACAATATCAAATGCCTTCACTAGGTCGACGAAGACATAAATAGCTGGTTCACTTACATCCAATGCAGCTTATATTTTCTCACTTAAATTTGCTATTGCGCCCTTCGTCGACCTACCGACATGAAAATTGCCCATTAGAAATTACGTTATATTTATTCAAAAATGTAATGAATCGTTTTTTAAGACCTTTTCAAATATTTTAGTAATATTGAAAACCAGAGAAATGAAAGCCGGGATAAAACTGATAAAAACAGTAGACATTATTATCACGGTATCAGGAATTAATAGACCAGGGCCTTTTTTATGATGTACTTAGTTAGATGCAGACTTCGTACAGTCCAATTTTCAAGATAGAGTAAGAATTATTTATGATTTAGTGGTAAAAGTGACTTCTCCCAAGTAGCACATTTAATCATGACTACGTCATTGTTACCACAAGTAAGTATTTTCGTTGAAGTAACCGGAACTTGGTGTCGCCACCTTCTGTCTAAGCTGAGACTATGTCGTCATCACCATAATGGGGATCAATTTTAGGGTAATTATTTCGCGAATAACATGTAACTATGACTTTGACTATTAAGTAGATAGTGCAAAATTGTGTAGTTCCATTTAAGTAGCCGAATAGTAATAATTCTACCTATTTGTTACTTCCTTATTTCTCTCTTTATTTAATACGTTTTAAAAATATGTATGGTTCTTTTTAATACAAACAAAACAGTTATGGGGACTACAAATACTCAAATTGAGAATATGGTGAAGAGCGTATAGGATACATTATTGGTTGTTTAGGTAGAATACATGCGTTTCACTTAGTTTTCTAGCTATGCTAAGAACCTAAAATTAAAACACAGGTAATTTCTCTAGTGAATATGCTGATGATAGATTTTGGTCAAATATATTGGTCAATTAAGTCTCTAAAATGTAATTTTGGACTTTGGTTTAAATAATGATTATCATTATATATCTTGATATAAATATTGATTCCTTAACGTGATGTTTAATTTCTATGCATTTTTAATCTTTATACTCACAAAAATAAACTTCATAGCGAAATATTTATAAGAGAGATCAAAATATACAATGGCGTTCTATTGGACTTTTACTCTTTTGAGTTAACTGCAATTCTTTACTGAGAAAATTACTCTTTAAATACGCAACTGTCACTTATACCCATATACTTTGAAGTCTACTAGTTATCTACAGTTTCCATTAATCCTATACTAGTTATTATTACCAAGCAGTTACGATTTGCGCACATTCCGCCGGTTCCTTAAAATTTAATGCGATGTGCGCGTAGCGTCGTAGCATGCTCTGTCAGCGTCTGTGGTAAATGTAGGGTTATGTTAACGTTTTACTTTAATAATCTGCCCGAACTAACTAGTGCAAACTTACTTTGCATTTAGATTTTTAACAAATAAAAATATTTGTGCAAGCGATTAATGAGAGTTGTTTGCCAAGTGAATTTAGTAATCTAATATTTACTGAAGAAGGCCTACAAAATAGAGTTTCTTTTATGCTAATCTTTAAGAGCTTCTACCTCAAATTTAGGTGCTGAATGAAGTAGAACATACACTAAAATATGAAACAATATTGCCTTTTACAGGAAAATAAAACCAAAATATTATAATGTGCAATATTTAGTACTTTTCTTGGAATAAACTTAAACTTAAAACATTTACGGTCATAGTCATTTACAAATTCATCATAAACACTTTATAATTACAAACACATTTCTCCTTATGGCCAATGGTTCAGAACTTATTGTTTGAATCAATATTCACTTCAATAATCACAAAAACTAATAAAAAAATACACCCAAACAACAAACCTCATAAGAAACCCACGTAGGCAAAAAGTAAACAGAACGATTTTAGCAGCAATATGGCCGAACCAACCAAAAATTGGTGACCCTATTGTCGCCACTGTCCTTATAAAGTGAGTTTAGCTCCCTATCTCCGGAGCCTCAAGTACAAGAGTTCATAGTTTACTTGTAATAAATAATTACTGTAATTCTTACTTCAGTTGAAACAGAAGAATAACGACTGGTAATAGCGAGTTTAAAGTAACATTAGACGATAACCTTTTCTACTCTGCAACGACTCATTTTACTTGATAGTAATACGTTGTAGGAGTACATTTGAACGTAATGGAGTCTCTGCAAGGTTCAGGAAGATACTGATACTTAAAAGTTGTGATTTAGTAAACAGATTAGAAACAGTAACTTTAAATAATTACTATTATGTCACGGAAAAGAAATGACGACCTTGGAGTCAATTCCGTAAGTAGTTGCTTGGCAGTAGTTATTATATAATTACTTTACATGGAAATGTACTATAAAGTATTACTCAGAGTAACAAATACATACATAATAATTAAAAACGTGTAACCCAAAGTGTTTATTGACATATAGTAAGATTATTAGTAATAAATCCGTACATACGACAAAATATCCTCAAGATTATCTTTTTTAAATCTAATTTATCCATGAAATACGTTGCTAAGGTAAAAAAAATGAATTTGTTGATTTGTGGTTGTTGACAAGTAAGTCAAATAGGTAAACACGAATTCTTGCTTGATGGAAAGTGTTCCAGAAAACTAATTGCTCCCGGTGAAAATCGAAGAAGCTACCAATAAAGCTACTTTCGAATTACTGCCTGGTAAGTCAAAGCATAAGTACGAGTTTTCATAGGATCGTTGCTTGAACTCGTGCGATCACAAAAATGTTAGTGGCAAAGAGCCCAGTGAAAAAGTCCAAAATATGGAAATCGTTATGGCTTTAGTCAAATTACTCTCTGTTAAAGGCGATGATGAACAAAAATAATCAGGACATAAGCAGATATTACAAGCTAGTTGTTTTTTGTTAAATGAAAGAGGATATCGACCAAAAAAAGCAAAGTATTTACAATGGAACATATATCTACCAATAAATAAATTTGATATGAAAATATGTCGAGTAAACGGAGACAATAACAGCTCCACTCATGGAAATATAATTCTGCAGCTTTATCAGTATTGTCGTCTATTTGAATAAAACATCAAGCATGTCATATTTTTGAAAATACACTTACCTTTACTACCATTTAAAATCATTTCAATACACATAAAATATTATAAAAACCGCCAGAAAACAAACAAGAACGTAACCTTACATAAGAAATATCGAATTTTATATATTTTACTTATCTCGTAAAAGGGAAATATTGTAATCGTGAAAAAATCACCCTCCGATATTTTTTCAGATCTTCACGTTTCAAGGTCTCTAGATGTCGAATGAAAAAAAAAACATGTTTTTTTCAATCCCGTCTGTCTATCGGTGTCTGTTCGAGGCATAGCTAAAAACTACGTACCCGATTAATTATTAACATTTTGGTAAAAATCAAATATGGCGAAACAAATGGCGGCCGAGTGAAATTTAAAAAAGTATTACTAACAAACTGTTTTTTAAGTTTTACAGAAAAATCAAGTATTATGTAGGAATCAACTGATAAAATTTTTGCACAAATCCAAGATGGCTAAGCAAAATGCAAAAATAAGATTCGGGGAAGGATCAAAGAATAATATTTTCAAATGTACTCTGTATCTCAAAAATAAAGCGAGCCAAGAAAATTTTTGAAACGGCATTGTAAGTTTTGCGAAAAAGTAGTACGGTGTCGCAAAACCCCAATTTTTTATGTTTTCAAATAGTGGAGATTGTCCTTAAAATAATCGAAAATTGGACATCCTGTACATATTCCGTTTATCTTAGCAACAGTTATTCGAGGAAAATAGATAGTTAGTTAGTTTAGTTTAGTTAGTGTTTTAAACTTTTTCTGATTATCGAATATATGAAGTTCTAAAAAAAAAAAAATTTTATATAAACTATAAATTACAAATAAAATAAAGTATCTAAAAAATATTTCAAAAATTATTCTACCAAAAATAATGTATTGCTATTTTTTATTAATATTACTTCCCTCATAAAAAGTATTGTAATCGTGAAAAAATCACACTTTGAGATTTTTGCAGATGTTTGCTTTTTAGAGTTTCTATTGCGTAGGTCTGTCGTTTTGTCTGTACGAGGTATAACTTAATTAACCACTTAACCCATTGACTTTAAATTTTACATAATATTACACAATGATCGCCTAATAAAATATTATGATGGCCTAATAAAATTATTATATATTCGGTAAAATTCCATTTTCTGGAATCAATATTTCTTCTTATGAAAGAATAATACATGCTCTAAACTATTTTTTATAGATTACACTTGGGAACAGCAAGACTATTTCCGAGACCAAAATAGCAACAGTTTACTTATTTTATTATACTTTGTAGTATGTACTTTATAAGAAGTTTAAATATATATATATATATATATATATATATATAACATAAATCGAGAAGTGTTCGTAGGTATTTGAGGAATTAAAGAGTTTTGAACAACTTGTCGCGAGTTTGTGTAAATAAGCCGGATCATTTTTGTAATTTATGTGGTGAAGTGACTTTTGCGAAACAAAAACGTACTCTTAGCCCTTTAATAAAGAAAACTTACTACTTATATTTTGGCTGCAAAATTGGCGACTAGAGTAAAAATTGGGCTCCCCATAACTGCTGCAATAAATGTCCGTCCAATATTCTCGGCTGACTAGCTGAAAAAAAGCGTAAAATGCCTTTCGCTGTTCGTATGATCTGGCGAGAATCGAAAGACCACGTTGCTGACTGTTACTTTTGCTTGATACCTCCCATCAAAAAAGGCTTTTCGGAGAAAAAGAGGTCTGAGATACAGTATCCAAATTTACAATCCGGCCATACGCCCGGTGCCTCATAGTGACGAATTGCTTGTACGCAATCCAACTCAGGAAATTAGTCTGATGATGATCAAACGGATTCAAACGGTAATGTAGTGGAAAATGTCGCCGGCCTATCAACCTCGCAAGACTGCGATTTTGTCTGTGAACTTTCCAGTAAAAAACCTCACAAAAAAAGTCAAAGCAGAACTATCGGCACCTCCATTGCAACAATAAAATTTACTTCAAGATGAAGTAAAAGTTTTTGTGTACCGGAGCCGTCAGAAAAACCTTTTTTTAAAATGGAAAACAATTTATTAGCCTGTAGGAGCATTAAGGGATTAATGGCAGCTTTAAAGCTGGACTATGATCCAAATGACTGGAGACTTATCATTGATTCCTCAAAAGTAAGTCCTAAAGCTGTCTTACTCCATAGTAGAAAGAAATTGCCTTCGGTCCCAATTGGTCATGCAGTCCACATGAAAAAAACATATAGCAATTTGAAATTGTCACCGGAGACCATACAATATGACAGAAATAAATGGCAAATTTGTGAGGATTGAAAAGTTGTGGCGATTTTGCTTGGAATGCAGCTAGGTTATACCAAATATTGCTGCTTCCTCTGCGAATGGGACAGTCGAGCACAATCGAATTACTACAGAAAGAAAATTTGGCCACCGAAAGAGTCTGTTAAGCCAGAAAAGAAAAATGTAACCAGCGTGATATTAGTTCCCCCTGAAAAGATTTTGCTACTGCACTTCATATAAAATTAGAATTTATGAAAAACTTTGTGGAGGACATGGATAAAGAATTGCGTGCTTTCCGTTATTTAAAAGAAAAGTTCTCTAGAGTCAGTAGAATTTTTGTGGGACCCCAGATTAGAAAACCTTTAGGTCATACGTAATTCGATTCCATAGTTGAAGGCAAGGAAAAAAATGCTTGGAATGCCTTTAAAACTATTGCAACAAATTTGTTGGAGAACATAAAAGCCGAACACTATAAAGACCCGATTGCCCAACTTTTTTTGCGTTACCAAAACCTAGGGTATAATATGTCGTTAAAAATTAATTTTCTAAATTTTCCTCTGGATTACTTTCCGGAAAATTATGGTGCTATAAGTGACGAACATGTTAACCGACTACTGCTGGACTTTTACGAGTGATGCCCAAGAGGCTGACTTCAAAAGGCAGGCTAAGAAGCGCAAAATGAGTACCTAAAAATGGAAGAAATTGTCCATATTGCTCAAAGAGACCTAGTTTTAATAACAAACATCATCAGACCTACAAACAACAGAGAGAACCTTAGTAAATAATCACACTCACAAATCCTAAAACAATAACTTACAAATAGAATAAAACACACTAAAGCACAACAAAACAAACAACTACTTATACATATTTGATGGACATTAAAATGAGGTTAAGTCTCACGTGAATAAACAAAATAAAATATTAAAAAAGTATTAAAAAAAGATTCATGTCTCGAGACGGGATCGAACCCAGACCACCCGAGTGCGACACCGAAGCAACCACCCACAGACCACTGGACTAGTCGAATAAAAGAACCAAAAACTCTTACTCTATGAATTAGTGAATGAAATGAAGGTTGCCTACAATTATTATTACATTAAATTGTTAAATATTAGGGTTGGTTCAAAATTAAAAACATCGTTAACGCAAGTGAGAATGGGACTTTTTATAGCTTTGGTTATTTCCATTTTTTCTAGAAGGTCAAGCTTTTTCCCCTTCGGACATTCATGTAAAACATCAACGTCAGAAATGGAAAATTCATGACCTGACTCCAACAAATGATTGGCAAAAGCCGAAACAGTCTCAGTTACATCCGTATTTCTGAATTTGTTGACAAGGCTTAAATGTTCTCTCACCCTTGTGGAAATTTTACGACCTGTTTGTTCCACATAGGTCGTGGAACATTCGCTACAATTTAGTGCATAAACCCCAGATCTGGACAATTTATCGGTTGTGTCCTTTGTCCTTACTAAATGTCTCTTGAGAGTATTTACTGTTTTGAATGAAATATTGACATTTTTAATATTTTTAAAAAATTTTGCCAATTGGAGAGAAATACTTCCGAAAAAAGTAATGCACTTGAAAAAATTTGTCTCATCGCTAAATTTTGAATTTATGACAGTATAGGACATTTTGTACTTGTTTATAAATTTGTAATATAATTTGGTGATGTAGTAGTAAACGCTTCCGTTGACAATGGTAAATTACACAACCGATAGAAAAAGGAGTTGAACGCGGCAAATTTATGTGTGTAAGGAGAGTTTGAAGCATACTGAATAACATTATCCGTGGACGATGTTTTCCGGTAAACCTCAAACTCTATCCTACTGTGTTTCCGAGATAGTAAAAGGTCAAGAAAGGGTCTTCATCTTCCATTTCCGATGTAAACTCAATTTTAGGATGCAAGGATTTAACGAATTGTAAAAACTCTTCCAACTGATTACTGTTGCCATTCCACACAATGCAAATATCATCCACGTATCTTTTATATGCTGTTAGAAAGGAGGCAAAATAACTATTCATTATCCTGTTTTCCAAATTGTTCATGAAAACCTCACTCAGAAATGGCGACAAACAAGAACCCATAGCCAGCCCAGACCTTTGCCTATATAACTGTCCATTAAATTTGAAAAAATTTTGGTCTAAAACTAAGGTAAGAAGAGAAGTGAGGCCATCAACGAGTAACTGTGGCAAAGAAGATCTCGCCAATAAATCCCTTACCAACTGAATACAGTCTGCGGGAGGCACACTAGGAAACAAATTCTTAACATCCAATGAAACTAATAATGCATTGTGCGGAATATCAACGTTTTTCAGGTGATTGGCAAAGTCGATGGAATTCCTGGTAGAATACATGCTATGAAAACCCGTTACGTCCCTAAGAACTCTATTTAGCCAAGCTGAAAGTTTGTAGCATGGGGAATCAATAAATGAAACCACTGGCCTCATGGGCGTGCCATCTTTATGAATCTTTGGCAAGCCATAAAGTAAGGGTGTTTTAGGGTTCATAGGATATAATTTATCTTTTGTCATGTTAAAATATTCTAAGGTTGTTAGAAATGTGTCCAGACTACTTTTTAACCTCGTAAAAAATGAGTTTGTTGGGTCTCTGTTTATTCTTTCAAAATCAACAGGGTTCAAGAAACCAATACCCTTGTCAACGTAATCAGTTCTTTCCATAACTACTAAACAAGAGTTATCGGCCTTGGTGCAAATCAGATCGTTGGATTTGATTTTATGTGCCAGAGATTTTAGGTGAGCTCTGTTGTAGTTACAGCCCGTGTCACTCGTAAAATTAGAGTTCAGAAAATTTATTATTTTAGCCCGTAATATATTTTTGTTAGAAATGTCGGTCGTTTGAATAATACATTCGGCCTCTATAGCTAGAGTTTCTTTAATATCAGTATTGATGTTGTGGGAAAAATTATACTTAAGGTTAGAATTAAGTATATGTTCCTCTTGAGGAGTAAAAGTAACACCAGACAAATTAATAAAACGCTTGTGAAAACCAAAATTTGTGCTACCCAAACCTAATCTGTATTCATCAATATTATTGGATAAAAGATAACTTCTTTGAGCTAATTTAAGACAATGAATTTTCTTACTCAATCTCCTAAACGTATTCTCACCGAAAGACTCAACCTCATCTCTAAAGTCATGATCTAAAACTACAAATTCAATGTAGGATAACAGAAATGTTAAAGTTAGATAGAGATATTTGAGTTTAGAGTTTACTGAGTTCAAAGTTTTATAATGTGGTTTAATCTCTTCCTTGATCCAAACGGTTTGAGCTTTCTTCAATGCAGCTGATGCGGCCTTAGTATGAATCTTGCACTTGATTGTCACGAATTTAGGTGTCAATTGAAATAGTAAGCATCGTTGAAGGAACCAAATTTTTAGCAGCAAGTTTTTTCGTGCAATTAGGTTCTTTCTGTATAACTGGACAAGTTTAGCCTGACTGGCATTATAAAAATCGAAGAAATTGTCCATATTGCTCAAAGAGACCTAGTTTTAATAACAAACATAGAAAAAGACTCCAAGTCTCGGTCTCATTAAATTATAATTTTACAATTCACAACAAACATGACACGTTTTTCGCCCTTTCGAGCATCATCAGACCTACAAACAACAGAGAGAACCTTAGTAAATAATCACACTCACAAATCCTAAAACAATAACTTACAAATAGAATAAAACACACTAAAGCACAACAAAACAAACAACTACTTATACATATTTGATGGACATTAAAATGAGGTTAAGTCTCACGTGAATAAACAAAATAAAATATTAAAAAAGTATTAAAAAAGATTCATGTCTCTAGACGGGACCGAACCCAGACCACCCGAGTGAGACACCGAAGCAACCACCCACAGACCACTGGACTAGTCGAATAAAAGAACCAAAAACTCTTACTCTATGAATTAGTGAATGAAATGAAGATTGCCTACAATTATTATTACATTAAATTGTTAAATATTAGGGTTGGTTCAAAATTAAAAACATCGTTAACGCAAGTGAGAATGGGACTTTTTATAGCTTTGGTTATTTCCATTTTTTCTAGAAGGTCAAGCTTTTTCCCCTTCGGACATTCATGTAAAACATCAACGTCAGAAATGGAAAATTCATGACCTGACTGCAACAAATGATTGGCAAAAGCCGAAACAGTTTCAGTTACATCCGTATTTCTGAATTTGTTGACAAGGTTTAAATGTTCTCTCACCCTTGTGGAAATTTTACGACCTGTTTGTCCCACATAGGTCGTGGAACATTCGCTACAGTTTAGTGCATAAACTCCAGATCTGGACAATTTATCGGTTGTGTCCTTTGTCCTTACTAAATGTCTCTTGAGAGTATTTACTGTTTTGAATGAAATATTGACATTTTTAATATTTTTAAAAAATTTTGCCAATTGGAGAGAAATACTTCCGAAAAAAGTAATGCACTTGAAAAAATTTGTCTCATCGCTAAATTTTGAATTTATGACAGAAAGGGCGAAACACGTGTCATGTTTGTTGTGAATTGTAAAATTATAATTTAATGAGACCGAGACTTGGAGTCTTTTTCTATGTTTGTTATTAAAACTAGGTCTCTTTGAGCAATATGGACAATTTCTTCGATTTTTATAATGCCAGTCAGGCTAAACTTGTCCAGTTATACAGAAAGAACCTAATTGCACGAAAAAACTTGCTGCTAAAAATTTGGTTCCTTCAACGATGCTTACTATTTCAATTGACACCTAAATTCGTGACAATCAAGTGCAAGATTCATACTAAGGCCGCATCAGCTGCACTGAAGAAAGCTCAAACCGTTTGGATCAAGGAAGAGATTAAACAACATTATAAAACTTTGAACTCAGTAAACTCTAAACTCAAATATCTCTATCTAACTTTAACATTTCTGTTATCCTACATTCAATTTGTAGTTTTAGATCATGACTTTAGAGATGAGGTTGAGTCTTTCGGTGAGAATACGTTTAGGAGATTGGGTAAGAAAATTCATTGTCTTAAATTAGCTCAAAGAAGTTATCTTTTATCCAATAATATTGATGAATACAGATTAGGTTTGGGTAGCACAAATTTTGGTTTTCACAAGCGTTTTATTAATTTGTCTGGTGTTACTTTTACTCCTCAAGAGGAACATATACTTAATTCTAACCTTAAGTATAATTTTTCCCACAACATCAATACTGATATTAAAGAAACTCTAGCTATAGAGGCCGAATGTATTATTCAAACGACCGACATTTCTAACAAAAATATATTACGGGCTAAAATAATAAATTTTCTGAACTCTAATTTTACGAGTGACACGGGCTGTAACTACAACAGAGCTCACCTAAAATCTCTGGCACATAAAATCAAATCCAACGATCTGATTTGCACCAAGGCCGATAAAGGCTCTTGTTTAGTAGTTATGGAAAGAACTGATTATGTTGACAAGGTTATTGGTTTCTTGAACTCTGGTGATTTTGAAAGAACAAACAGAGACCCAACAAACTCATTTTTTACGAGGTTAAAAAGTAGTCTGGACACATTTCTAACAACCTTAGAATATTTTAACATGACAAAAGATAAATTATATCCTATGAACCCTAAATAAAACCCTTACTTAATGGCTTGCCAAAGATTCATAAAGATGGCACGCCCATGAGGCCAGTGGTTTCATTTATTGATTCCCCATGCTACAAACTTTCAGCTTGGCTAAATAGAGTTCTTAGGGACGTAACGGGTTTTCATAGCACGTATTCTACCAGGAATTCCATCGACTTTGCCAATCACCTGAAAAACGTTGATATTCCGCACAATGCATTATTAGTTTCATTGGATGTTAAGAATTTGTTTCCTAGTGTGCCTCCCGCAGACTGTATTCAGTTGGTAAGGGATTTATTGGCGAGATCTTCTTTGCCACAGTTACTCGTTGATGGCCTCACTTCTCTTCTTACCTTAGTTTTAGACCAAAATTTTTTCAAATTTAATGGACAGTTATATAGGCAAAGGTCTGGGCTGGCTATGGGTTCTTGTTTGTCGCCATTTCTGAGTGAGGTTTTCATGAACAATTTGGAAAACAGGATAATGAATAGTTATTTTGCCTCCTTTCTAACAGCATATAAAAGATACGTGGATGATATTTGCATTGTGTGGAATGGCAACAGTAATCAGTTGGAAGAGTTTTTACAATTCGTTAAATCCTTGCATCCTAAAATTGAGTTTACATCGGAAATGGAAGATGAAGACCCTTTCTTGACCTTTTACTATCTCGGAAACACAGTAGGATAGAGTTTGAGGTTTACCGGAAAACATCGTCCACGGATAATGTTATTCAGTATGCTTCAAACTCTCCTTACACACATAAATTTGCCGCGTTCAACTCCTTTTTCTATCGGTTGTGTAATTTACCATTGTCAACGGAAGCGTTTACTAACTACATCACCAAATTATATTACAAATTTATAAACAAGTACAAAATGTCCTATACTGTCATAAATTCAAAATTTAGCGATGAGACAAATTTTTTCAAGTGCATTACTTTTTTCGGAAGTATTTCTCTCCAATTGGCAAAATTTTTTAAAAATATTAAAAATGTCAATATTTCATTCAAAACAGTAAATACTCTCAAGAGACATTTAGTAAGGACAAAGGACACAACCGATAAATTGTCCAGATCTGGGGTTTATGCACTAAATTGTAGCGAATGTTCCACGACCTATGTGGAACAAACAGGTCGTAAAATTTCCACAAGGGTGAGAGAACATTTAAGCCTTGTCAACAAATTCAGAAATACGGATGTAACTGAGACTGTTTCGGCTTTTGCCAATCATTTGTTGGAGTCAGGTCATGAATTTTCCATTTCTGACGTTGATGTTTTACATGAATGTCCGAAGGGGAAAAAGCTTGACCTTCTAGAAAAAATGGAAATAACCAAAGCTATAAAAAGTCCCATTCTCACTTGCGTTAACGATGTTTTTAATTTTGAACCAACCCTAATATTTAACAATTTAATGTAATAATAATTGTAGGCAACCTTCATTTCATTCACTAATTCATAGAGTAAGAGTTTTTGGTTCTTTTATTCGACTAGTCCAGTGGTCTGTGGGTGGTTGCTTCGGTGTCGCACTCGGGTGGTCTGGGTTCGATCCCGTCTCGAGACATGAATCTTTTTTTAATACTTTTTTAATATTTTATTTTGTTTATTCACGTGAGACTTAACCTCATTTTAATGTCCATCAAATATGTATAAGTAGTTGTTTGTTTTGTTGTGCTTTAGTGTGTTTTATTCTATTTGTAAGTTATTGTTTTAGGATTTGTGAGTGTGATTATTTACTAAGGTTCTCTCTGTTGTTTGTAGGTCTGATGATGCTCGAAAGGGCGAAACACGTGTCATGTTTGTTGTGAATTGTAAAATTATAATTTAATGAGACCGAGACTTGGAGTCTTTTTCTATGTTTGTTATGAGTACCTAAACTTTAGATTCATTGATAAAAATGTGCTATTTAATTGCTTTTGTTGAACCAACCATATATTGTTATCTGTATTTTGCATGTTCATTATATATTCCTATAAATTAAAATTTTGTAACAAATAATTCAGAATTTTTTTGCCGGCCAAAAAAATAGGTTTTGTTCAAGAAACAAAAAAGAGTTGAAATTTGTTCCCCAGTGTTATCTAAATAAAGTGATGAAAAATAATATAAAAATAAATCAAAAAGAAATAAGAACCATCTGTACAACTCTGCTCGTACAGAATTCGACTATTCACAGATAACACATTTTATAAATCTATATATTTGTTTGGTAAATAATATTAATAATAAATACATAAAATTTATAGGATGAGCATATATAAACTGTGTTTTTTTTGGCATGGAGTTTGAGATAATTGTCTGTTCGGTAATAGTTCAAGCACAAGGGAGATTACTAATGAACATCTTCTGAAAACCTAACTCCGGCGAAAATTTAATACACACCGCTTAGCCAACCGGTATTTTTCATTTCGCTTGCAGCGATCAACTTTTGGGGTAATCGATTTAAAGACCGTGGTGGGGCTAAATAAAATACAAAGTTTTGCATCAAATCTGGAGTGAAGTATTAAAGTTATATTACTATATTCCGCACTCGTAATCAGTTATTTTGTATAATAAAATAAAGCATACCAACTAACTAGACTCTAAACGTTTCCCTTATCCTTGATATATTTTGCCGAAATCAGCTTGTATTATCCCGAAGGGAATTACATTGAGACGCATGATTATCCACGAAATCAGAGGCTCCCTAATTTGAGGATATTATTGTGAACGTGCCGTGAATTTAATCTGAAGTTCCGTTATTGCTTAAGTAACAAGTGTCAACCCTAAACTTAGTGGTATAACTATTGGATCTGGCTCAAAATTAACAATTATAAAATGTAGTAATAATAACAATTTAAATAATAAATAAGATAAAGATAAGGCAAGTGATATTATTACAGTACTCATTAAAACACTTAGCTCTAACTATGTTTTAAGAGGTCTAGCTATAAAACGCGTCGACTTTTCAACATCTTATTATTGGGCAAAAAAATGTCCCTGGTGAAAGTATGTTGTTTTTTTTAAGATTATCAGCAAAAGCAGTATTTTCTGATATATCTTTTCTTGTTTCAAATAAGTTAATCAATTTGTTTATTGAAAAACGTTGTTGTTATAAAATATACAAACTTTTTATTTTAGTTATTTTTCCAAAAAACACAACGTTTTTTTAACTAAACGACGCCGACGTTCTGTCAAGATCAACCGCCACATTTTGCATTTGGCTAAACATCTGACTGTTTCGCTAGGCTAAAGTGTTTCTGTTGGAAATACACATCGACCTGTCTCACTGCAGATATCATGTTATTTATGTGTAGCAGCCGAATCTAGAATTTAAATTTTCTCCGATCTTAACATAATTACTATTTCATCTTTTGCTCTCCCATTTGTCAATTCTGATCCTTGTCAAACGGATTTGAAAAGATTTAAGAAAATGCATAAGCTTACCCAATTAATGAAATATTTTTGTGTCATCAGATTGCAAATATTTTACATTGTTTTTTCCCTGAAGAGTTTCACCATCGTAAATCATTAACATTAACAGGTGAATTATTTAAAGCTCATTGAAATATTTAAGAGGCTATATTAAACCACCATTATGTTCCGCCATACTGCTTCGTGCCAAGATTTCTAGCAGTGTATCCCTGTGCAAAACTTGATTTTAGTGCACAATTTAAATTTAATTAAATAAATACTTTTTCATATCGATTATTATTTATATTGCTGCCATTTTACATTTTTACCAATTTGTTAACAAATCATATTCATACTATCCTTCATTTTTGTGCAGGTTTTGAAGTCAATTGAATAAGCGGATTTTTAGTTATTATGCGAATAGACAGACAGTCCGACAAGCAGAGGAATCAACGAAAATGGAAAAACATCTTTTTCGACATCTAGGAACCATAATAAATATTTCTGAACATGTTTTCTTCACGATTACAATACTTCTCTTTCACGAAATAAAAATTTAATAATAAAATAAATACTAAAAATATAAATGCCATGTAAATGAAGTGTTAACTACGCTACCAAAACGTTGTGCATGTAATCAAGTTCATTTGCTTTTTCAAGATTATCATATCTCTTAGGAACTAACTAACCAAACATCAAACTAAATTCGCTCCAAGGCGCGTTTCTGTGGGGCAAGTAAATTTGATTTATATTCGGTTCACTTAAATGGAACTTTAAATAATTAACAAGCCCACACAGAAACTAAACTTAATTGAGTATCTCCCTCATTCACAAAGTTGGCAACTGTTTTGAGCATATATGAAATAATATTCAAATGATTATGATTTATCGAAAATCAGGATTGAAAGGAAATTATTGTATCGTAGAATTATTTGGCACAAGAAAGCGAAATGGAAGGTCTGATAGGTGACAGCTAAATAATGAATTCAGAATAAGTTTTTGGATCGATGTTACAGTGCATGTTTTTGATGATTTTCTATTGATAGTGACCACAATGTTCAAAGTTGTTACCTTGTCTCTTTGAAATTATATAGAGGTGCCAAATATTTGAACAAATTTTACGGGTACTTCACATACAAAACTCAATTACACTCCATATCTCCGGACAGAACGCAGTCCATTCAGTTTAATCTGTTGTTGCTGACATTTGCATTACAACAGTAAGGATCTAAGCTATTATATGAGAAATTTAATCTAAAAAGGTCGTATTTAAATAATTTATCCAACATTTAAGTAAATATAATTCATTTTGTTATTCATTTTAACTCGTAGAAAAAGTCAACCGATATCTAAATGTGCATAATAAAATAATAATTTTCTTTCAGGAGATTAATGGAATAATCTTTATGATGTGTATCATATATATATATATATATATATATATATATATATATATATATATATATATATATATATATCATATATATAATGAAACTTATTTTTCTGTAACTAGCTTGACGTTTCGTTTCTTGTTTGAAGCTTTTTCAAGAGCATTTTATTGCATGTCTAAAAAAAATATACATAATATATGAATTGGTACTTTGCAAACAAACATACGCAAATATTTAACATGTACTATAATTAACAAAACAAACATTCATAATACCTAATTATTGAACAATTAATTAATTAAAATATTTTTGTGGGCACAACATTTAATAAAACAACTATAGTTTAAAGTAATTAAATTAAAATTTTATATGTACCTTACCTTGGAAACGACAAGATTATTTACAGTAACATTTTTGATGTACTGAATGTTTTAACCGACGGGCTAGATCTATATAAATTCCGTAATTACAAAACCCATTGTCTTGACTTTTTTTATTTTATTAAAAACCTATGTATTCTGGTATACAGTGGATGGGTGAAAACATGTATAATTGTTTATTTACAGGTGTTATTTAAATTGAGTTTTAATGTTTTGACAATCATTATATGATTTTAGGTTATTTTTTTTATAAATTTAATTATTATTTAATTAAGTTGTGATAAATTTGACATAGATTTTGTATCTCTTTTTGTCATTTACTACATTCTGATTTTTCTTTATATGAATCATTTCTTTAATTGCCAATTTATGATAATTCCTGTCTTGACTTAAGATTTTTGTTTCGGAAAAGTTGAATTCATGTTTTTCACTTTTTTCATGTTTATGTAAGGCTTTAGAGGCGTTCTTTGTATATACTTTTTGAGACAATTTATGCAAGGCATAGAATAAATTAGATTTGATTTTTTCTCTTTTGGAATTTCACTTTTTAGAGGAGTGTATAAATTTGTTAATAAATTATGTGATTTATGACATATAATTACGTCATATTTGGATAAACTGTGTTTTAATTTTTCTGACAAAGCATCTGTGTATGGTATTCAGATGTATTTAATGTTGTTTGTGATGCTGTGTTCGTTATTCAGTTTCTGGCTATTATAGAATTTATATGTTCGTTGTTTGAAATTTAGTTAAATTTGTTTTATAGACAAATAGAATTTTCTAGGATGTCTTGAACTTTCTTTAGAATATCTGGTCTAAATTCTGGAGAAATGAGAGCAATAGCTTGATCAGTAAGCCCAATTATAACACTGTTTTTTGGGCTGTTTGGGTGGTGGGAATTAAAATGTAGGTATCGATCTGACCAAGTTTCTTTTGTGTAGTTGTAGAGTATTTTGTTTTAATGATATTTTTCTCCCTAATCAATGTTAAACAAAAAAAATGAATTTCTTTGTTTTGTTCTAATTCAAGAGTAAATTGTAATTTTGGATGAAAGCCGTTAAATTTATTAATGATATCTTGAATTTTCTTTGATGGAACTATAGTTAGGCAATCATCCAAATACGACATAATTATATATCATAAATCACACAATTTATTAACATATTTATACACTCCTCTAAAAAGTAAGATTCCAAAAAAAAATTAAATATAATTTATTCTGTGCCTTGCATAAATTGTCCTAAAAAGCATATAGATATGACCACATAGTAATTATAGAAAAACAATAAAAGTTATTTTTTTGCGTTTTTTCTTAAATTGTAGGCCAAATTGAAATTACAGATAAAAATAATATCCATTTTATTATTGGCACTTTTTCTACTCTACAAATTGGTGATGTTAGTTAGACCATTAACAACTTTTTTAATTTAAATACGGACCTGGATTTTTTATTTCACTATTCGATACCTTTTATAAACTTAAATTAAATTATGACACAAAAGTCATATCATACCATTTTTTTTTGAGAAAATACGTATTATTTGAAGAATTAAGAAAAATGCCATTTAGTGACTTTAATAGCTCTACGTGAAGAGCAAAAAAGCGCTTTTTTTTGACACCAAGTTTAATGTAATCGGTTGAGTAAGATAGCCCAATTAGAGAGCGTTAAAATATGAGAAATATAATTTAAAGTTTTTTTGTACACGGTGTAGTATAATATAATAATTTAATGGTCAAAAAGTCGAAAAGTTCATATGACGCACTTCAAGACATATCTACCATTAATTCTCTCAAAAACTAACGTTTATTTTGAAAAAACTTTAAAAAGCTTTCTAACTGTATTTGCAGGCTCTTTAGTTTAGCTCTCACAAAAATTTTAATTTGCATTTTTTTGTCTTGCAAACTTTTTGCATTTGTTTCGTACCCTGTATATACAAAGACCCTATTTTTTAAATCAATTTTATTTTTCGGGTAATCAAAACTTTTTGTAGAAAATAACTTTTCAACCTAAAATAACAAATAAAAAAATTCCTTTGGCATCTTAAAAATCGTAAGTGACACGAGGTTGGATAAATTAGAGCAAAGTTTCCCAATTTAATGTCTAAAAATCGGTAAATTTCCTTTATCTGGAACTTTCCTCGTTATGATTTTCTTTCCATTTGTTAGGAATAGTAAAGTGTGACCAATTTAGTTCAGTACATATTCACGGTCTATATGCGTTGCATATACTGTCTTTTCAAACATTTTTATTGGGCGCCATTTTATTCCATCATATTGGATTCCTACCAATATCTACCAGTTGTTTTTTATCTATGCCACAATTGACTGTTGGGCATAATTTTAAATAAATTCAATAAATAGTTTTTGCATTGAATTCGTATACGTTTATCCCATTTTCACATTTCATTTTCCTGCAAAATTTAAAGTCAATTGAACAAGATTTTTTTACGTTGATATTTAAAAAAAATATTTGGCACTATTTTGTTTCGCCATCTTAAATTCGTACCATAACTTTTCCGGTTTATCTTTATATTACACTTAATTCTTGCACAAAAATTAAAATTAATTTAATAAGTAGTATTTTCAGGCTGATTTTTGTAAATATTTAGGCCGCTATTTTGTTTTGCTATCTTGGATTCATATCAAAATGTTACCAGTTCATTCCTACGTAACACTTAATTTTTGTGCAAAATTTGAGACAAATTGGATATTTAGTTTTTTTTGTCATTTTTTTTAACATTTCACTGAACCATCATCTTGTACCGTCGTATTGGATTTTAACCAAAATATTACCTGGTCAACCTCGTATAACCCTTAATTCTTGACTAAAATTTATCAATCTGGTAAGTATTTTTTAGGCTATACCGCAAACTGGCAAAAAGATAGACAGACCGACAGACGGACCGCCGAAATTATTAAAACATTTTTTGGCATCTAGTGACGCTAAAATGTGAAGATTATATGTAAATCCTGAAAGGGTGATTTTTCACGATTACAAAATTACGAAATTTATTTGACTGCCATTTGGTTCCGCTATCTTAAATTTGTAACACAATTTTGCTAGTTGATCCCTATATCACAATTATTTATGGCACACAATTTGAAATCAATCCATTAAGTTGTTTTTTCAGGCTCAATTTTTAAATTATTATGCCGCTATTTTGTTAGGCTATACTGGATACGTACCAAAATTTTATTAGTTGATTTCAACATAATAATTGATGTTTGTACAAAATTTGAGATAAATTGGATAAGTAGTTTCTTTAATATTAATTTTTTTATCACTTCACTAGGCCGCCCTTTTGTTTACCCAGATCGCCAATCGGATAAGTAGTTTTAAGCTATGCCGCGAACTTACAGACAGACGGACCGACCGACGGACCGACGAAATTGATGAAACATATTTTTTGGTATTTAGGGACGCTAAAACGTGAAGTACACATCTTTAAACCTGAGAGGGTGATTTTTTCATGATTACAGACATTTTATTTGGCCGCCATTTTGTTGTAGTCCACAATTTTACTAGTTGATCCCTATACCACAGTTAGTTATGGCACACAATTTGAAATCAATTCATTATGTAGTTTTTTAGGTTAAATTTTTTGTTCCGCCGTCTTAGATTCGTATCAAAATTTTACCAGTTGATTCCAACGTAATATTTGATGTTTGTGCAAAATTTGAGATACATTGGAAAAGATGATTTTTAATTTTAAATTTCACTAGACCGCCATTTTGTTTCGCCATCACTATTACCAGGTTATTCCCATATGACCTTTAGTCTTTGACCCAAACTTGAAATTAATCGGGTAAGTAGTTTTTAAGCTTTGCCGTAAACAGACATTATTTAATTTTTAAAAAGCGTTCGACCTCCCAAAAACTACCATGTTTAAACAGAAGATTTTCCCATAAAAGACAATGTGTTAGAGAAAAGCGGAAAACAAGAATCTTTCCAAATACACAAATGATAGTTTTAAATACTTTAAAAGGGCTTGTTAAAAATGAAATAACAAATCTAGGTCCGTATTTAAAAATGATGATGGAACCTCGAAGATGAAACGTAGGATTTTAAATCTGAGTACACCGTCTTGTAGAGAACGAAACGTGTCTTTGAAGATCTCAAATTTATTTTCTAATATCTCTTCAAAAGCAGCCTGAAAAAAAAAAGAATTTCGGTTTTTCATGGATATCTCTGGAAGTAGTCCGAATTTTCCAACTTTATCGATTTAATTAACTTCGTATCTCCTATGGTTTTTGAAATACCTTGTATAGAGCGATCCTAGGGGATGAAACTGTTTTTTTTTAATTTATTATTTTCAGAAAATGGCGAAATATGTCAACTTTAATTTATTTACTTTTGCATTTACAGGATGATTCAGAAATAAGCATATTTTTCGAGATACAGTGTGACAAAATTTTCTTTTTTTTTTGTTTATATTCTACATCTATAAAAATAATCGAACGAAAATTGGAAAGTATATAACGCCTAGTAGTATCTATAAAACAGTATCATTGTCATTTAACCTTTTTTATGCTACAACACTTGCCCAACCTTAGCTTTTGGCAAATTGGAGGATAAAAATCCTAATATCTAGAACTTTAAATTTTATTCGTATTTAAAGGTCTTTGTGAAATTTAATATGTAAAGGCGAGTATTTTGCTAAATAAGTTTTAAACAGTCATATCAAAAAAGTGAAAGAGGCACAAAAATTTCCTAATAGCTGACGAGCTATCAAGTAACCTCAGTGGCGTCATCCAAAAAAATCACCGAGATTCTTCTAAAAACTAATGACACTGTTATCTAGATCCTGCAGAGGATAATATGTGTACCAATTTTCATTCAATTAGCTTTAAACATGTGAAATATAGATAAATAAAAACTTAAAGAAAATATGAACATATGAACTTTTGCGCTTAAAAGTAGTCAGGGAATCGCATCCTGCACTTTTTTCTCAATCAACCTTTTAAACCTCAAGTTGAGAAAGCGTTTGACGAACATTCACGTCAAATTATTACATTTGCTAAAACACATTTTTTTTGAAATTATTGCGTTGAAGCCTATTTGTAAGAAAGGATTGGCTGGTAAAAGAGGAGCACGAACCGCTAGGTAATCCACTATTTTTACCTACCTACTTGTGTATATTCTCGCATTCTTTATTAAAGGAATACCTAAATCTCTTTCCTAATATTTATCATTAAATCCACAGTCTTCTCTATAATTAGGATTAGTCCCAGGATGGGACTAATCCTAACTGTTCTATTATCTGAACTAGTAATTAATGTTTTAAAAACCATAGTAAAATATCATTTCAAAAATGTAAGCAATTTTAAATCCTACAATAGAGCTTCCTAGGATTAAAAGGCCCGCGAATAAATGGAAAACTTTTGTGAGCTATAGAACCGCAAGAAATGAACAAAAGCTTTTCGGGGATTTATAGAATCATATGAATAGTAAAAGTGTAATTGTGTACTTGCAATCTAGTAGAATATAACCATTTGATTGCATCCTTTATGATGTTAAATTTTACCTAGCTGTCACATCTATAGCAAACAAAAGCTTTTTAATTTTCTCTCTTTGAGAGAGGCAGATGACTATCAGCAAATATTTGGTTTTTGTTTTGATTTACTAAACAATTTTTCACTTTTATGTCTCCTATTTAATGTGCAAAAATAAAAGAAAATTCGAAAAACGGGCCAATTCCCTTCATGTTACGTTCATAAAAAATGTTTTCTGCTAAAATATATAATATTTTTCAGTAAATTCCTAAAAACAATTTTCAGCATATTTTACGTTGGAATTTATTAAACCATGAACAAACCCCACAAGCTGAACATTTTTTATGAGAGTTTTTGACGCTGCTTCGAGATAATTTGTCAGGACATTAAAGAAGCACTTGAAAACTGTGGGACTCTGAACATTATTTAAAGCACAAATCATATTGAATAGTTTCTATCATGAATAATAATTTATATTTTGAACTAGTTTTTACTCTCCTGGGGGTCTATTTCTGGTGTTACGCGCACAACCTTTTCTTTCAAATCAAAACAGACTTCCACCTACTCACTCAATTGCAATTCTATTGCAGAGTCGCACATTCAAGCAAAGAAGTGAGAAAAGACCCCAAGGGCGTACCCAGGATCTGAACTAGGGGGGGGGCAGAGCAATGACAAAAGTACAATAGAATTTTTTATTAGTAATTATAATCACCACATTCCATAAACATTAAAATTTTTAATTTAATAACAGTCTTCTTGGATTTGCAGCAAAATTGTCTAAAACTTTTTTTTCGAATTGCTCCCGATTTTCTTTAATTAAATCTCGATGCATACTCATCAAACATAATCCCGTCAATCTTTCTTCTCCTATCGTGCTTCTTAGCCAGGTCTTAACCCTTCGAAGGGTACTAAATGATCTTTCTACTGTGGCCGTAGTACATGGAATCGTGATCAAAATCAAAAGAGCCTTTCTTATGATGGGGTAAAAAACGTTGGCTTCGTTGAGAAGGTCAATTATTTCAATGTCCTTTAACTTATCCTCACTTAACATTTTATATTTCCATAAGTTATACAATAGTTCGACTTCTCCAGTTAAATCTTCCAATTCATAAAACTGTGTAAAAGAACGTATGTTCTCTTTTACATGGCTGATATCCATGTTGAGCATGTACAGAGGATGTAGCTTTGTTAAGGCAAAAGCTGGGGTAGGTTCTGGGGAAAATCTAATATTTAGCGATGATATTATTGAATCTAAATATGGTATAATTAACGAACGTTTTTCCAGTAGTCACTATTACAGTCTGATAGCGGATTATTCCTGTATATTTGCCTTTTGGCAAGCCGAGGGACGGAAATTTCAATGTCCAATTCTTCTGCCAGGTCTTGTGCCTTTTAAAATATTTCTGCAGTTACTAAGTCGGCGTCTTCACGGTTTTTCTTCAGTACGTTAAGGATTACGGTAAGATGTTCTTGCAACTTGATCAAATCCATACTTTTTGCTTGCAGAGCATTAACTACTAGCTCTAGTAAAGCCGACTATTTCGCTATTATAGTTAAAGCAACAATTAGTGAGGATTTGGTGACGGCTGAATGCAACTGATATGCGGTGTTTCTAGTTGCATAGTTTCCTTCGATAGATAGTTTTTCAAGTGCCTTGACAATCTCAGGGAAATTTTGTGAAAATAATCGAATACTTTTATATTTTTCAGACCATCTTGTCTCACATAGTCGTGAAAGATTAGGCGCAGAACTCCTCCGAGTGGTCGATTCCCTGAAAAAGTTTATAATATCCGTGTCAATAGTGTTTCTAATTTCCGCGACATTATTTGTATCATTGACGACAAGATTTATTTTGTGGTTTGAGCAATGAAAGAATAACTCTTGAGTGTACATTTTTCTCAAAATTGCTTGTACTCCACCCTCTTTGCCCGCCATTGTAGCGCATCCATCAAAACCAAGCCCTACACAATTTTGTGGTACCAAATTATAACTGACCAAAAAATGATCGATTGCCCGTGGCAATTGTTGAGGCATCTTGTGCTGGCAGCTCTACAAAACCCAGAAATTCCTATCGAACTTTTTCTCTTCATTCATCATAGAAGCGCAAGCCAATGGAGAGCTGTTCCTTCCACGAAATGTCGGCTGTTTCATCGGCTAAGACTGTATATAGCATGGCTTTCTTAGCGTCATTTAAAACAATTTCCCTAGTGATTTCGCCACATATATTTATCAATTGGTTTTGAATCTTTGGTGATGTATAAACCGCATTTCTTTGACATTTCTCTAGGTGATTTTTTAATTTTATGTCGCCAGATTCTATTCGTAAATTCATCAGATCGAAAAAAACTCCCTTGTCTACTTTTTTGCCTCTCACAGCCAAATCATGGGTGCCACAAAATACTATACAGGAAATAATTGATATCATTATTTGCTTGTTCTCTTCAATTGTTTTTTGGCGAAAACTTTGTAGCTGAACATCCGCAGGCAAATTTTCGAGAAAGGCTTTTGCAGCAGCTGATGAAGTTTTGTGAAAGTTAGTAGTGACATGTTTTCGACAAACTTCATGTATATTCTTAAACTTTGTGAATAGTCTAATTATAAATGATCCCAACACTCCTCTTACGATTCTAGTGGAAGGCGGAAATAAAACACAGTGCTTACTAGCCATGGTGTATATTAATCTAACCAGGCATGGTTAAATTTTCTTCACAAATGACTGGAATCGCCTATAAAATTGTAATCCTTTCCTGGAACCCACGGATTTTCTAACAGGTCTTTTTTTGTTTCCATCGTCAGGTGAAATGTTTGTCCTACATAACGACCTAAGTCATTTTCATGGCAGCCATCACTCTCTTTAATTGCAGAAATGTCTACACAGGCAGATGGTGATGGTAAAGGTTCAAGAACGGAAACAGATATGTGCGTAGAAACTGAAGATATTGGCGGCTGTTCTGGCCTAGTTTTAAAGGAGCTTGACAATATGATTTCATCATTGCTTTTGTCACTCACGCTGCTACTGTCACGTTCTTTTTTCCTCTTAGTTGTAGTCGCTGGAAAACATAAAAAGACCACTATTTGTATTTTTATACAATAAACAGTGTGATTTCATAAAGCTAAACTTATATTTTTGGCGTTTTAAAAAGGTCAATTTAAAAAATACATATATTTTGTTTTTCACACTTTCTATAATACCCTGTATAAACAAAAATGTGTTATTTAAGAACTACGTTTTCTAGGTACACCTTCCGTCAAAGTGAGTGACTTGGTAACGATTTTGACATATACGTCACTGAACGAAGAAAAAATAAAAATTTGATTTGCAAAAAAAATATGGTGAATCTGCATTATGGATAGTGGATTTCTTGGAAAAAACTTTATAGTATATATATATATATATATATATATATATATATATATATATATATACATATATAATATATATATATATATATATATATATACATATATATAATATATATATATATATATATATATATATATATATATATATATATATATATATATATATATATATATATATATATAATATATATATATATATATATATATATATATATATATATATATATATATATATATATATATATATATATATATATATATATATATATATATATATATATATATATATATATATATATATATATGTATATATGTATATATAAAAGAAAACAGAAAATTTAAAGCCACCCGCAATAGTTACGGTTGTCTGAAAAATCGCATTCATAGTGGTTTATAGTGGAAGAAATTATATATTAAATTATAGTACACCTTTTTGACAAAATGCTGATAAACCAAATGTTTTTTTTTTAATTTTTGTAAATAAAACTAAAGCATATTTGTTTATTGAAATATATTTAAAATATCAGGTAACTCTACCTTATCAACTAATAATTTTACAAAAGACTGCCCCTCAAACTTTTTCGTCTGTTTATTTTCTTAGTCCTTCCTGTCAATAAAAAAATGTTATATGTTCTGGAGGCCTCGGAATAGAGCATCCCAAGTCTTAGTGCGGCTAAAAAGGGTTTAAAAAATTGAAAAAAGTATGAAAAACTAAATTTTTAAGCATAACTATGACGATTCTAAAGAACTTTTTTTTTCTCATCTAATATTAACAACGCATACATTGAACCAGATTCTAACTATGGTTCCCAAGTAACAGTTCTAGAAATCCATAAATTCAACAGTTCTATAGATCCATATACTCAACCATTTTTAACGAACACTTTAACTTGTTAGTTTGGGTTAGTTTTGGTTTATTTGTGTCATTTTTCTAAAACGAATGCTATGTGATGAAAATAACATAAATTGGCCAAAGATAACCAAAGCTATCACACGTTCCATTTAGCCGAATTTGGTGGTCATGCGAAACTATGTACTACATTTGGAACTGCAAAGAACGCGCAGCAGTGCCATTCCGGGTCAAGTTAATTTAAAAGTCCGACCGTGCAGATTTTTTCACTTACCCTCCGATTTCAAGTCACCCATTTTGACGGTACACTACAACTTTCCTACGAAGTTTCTTTCCACACGGTGACAAAAAAATAAGAGAGGTGGGAGTGGGAAAATAAAATATATTAAATTACACCATCCTAGACTTACAAATAAAATCTAGAAAATAATAATTATTGAATTAACTTTTGAGATTAAACGTTAAGGAAGAAAAGTAAATGGGGGCAAAGTTGTGCAATTTAGTGATTAGTAATTGACGTAACTTCTTATAGGTACATCAAAAATATAAAAAATAATGCAGAATGACAAATGTAAATTATTGTAACTTACTTTTTTGGAAAAATTTCCTGATATCCATTTAATATTATTGAAATTGCTGGAAATAGGATGATTTTGATATCAATGAACTATCACTTTCCACAATAGAGAATAACTATTTTAAATCAGTAATCACGACAAATAAGTGTAAAGCAATGTTTTGTTTTAGACTAGCGTAGCCTGCCGCCTGTATGGCCTGTTCTCGACGTCGGCGTCGACTGGTCCGCATTCCTACAATCAGGGGGTAGGGGTGTCGGTGCGTCAATGTACAGGAATAAGGAATTTTATTGTGGTCATTCCGAAATTTAGGTTAGTTATATACTTTTTAAAATTTTCCCAACTTTAGGTGTATGTCTAGGGGTGGGGGCAGCAGCCCCACCCTGCTCCTCGCTGGGTATGCCCTTGAAAGACCCCATGCTTTTTTGTGTATGTTTCGTAATTTAAAATTTTCGAAATTGCGTCTTAAATATGATAGAGAAAAAAGAGAATATTTCAATATTATTTAAACATATAACATCTTTTAAATAGAAAAGTACAGTCAGTACTTAGCCTTCATGCTCATAAAAACATTTTTCAAATAGATACCATGTAAGAAAGATAATTTGCAAGCATTGTGGTTTTTCAAGAAATCTGACTCTTTAAATATTTACGTTTTGGTCACATATACGAAAGGGGTAATTTTAATGTTTTCAGTTATTGAAAAAATTAAAAGTATACGTAAATTTATATTAGAAACAAATATACGATATTTGTTTTTGATATATTTATGTAATCACCTCAATATATACTGATACTACGGTTACGGTTGGATGATTGATTTTTTTTGGGATATCAGTCTTTACGATTTACAATAAAATAATTAAATTCTTATTATGAGTACAGAAAATCATATTGTTTACATTAAATCTATTCTACTTGCTTACTTACTTGCTACTAACAATGGTGGTGGGTCTTTTTTCCGGGCTCCTCGTCAGAGAATGATGTCCACCTTTGCAAAGAGTAGGCCTAGACGGAAAGAACATAAAAATTATAAAGAACCTATATACTGGCAGCAAAAAATTAATATACAGAAAAATGAAAACAGAAAGAGGCTTACCCTCGTCTATACTCTTTGATTTATACTTCCAGGAAATAATGAGAAATGCGACCCACAATGAACAAGAAGAAATAAAAATTAACGGCGTACTACACAACGATCTTCGTTATGCCGATGTTACGGCTTTGATGGCCGGTACAGAGGAATATTTAAAAAATCTGTTGGAAGCAGTGACAGACTAAAGCAGACGCAGGTGGTTAAATACATATTGATGTTAATAGAAGACATAAAAAAACATGGTGATCAGCAAGGATAATATAACAACAAACATATTTAAACGAATTCATAATTACTTGATCAAAAAATCGGTAAATTTCTTTACCCAGAACTTCGTTCATTATGAATATTTCTTTTTATTAGCAATATTGAATAGTTCAGTACATAGTTATCTATGTATCAATATCTGGGATCCCTGCCAATATTTTACCAGTTTCTACCTATGCCACACATTTGGGCATACTTTAAAACTAATTCAATAAGTAGTTTTTACATTAACACACACCGCGATTTTGTCGTCATGTTGAATTCGCACCAATTTCTCTATATATCCTATTTAATTTTTCTACAAAATTTACAGTCAATTAAATAAGAAGATTTTTTCCGTTAATCTTTTTAACATGTTATTTGGCTGCCATAACACACTTAATGCTTGCAAAAACTTTTAAATTAATCTAATAACTAGTTCTTTTTTTAAATATTTTATTAGGCGGTCATTTTGTTTTGCTACCTTATATTCATACAAAAATATTACCAGTCCATTCTTATGTAACACTTGATTTTTTTGCAAAATTTGAGGTAAATTAGATAATTAGCAGATCATCCTCATATAAGCCTTAATTTTTGTCCAAAATTTGAATTCAAATTGATGAGTAGCTTTTAAGCTATGCCGCGAACTGACAGACAGACAAACTGACAGGTAGACCTACGGAATTGATAAAACATATTTTTTGGCATCTAGGGACGCTAAGGCGCGAAAATAGATAAAACCTGCCAGGGTGATTTCTTGAGATTACAAACATTTTATTTCGCCGCCATGTTGTTCCGCCATTTTGAATTAGTACCACAGTTTTTCTACTTCATCTCTATACTACAATTAGTTATGGCACACAATTTGAAATCATTTCATTAAATAGTTTTTTCAGGCTGAATTTCTAAACATTTTATTAAGCTACCATTTTTTTGCTCCAACTTGTATTCGTACCAAAATTTTACAAGTTGATTCCTACATAATACTTGATTTTAATATAAAATTTGAGATAAATTGTATAATTAGTTTTTTTAGTAATAATTTCTTTAACGTTTCACTAGGCCGCCATCTTGTTCCGGCATATTAAATATAAACCAAAAATTACCAGGTCGTTCCCATATGAGTCTTAATTTTTGCCTAAAATTTCAATTCAATCTGATGAGTAGTTTTTAAGCTATGCCGCGAATTGATGACAGACAGACAAACCGACAGAAGGACACACGGACTTGATAAAACATATTTTTGGCATCCACGTCAAAACGCGAATATACGTAAAACCTGAGGGGGTGATTTTTTCAGATTACACAAATTTTATTTGGCCGCCATTTTTTTCCGCCATCTTGAATTAGTACCAAACTTTTACTAGTTCATTTCTATAATACAATTACTTATGGCACACAATTAATTTAAATCAGTTCATTAAGTAGTTTTTTCAGGCTGAATTTTCAATTATTTTATTATGCCGCCATTTTGTTGCTCCATCTTGGATTCGTACCAAAATTTTACCAATTGAATCCTACATAATACTTGATTTTTATGCAAAATTTGAGATAAATTGGATAAGCACTTTCTTAGTAAAATTTTTTTAAGATTTCACTAGGACGCCATTTGGTTCTGCTATATTGGATTTTTACCAAAATGTTACCAGGTCATCCCGATATGATATTCAATTTTTGACCAAACTTTGACGACAATCGGGTAAGTAGTTTTTTAGCCATGCCGCAAACAGACAGACCGACATGACAGTCCGACAGACAGACAGACGGACGGAATCAAGAAAACATTTTTTTCGCCATCTGGGGACCCTGAAATGTGAAGATCTGAAAAAATCTCGGGATATGATTTTAGGTAAAACATACATTTTCATACTGAGTGTCTGCATATATACCACAAAGACTTTATTATTTTGACACTGACTTCATAAAGTCAAATTTTCAATATGGAATAAAATATTATTTCTTACTTTTTAGTGTCTTTTGATAAATTTTTTTATTTCGTCCTCTTTAGATCTATTTATACAAAGTTTAAGGCCTAAGCTTAGGTTAAAATTGGAACGTCCCTAAATAAATAAATAATTTCCTTATTGATTTATTTATTTAGGGGTCCATTACATACAAAATATAACCAGAATCACTGTATTATTATTATATAAAATGCACCATGCTATACACATTTATAAAAAAATAACTATATACATTTTCTTATTTTAAAATTATGAGTAAAATTGTACTTCGTCCCATTAAAAACCCCCGAAAACCATATGAATCGCGATATTAACATGCATTATATATTTTCTCCGGCCCTCGCGTAAGCATTCAAATGGTGCCGAACATTTTTAAAATAAGTTTGCTATGGAACCTCTCCAGCAATATCCAAATATTCCCTAAAAATTTCATCCAAATTGGTCCAACTATCGCAGAGTAATCGGTATACATAAATAAAAAATACAAAGAGGCTAATGGATAACCTCCTCTTTTTTCGAAATCGGTTAAAAAAAGGAGATGTGTAGATATAGGGGCATGCTGTGAATTCCATTCCAAAATAAAAAATGTGAAGTGAAGAATTCGCAAAAATCATAATAAGTCGCAAGTTAAATATTTCGGCTGTATTATGAGACAGGACACGTAAGTTTTAGGTTTTACCTGTACGAATGACTTTTTAAAAAAACTCAAAATATGAAAAAATACGGACTTTAATTAACTGGTACGACAGTTAGTGGCTTAAAGACACCTTAACATGTTTACAAAAAGTATTTATATGTGAATAATTGTATGTCAGCGGTTTTCATCTTCCGTGGGAACATCTCATCGTTACAGTTTTCCATCATAAGGTGCTGTGTTGGCTGTTCCCATAACTCCTCCGCCCTTAGTGTAGAATTCTGGGGTTGGCTACAGAATTCGGGGATACATGGCTGGGGATTTCTTCTAATTTCATTTCTTCATTTTCTTCTTTCTTGAAGTTTCTCGTTTTCCTTCTATAAAACTTGATTGCAAAAAATGGTATTAGTAAAATTAAAATAATGTAAATTAGTATTGTCCAGCCATTAATAGATTTAAAATGAATTGGAGTGTTTTCGATGGAGTTGATTTCTTGTTATTCAACTTCTAAAGCACTTTTAATAACACTTATGTCTTTTAGATCTACATCGTCTAGTTTCAATGGTTTTAAGTCTGTCGCGGATTTATATACCGGGTGTGTAAAATTAATTTTTGGAAGCAAAATATTTTTGTAATTGTTTTTGGAATTTTTGAAGTTTCGAATAAGTATGTCTTTTATACGCACTTCACAATTATATTTTAGTTCTAATACGTAACTTCCTTGTAAGGGTATATTTTCACTATTTTCATCGCATTTTGACTTGGCTACTGTGTATTCGGGACAAAGCACAATCCATTTGTTATTCTCAAGTTCTTGGATTTTGACCTTTTCGATTTTGACAGGAACCAATCGACAATTGGATAGGTTTTTTGAGAATTTCAGAAGTTGCGTTTCGCATGGGGAATCTTCTGTGGTTTTTATGGGATTTGTATTTTGGCAGATAAATTCTTCAGGAATGATTTCTTTACATTTTTTATTGAAAAAGATATGGTTTTGCTCATTAATTATTAAATATTGAGAATTCGGTATTATTGTTTTAAAAGAGTTATTTTGTGGAATCGGTAAAGGGTATAGGTGAAAATAATTATAATTATTTTTTTCAACAATTGGAATTTCGATTATAAATATTATTTGATTCTTTTTGCTGTAACTTTTTATTTCCATTATTTTTTCAAAAAGTAAGATATTCTCTAATTTTGTTTCGAATGGTAGTTTATTATTTGTTAAGTGTTTAGAGATTAATTCTACTTCTCTTAGAAGCTCGTTGGGCTCAATTATAGAGTTATGAAAAATATTTAGTTTGGAAAAAGTTATTGCGATTTGTATTTTTTCTAATATTTCGTATATTATTTGAAATTCGGTAATTATTTGGGAAATTATCATTTCGGTGTAAAAGTAAAAATAGGTTCCTATATTTTCGACTTCCATGGTATGTAATAATTCTTCAATTCGGTTTATTCGATTTTTGAGAATTATTTGATTTTTTGTTAAGTTTTGGATATCATTTTGGAAGGTTTGGATTGATTTTTCTAGAAGTGAAATTTGGTTTTTTACAAGTGTTTTTATTTTTATTTGATTACTAGATAGAGTTTCTATAGCTTTATCATATTTTTGAGCGTCTTCTTGGTCTAGGTTTCCGGTTATTGATTTTATTATTGATCCTAATCCGTCTATAAGACCTCGTTTTTGTCTATTTTTAAATAAAGGGTTAATTTGGGTAATTTGACTTATTATTTTATTTTCGTAAGATAATGCCAAGTTGTAGGTATTATAGAAATTATTTTTATAGCTATTAGAAATATTAGTTTCATTTTCAAATGCGTTTTTTATACGTACATATTGAGACTGAAGTGCATTAAATTGACTTATTATGTTGGATATATCAAATATTTGAATAAATGACCATATATTTTCTTGGTTTTGGGCATTGCCAAGTTTGTGTGGGAATAGTCCCGGATTGTCTTTCATGTTCTTGAATACTACGTATCCTGGGTTGCTGAAGGCCCCGGTGAAGAGTCTGAAACAATACGAGAAGGTTTCTTAAGTTCCTTTATGTGTATTGTTTCTTTTTTGTTAGGGTTATTACTTTGTGTAATTTCAACGCGGTTCCTTTCTAATATTTTGGTAATTTTATATGGTCCTAAAAATTTATTACTTTTCTTACTTCTATTTTGGGGGTTTTGTTTAAATACAGTTTGTCCTAAGGTAAAGTCTTTATTTTTGTTACCATCGGAATTATGTTTTGAAATTATTTTCTGTTTTTGGGCTTCCAAATTATTTTGGACATTTTGGTAAACATGTTTTAATTTATTTTTATGGTTTTCAGCGTAATCCGAGAAAAACTCTTTTTGGTTAAATATTTCATTCGCGTCTCGTGAACTTGTATGTCCATGAGTTAGTTCGAATGGCGTATAGTTTGTTGCACTATGTATTGAATTGTTATAGGCAATTATTGCATAATCCATTAAATTGTCATTGTCATTTGGATAACTTTCTTTTAGTAACCTTAAATGTTCGATAATTGTTGAGTGAAAGCGTTCTACAATGCTATTAGAATCGTGGTGTTGTGGGGTGGTAAAATGAATTTTTATTTTGTGTAGATTTAATATTTCTTTCACTGTGTCATTGTTAAATTCGGTTCCATTGTCTATAATTAGTTTTTCAGGTATGCCACAATAAGAAAAGTATTTTATTAAGGCATTAGATATATATTAATTGCATTTTTTCCAGGTATTAGTATCGCTTGTGCGAACTTGGAGAAAGAGTCGACTAGGGTTAAATAGAGTTTTTTGTCGTAAAAGAAAACATCTATATGTACGACTTGAAAGGGTTTCGAAGGCGTTTCTGTGAGCATTAGTGGTGAATAGGGCTTTTTTCTGGCATATTTTGCTCTTTGACAAATGTCGCATGAGTTTATGTACTGTGAAATAGTTGTTTTCATGTTTATCCAGTAATAATTGCGTTTAAGGTATTCTAGGGTTTCTAAGATTCCGCGGTGGTTTACTTTTCCTTCATGATGATTTTTTGTTAGAATAAGTTGTTCTTCTTTGTCAGTTATGGTGTTAACCATTTTGGTACAGCGTATTAATTTTGGTCCTTTCTCGGAAAAATGATTAAGATATATTTCATTAAATTTTATATATAGTTCGGGTCTATGAAAATATATACAATATGTTTTTTTGGACATTGTGTAGTCTCGTAAAAATTGTAAAATTAATTGTTCATTGTTGGTGTTTGGAATTTTTACAGTAATTATTTTATGATGTTCATAATTTTCTTGTTTTACGTCTAATTTGGGATATACATGCGGAAAAACTAAAATTTGGCTTACTTTGTTATTTATGATTTCGTCTAAGATTCTAATTCCTCTATTAGTTGTTTCGTTGAAAGTAGAGTGTTGTGTTTGTAAATCAGAATTATTTTCATGTTGTTTTTTCGGCGGTTTAACTTGTATATCAGACAAGATTTGTATTTTTTTTTGGACTTTTGTTTATTCCTTTACTAGTTGAAGGTTGGTTTTGAATAGGAGGGTTTGATTCTAGAGTACTAAAACTTTCGGCAATAGTACGCAGATATTCTAGACTTTCGAATTGATCTTGTTCAAAATTGCCAGGATTATTAATCATTGATTGGTTTTCTATGGCATTGATTTGGATTCTAGATAGGGCATCGGCATTAGTATTTAATTTGCCTTTTTCGTAAATTATGTCATAGTCAAATTCTTCTAGTTTTAATCGCCATCTTACTAATTTAATGTTTGGTTCTCGTAGTTTGAATAGCCAAACAAGGGGTCGATGATCTGTGTATATAGTAAATTTCCGGCCAAATAAGTATGGTCTGAAATATTTACATGCCCATACGATGGCAAGTAATTCTTTTTCGATAGTGCTATATCGAGTTTCACTTTCGTTAAGGGTTCTTGAGGCGAATGCAATGGGTTTGTCAGAACCTATAGTTCCTTGTGATAGAACAGCGCCTAGGGCTATGTTTGATGCATCGGTTAGAATAAATTGTTGCGAGAAATCAGGATATTGCAATATGGGTGCATTAATTAATAGATTTTTACATGTATTAAATGATTCAATGAAATCTTGATCGTGAATTATTTTAGAACCTTTTTTTAGGCAACGGGTTAAGGGTTTAGTTATTTTGGCGAAGTCCTTCAAAAATTTCCTGCAGTAGCCTACCAGTCCTAAGAAGCTTTTTATATCTTTAGGGGTTTTTGGAAGGGGAAAATTTTTGATTGCAATGATCTTGTCAGGATTTGGTTTTACTCCTTCGCGGGTAATGACATGTCCTAAATAGTTTACTTCTTTTCGTAAAAATTCGGATTTGTCAAGTTGTATTTTAAAGTTTGCTTGTCTTAATCGAGTAAATACGTTTTTTAGTCTTTGAATATGTTCTTGTAGTGACGTACTGAATATTACAATGTCGTCAAGATAAACGAGACATTCTTCGTTTTAAATACCTCTTAAAATATTATCCATCACTCTTTGAAAGGTTGATGGCGCGTTTTTTAAGCCAAAGGGCATGCGTTTAAATTCGTAATGCCCGTTTTCTGTAGAGAATGCGGTCTTTTGAATGTCTTCGGGACTCATTTCGATTTGATGAAATCCATTGGCTAGGTCAAGGGTTGAAAAATACTGACTTTTGCCAAGTTTATCGAGAATATCGGCAATATTGGGAATTGGATATTTGTCATTAATTGAGCGTTCGTTGAGCTTACGATAATCGATTACAAGCCTCCACTTGCGTTTTCCGGAAGCGTCAATTTTTTTGGGCACGATCCAAATTGGACTTGACCATGGGGAAACAGAGTCTTGTATAATACCTTGGTCTAACATTTTTTGTATTTGTGTTCTGACTTCATTTTTATGTATTTCTGGGTACCTATATGTTTTTGTAAAAATTGGTGAGTCGTCAGTCAATCTAATCTTATGTTGGATTTGATTTGTAAAGGTTAGAGGTATTTGATCGCAATAAAATATATCACGGAACTCAAAACATAAATCTCTAATAGCTTTACGTTCTTCTAGATTGCAGTGTTCTAATCACAAATTTTTTAAGTTAGATTTCAATAAATTGTCTTGAGATTGATTGATTTCGATGTCATTATCGACTTCCATTTTTTCTATAAAATTTAGTTCGTTACAATTTAAAAGTTCGGTATCTAGGGGTTCGAAAATATTTATCTTATTTGCGTCCATTTGTTATTGTAGTAAAAGCAAAATAATTTTCTATATTGGTAATAGCTTGTGGGGATTCGATTTGATCGCTAAATTTAATATAGTCAATAAGGCATAAACCTTTTTCGTATTTTACGGGTAATTTAACAATTTTTTTTGTTCTTGCTGGAATTTCTATGAAATAATTTTTTAGTGTGTAATCGTTTTCTTTTTTTGATTCGTCCTCTCGTTCATAAATTATTGTTATCTTAATATTTGGTGTTATAATTTGTCTTTTATTGACGTCTACGACGGCTTTTAACTGGTCTAATAAATCTACTGCTATTAATCCATCATATTTTTTACTAAAATCAAAAATATAAAATTTGTGTTTTTCATTTACGTTAAATAATTTAAAAACTTGAATAAAAATTACTTGATTATGATTTGATATCATGTGAGCTGTTTGAATTTGAAAGTTTTCATAAAAAATATAATTTTTATAAAATTTTTGAACAATTTCTGGAGACATTAAACTTTTGGTACTCCCTGTATCTATTAAAAAGTTTGCATTTAATTCAGGAACATATATGTGAGGCAGATTAGCTGTCGTAATATTAGTGTTTATTAAGGTATCGAGTTTGCTCGGCTCTCCGTAATAAAATTTGCATCTTTACTGTTATCAGTT
The DNA here is from genome assembly GCA_030620095.1 of Kuschelorhynchus macadamiae. NCBI lineage: Eukaryota > Metazoa > Arthropoda > Insecta > Coleoptera > Curculionidae > Kuschelorhynchus > Kuschelorhynchus macadamiae. The sequence goes on from JAUTXW010000186.1 coordinate 450,521, forward strand.
TCTCGTGAAATATAATCTAAGTTATTAATATTAGATTGCACGTGTGTATCGTTCGGTGGGTTTTCTGCGTTTGAATAACAATTCATATTCGCATTGGAATAATTATAATACTGGGGTTCATGGTCATAATATCCGTCGTAATGAGAATTATGATAGGGTAGGTCAGGTTGACTTTCGTATATATAATTTTCGTTGTTAATAAAATTTTGGTCGAAATATTGATTTTCAATTTCGTTATTTGGATAATAAAAATTTGGGTCAAAATATTGATTTTCATGATTTTCATTATTTTGTACATCTTGCAGATGTAGTTCAGTTACAGTAAATTTGGGTTTTTGTCTAGTGTTGGTTGATGATGTGTCCATTGGTTCATCAAGCCTTTGATTTCGGGGTTGGTTTTGGTTTCTATTGTAATTAAATTGTGGTTGATTATTTATTGGTTGGTTTCTAATTATTTGACTAGGTCTTTGCATAAAATATGGATGTTTTTGTGTTGGGAAATTATTTGGTCTAAATTGAAATGGTGTTTGATTTTGTATTATAGGTCTTGGTTGAAAATTAGGGTATTGTGGTCTGAAAAAATTATTATTAAATAGCGGTGGTCTTAAATAATTAAAGTTTGGTTGTGTGGGATTTGGTATCGAGTTTGTATTTCGATTATTTTGGTAATTAATGGGTTTTGAAAAATTTATATTTGCATTTATAGGCGTTACTCTTTGATTTGGGCGAAAATTTTGTGTATTTAATGAATGACTACGATTCTGACTGTAAAGAAAATTTTCTTCTTCTATTACTAGAGACATTGCTTTTTCTAAACTATCTGGGTTTCTTAATCTAACATTATTTTGTAGTTGGCCTGTTAAGCTTCTTATAAATGTTTTTAAAGCTAAATCTTCATAGTTTTGTACTCTAACTCTTTTTTCGTTTGGAGTCATAATTATTGAATTTATTTTTGAAAAAATTAAAGAACGTGCGTCTTGGCATCTCATACCGAAATTATATGGTGTTTCATTTTTTTGAGGTGTTAATGTTATTAAATCTTGTACTAAACAATCCAAATTTCTTTGATCACCAAAACTTAATTCTAATGCAATTTTTATGTCTTGCCACGTATTTAATGCATGAATCCTAGAACCTATTAGACTTAATGCTCGACCTGATAATTTACCAATGATGGCTCGTACTATAAAATTGTTATGTGCGTTATCGCCTTCTTTATAAAAATTGTTTATTAAGCTAGAACAATTATTTATAAAAACTGAAAGTGTATGTGGGTTACCATCATACGTAGGAATTGTATCTATGTATAAACGTAATAGTTGGTAGTTTACGCCTGCGGCATTTTGTGGTTGTTCCATTCTGTTATTTCTTAAATTAGTATTATTAATATTTGTGAGTCTAAACAAATTTATGATATCTTCAAGTTCTTGTTCAGAATCAGTCATTAAAATTAGGGAAAATTAAAATTAAAATAGATTTTTGTGAAAAAGCGAAAATTTGAAAAATGTATTTAAAATTCACTTTTTTATGAAAATACGCAAATATGAGCAATATATACACGTGAGCAAAAATTGTATGCGAAAATATATACAAAATGGTTTTGACTTACATTAGGAATATTATTATTTTCATTCCTGAAGCACTTATTTTCTAGGGTGATGATGATTTTCTTCTTAGCCTACGAGGGTTGAAACGATGCTTGTTTTTCTGTCTTGAATTTTCTTACAGCTAGGGTTTTCTTCTTAAAGCTAGGGTGCCAATAGGAGGTTGGGCGATGTTTGTCCCTTGATCCCTGGTCTTCCTATCCTAAATTTTGCCAATAGGACGTTGAGCGATGTGTGTCTCTTGATCCCTGGACTTCCTATCCTAAGTTTTGCCAATAGGACGTTGAGCGATGTGTGTCTCTTGATCCCTGGACTTGTTTTTATTTTCCAAATTTGGTTATTTCTTGAGTCACTCGCGTTTTCGGATGTCCAAATTAACCGTCGATACGGACACTATTCGCGATTTTTGTCGAAACGCTTTGGACAATCCTACCGACTGCGCCAGTTTTAGGTTTTACCTGTACGAATGACTTTTTAAAAAAACTCAAAATTTGAAAAAATACGGACTTTAATTAACTGGTACGACAGTTAGTGGCTTAAAGACGCCTTAACATGTTTACAAAAAGTATTTATATGTGAATAATTGTATGTCAGCGGTTTTCATCTTCCGTGGGAACATCTCATCGTTACAGTTTTCCATCATAAGGTGCTGTGTTGGCTGTTCCCATAACTCGTATGAGATATTACATAAATACTAGTGAGTTAAAAACCGACTTTTTTGGTTGGGAATTTGCATTTAAGTATCTATTTGTATGCGTATATTTTCTATGCACGATTCTAGAATTTTATAAAAATTAAAGAATCTATTGGAACTTTAAAAACATACAAAAACTTCAATAGAGATTATTGGTTACGGTCTACAATACACGTGGAAATCGATCTTAACACGGGGCACCGAACTTTAACAAGCCAAGAAGGAGCACTCGAAACTCCTCCTCTTGATACAGGGTGGCCAGATTGTGCTGCTCAATTTCCCCAGTCAAAATTCAAAAATCCCCCACATTTTAGACATTTTCAAAAAAAATCCCCAAAAAATTATTTTGGTAGGTATATTATGAATTTCTTTCTGAATTTTAATACAGCATCACAAGCGTCTACAATATGAACAACATAGGATAATTAAAAAATATTAAATTAAATAATTTCAGCAAATATCTTTTGATATTATACATAGTGTTGTTGCTGGTATTATACATGCTAGCAATAAACAAATTTATCATTCTTTCGCTACGTACAAAACTAACACAATTCTTACTAATGAGGTACCGTATTCTCACTATGTCATCCCCACAATGTATTGCCAGTGGGAGAAAATCGGACATGGCTAATTTATTGATTTATTTCTTACTGAATGAAATATTTTTATTCGTTAATAGACGGCGACACAAACTAGTAAAATATATTATTTAAATTTTTAAGGCGATTTTAGAATTTTATGTATTTGAATAAATTTGTCAGACCAAAAATTCTTTTCTCGAGGGTGAATATTTTTTGCCAAAAAAAATCCCCAGAAAAAAAATCCCCCGATGAAAAAAATCCCCAAATTTTTGGGGAAAATCCCCTAATCTGGCAACCCTGCCTTGATATGCCTATCTCACTCGAATTCCTCGAAGTCGCTGCCGGGCGAGCATAAACCGGTTGTCCGTCATATAATAAACTATTGAAATATACCACCAAACATTAATATATGCCAATGGTCTTTATATTTGCCGGCGCGCGGCGTGAAACTACTTTTATTTCTTTTTAAATTAAAATAAGCATTTACCAATTTACTTATTGTTTTGTGTTTGGTAAATGGCTGGAAAATTACGATTTTTTAAATTTTTTTAACAAGAAACGTTAATCAAGATTGCCTCGATTTTTTTTGTCCTGATAAGAAATTATATCGGTAAATTTTCTTTAGCCGGAACTTCCCACGGAATGAATCTTTTCTTTTATTAGGAATACTGAAAAGTGGCCCAATTTAGTTCAGTATAATAGTTTTTAATATCTTTTAAACATTTTTATTGGGTGCCATTTTGTTTCATCATATTGGATATCACATTCATTTTTCTATATAATTTATTGTCAATTGAATTTTTAAAAAATTATTGGCCGCCATTTTGTTGCACCATCTTGAATTCGTGCCACAACTTTTACTTTACTTTTTTAACCAGTTTATCTGTACATTACACTTATTGCTATTGGATAATTGTTTTTTTTATAATAGTTTTTTTAACGTTTCACTAGTCCGCCATTTTGTTCCAGCATATTTGATTTTTACCAAAATATTACCAGGTCATCCCCATATGACTCTTAATTTTTGTCTAAAATGGGAGTTAATCTGATGAGTAGCTTTTAAGCTATGTTACGATCTGACAGGAATCGATGAAACACAATTGAAACAGAATTACAAATATTTTATTTGGCCGCCGTTTTGTTCCGCCATCTAGTACCACAAGTTTACTAGTTTATCTTTATACCACAATTAGTTTTTTAGTCTGAATTTTTATTAAGTCGCCATTTTGTTCCGCCATCTTGGATTAAGATTTTCAACAATTAATTTCCTTTTTTACTTAATTTTTACAAACAGTAGGTACTTTTTATAATTATATTAAGATCTATTAATTAAACAATTTGACGTTTTCTCCGTTTTTCTTTTAATACATTAACAGCAAAATAGGTTACAATAACAATTATGGATAGATATTTTTAAATTCCTTTTTAAATCACCCCGGTAAGTGAACGTTTATTCTTTTTAATTGTTAGCGGTTTGCATCAACCTCGTAAAAGCATGGGCACCTGCACAGCTGTATAAATTTCTCGGATTCGTCGGCCCGTTTTTGTAAGCACAACATAAAAGTTCCGATGGACTGTTCACGAGGTCACGGTTCAGCGAGCACAGGTCCAATATGAAAGTCCGCCTTAATCTCCCCGAGCTCATTCAGTGTTCAGTTCAGATCTCATGGAATAAAGTTCCCTGAAGATGCCTCGTGCAATCGAAGGCAAAACGTTGGATAGTAATTCCAATTTCATACGGTCTAATCCCAAGAACCATGATTTCTTAAGCCATAAGTTAGGTTAAAGAAATCCTAATAATTTATATACGTTTTTAGAACTAGAGATATAAAATATAATGTGAATCTAGGAACTGGGTGGTACGAAAAAGATGTGCGTTAATAAATTCTTTGTTCAGGCCAGTCAAAAAGAGTTCTAATTAAAAAAAATATGTTGCTATATCTTAGGAATTGGTTTTTCCCGTAACTTTTTAAGTGTATAAAGTGTTTTATGGGACAAAATTATTTGGAACTTAAGTACTTTACCACTCAAACAAGATGATGAAAGTGGCTGGGAAAGCAAAGTGATCAATTGTATTTATTCGATTTATTATGGTTTCAGTGAAGAAAAGAGGACAAGAACTTTTCAAGTTTAAATATACTAGTGGAATTTGGATAACAATTATAATCAATCGCGAAAAATAAATTAGCCCCCTCCCTTAACTTCGAGATACGAGATGAAATTAAAGTGAAGCTATATTTTTTTCAGGCATCGTGCTGGTTTAATATAAAATAGACCCAGAAAAGGTAAGCTTAGGAGCCACATATGACGTCATGTCTGTATATGCGCGGTAGAAAGTAAAATCAGGCTTTAAGCCAAATCCCCGTGGCAACTGACAGACCCGAATAAGAATAATAGTCCTACTTCCAAACACATAAATGTAAGAAATCCCAAAAAAAAACTAATTGCATTGATTCCCACACTGCCTCACAATTCGAATGATTTATGATGCAAGTCAAGTTTAATATTATCTGGAAGATTTGAACAAGAAATATTGTGCCAGTTTTTTTTTCCTAACAAAGAGATTTCTCCTATGTTTGTTTTGCTACAAAAGCATCGTGAATACCATTCAACGAAAGGGTAATTTATCAGGAAAATCAATATGGCGCCGAACAGGAGACCCAGCGGATAGTCTATTTTGGGAAAAACAGCTGTTGTGAAAATGGGAAGCGTTTAACGACATTGTAAACAATTGCATCTTGAGGGCTATTTAGTGACATCATTTTTATTTATGGGTAATTAAAAAGTTCATAAAAATATTTAGTTAGTGTTTTTACTTCCCTTGTATAAAAGAAGTATTATATTCGTGAAAAAATCATCTTCCGAAAAGTTTGCAGATCTTTGCGTTTAAGGGTTCCCATGCCCCGAAAAACATGTTCTCCTGTTTCCGTCGGTCTCTCGGTATGTCTCTGGTAATAGTGGTAATATTTTGGTAAAAATCCATCGAAAAACAATGACCTCATAAAGTGTTAAAAAAATCATTATTCAGAAACTATTTGTCGAGTTAAGACTGATACAATTTTATTGCACATTCTATATAGCCAAACCACGGCCGACTTGAGAACAGACCACGGAGTAATAAATCCGGCAAATATGCTTTCGTGTTCGGAATAAGGCTCTCGCGTTTGTTTACCGGCATTAAAAATATATTAAGTTTTATGTGGATATGTTCTCGTTTTTGCAGAAAATGTGTGCTAGGTATGGATACAAAGACTGGTTTAAGTGTTAGCCACAACAGTTTTATGGAACATTTGTTCTTAAACCAAATATAACGATATAACGTACTTCCGACTGTCCTTTAATTCTGCTTACTTTTATTGTCTTATATTGTTTTGACAACGTGTGTGGTTTATTTTATAGTAGGTAATGAGCTAAGAAAAAGGTCGTGAGTAGTTCATAGGATTGTTACTATAACTCAACAAGAAAGTAAGGTTATAGTTGGATGTGTAAGTAGTACCCAATTATAATAGTACCGTAAAGTGGAGAAATTACTATCAGGTGGGGTAAATCCAATCAAACTTTAATTTTAAAATTTGACCAGCCTTGACATCTAGTAAGTAGTTGTTGAAGTTTCAAAATAGGCCAATTCGTAACTTACAGGAATTGACCTAAATATTTAATACTGTTGACCCGTTGAAAAGGTAGGCGGCTGAATAAAAACACACGTGTTTCAGTAAAAAAGGGCTTATTTTGTATCAGAAATGCTTCTGAAAATTTTGGAATTCCTTATATTTGTTTGCAAAATGCGGTAAAAAAATCGCTATAAGAGCAATATTATTAATAGACCAACAGCACTCAGCGAGAAAGAAGAAAAACAACTTATTGAAGGTCTATTAGAATCTGCAAGTTGGGGATTTCCTTTACAGACGACGGATGTTAGGAATATTGTTCAAAGCTATTTAAATCGTGCTGGTAGGGTTGAGAAGAGATTCCGGGACAATCGTCCAGGTCCGGAATGGATCAGACATTTCTTAAAAAGGAATAAAAAGTTAACAGGGCGACTTTGCGAAAACATTAAACGATCGAGGGCCAGTGTTTCTCACGAGGTAATGCAAGGTTATTTCCAGAGAGAATCGTTGGAAAACATTCCCCCTTCACACATCGTGATTTACGACGAAACAAAATTTACAGATGACCAAGGACAAAATAAAGTTATAGTGAAAAAGGATACGTCGAAAACCAGTATAAGTGAAATGATGGTTGCTGCTGGTGATGGATCACTACCACCTCCATATATAGTCTACAAAGCTAAATATATCTATCCCACTTGGTGAAGTACCCGGTGCAAATATAATCGGAACGCTAGTGGTGGTTTGACTAAATGATGTTTAAATACTAAATAGTCCAAAGCCGATGATAAGTGATAATTTGTCTAACCATCTGTTACAAAATGTGATTAAAATGCAAATATTAACTTCATACTTCTACCACCAAACTCAATACGCTTGTGTCAGCATCTAGATGAGTGTTTTTTAGACCGATCAAAAAGAAATGGAGGCAAGTGTTGGACAATTGGAAATGTTCTAATCGAGGTGTTCTGCCCAAGAGTGAATTCTCACCTTTACTGAAAGAAAGCATTGAAGAAATTGGTCTAAAAGATTCGTCCAATATCATAGCAGTATTTAGGAAATGCGGAATTATAACTCCAGATTCAAGCAAAGTTTTGGACCAAATTCCTAAAAAATCAGACATTAACGGCCATGAAAACCATGCAGATCTATCATGGACGGCTGCTTCCAGAAACCATTAAGAAAAATCCCGATTTAGTGAAGATACGAGTACTTCTGGGACAAACAAAAGTTTAAGGCCAAACAGAAGTAATCGTATGGATGTCATACCTGGAAAGAGTGTTATAATTAATAATAATTTCTCAAAGTATCAAAGATGGTAAATTTTGAGTCTGTTGAATCTGATATTGATAGTTCTTCAATCAATACTGAGAGTCCTGAAGAAGAGGAATTGCCTACATTTGAAACTAAGGATACTGCTTGAGATATACACGTAGGAGATTTCGTCTTAGTATCCTTTGCAACGCATAAACGGGAAACAAAGTTGGTTGCAAGAGTTGAGAAGATTCGAATTTCGGGCAAACTCCAAGTTAATTTCTTGCGGAAGTGGCAATAAAGGTGTTGGGAAATAACATTCGGCGTGATCGATTTGTTTTTAAGAACCCCGATTTAGATGATGTCGAATAAAATATTATACACCCTATTTTAAGTACTATTTGCATGTCGCCCCATTTAAATGGGATTTTAATGCAAAATAGTAGGTGATCGGATTTACTTCAACTTATGGGGCAAATGTGATCAAAATTCAAAAAAATATATATAGCATGTTTTTAAACTTACCAGACCACTTTGTACCTTATTGAGTAAGAAAAAGATGTGAGCTTTTATATGTTTTTTTCTGAAATTTTTGTGCTACGTCAAAAGAACAAAATTTGACCCAAACCATAAAAAATTATCATAATTACCCCACTTTACGTAGAGGGCTGCTAGTCTCTGCTCTTACTTTTCCAAAAGACGAAATTTGGTAGAAAGTATTTCCAAAAACTAATTTGGTCCCTTCATAGTTTTCTGTAGTTACTACTTACATTTTTTAGAAAGTGATTATTCTAGAGGACAATCATTTATTGCCAGATGGAACTTTGCACTACTCTTAAATCGAAGACAGTTACATCTTTTTTTGCCAAATTTACCAAAAGACCTGGCACAACCTTGATAACAATGGTCGGTTAACAAATGATACTTACAATGCACTTCGATAAATCGAATCAATCTCGTGAAGGAATAATACTGATTTTGACCTAACACCGTATCCTAATACTAAATTAGCTTGTTGTAATGGAAATAATTATTATGTTTTATATATATTTTTAAAACTAATATAAATGAAATTTAGCAGAGGTTGTTAAATAAATATACAAATGACAACAGGGTGCAAAGCATGCTGAATCTACATGCCAAGCAGTTTTTTTTATTATTTTTATTATTTATTCTTATACTTTTATCAAGCTATTCTAGTTATACTTAGCGCCGATTTAATATAACGTACAAATTCTGGAGTCGGGCAAAGTGGTACAAAGTTAAGTAATATATCTTTTCATAATCTATAAATATACGTTTGCCATTCACTGATTACTTATATTTAATGTGTAAAAAAAGACAGAAATAATTATAAACCGTTTATATATTAATATCACTGCCTACGCAATTTATCAAACATATTTTGCCTATAAAAGAGCGTAAAAACCACATCGTGCGAACAGGCCGTGGAACCGCATAATAATCCCGCTGGGCTGTTGCCAGATTGTTCTGCATGGCCTGTTTTGAAGTCAGCCGTGGCAAAGCAAAATGGCAGCCTAATAAGATATTTAAATAATTAGTAAAATTCCGTTTTGCCTTCTTTTTTATGGAAGGGAATAATATATCACAAAACTCATTTTTTATAGACTATGTAAATAAAGTTATAAAAAATAAATGTTAATAATATTATGAATAATAATATAAAAACAAATAAAGAGAATCGGTATATTTGCCTTTACCCACAATTTTCCTCGTACTATACAAAGATAGCATATTTTTGTTTTGTAATATTTCATCAACTAAAAATTGAAATATATAGGATTTGTATAAAGTTACTATTAAATAATTATATGCATATATAAACTGTGTTATCTGACGTAATGGAACTCTGTACGATGGCAGTTGTGGGTAAAGGCATATTTACTGACTTTTTAATTTACTCTATGTAGAGGGTTTTATTTATATTTTTTTTTTTCATTTAAACATTAGTATCCCAATGAAAGATATTTTCTCTGATTTCAAGAATATATACATTGTTGATATTTGGATGAACCGTTTTCGAAATATTTGAGTTTAAAGTATTAATGCATTAATCGTTCATTATTTCAAGGTGGCCTGGAAAACAAATATCAGATTTTAATATTGTCGTTGTGACATTTCAATTATATCATCGTAAGTTATATTTTTTTTTAACGAGACACCTTGTATAATGTATGTCCCTTAAATGGGAATCTTCTTGCAGATTATAAATATATCTGGTTTGATAACTTTCTCTTCAAAGATACCCGAAAAATTTAATAAAATCCCCACCATAAGAGGCAGTTTGTTAAGAGAGACGGAAAATTCTCTATAGTGGATTCGATGGGAATACATTGCCACTTGTGGCAGGGTTTTTCTCAAAATTCTCGGGTGTCTTTGAAGTTAAAGTTATCAAACCAGATATATTTATAATCTGCAAGAAGTGGCCCATTTGAAGGACACATAATATACAGGATGTCCTATTTCAAAAATACAACTTATGGTGACATCTTGTAAAATTGATAGTCTTTTGTTTTTTTCAATTGTTACATAAAAATCGTTAAGCAACCCTACAATTAGTTTTTTGTCCATATAGCTAACTTTAAAACTAAAGGAGATATGGCAGGTTAAAATGTTATCAAGATAAATTGATCGGCCATACCTTAATATTTCGTCTGTAAATTTTGCCTAAACATTTACACCCGTATTCACTAAAGAGGTTTAAATTTAGACCATCTAACTTGATAGCTATAGATTTAGGGTGACATATGCAGCAATAGAACAAATAATTTTGCAATTGTCATATCTTAGATACGATAGTGACAAGCAAAATATAACTGCTGAATTAAAAGTTTTAGCTGTCATGGCAATTAGGTCTGTTGCTCTAACTCTTCAACCTTTTTAGTAAATCCAGGGGTTATTATTGAACAAATATGGTGTCGTGTAAAAATAATTTTTAAATTTTGTATTTTACATAATAACAATATTTTTATTCGAACTAGTTGAGGGTCTAGATTAGGTCATTTAATTTTTACATATTTAAATGGGAGAGTTGTATGGCGAATATTTAAAAAAGTTCCTTCACTATTTGGTATCTGATCTCATGTAAAACCAGAATGACCAAATTATGTTAGTTATTGTTAATAGTTCACAAAAAGAACCATTAATATATATATATATATATATATATATATATATATATATATATATATATATATATATATATATATATATATATATATGTATATATATATATATATATATATATATATGTCTATATATATATATATATATTTATGTATATATATATATATATATATATATATAATGTGTTTTCATTCCGGGTGTACATCCGTTCACTACTGTCGTTCTGAAAAGAACAGTTTTGCTGACGTTTCGCCAAAATCACATTTGGCATTTTCGAAGCTTTCTTTCTCGCGTCCGAATAGAGACTGCCTCTATTCGGACGCGAGAAAGAAAGCTTCGAAAATGCCAAATGTGATTTTGGCGAAACGTCAGCAAAACTGTTCTTTTCAGAACGACAGTAGTGAACGGATGTACACCCGGAATGAAAACACATTGTATTTTTCCATCCGTGAAGGAGTAAAAATTAACACATATATATATATATATATATATATATATATATATATATATATATATATATATATATATATATATATATATATATATATATATATATATATATATATATATATATATATATATATATATATATATATATATATATATATATATATATATATATATATATATATATATATATATATATATATATATATATATATATATATATATATATATATATATATATATATATATATATATATATATATATATATATATATATATATATATATATATATATATATATATATATATATATATATATATATATATATATATATATATATATATATATATATATATATATATATATATATATATATATATATATATATATATATATATATATATATATATATATATATATATATATATATATATATATATATATATATATATATATATATATATATATATGTATATATATATATGTATATATATATATATATATATATATATATATATATATATATATATAACGAGAGAAGTTTCGGGTAGAGGAAATTTACCGAATTCTGTAGGTGAGGTCGATTATTTTTAAAATTTTATTTTATTGAAAAACTGAAAATCGTTAAAAGGTCATTGGAATTTATTAGTTGTATAAAACTTAAGGAATATTTATTAAATGATTTTTAATGATATATATAATAACTAGGATAGGCGTAAACTCCTTTTTTAGTTAATTACACTTCATACACCAACTAATGAGGGCGATGTATTAAGGCATTTTAAAGTTATTTGGAAAACTCTTTTACATAAGAAGATTCAAAATTCATGCAGACTGGTCAAATCATCCCAGAGTAATCGATATATATGTATATATATATATATATATATATATATATATATATATATATATATATATATATATATATATATATATATATATATATATATATCGATTACTCTGGGATGGTTTGACCAGTCTGCATGAATTTTAAATCTATATTTATCTTTCCTTTCATTAATAGTGGAGTGTGACTTAATTTAGTTCAGTACATAGTCATTTAATAACACATATATACTATCTCTTCAAAATTTTTTATTCGACGCTATTTTGTTCCATCATATTCGATTCCTACCGGTATAAAAAACTAATTATCTAATTTATCTCATATTTTGCACAAAATTAAGTGTTACATAGGAATGAATTTATTTAATTTACTTCAATTTCTGCACAATTAAATGTGATATAAGGAATGACAGGGGGTTTGACGGAATAAAATGATGATCTTAAAAAATCAGTGGAAAAACTACTTATTCAATTTATTTTAAATTATGTCCAAAAAATCAAGTGTGACATATGTAGAAACTGTTTAGTATGAATCCATTATGGTGAAATAAAATGGTCTCAATAAAAAAGTTTAAAAAGACAGTATATAAATGTTAATAAATGACTACTCGTATGTGCGGAACTAAATTTAGAAACACTTCACTATTCTCAATAAAAGGAAAAAGTCATAACGAGGGAAGTTCCGGGTTAAATAAATGTACCTGTTTTTTTCAATAGGTCGGGGTTAGTGCCCCACAGTGGCCCCACTCTGGGATCGACTGGTATTTTTAAATAACAATAAAAATTTGTATATGGAAATTTAAAATATTCATTTACTAATTTCCAGCTATTGAATTCTAACGCGATCGATTGGACGATAGTCAGCATTACAAAATGACTATAAAAATATTCTTTGAAGTGGGGTTCCCCAAACTGCTAACAATATGTGGCATGCTTTTGACCTTTCACAAAAAATTAAAAACAAATTGATTATGGCTTGTGAAATTTCGAACAGTTTTTTTTGTTAAAAATACATTAATCAAATATGGAAAATTGCAGAGGGACGCGAAAAAGAACAAACAATTCTACATAAACTAATAATTTAAAATAAATTGTTTTTTTTGTGATTTGCAACAAATTAATAAGAAAGTTATCAAAAGGACGCGAATTGTAGAATTATACTTCTAATACTTTTTGTAGCCAATTTAGATACAAATTTCAAAATAAATTCAGCTAACTTTCAACACTGTTTCGAAAAGTGGTGGATCTTATTAAGTTTAATCAAAAGTCTAATTCTAATACTACGAGTTTGCAGTGAATTTCGGGGGCTCTAGGCTCTTGTAGTCTCTTCATGTTTTAAAAAAACTTAATTTTTGCAATGCTAATTACTATACTATAATGGAAAAAGAGAACGCTGAATCATTTTGAAGCAGCAAATGTATTACACAATTAGCAAACGTTTTTCAACAGAAAATTCTTACAAAAAAATAAAATTCAAAAACCGTTTTACATTTTACCGAGGCGTAGTGGTAAAGTAATACTAAGTAATTCTTAAATTGAAAATATTCACTATAAAGCGTTTCTCCAATACCAGTTGTCCATACGATACGATAACTGAATCTTTTTTCTCCTAGTATCCTCGCCTCGCACATGGCAATTGAACTTGGTATTTCGTTTAGCCTCGCACATCGAATAGCAGCTCGATGGATAAAGGAAAATTAATTATTTATAGACATATACATTATAATAATATTTTTTCACCAAGTTATAAAAAGAAATGTCAAAACACTGCCAAACAACAGGAAAAAAGAAAAAAATCATGACTGAGGTATAAAATTAATATATTATGTATGTACAAGTACCAGTTCAGATAATCTGCATATTCTTTAAAAAATACGAAGGAATTTTCGATTTATATATTTACTAAGTACTGTGAGGTTGTATTCAAAATTTCAATTAAGTAAGGTTGTTTTGTGTTGTAGCACCTCTAAATCATGATATGATTTTAAATAAAAACGGAAAAAATTACATAAATCCACTTTTTTAAGGAAAAAAGGATAGGTACTAAAATTTATTTTTAAAATTGGTCCTACATTTTTAAATTACTCGTTATGGATAAAATATGGATCAAATATCAAATTTCAATTTCAAAACTTTTTATTTGCCATATAAGACATAAAACAATTGAAAAACAAAATACTAAAATACAAAATATTAATGTCATTTTAATAACCGATGCATAGACTCAGAGGCGCTCTGAGTCCATGTAATACAGCTCTTGAAAAATTGAAACATGCCAATGACATTAGTAATTTATAAAAAGTAATGATCGTTAAAAGTAAGAGTTATAAGTAAAAAGTGAATGAAGTGTGAAAACATAACAAACAAAATAATAACAATATGTTATAGTTTTATAGCGGACTTAAGCGGACATCAGGGAACACAGAATGCACACGCGGGTGGACACTTGTGAAAATGTGACTATTGTTAATTATATTCCATTATTTTTAAAAGAAATGGGACAGTGCAGCAAATACAGGTATATTTAAAAAATATGTAATGCTTGCCAATAAATAATTAAATAAATAAACAATAGTAGTATCCCCAGATAATGCAAATTCATAGGTTCAAATTAAAATTGTGTTTGCGAATGCAATAACATATTTTTTACATGTGGCTTAAATATTCGCAACAGAAGTTGTTTAATATTATTTGATAGATTATTTAACATCTGAACTGCGGCGAAACTGTAGGATTTTTGAAATGCTGGTGACCTATGATGTACGATCCTAAAAGAATGTAACTATCAGTTGTGAATATAGCCCCTAAATATGGAGACTGATTAGTTGTTAATATGCGAAAAATAAATAAGAACATATGATACTCGCGCCTACTTGCCCTGGAGAGAATTGAACATTTGTTGAGGTACGGCGTAATATGGTTCCTAAATGGTATATTATATGCGAAACGTAGCCATGCATTTTAAAGTTTTTGCATGGAATGCTTAGTGTGCGCGGTTAGTGAGTTATGATAGATGGCATCGCCATAGTCAAGTAGTGATAATACTAGAGAATCGCGTAATGAATACTTTGTACCACTAGGTAGACGACGTTTAAGTTTATACAACTTCCCCACACGACTTTTCTCCTTAATATCAGCATCAAAATTAAGTTTATTGTCGATAAAAATAGCCAAATTCTTAGCTACAGTTACAATTGGTAGGGACCCATCATCTATTTTAACTTGAAAATTAGTTGACACATTTTCCAAAAGATTTTTATTAGATCCAAACAATATGACGCAAGATTTAGAGGCATTTAACTTTAAGTTATGATTTTTAGTAAACGTATTCAACTTGCTTAGATCTTCATAGCAGTCTCTTTGTGAAGTAAGTAAAGTGTCTATAATAAAAAACATGTGGAGTTGAGAATCGACTGCGAATTGTTGAATACCGGAATGTTTACCTATTTTTTCCATGTCCGCAACATACAAAGATAATAGCAAAGGCCCTAATATGGAACCCTGTAGTATGCCTCTCTCAAGGGGAATGTAACTGGACTCTCTCTGGACCTGTCCTCTCCTTATGGCCACACAGTGAAATCTATTAGTTAGATAAGACTTTAAAAACCCTATTGTCCAGAGTATGAAATGCTTCTCTTTTGGTTCTTTAGGGTTTGGTTTCTTAGACAGAGGAGTTTGTAATGGCATTTTTTCCGAAGTTTTGGAAAGACGTCGAATCTGCAAGTATTCACAATATTCAATAATGCATTTTCACAAAAAGTCAGACACAATTTCAAATCTTTAAGTGAGAGACCAACCTCACCAATAGGATTAGTTTTTATGGAATTTATATATTTATGTAAATCAGAATTATTATCTAAGAGGGTAAAATTAAGTTTAGAAGTCACATTTTGATGAGTGTTTTACTGATAGAAGGAAACTTGTTCATCTCATTTACTATTCGATATATTGTTATACTCGGAGAAGTATAAATTAGGTTTACCTACATCACATAGACTAAGAGGTATATTAGATTAATTTTTATTGGTAAAATTTAACTTTTTGGCCGTAGACCAAAAGAGTTTTCTTTATTTGTTCGACAGACTTTTAAAAATGCATTATTTTCCCGAACTATGGCGTGTTTAGTATAATAGGAGTTTCTGTAATATTGAAAGCGGCCTTGCGTTTTATTTGTTAGATATTTTTTACATGCTATATCTCTTGATTTTATAAGTTTTTAATGTTATTTGTAATCCATGGAGTAATTTATGTAATAAATGTCTATTAAATATTTAATAATGGATTTAAAAATGTCTACTTTTTTGTCATTTGTGTAATAAACACTATCCCACGATAATTGTGATTAATTCCTTATAAATTCATCAGAATTAATTTAAGTATATTTTCTATACGATATATTTTCAAAATTGTCCTTATTTATTTATATTAAAAATTGTCATTGGGCTCTATTCATAAATCAAAGATATGACCCATTTACGAATGGCGTAAATGATTTCGGTATTAAATTTATCTGGTTTTATTTATCTTTATTAGAATATATAAATTGCGAATTCTTTGACTTCAGCCTAATGGGAGATCCGCTCCTGCGAGTTTGTATGGTAAAAATGTTTACAGTTCTGTAAAACTCAGTGAACTGTAAACGAGAAATAATATTAATACTTGCTTTGCAAATCTCCTAATTGACTAATAATTCTAGGAAATATTTATTTCAAATATCATTTTCTTTCAGTCTTATTCTTAATGAAGGACATGAATATTCAGCCATATCAGATCTTGATATAAATATTTTTCCTGTACTTGTAATATTTTCAAACATTTTTTAGCTTATGTGATTGTTATGCTCGAGTTATGAAAAATTCTGGTGTTTGAGGAGGATCGCTTTTTTTATATATATTACTGCCTCGTAAAAGGGAAGTATTGTAATCTTGAAAAAACCACCTTCCGAGATCTTTACGTATCAGCGTCTCTAAATGCCGAAAAACATGTTTTCTCGATTTCGTCGGTATGTCTGTCTGTTCGCGGCATAGCTAAAAAAGCTACTTACCTGATTGACTTTAAATTTTGGTTATATGGGGATGACCTAGCAATATTTTGGTAAAAATCCAATATTGTAAAACAAAATGGCGGCATAGTGAAATGTATAAAAAATTATTACTTAAAAAGTACTTATTTAATTTATCTCAAATTTTGCACAAAACTCAAGTGTAGGAATCTACTGTTAAGGATTGAACCACCATCTTGGAGCTAATCCAAGACGGTAGAACGACATGGCAACATATTTAAAAATTCAGCCTGAAAAAACTACTTAATGAATTGATTTCAAATTGTGTGCCTAATTATGGTATAGAGATAAAGATTAACTACGAAAACTGTGGTACTAATTCAAGAGGGTCAAACAAAATTGCCCTTTCAGGTTTTACTTATGTTCACGTTTTAGCTGCCAAAAAATATCTTTTATCAATCAGTACGAGTGGACTGTCTGTCGGTTTGTGTGTCTCTCTGTCAGTTCGCGGCATATCAAAACAACTATTCATAAGATTGACTTCAAATTTTAGGCAAAAATCAAGGGTCATATGAGGATGACGTGGTAATATTTTAGTAAAACTCCAATATGCCGGAACAAGATGGCGGCCTGGTGAAACGTTAAAAAATGATAACTAAAATAACTAATTATCCAACTTACCTCAAATCTTTCACTAAAATTAAGTGTTACATATGAATGAACTGATAACATTTTGGTATGAATATAAGACAGCAAAACAAAATGGCGGGCTAATCAAATATTTAGAATAATAGTCTGAAAAGACTTGTTAGATTAATTTCAAATTTTGTGCAAGCATTAAGTGTGATACAGAAATAAACTGGCAAAGTTGTGTAACGACGATAGCGGATCAAAATGGCGGCCAATTCAATTGACTTGTGTCGCGATGGTGCAATGTAAAAACTACTAATTGAAATTATTTTAAATTATGCCCAAAAATCAAGGGTGGCTTAGGTAAAACATCGGTAGGTATTCAATATAATGACACAAAATGGCGCCCAACAGAAATATTTGATAACATTATATACTGTTCCTAAATAACTATGTACTGAACTAAATTGGGTCACACTTCACTCTTCCTAATAAAAGGAGATAATAGTATTGTATAATTAATTTATAAATGTAAGTAAGATTACATCTCGATTATATACAATCCTAATGATACTATGTTTTGTTGCCTTTGAATAATAGTATTGGTGATTGTAATACTGTGCGGTGTTAGTGATATTTTCTTAAACTGTGGTTATAAAGTAAAAGGGAGAAAATTGAAAGGAATTATTCTCTTCATAAGAAGTTTTAGAGCCCTTGTCCACTAACGTAGTAATATATATTTATTAAAAAATTAATTAATACTTTAATAATTATTAAGTAAAACGGATTTTCCTTTTGTGAATGTTTTAAGTATAAACGTTAACATGTGGCGCATATTTTACAGATGTAGATTTGAGTTTCTGTATGAATAAATTTGCTTATTGAATAGGTAGGTCTTACTTATTTTAGTAATATCTAAAGCTTGTTATTTGAAGTTCCATAACGATAACTCAATAAGAATTGTTGCAATAATGAATCTGCGAGTTATGGTACTTAAAGTTAAGCAATATTTTTTCTTTCATCGAAGTACGTCAAGACTGATGAATTGTCCAACAATTAGGCAATTGACAAGCGCATTAATATTCACATTTCTTTCCGGGGTCTTATATTTCTGTGTTATTTATTTCCTGCATTTCTTCTGGATATACAAACACATGATCATAGTTCATATGCAATGCTTTTTATTGGAATTCACAAAAACAATAATAGGCACTTTTATATAATTACGTATTATTTTTATTTTTTTTAACAACAAAGTATTTATCTAAGTGCAACTTATATATCTTACACTTTTCCATCACGCTGATTGATTTGCACATACAGGGTATTTTTTAATTGATGGCTAAAATTGAAAAATGTATTTTTGCAATATTTTAGTACTAAAAGTTCATATAAACATGTGTTTTTTTATAGTTTTTTTCTTGGAACTGGTACATTTATAGAGATAAATCATTCAAATTCGACACATACACTATACTGTTACCAATGTCTACGAAATGGCTATAATGCATTTTACTGGGTGTTACTTCTTTCCAGGTCGTGACCCCTTTTCACCCCTCGATTATTTTAATGCAACGTCGCTGGCTGTGTTTATTTAGAAAATCAGATTCCTCCTTTTGCCTTCTAACTTCTTGGTTTCTTACTTTAATCCGATATTTTGAACCGTTTTTTATGTCCGTTTTTCTGTCTTAATTTGATTGCTAAATATGCAGGAATCACTTTTTTTATTCATTTTAAGACTAAATGTTCATATAAACATGTGTTCGAAAGGCCTTAGTTTTTGAGATACAGGCTGTTAAAATTATAAAATAAACTAAAAAAAATTAAAGTTTAACACTATTTATCTCAAAAACTACGCATTTCGAACCACGTTTATTTGAACTTTTAGTCCTAAAATGAACCAAAAAATTACATCCTGTATTTTTAGCAATCAAATGAATATACAGGGTGGCCCATCGAAAACGTATCAGAAGGCATTTGCCTGAAAAAGATTTTATAGAAAAAAACCTAAAACACGTCAAGCTTGGTTGTTAAAAAGAGACAACTTCTGAAAAAAAAATCATGGCCCAATTTACCCTCCTAAGCGGGGCTGTCATCCCCTAATTTTTTTTAAGTAAGAAAGAGAAGTCAAGTGGTACGTCATTGAAAAGGGTTTTGATTTCTTGGCGTTCGTGTTTGAAATTCGGTCAATGCATTTAGATGCTACGAAGCCTTAAAATTTTGTCGAAACATGCAAATTTTAAACCGATTTGATTTAAAGCGAAGTAAAATTTGAAAATTTTACTGTTTCTACAATCACACATTTCTGTACATTAATTGGGAAAAGTATATAGATATAAGTTGGGACAGTCTTTTGATCTTCACGGAAAAGCCGGCGTTTTTTTTTCAAGCGCCTCGCTTATCGGCTCTGCATGTTGTTTTATACTCTGTTTGCCTTGGCAAACTGACACGAATTCACGTCGACTTGCACGTAAATTATTCCATAGAATGTGATTTGGGCTTGTTTGTAGTGTTTCCTGAGTAAAAAGTTAATGACAAAAGTTTATCAGCAGCACACTGATAAACATTTGTCGATTTGATTTAAGCGAAGTAAAATTTAAAAATTTTACTGTTTCTACAATCACATATTTCTGCACATTATTTGGAAAAAATGTATAGATATAAGTTAGGACAGTCCTTCGATCTTCACGGAAAAGCCGGCGTCTTTTTTTAGCACTTCGCTTATCGACGCTGCATGTGGTTTTATACTCTGTTTGCCTAACTAACTTTGTTAATAGTTTAAATTTAGACCAGGTCTAACTTGACAGTTATAGGTTTAAGATGACATTTTTAACAATAAACAACAAATAATTTTTGCAAATGTCACAATCACAATTACAAAATGACAGTGACGTTCGCGAAACATAACTGGCGAACTAATAGTTTTAAGTAGCTGGCAACTAGACCAGGGGTGCGATTTTGCACTTATCGTTTCGTTAGTTAACAAAAATTTTCTCCGTTCGGAGAGCTGTTCGGCATGACAATCGCATTTTCCGATCCTGGTTCGTTAAACAACAACCTACTACTAAAGCCGCCTTTTTCCGAATCTGTCAGTTCTTGAGTTTTTGATAATATCTAAATTTAGTGCCTTGGAGTTTCATTTCGTAAGATAAAAAGTAGTTTTGATTATTTGAAAGCTAAGCCATGATATATTAGCATATGCATCATACCGTAAATATTCAACAGTTGCCAAAATATTGAAGAAAATCATGAAAACATGGAACTTCCAAATAGGCAGCGAAGATACGAAACTCGCAAATCCTTCAAATTAAACAAGGTAAGCTAATCTGTTTAAAAAATATTATCTATGTCATATTATTACGAAACCTGTATATTTTAATTATTAATGAATCATTATTTTTAATTCAGTGAATTCTTCTTTCTTGATCATTTTGTTAGAAGTACGGGAAAACATAAAACGCTATCCTCAACATGTACTTCTTTTGAAGAAATATTTAACAAAGTTTTGAATATTCTGTTTAAATATTAATTACATTATTTGCTATATGGTGCAAAATTCTATATTACGTATTTTATTTTTAAAAGAAAAGGAACCTATGTTAATATGTATTCCATCTATTCTAATCCAGCACCGCGGCTGTTATGCAACTACATAAACATCATTCATTTATCCGCCTTTGAAACGGGGCGCGCCTTCCACAGAAAAATAATATAATAATATAGGTGAAATGCGTTCCTCGGGAGAACAAAGCGTTTTAAACTTAGAGTAAGAATAAAAATCTTACTCTATGTTGTAATTGCCCGTTGTTACTGGGGAATGGCCCTCCCTATTTTAAGAATAGGCAGTATTTTATTTATTTTGGTCTCTCGTAACCTAACCTAACTTCTTTAGTTCACAGATACACAGTAAACAAGTCGAACAGCTGATGGATCACTTGCGGAAACAACAATGGTTTAATAATGGTGTATTTAAGTATGGCAAAATTGAACATAAATACCAGTAACTAGGAACCAATTTAAGAATAATATTCTCTATTGATGGAAAGACTAAAGGCTACAGGTAGGCATGAATTTGTATATTTTTAAGCAAATAGAATGTACTACAGTGTTTACCTTACGGTCGGCGCCGGCGTGTGCAGACGCATTTAACGTGGCTCCGTTATCTTAGCGTTTTTCACGTGAAGTTTCTATCGATAAATCGATTAAGTTACACTAGTAGGATCGCCAGCGGCGATCTTCTTATTCTTCGTATAATAAAAGTGCTTTCTGCTTAATTTCAATCTATCTGAAAATGCAGAATATTTGTAAAATCTGTACTGCACTTATCACGAAAAAGTCACCCGGCTTGTCTTGCTCCGGTTTTTGTCGTAATTTTTTTCATCGGAAATGTATTAATATGACCAGTGAACAATTTCAGCTATCAAGATCGATCCCAGGCTTCGAGTGGAAGTGCACTGTTTGTCGAGATAGTGTACCAGGACGGATCACTCATGGTCGAGCAAGTCTTACTGGCGCTGTTATGCCCAATCTAGATCGGCGGTATGAGAACGATGCCGACGACGAAGGGGATGCCCCCACTGAATTCTCCGACTTTATGTTGGAGGTCAGGAATGAACTCAAGGCATTTCGACTAAGACAAGAAGAACTTATCAGTGAGCTTCTGTTCTGAAAAGGTTAGTGACTTCGAAAGGTCTCTCGCTCAGGTTGCTATTAACTCTAAATCAATTGAAAAACTGAGAACTTCCCACGACAGTTTAAAAAAGGAAGTAATAACTCTCTCGGCGAAACTTAATGATTGTGAGCAATTTTCGAGATTAAAGAATATTGAAATACATGGAGTAGAGGAAAAAAGAGACGAGAACCTTAATACAATTATTGAAACAATCTCGTCTTCTTTGGGGGTGAATATCTCCAATACAGTGGACTTTATACATAGAGTTCAATCGTTCAACAAGGAACAATATTTATCAATGAACATCTCACTTCACCGAATAAAGTGCTGTTTAAGGAGACACGTGAGGCAGCCAGGAAAAAGTCCTATAAGTTTGTCTGGACAAAAAATGGAAACATTTTTGTTCGGAAAGACGAAAATTCACAGGTGAAACTTATAAGGATAACCTCATCTCATTGTGATTCTTTTACGTATTTTTTGTTGGATTTTCCGAGCCTAATAAGTAATTTACAGTTCATTATCAAAACGTTCGCGGATTAAGATCAAAAACTCGCGATATAAAAGTGAATTCAAACAATACTGATGCCGATATTTGGTTTTTAACAGAAACTTTCCTTGACAGTAGGGTCTCCAATTCAGAAAATTTTGATCCTACCCGGTATAGTGTGTAATAAAAGTGAAAATAAGAAGTATTGTGGAGGTGGAGTGCTAATAGCCGTGCGCACTGATCTCTACGCAACTCAGAGAATTGACTGGCAGAGCGGTGCGGAGGATCTTTGGGTCTCAGTTCAATCAAATGAAGGTAGTAAAAAGGTACATTTATGCTGTGTATATTTACCTCCGAACGACGACTTGGCGTGTGCATTGTTCGTGAATAAATTACAATTTTTATGGCGTAAACATTGTGATGACAATATCTTAATTTGTGGCGATTTTAACTTACCTGAAATCGTCTGGGTACCTAGAAATTTAGACAATAATTATGATCTTAAACCTACTAATCCGGGTGATAAAAGCTGTGATCTCTTAGATATATTCTCTTTTAAAGAGCTTTTGCAATGTAATTCTATTGTTAACCATAATAATCGCATACTAGATGTAATTTGGTATAAAAATTGTAAACTTAAAAATCTAAGCATAGGCGATCTTTCTCTTGTCAATGTCGATCCACATCATCCTCCTCTTGAATTCTATCTCTACTGTGATGGAATCAAAAGAATCTTAAACAGGCACTCCGAAGTTTATAATTTTAGACGAGGAAATTATGATGAGTTAAATACATTCTATAGTAGTTTTAATTGGAATGATTTGTTTAGTGGTAGCTTGTCGATGAGAATTTACAGAAATTTTATTCTGTTTTATTTCAAGGAATTAATAAATATGTCCCTAAATTTAAAATTAAAAAACGTAAATTTCCAGCATATTTTTGCACTGAAACTATTAATTGTATTAAAGATAAAAACAAATATTACTTACTACTTAATTAAGTGGAAAAAATATGGCAACATTAACGACTTTAATGAATTTCGAATACTTAGGCGTCGTAGCAAGATTTTAGTGCATTCTGATTACAGAGGTCTCGTAACAATTACTGAACAAAGCATTAAAACAAACGTAAAAAAATTTTGGAGTTTTGTTTCTGATTCCAGGCGGGATGCTGGTATTCCCAGTGTTATGTCAAACGGAGTGATGACAGCTACACATAAGGACGATATATGTGAGGTATTTGCATCATATTTTAGCTCTGTTTATGAACCATATTCGCAGACCAAGTACGCGCCTGATAATGAGTCGCATTGCAGTGTTAATATACATTCCCTCATGCTCAGCGTGGAGGAGGTTTCGGAGAGGATGTCTCCAGTCTGGATGAGAATAAGGGTGCGGGGAGTGACGGAATACCATCTTATTTTGTGAAAAAATGTTCATCCAGTTTGAGTACTCCGCTGACCATTATTTTTAACAGCTCACTTACGAGTGGCTGCTACCCTACACTCTGGAAAACCTCTCATTTAGTCCCAATCTATAAAAACAGTGGCGATAGGTCATCCCTCTCCAATTGGAGAGTAAATGGTGTCTACAATGTGGCTAGTGTCACCGAAGCTAGACAACATTTTAATCTTCCAACTCTAGAGAATCGAAGGATTAAATCTCAGCTTATTTTTATTTATAAGTTATTCAATAACAGATATAATGCACCTGAACTTCTCTCTTTGATTTCTTTACACGTTCCCTCTAGAACCACCAGACATCAATACTGCCTTCATCTATTTCAGACACATACCAATCTACAGAAATTCTTATTTTTAGAATAAATACTTTACTCTTATGTCAAAATAACCTGTTTTTTATATCATTGTGTTCTTTCAAAAATTATCTTAATCGTATATTAGTCTAGGTATATTATATATTCATACATATTATTGTATTCAATATTTGAAGCATTTCTCAGTTTAATACTTTGTTGCTATGTCTTATAGAATATAATAGACTTTATCTTAGTAAATATTTATATTTGTAGGGTAAACTTAATATGCTTAATTAATTAGTGGATACGTTTTTGGGTGGCTGCACCTGTTTGTGTCCTAAATGTAGTAAATAAATAAATAAATAAAATAAAAATAAATCAAAATAAATAAAAATAAATAAAAACTTGCTAAAATTATATTTTATTGTCTATGTCGAGGTCTATGTATAACTTGTAAACAAAAGTATTCCTTAACAGGTATTATCAAAGAAAATTTATAGTGGGAGCTATTATTTTCTTTGGTATTATATATTTTCACTGTTGAGGGCGAAACGAAATAATCTTTGCTTTTCTTTAAAAGAACTATAGTTGAAATTATATAATGTTATAATTATTAGAGTAGGGAAATAATTAGTTATATTATATTACACAGTATGTGGTGTATGGCACATTTATTGATTATAGCAATATTTTTACTTTTTTCCAGAATATGACTCTAAAAAGAAGGGAATGATACAAGAAATGATGTCAAGTATTTGATACAGTATTTTCATTTACCTTTCACATACTTAGTCAATATAAGGAAGAACAATCACCGAAGCACAATTACAAATTCCTCGATAAGCTATTTTGTTGATTCAAATTTGAACCCGACCACTTTGATTGTAGAAGATATATACCTGTGTAAGTATTAATTGTGATTATTTTTTTTTTTTATAAAGAAACTTACTATAATATTGGACTTAAACAGATTAGGCTAGTATAATTCATAAGCTTATGTTTAGCAAAGTCTACTGCAAAACATAACTATGAGTTCGTTATTATAACAAATTATTAGTTTACAGTATCAAACAGAATTTAACACTTGAAACCTTGTTTAATTTGACTAATTGTTTCTGCACTGATATTCTGTCGGAAAACAGCAGCAAGATAATGCATAGCAACTCAACTGATGAATGGTGCACTTATTTTTTTATTATGTTGTCCATTAAACTTTGTGCTAGACACCTCATTATGTTTTATATGTTTGTCTAATTTCTTGCAGTGTGATACAAATATGTTTGAAGTTGTTTTTCCTTGGGTTTTGCTAATTGCAATTTTTAATGTGTATTTTTAAATTAATCTTTTGTTCAAATCTATGAATCGCTTTTGAAGTTTCACATCACAATAAAAATATTCTATTTAAAAAAATAACTATTATATGACTTAATAAGTTCATTATGTTTAATAGAATTTATTTGTTTATTCCTATGTAAAATTGTACAGGGTGCCTGATTATATTTTAAATGGTACGTACCCTAGAGGCCTTATGCTTGAGTTATCAGAAAACTTTAAATACAAATGTTTTTGGGTTTGAACAAAATCATCATTCATTAATCATTCTTGCCGATTATAAATATACTAGGTTTAAACTTTATCTCTAAAGATAATAGAGAAATTTTAGAAAAACCCTGCCATAAGAGTCAATGTGTAAGAGATTTGCTTCTTATTATAGGGTTTTTCTTAAATTTCTTGATTATCTTTAGAGATAAAGGTCTTAAACCTAGTCCATTATTAATAATCAGCAAGAAGAGACCATTTGAGGTGTATCTATTATACAGGGTGTGCCTTTTAAAATAACGCAGTCTATGCCCATTTGCTAAATTTCCGATTATCTTTTGTTTGTTTTTCTTGTAAATTGACCAAACCACTTTTATATTTAAAGTTTTTTGATAACTCATAACAAAGTCTCTAGGATACTGTTTAAAATATAACCAAACATCTTGTACATAAAATCTGTATTAAATATCTGATATGTTAAAAATTAAAAAAAAAACTACATTAATATACATAAAGTAACAAAAGTGAACCAAACTTAATTTTAGAGAAAAAATTATACACCATATACATTATACCTATATCATCAAGAAAACTTATTTTTTGTAAGTTAAGTTAACTGTGTTTACCATTTTTGACCAGAAGAGGTTATTTCAAATCCATTAATATGTGATTCTGGGATACCTTGTTAGGTACTGGAAGAAACTAGGTTGCTAAAAGTACATTTTGTAAGGATATATTAAATATATGTTTTTTTATTATGGACTATTTTGTTTTATTAAAGAACAAAACGTCTGGTTTATATGCAATTTGGTAAACTGAGGTTTAATACCTTAAAAAAGACTATACATGAATTTGTAATTCGTTTTGTTTAAAATTTTATTTTTTAAACTTCAATTTACTTGAAACATCTGTATGTTGCCTTTTTTAATCATATCAAATAAAGTATAACTGACTTAAGTCTATGAAAATTAAGACTACTCACAGTGAAAACTGTATTTTGTAACAAGAAACATTTTTTTCTCGATTTTTTCTTCAGAATAACTTTATTTTATAGATTCAATTCTGTCTCTATTTTGTAAGATTTGGAGGTGACCACGGTATCTATTGTTCAGAAAGTCAAGAACTACAACATATATAAAATGTAGGTAATTTCCCTCAAGCTAGTTTTATAAGATTTATGTGTAGTCCTAGTAGCTACCTCGCAATTCACCCATTTTTATAGGCTTTGTTCAGTATAATTTTTAGAATACCTAGTGACATTGTGGATTGTGACAAAATTAACATATTTAGTTGCGGTTTTCGACACTGTCCAGCAGGCGCGTCACTAAGGGGGGCATAAGGGAGGCGATGTCTTTTTGTTGGAATATTGCATGGGCGCCCGCAGAACCATAACTGATGAAAAAAAACAAAAAAGGTCATGCATAGTCCATTTGGTATATAAATGTAATTTATACAATATTTATATTTTCCAGGGGAGGCAAGCGTCCCACTCCCCCCTACCCCACATTCAGTAACAGGAGTCTAGAGACGCCCCTACGATCTAGCACTAAGTATGGAGTTTATAGCCTAGAGGATGTTAATTCAGAGGTCTTCAATAAGTTGTTTTACAGAGTGTTTTGTAAAACACTTGTAAAAAAAGTTTTCCTTGTTTTTTTTAAATTCTTTAGTTTTTTTTTGTATGGAGTGTTTTCAACGAAATTCTAAATTTTTTTAAATATGTTTTTTTTTTCAACTTTTGTATCCCTTAAACTATTATTTCTTACCTCAGTTATGAATAAAGGTAATGTCTCTAAATTTATAAATGCGACTGTTGTACAGGGCTTTCATTTATATTTTGACACCTAGTTACATCTTTAATTATAGAAAATTTAAAAAAAAAAACTTTAATTTCAAAATTTTTAGAATTATTCCTATATTATGGTCTAAGAATATCAAATATTTCTAAAAATTATTGAAAAGTAGAAAAAACTACATAACATGGATTTTTTAAATGTGACACCTTGTCTAATTAAATTAGTCTTTTCATACCGATTATAAATATATGAGTTCAGAGAGAGAGAGAGGACTAATATCTTTGCCTCTTATGAAATGGCTTTTATCAATTTTTTGGGTAATCTTTAAAGATAAAGGTACCAAATCTGATATAATTGCTAACTTCAGATTCATTTAATGTTGCATTAAATGGGGCCAGCTAAAAAAATATAGGTTATGTAATTTCTTCTATTCAGTAATATTTTGTATTCTTAGAAGATAATAGTGAAAAAATCCTACAATTATTGTGTTTTTATTTTCTATAGTTAAAGCTGTATCTAGATGTCAAAATATAAATAAAAACATTATACTTATAAAAAACTCTTTTGCATATTTTTTACTTTGAACTAACTTCAAACTATCATTGGAATTCATTAATATCTATGTAAATTTAAATAATAACAGACCTTTTTACCATTATTTAATAAGTTTCATTAATTTTTAAACTCTCAAATGACCTTTTGATCTGATGGATCATGAAAGTTAGTTTAAAGTAAAAAGTTCACAATAGAATGGGGTAAGAAACAATTGTTTGATGCATACGGGAGCTGAGAAAAACAACACATCCAGAAAAATTTACATTTTGGTGAAAACACCCTTTATATAAAAAAAGTTTTTTGGTATTCGGGTGTGAATTATCCTGGGTAGAAAAGAACAATATAATATTTCGTTTTGTAATAGTCATTGTGTGTGTATAAACATTTTGTGAAAATGACAAGGGCTTAGATAATACTCTGTGTAACAGATTTCTTGTGGCCTTTTGCATTTTCAAAGCGATAAATCCAACATATAGTGCTAGGCATTATCGAAAACCAGAACGCAATATATAAATTCTGGTTGAAAATTAGTAAACTTGAATGTTGTCTACAAATTTGGACATCAGTACCTAAAATTAATTAATTAATGTAGGGGTTATGGTTATATTGAATAAAAAAAATTGGGTTGAGGTACTATACATGCTGTTGGTTACAAACACAAGTTTAAAAAGCCATATTTATATGGATATTCTTCATATTTTCTTAAGGGGACTATGCTTCTTAAGTATTGCTTTTAATTTTTAACGAAAATTGGAAATATACCTATTTTATCAATAACGAAGTTTTTTTAATGGCATATTTACAGCTGATTTTTCGAAAAGCAATTTTTTTACAATATTTTTTCTTCTTTTTAGGTATTTCAAGTCACAGTGTGAGTCCTTTGGACCCTTTGTAAAAGAAAATTGTGTGTACTTACATATCACCAGAAATCAGCAGCAATGGAAACTAATTTCAGCTTGTAACAACTTGAACAATAAAAACATGTCCAATTGTAATATTTTTTTATTTAGTGACAAATATAGAATTGATTTTCACTATAAAATATCGCAACACTTTCAAAAAAAAATTAAAGAAATTCCAGTCAATTTCATAATAATCAAAATGGAAAATTATTTCATTTATATCTTAAAGATTTATGACTATACTTAAATCTAAAAAATAATTATATTTAGGCATTTTATAGATACAGATTTACAGGGATATAGAAAGTTAGAGATTGATACCATTATGAAATTAGTTATGGGTGGTATTATATATGAATCTTTAAACAAATTTCCAAAAGTTGAGGTATGAACGTAGAAATATTTATTTTTCAGTTCCAACTATTTCTTTTGGTAGTTATGTAAACTCTCCAAACGTCAATTTTTAGTTTTTAGACGATAAAATTACTCTATTAGGTATAGGATCAACTGTGCAGTAATTTTATTATTTTTAATGCAATGAAAAAAAAATGCAAAGTAATTTTCTTCTTTCCAATCATATGGTAATTATCAGTATCTTTGAAATATATAGAGAGTGACAAAATATCTATTTTTATTAAATGAATATCCTGTCTATTTTTTACACCTATGAAAAGCTAAAAAATATCTTTCCAAAAAACTTCATGCCAAATTTTCTGATATACCCACCTATGATATTTAAAAAACTAAAATTAATACCTTCCTGCAAATGGCCATATTATTTTTGAATATATAAATTTCGTAACAGTTACAAATAGAGTATTTCTTAAAAGGGCTTCTTTATACAGAGCATTCCATGTAAAAAATTACACTGTGTGTAATATTTTTTAGTACCAGAAATAACAAAAATATTAGAGAGGGACTACTTTAGATGGCAATCAATTTCCCTCGTACAGATTGTCTGCATATTCAAATAATTTATTAGGCCGTCATTTACTTTTGTCATACAAGATTCGGACTAAAATTTTACCAGTCTGTCTCTGTTTCTCACTTGAGTTTTATGCAATTTTATTTCATTAGGCCACTATTTTGTTTCGCCACATTCTATATACCAAAATGTTTCCATTCCGATGAAAACTTAAATTCAACTGGATAAGTAGTTTTTAAGCTATGCTGCGTACAGACAGACTGACAGAAGTGGGAAAACGTGGGGCCCAAGCACCCTAAAATGCAAAGTTCTGCAAATTTTTAAAGGGTTAACTTTTCATTTTTTACTCTTTTAAACTGATCTAAATGCTGGTGGTTGCCCTTCTTCAATAAGGACTTTTATTTATTTTAAACTTTATAATTAAATGTTAAAAGTATTAACTTCTATTTGTTTATTTTTCTAATGATTTAATAAATCCTATTATGTATTTTAATAATTTTAACACAGAATAAGTGTGTAACTTATTTTATTAAGACCATATTACCATTTTATTAAAAATCATCTTAAAATAAACAATACATTTGGAAAAATAAAAAACATATTCTTATTACCAATTCATTAGATAAATATAGAAAACAAATGTATTAGAAATTAAAGTTGGAAGTTTCATTTTAAAAAAATATTTAATTCAGAATAAATATAACACTTTGACTAGTACGTCTAAAACTAGTCCACTCTAATAAAGATATGTATGCATTTATCACTACAGTACGTTGAATTTGTAGACAATAAAGAAAAAAAACTTAAGCTCTATCTCAAAATATGGCTTACTAAAGTATTCAACAATTGTCTGTTAAAATTATTAGATTTTAGTTTAATGTTGATTCTTTAACAAATGTTTGCTTAGTGTCCTATTTATTTAAAAAGGTGTTATGTATCTTAAAATAGTTATTTCCTACCTCGAAATACCTGACAGTGTCTTTAAGAATATCATATTCTCTAATGTCTCTAAAATATCTGGAAATACAAGTACAAAAATATTATATTACGCCTTTATAGGTGTAAAAAATAGACAGGGTATTCATTTAATAAAAATAGATATTTTGTCACTCTCTATATATTTCAAAGATACTGATAATTACCATATGATTGGGAAGAAGAAAATTTACTTTGTATTTTTTTTCATTGCATTAAAAATAATAATAATAGAGTAATTTTACCGTCTAAAAATAATAATTGAGTATAATAGAGTAATTTTACCGTCTAAATAGAGTAATAATAGAGTAATTTTACCGTCTAAAAACTAAAAATTGACGTTTGGAGAGTTTACATAACTACCAAAAGTAACAGTTGGAACTGAAAAATAAATATTTCTACGTTCATACCTTAACTTTTGGAAATTTGTTTAAAGATTCATACATAATACCACCCATAACTAATTTCATAATGGTATCAATCTCTAACTTTCTATATCCCTGTAAATCTGTATCTATAAAACGCCTAAATATAATTATTTTTTTAGATTTAAGTATAGTCATAAATCTTTAAGATATAAATGAAATAATTCTTCATTTTGATTATTATGAAATTGACTGGAACTTCTTTAATTTTTTTTTGAAAGTGTTGCAATATTTTATAGTGAAAATCAATTCTATATTTGTCACTAAAAAAAAATCACAATTGGACATGTTTTTATTGTTCAAGTTGTTACAAGCTGAAATTAGTTTCCATTGCTGTTGATTTCTGGGGATATGTAAGTACACACCATTTTCTTTTACAAAGGGTCCAAAGGACTCACACTGTGACTTGAAATACTTAAAAAGATGAAACAATATTGTAAAAAAATTGCTTTTCGAAAAATCAG
Source organism: Kuschelorhynchus macadamiae (assembly GCA_030620095.1). NCBI lineage: Eukaryota > Metazoa > Arthropoda > Insecta > Coleoptera > Curculionidae > Kuschelorhynchus > Kuschelorhynchus macadamiae. The sequence goes on from JAUTXW010000186.1 coordinate 482,833, forward strand.
CTGTAAATATGCTATTAAAAAAAAATTCGTTATTGATAAAATAGGTATATTTCCAATTTTCGTTAAAAATTAAAAGCAATACTTAAGAAGCATATTCCCCTTAAGAAAATATGAAAAATATCCATATAAATATGGCTTTTTAAACTTGTGTTTGTAACCAACAGCATGTATAGTACCTCCACCCAATTTTTTTTATTAAATATAACCATAACCCCTACATTAATTAATTAATTTTAGGTACTAATGTCCAAATTTGCAGACGAAATTCAAGTTTACTAATTTTCAACCAGAATTTATATATTGCGTTGTGGTTTTCGATAATGCCTAGCACTATATGTTGGATTTATCGCTTCGAAAATGCAAAAGGCCACAAGAAATCTGTTACACAAAGTATTATCTAAGCCCTTGTGATTTTCACAAAATGTTTATACACACACAATGACTATTACAAAACGAAATATTATATTGTTCTTTTCTACCCAGGATAATTCACACCCGAATACCAAAAAACTTTTTTTATATAAAGGGTGTTTTCACCAAAATGTAAATTTTTCTGGATGTGTTGTTTTCTCAGCTCCTGTATACATCAAACAATTGTTGCTTACCCCATTCTATTGTGAACTTTTTACTTTAAACTAACTTTCATGATCCATCAGATCAAAAGGTCATTTGAGAGTTTAAAAATTAATGAAACTTATTAAATAATGGTAAAATGGTCTGTTATTATTTAAATTTACATAGATATTAATGAATTCTAATGATGAGTTTGAAGTTAGTTCAAAGTAAAAAATATGCAAAACAGTTTTTTGTAAGTATAATGTTTTTATTTATATTTTGACCTCTAGATAAAGCTTTAACTATAGAAAATAAAAACACAATAATTGTAGGATTTTTTCACTATTATCTTCTAAGAATACAAAATATTACTGAATAGAAGAAATTACATAACCTATATTTTTTTTAGCTGGCCCCATTTAATGCAACATTAAATGAATCTGAAGTTAGCAATTATATCAGGTTTGGTACCTTTATCTTTAAAGATTATCCAAAAAATTGATAAAAGCCATTTCATAAGAGTCAAAGATATTAGTCCTCTCTCTCTCTGAACTCATATATTTATAATCGGTATGAAAAGACTAATTTAATTAGATAATAATATTCAAGGTGTCACATTTAAAAAATCCATGTTATGTAGTTTTTTTCTACTTTTCAATAATTTTTAGAAATATTTGTTATTCTTAGACCATAATACAAGAATAATCCTACAAATTTTGAAGTTAAAGTTTTTTTTTAAATTTTCTATAATTAAAGATGTAACTAGGTGTCAAAATATAAATGAAAGCCCTGTGCAACAGTCGCACTTATAAATTTAGAGACATTACCTTTATTCATAACTGAGGTAAGAAATAATAGTATAAGGGATACAAAAGTTGAGAAAAAAAAACATGTTTAAAAAAAATTTACAATTTCGTTGAAAACACCCTGTACAAAAAAAAACTAAAGAATTTAAAAAAAAACAAGGAAAACTTTTTTTTTACAAGTGTTTTACAAAACACTCTGTAAAACAACTTATTGAAGACCTCTGCATTAACATCCTCTAGGCTATAAACTTAGTGCTAGACCGTAGGGGCGTCCCTAGACTCCTGTTATTGAATGGTGGGAAGGGGGGAGGAGGACGCTTGCCTCCCCTGTAAAATGAAAATATTGTATATTACATATATAAATTACATTTATATACCAAATGGACTATGCATGACCTTTTTTGGTTTTTTTTTCATCAGTTATGGTTCTGCGGGCGCCCATGCAATATCCCAAAAAAAAAAGACATCGCCTCCCCTATGCCCCCCTTAGTTACGCGCCTGCTAGACAGTGTCGAAAACCGTAACTAAATATGTTAATTTTTGTTGAACAAAAATTGAGATCTGAATATTGTCCAAAAATTACCATCTTTCAGTTCGTCATTTATACGTCACAATCCACAATGCCACAAGGTATTCTAAAAATTATACTGAACAAAGCCTATAAGAAAGGGTGAATTGCGAGGTAGCTACTAGGACTACACATTAGTACACATAAATCTTATAAAACTAGCTTGAGGGAAATTCCCTACATTTTATATATGTTGTAGTTCCTGACTTTCTGAACAATAGATACCATGATCACCTCCAAATCTTACAAAATAAAGACAGAATTGAATTTATAAAATAAAGTTATTCTGAAGAAAAAATCGAGAAAAAAATGTTTCTTGTTACAAAATACAGTTTTCACTGTGAGTAATCTTAATTTTCGTAGACTTAACTCAGTTATACTTTATTTGATATGATTAAAAAAGGCAACATACAGATGTTTCAAGTAAATTGAAGTTTAAAAAATAAAATTTTAAACAAAACGAATTACAAATTCATGCATAGTCTTTTTTAAGGTATTAAACCTCAGTTTACCAAACTGCATATAAACCAGACGTTTTGTTCTTTAATAAAACAAAATAGTCCATAAGAAAAAAACAGCAGCTGCACCTTATACAACATTTTTGGGACATCCTGTACAAATATTTAATATATCCTTACAAAATGTTCTTTTAGCAACCTAGTTTCTTCCAGTAAAATGGTAAACACAGTTAACTTAACTTACAAAAATAAGGTTTCTTCATGATATAGGTATAATGTATATGTGTATAATTTTTTCTCGAAAATTAAGTTTGGTTCACTTTTGTTCCTTTATGTATATATATATATATATATATATATATATATATATATATATATGTAGTTTTTTTTAATTTTTAACACATCTGATATTTTATACAGATTTTATGTACAGGATGTTTGGTTATATTTTAAACAGTACCCTAGAGACTTTATTATGAGTTATCAAAAAACTGGTCAATTTACAAGAAAAACAAACAAAAGATAATCGGAAATTTAGCAAATGGGCATCGACTGCGTTATTTTAAAAGGCACACCCTGTATAATAGATACACCTCAAATGGTCTCTTCTTGCTGATTATTAATAATGGACTAGGTTTAAGACCTTTATCTCTAAAGATAATCAAGAAATTTAAGAAAAACCCTATCATAAGAAGCAATGTATTCCAACTGACTCCACTATATTGGGAGCTTTCTCCATCTCTCTCTTACACATTGCTTCTTATGGCAGGGTTTTTCTAAAACTTCTCTATTATCTTTAGAGATAAAGTTTAAACCTAGTATACTTATAATCGGCAAGAATGATTAATGAATGATGATTTTGTTCAAACCCGAAAACATTTATATTTAAAGTTTTCTGATAACTCATAGCATAAGGCCTCTAGGGTACGTACCATTTAAAATATAATCAGGCACCCTGTACAATTTTACATAGGAATAAACAAATAAATTCCATTAAACATAATGAACTTATTAAGTCCTATAATAGTTATTTTTATAAATAGAATATTTTTATTGTGATGTGAAACTTCAAAAGCTATTCATAGATCTGAACAAAAGATTAATTTAAAAATACACATTAAAAATTGCAATTAGCAAAACCCAAGGAAAAACAAACTCTTCAAACATATTTGTATCACACTGTAAGAAATTAGACAAACATATAAAACATAATGAGGTGTCTAGCACAAAGTTTAATGGATGACATAATAAAAAAATAAGTACACCACTCATCAGTTGAGTTGCTATGCATTATCTTGCTGCTGTTTTCCGACAGAATATCAGTGCAAAAACAATTAGTCAAATTAAACAAGGCTTCAAGTGTTAAATTCTGTTTGATACTGTAAACTGATAATTTGTTATAATAACGAACTCATAGGTATGCTTTGCAGTAGACTTTGCTAAACATAAGCATATGAATTATACTAGCCTAATCTGTTTAAGTCTAATCTTATAGTAAGTTTCTTTATAAAAAAAATAATCACAATTAATACTTACACAAGTATATATATATCTTCTACAATTCCCTTCTTTTTAGGGTCATATTCTGCAAAAAAGTAAAAATATTGCTATAATCAATAAATGTGCCGTACACCACATAGGTACTGTGTAATATAATATAACTAATTATTTCCCTACTCTAATAATTATAACATTATATAATTCCAACTATAGTTCTTTTAAAGAAAAACAAAGATTATTTTATTTCGCCCTCAACAGTGAAAATATATAATACCAAAGAAAATAATAGCTTACACTATAAATTTTCTTTGATAATACCTGTTAAGGAATACTTTTGTTTACAAGTTATACATAGACCTCGACATAGACTATAAAATATAATTTTAGCAAGTACATTCTATTTGCTTAAAAATATACAAATTCATGCCTACCTGTATCAGTATTATGATAATCTAGATTCAACTGCCCTTATTGCTTCTTTGGTCTTTCCATCAATAGAAAATATTATTCTTAAATTGGTTCCTAGTTACTGGTATTTATGTTCAATTTTGCAATACTTAAATACACCATTATTAAACCACTGTTATGTTTCCGCAAGTGATGCATCAGCTGTTCGACTTGTTTACTGTGTATCTGTGAACTAAAAAAGTTAGGTTAGGTTACGAGAGACCAAAATAAATAAAATACTGCCTATTCTTAAAATAATGAGGGCCATTCCCCAGTAACAACGGGCAATTACAACCTAGAGTAAGATTTTTATTCTTACTCTAAGTTTAAAACGCTTTGTTCTCCCGAGGAACGCATTTAGCCTATATTATTATATTAATTTTTTGTGGAAAGCGGGACCCGTTTCAAAGGCGGATAAATGTATGATGTTTATGTGGTTACAGAACAGCCGCGGTGCTGGATTAAAATAGATGGAATACATATTAACATAGGTCCCTTTTCTTTTAAAAATAAAATACGTAATATAGAATTTTGCACCATATAGCAAATAGTGTAATTAACAAAATGATCAAGAAAGAAGAATTCACTGAATTAAAAATAATGATTCATTAATAACTAAAATATACAGGTTTCGTAATAATATGACATAGATAATATTTTTTAAACAGATTAGCTTACCTTGTTTAATTTGAAGGATTTACGAGTTTTGTATCTTCGCTGCCTATTAGGAGCTTCCATGTTTTCATGATTTTCTTGAATATTTTGGCATCTGTTGATTATTTACGGTATGATGCATATGCTAATATATCATGGCTTAGCTTTCAAGTAATCAAAACTACTTTTTATCTTATGAAATGAAACTCCAAGGCAGTAAATTTAGATACTATCAAAAACTCAAGAACTGACAGATTCGGAAAATGGCAGCTTTAGTAGTAGGTTGGTGTTTAACGAACCAGGATCGGAAAATCCGATTGTCATGCCGAACAGCTCTCCGAACGGAGAAAATTTTTGTGGACATTTAAGGCTTCGTAGCTTTTAAATGAATGAACCGAATTTCAAAAACGAAGCGCCAGTGCATTGGTAATCAAAAATACATTCCAATGACGTGTCACTATTTGAGAAAAATTAGGGGATAACAACTAAGCTTAGGAAGTTTAGTCTATTTAAAGAAAATTTGTCCCCTAACTACCAAGTTTCATGAATTTCAGTTTTTTTCGATAAGATTTTTGCCTGGTAGTTATGCCCTAACGTTGTACTGGCATTTATATTTATATCAGAAAAAAACCAAATGCCATTTTATATATCTTTTTCTTTATCTTTATATAACAACTATCTTATTTGGAATATATTTATTTTTAAGACTGCCCGTTATCTAAAATCTAAAAGTGTCTCAAGATGTGAGCTTTCTAAATAATAGGTCAGTTGAAACAATTTTGCTTAAACTATAGCTATATAAATATACTAGAGATAATCTAACAACGTGTGAACTTTTGTAATATGATTTTTATTCACACCCAAGAAAACTCAAACGTAATACAAAATTTAAACAGCCGACACCAAAATAATCAGGAAAAAACGTTAATAAAAAAAATTTACTTCTTGGTTTTTTTCATTAAAGAAGGCCTTCTTAACATGTTTTGTTTGCTACAGGGTTTCGAGAAACTGTAATATGAATTAATATGCAACAAAATAGCGTTAACCTATTCTAAAGAAATGATGTGACCCAACAAAACTTTTTACGTCCTCTTCACAATTTCATCTGACAGTTTGCCGCGGATTTACAAAGACTCTCTAAACCGACCTCAGATTTCACATGGCGCCCTGTCCTGAATTTCTGGTCGACTTCAGATATTCGTTTTCCTGCTTTTATTGTGTGCCGACACGGTTTAAATGAAAAGCTTTACTGGACTGCTCTAACTGAATCACTTTGTCCTCGGCAATTCTATTCTTTGTGTTTGAATGGCAGCTAAAGTTAAGCTAATACGGGTCAGGGTATTTAAATTATTTATTAATCTTAAAGTCAACCAAGCAAAATTTGAATAACAAGGAAAAAAACATTACGACAGAACTGGATTTAGGGAATCTTAAAGTCAACCAAGCAAAAGTTGATGGACGAGGAAAAGGTGGATTTCACACAAATTTAATTAAATACATTTGTTTTGACGCAACTTAACTAAAAAACTTCAATAATATCAAAGGTTGGTTATTTACTGCATGTTGAAGACTTTTAAATGATGTCAAAAAATAATAACAGCAAGAAGTATCATTTATGTATATATATATATATATATATATATATATATATATATATATATCTCATATTTTTCATATTTATTTTTCATGATACATATTTATATTTACACATATCATAATTCATAATTTATTTTAACTTATACAAATCCCATGTTTTAAATTTGAGTTCAAAGACTTAAAATTACCCTTTGTTATCTTCAGGCTCTCACTACTTGATGAACATCATAAAAATGGTCAGTTTTTTCATTTTTAAATTATTAATATTTTTTACCTGTCTAACAGTAAAAAGCAAATATATGTAAAAAACATGATTTCTAAATTGTTAATTTCTTGTCAGATACATTTTAGTAGGAAATATGAACCCAATTTTAAAATTTACGTATTTCTGAAAATTCCTTCAAATTTGTCTTCACATTTTAATTAGTGTAAGTACCTTGTAAATGAAAAAAACTTGAATCTTCTGAAAATTGTGGTATTTTCAGAGGCTTCAATTGGACGCGAAACAGAAAGCTTCAAAAATGTCATATATATATATATATATATATATATATATATATATATATATATATATATATATATATATATATATATATATATATATATATATATAATATATATATATATATATATATATATATATATATATATATATATATATATATATATATATATATATATATATATATATATATATATATATATATATATATATATATATATATATATATATATATATATATATATAGATATATATATATATATATATATATATATGCCCAAAAAATCACACAAAATTTATCCAAAATCAATGTGCTTAGATGTTGACTCGCACAAAACAACACCGCTTTGCTGGCTTCACTGGTTAAGCAGTTTTGTACATTGGCGTACGTCAAAAAAGCTCTGGTTTTGTCGTATTTTAAGCAATGTATGGAATTAAGAAACAGGTTATTTGAATAATCATTTGTTAATAATAATTATATATAGTTAATTAAATATTACGAAGATTATTATTTGAAGATTAATAGAACCACCCTAAAAATTAATTTTAATATTATCAACGAGTATAAACTTTGTTCTATTTAAGATAGCTGCACCTTTTCCAGTGAACCAGTACAAAACGTAATGACCCTAAATTGTAAAAGAAATCCTACAACATTAATACTCGTTTAAATAAAATTCAAACTTATATAATCCAGAGGGAAATAAATCTAAATGAGCAGTATAATTTTTTAATATTTTTTTGCAGAAAAAGTATTTTGTACAAAAAATAGTTAAAAAAAATAGGGATAAAAATCTGAAAAAAAAAGAAGAAAATTACGAGTGAAATTTACTATTATTTTATTTTGTATTGTGTAACAAACTGTTGGCTTGCTACAAGGTCCGCCGTTCTATAAAGCATCACCTAACGTAATTAGTCTGTCAACTATGGGTACGAGTAAATCGTAAATCTCCATCGGCTTGAAAACCGATCAGATGTAGCGTAATGGACTAAAAAATTAAACACGGACGAGATCGAAATTACGCTGTTGTAGCATTTAAATTACGTTAACGATAAACATAGCGATCGAATTGGAGTGATAGAAGAGAAATAGCAATCAGTGGCTTAAAGAAAATAGTGAATAATTTTAAAATGTCTAGCTTATCTTGCAACAATATTTCAAATTTTCATACAGAGCTTTTTAGTAATTCGTGAAAAATACTAAATGTTCTATTTACAGGTTAGCTTCTCTTGTTTTTTAAGCTTCTTTTATTTTATACAATTAAAAACTGGATTCTTGAAGCGGATGCAAAATTTGAGAAAAAACTGACTAGAAATCAATTCTAGTTCATTGGTTGAAACGAAATGGATTTTTGAGATATGCATATAGTGAAGAGGTGCGAGGGGCTAAAGCTCCTCTATCTATACTAAAACGGAATGTTAGCTATTCTTTAAAACAGGTTATTTAAATAATTATTTATTAATAATAATTATATATAGTTAATAGAATATTACAGAGATTATTAGAACCACCTTAAACATTAATTTTAATATTATTAACAAGAGGAAATTTTGTTCTATGTAAGACTGGCGACAACACCTTTTCCAGTGACCAGATCAAAATGATTCATTGGACCAAACAAGTCATAATTTTTACAACATATGATTGCGTCCAAATCAAAACAATTATTTGTCCCTGTTATTATGTTTATGGATGAGATGCACCTGGATTGCGGTACTCGCGCAAATGATTATGAATATCTTTTTTTTATAGACTGGAAAATGCTGTGTACAAAACTTAATGACCGAAAATTGTAAGCAATCCTTCAAAATTAATACTCAACTAAATAATATTCAGACTTATTTTCCACGAAAACCGATTATTATTTTCAAGGATTCCCAAAGTTTAAAACAAAATATTTAAATATCGAGAGGCGTATTACCAAGAAGAGCATTTTTATTTCCTCCCAGTCCTCAGAGGAATGAAAAGTAGTTAGAAACATAGTTATTTTGATTAAAGGGTTAATTTAAATGCCAACAACAGAGGGAAACAAATCTAAATGAGCAGTATATTTTTTTAAAATCTATTTTATATAAAAAATAAATAGAGATTAAAATCTGAAAAGAAAAGAAAACAATTACGAGTGAAATTTGCTATTATACTGTTTTGTAATGTGTAACATATTGGTGCCTTGCTACAAAGTCCACCGTTCTATACAACAGCACCTAACGTAATTTATCTGTCAACTATGGGTACGTGTAAATGGTAAATCTCCATCGGCTTGAAAACTGATCAGAAGTAGCGAAATGGACTAAAAAATTAAACACGGACGAGATCGAAATTATGATCGGATGTACCATTTAAATCCGATGTAGGTTTTCAAGTTATTTGGACTAAGTTGAAGCAGATAGAAGTACATTTTTGAACCATAAACATTGCAATCAAATTGGAGTGATGGTTGGGAGAGTGATAGTTAGGAAAGAGATTGCAAAGAGCGGCTTAATGAGAATAATTAATAATTTTATAATATCTAGCTTATATTACAACAATATTTCAAAGTATTTAGTGGAAAATAATGAACGTTATATTTACATATTAGTTTTTCTTGTTTGTTAAGTTTCTCTTACTTTAAATCGTTAAAAACTGGATTTTCGAAGCGGATGCAAAATTTGACGAAAAACAGGGGATTGACTGAAAAGCAATTTTACCTCATTGGTTGAAACGAATCGATCCTTTATCTATACTAAAGCTGAATGTTAGCTGTTCTATAAAATAGATTATTTAAATAATTTTTTGTTAATAATAATAATATATAGTTAATGAAATATTACAGAGATTATTAGAACCACCCTTTAACAAATAATTTATATATTTTTTCCTTAAAAATTGCATATTTAAAAGTTCTATTTAAAAAACTGTCTATAAAATCTAATTATCATTGGCTTCTATTCGAAAATTATCTTAGCATCACAAAATAAAAATATTATTCGGAAACTATTTAAACTTGACCAGCAAATATACGACCTCATCCCCGCATTTCTATAGTATTGACGACTTAATTGTTTTCACTTGTTCCGTAATATATACTTGTAATGAATTTAAAATAAATCAGTATCAATTTCGACAGTGTTTTGTACTCATTTAGATGTACTACTAGTATCTCAAACACAAACATTCCACAGAAGATTGGGATCACCCTCTTTTTTGTTCATAATTCTTTATGAATTTATGAAAAATTTATAAAAATTAATTTTAATATTATAAAGAAGTGTAAATTTTGTTCTATGTAAGACAGCTGACAACACCTTTTCCAGTGAACCAGATTAAAATGATACAATAGACCAAACAAGTAATAATTTTGACAATATATGATTGCGTTCAAATCAAAACAATAATTACGTCTCCCTGTTATTACGTTATGCATGAGATGAACCCCTGTATTGCAGTACTTGCGCAAATTATTCTAAATATCTTTTTCATAGACTGTAAAATGCTGTGTACAAAACCTAATGGCTCAAAATTGAGAAACTCTAAAACATTAATAGTCGTCGAAATAAAATTCGAACTTATTTTCAACGAAAATCCATTATTATTTTCAAGGAATCCCAAAGTTTAAAAGGAAATATTTAAATATTGAAAGGCGTATTACCAAGAAGAGCATTCTTATTTCAGCCCAGTTCTCAGAGGAATGAAAAGTAGTTAGCAACATAGTTATTTTGATTAAGGGGTTAATTTAAATGCAAACCGAGGAATTTTAATTCGGGCGAATAATTCCAGAGGGAAACAAATCTAAATGAGCAGTATAATTTTTTAATATTTTTTTTTTGCGGAACATCTATTTTGTATAAAAAAACAGTTAAAAATAAATAGGGATAAAAATCTGAAAAGAAAATAAAAAAATTACTAGTGAAATTTGCTATTATTTTGTTTTGTATTGTGTAACATACTGGTGGCTTGCTACAAAGTCCATTGTTCTATACAACATCACCTAACGTAATTAATCTGTCAACTATGGGTAAGAGTACATCGTAAATCTCCATTGGCTTGAAAACCGATCAGATGTAGCATAATGGACTAAAAAATTAAACTCGGACGAGATCGACATTACGATCGGATGTACCATTTAAATTCGACACTGTTTTTCAAGTTATTTGGACTAAGTTGAAGCAGATAGGAGTACATTTTTGAACGATAAACATAGTGATCAAATTGGAGTGATAGTTGGGAGAGTGATAGGAGAGATATTGCAAAGAGCGGCTTAATGAAAATAATTAATTATTTTATAATATCTAGCTTATATTACAACAATATTTCAAATTTTAATACAGAGCTTTTTAGTAACTAGTGTAAAATATTGAATGTTATATTTTTGCATGTCAGCTTTTCTTGTTTTTTAAGCTTCATTTATTTTATATTATAAAATTTAAAACTGGATTTTTGAAGCGGATGCAAAATTTGACAAAAAAACAATTCTAGCTCATTGGTTGAAATAAATGGATTTTTGCGATATGTGCGCGGTGAACAGCTGCAAGGGGCTACACCTCCATTTATCTATACTAAAGCAGAATGATAACTTTTGTTATCATTCAATGTAGAATGTTCACTAAACTCGTTCTGTCGGACCGCTTAACGAGAACGTTAAGAAAAGGCATAGAACAATTTTCCTCTTTCTACGTTGTAAACTTAATACATGTTTTTATTAGGTGATTGAAAAATTATGTCAAATGATGTCCAGAGAAGTATCATCCACATACCTAAGCCAACGTTTAGGCTTGATTTCAGCAGTATTTATTCCGTGCTGTTCAAACCGCTCCATATAAATATTGGCTACAACCGGAGAAAGGGATGGCAGTATTCAGGACATTGAAAAAATATAGTGCCTACATCCCATATAGGATACGCAGCAAATTTACGCCACATTACAGCAAGCCACCCCATCTATATGGCCAAAGATGGACAAGCCGAACCTGCCTCTAACACCAATTACTAGCTCCAGGGAGTCACCAACAAGTGCTTTAGCCAAATTTTTTTCAGAGATCATTTAACCTTTACAAGTTAAGCCAAATTCATTTGTTCAAAATCCAAACCATCTTGTTAATTCCGTTAGGGTAAGAAAGCATATTTGTTAGTTTTAATGTAGAAAATGTATACACAAATTTTCCGATATGTGAATCATTAGACATAATTAGGCAAAAGTTGAGGGGAGACGGAATACTCTTTGAACGAACGACTTTGCCTCTGGATGGTATGATGGAACTATTGGAATACTGTCTTCGTAACTCCTACTCTTAAGTGAAAGAGAGGTGGTAGCCAATATTTATATGGAGTGGTTCGAAGAGCACGCAATAAATACTGCTCAAATCAAGTCTAAATATTGGCTTAGGTATGGGTATGATAGTTTTATTATTTGGACTGCAAATGACAATCATTTCACAGAATTTTTCACTTAAACATAAATTACTTAAATAGCATAAGAACACGTAATTGAAAATATAAAAAAAGATCCGTTGCAGAATGGTTACATTGAAAGATTCATAAGTAATACCATATCAAAATTACAAAATTATCCTAGGATACGACATACTACGACATATTACAATATACAAGCAAAAACACTATTTCCCACAATAACCCTATAATAAGAGAATCGCTTTTAAAACTGGAAATACGTTAAAATGCCTTCTGAAAAAAATTAAGCCAAAGGACATCGCTAATTGATTTTGATTTGTTTTAGAGAAAGAGCCTGTCAGTTACTTAGACCATTTAGCCCTCCAAGAGAATTTGGTTTTATATTAAATTTGTGTTTTTAACGATTGAGTGAATTTTTAGATTCTAGAAAATAACTGGGAATCTTTAAGGAAATTTATAATAAGTTTGGCTTGGCTGATGTTAAATTTCATGTTATCTTCATAATTTTCTGATAAGTGGTTTTGAAGTCCTTAGAAGACAGGATCGTTGCCGTTTATTCCTACGTGGCTGGGTATCCATAAAAAGAAATTTTCTTATTGTCTTGAAAGTCGATCAGTGATCTTCACAATTACCACAATTTTTGGATTGCTTTTAGAGAGCTTAAGGAATCCATGATGATTAGAAACTTTGAGGATATGTAGTTTATAATATAGTCTAAACTTTTGTAGAGAGAGATTGTTTTTCAGATATATAATATGCTGAACCAACGCCCTGGGGAGATTTATATTACACTAATAGTATACCTGCTGAAAAGAAGAATAGGTAGTAGATAAAAGGTGATTAAGATGTGATCGAATTTGCGAATGAGAAGTTATGTTTGTTTTGATACACCAAGTCTAGATTTATATCTAGACTTGGAGCAATCCATGGTGGGAATTGGTGAAAAAGCAATGTCTCTGTTGCTGGTAGGACAATATTATTATTTGTCATAAGATGACTAAATCTGATATTTGCGCCACGTTTTATTTGGATTTACATCACCAATTAAGAAAGGCCGAGATTTAAGCGAATATTCATAATTTAGAAGAGATTTTAGTCGAATATATGATAATGCTGGAGAGCTTGTGATGCTTTCCATACTACCAATAGGTGAAGTGGGGAAGATTCCCGCTGCTAGTCTAAGTGCTTTGTTTTGAATAGGATCAAGATTTTTTTATAGGATGGTCTTGCAGAATCATATATGAAATCACCATAGCTAAATTTGGCAGGTAAAATGGCTAGATGATGAGATATGAGGAGGAATGTATTTGACTATTGAGTTCATAGATATGAGGAAAAGGTTAATACTCATTACTGAGCTAAGAGGGATGCCATTTTCACGAAAGAAAGAGGGAGAAAGGGGGTTATGTAGGCGAACAGTGAAAGATCGAAAAGAGAGAAAATAAAGGACATCGATAAGAAAAAAGAATGCATTTATCAAATCCAGTGTGAATGTGGTGACTCATACATTGGAGAGACAAAACGCCCTTTTAGTATAACACTTAAAATGTATTTTAATTATTCTCAAAAGGGAGAGATGTCAAAATCGAGCTTAGCGGAATCATCCAGTTCAACCAAAATTGGATGAAGTGGTCGGACGTTAAAGTTTTGCATAGGGAGCACACTGGCGAAAACGAAAAATTATAGAAGCAGCTTTCATAGAAAAGAATCGGGGCATATTCAGTAAACCTAGCGCCTATATACATAACATATAGAAGCCGCTTCCAGCTCAAACTGGCTTCCTAAAACTTCACGGTTCAGGTAATCAGAGGGCGGAGACTTCACGCATCACCGCACACGACTAGCATATAAGCCCGATTGGAGACAGTTGCCATTCGAAACGTTGTGAACCGGAATAATAAGGATAACACAAGACCGACAGAATGGGTTTACAGAATGTTAACTATTAAAGGGGTTGATAATTTATTTGCTGATACAAGGTTGAGTATGACACACTTATATATAGGGATGAACATTTAACTGGAGTAAATTTTATAACTTGGCAACTATTTATAATTTGTAAAAACTATTTTACCCGTCAAATTTTCATTTTCGACTTCGGATTTTTAGGTAACCTAGATTTGACCATTAGTGTAATAATCATGACGTCATATTCTTTCTTACGCTCTCTATATTGTTTTTTTTTATTCTAAACTCATTTTATGTCCTATATCAAAAATCAACTGTTTTCCAGAAAATGGCACCTCAAAAGGGTCAATATAGGCCCCTTAAAGCTTTATATTAGCCAGACGATTAGCGTTAGAACTAAATAACTTTCACATTCCTTACTTAACTTTCTAAAATCTAACGAACGGAGAAAGAAAAATCACGGGAGATGTGGAAACAATTATATATAAATAATGCACTGAGTTCCCCTACTCAATATTCACTAATTTACCATAATCTAAACGAGAAACCTCTGTCCATAGAATGCAAGAGTCTCGCAAATTGTTTGTGTCTTATTTTTGGTTTCTGGTTGGACATGGAAGATTCAACAAACATCTACAAAAATTAAAACTATCCGACACGTCATTGTGTTCATGTGACAGTGAATCATTAGATGACCTAAACCATAGACTATTTAGCTGCTTCCACAACACAGAATCCGTATCATATCTTTCTTCCGAATTAACAAAACTACATTTACTTCCATTAAATCGTATTTTCTTTATGACTAAAGTATATACTGATTTTAGTACGGAGAAAACCTTTTTGAATTATTTGAAAAGCTGTAAAGTGGGTATTTAATATTTTTGATCTATTTGCTTAGTTATCGACCATCTTTGTTTCCTTTCTCAAATGTTTTTCAACCTACCTATCGGGGCCCTGCTGTGATTTGTGTTTTCTTAAAAAATGTCTTGCATTGGCCCCAGGACGAGAAGTGGTTGCCACTGTCTAAATTTCCTGTATCTTATATACTTTCTCTCTAATTATTTAGGTTGGTAGGGATTATAAACTTAATATCTGGGATTTAATTTTGTTACACTTCTATCATATTATGGTTTATAGTAATCAACCTAAGAATACACCTATAGTCCTTTAAGATAATTTAGAAAAAATACATTTTGTTTCTCGAGTCTAAATGGGCTAAACTCAAGGCCAAAATAAAACAAAAACTAACTTACATTTTAGCAGGAAATGTCAAAATCCAATATTTCTATTAAAATAAGTGGCTACTTCTCAAATATATTCCATTGACTGTAAAATATAAACATAGTTTATTACGTTTTTCGTATGAGACCTGCTAGCTCAGTGGTAGGGTGCTGGATTATGTGATTTGTTCTTATTTCTTTTTAACAAAAGCTATAATTTTATATGTAGGACTGGATTTTGGTTAGCCCTGGTTAGGCTTTTTTAGGTTGATGTATAAAAGCGTATTTATTTAAATATAAGTATGGATTGTATTTGAGATTTAGCTTCTCTACCGGAAGCATCAAGTTTGGAACGGAAATCAGTGTGAATATTTCTTACAAAGTTAAATGCTAATAATTTCGTTATTAGTTTAACAGTTTAAACGATACAGAGCTCTAAGTGGTTTAAACGATATAGAGGTTCAGGTGGACACCACTTTCACTGATATACCTCAAACGTTCGAATATTATAAATCGATCTGACGCGCAACCTTGTTTTTGTAAATTATGAAACATATTTCAAAATAATTGAATATATTAAAGCCACTCTTAAAAATTAGTAATGGAACAAAAATGGGTTTGTATGAAATGAGCTTTTCGTAGCATAATTTTAAACCACTCTCACGTGTAATCTATATGCCTCTACTTGTTTCTGTTATAATTACCTCCTTTCATAAGTGTGAATGGGATAGAAAAATTTGCTAATTAACAAAATAACAAGAAATATCGGATTAGGAATTTACCGTTAATATTTCACAGTAAAATCGGACGAAAAAAATATGAAAATTTACTTAAATGACTTGTTTTTCAAGCAACACTTTTTGAAGTACGCATTTTTATAACGAAAATGACCCATCGACCTTAAAAGATGCAAAATATTACCGACAGAATATAATTACCTACAAAATATCACAGAATGTAGACACTTTTGCAGAAAAATGTAATAAATACCAACAAAGAAATAAGTCGGCAAACAAACCAAAATATTTTAATTTTCATTTCCCTCTGCCCTATAAACCTTTAATGACATGAACTCTTGCAGGAGCAGGTTGTGCTTTGTAAGGGAAATCTACATAGCACCGAGCCAAAGTCTCAGCATCCATTGCATCCAACATACGGGTACATTCAAATCTGAAATGAAAAATTCTGGGTGCAGTAGGAAGGGATTTAACATCTCCTATAAATTATAATAATCCTTTCTTTCGTTCTTGTTTCCCATTGTATAAAAAACTTGGAATTTAGATAATTCTTTAACTTGAAATTTCACTAGATATCTATGACTTTTTATGATTTCGCATTAAATTTTGCCTCAGACAGCTTTTGCGCCTGATTTAGTTTTTGAATATGATTAATTTATAATAAATAATGTATTTTATCTCTAAACCACATATCTATAAAGTATACAAGTAGGTGACGTCGACAAATGTAAAACATATGTGAAGTTTTACACTTTCTGTCAATTTCATTTTTCATTCAGAAAGATACTACGAAAGCATATTTGGGCCACACTATTTCTTTTTTTATAACTCCCAGTTTAAAGTGGGAATTAAGACTAATTCCCAGTTTAAAGTTTAAACTTTTTTATCATTATTTCAAATTAAACGAAATTTTGTAAACCAATAGACTTAATATTCACCTAATATGTGGTCTTTCTCTAGGTTGGGCGGCAAATGACAGAGAAAAAGTAAAAAATTATTTTTTTTAATGAAGTATCTCTTATCATTACCTTAAATTAAAAAAAAATGCAGGCAGATGGATTAATATACACCTATGATATGGCCCTTCCTACGTGGGGTGGCAAACAATAAGAACCGAGTGAAAAATTAATTTATTTTTAAAAATGCAATATATTTTTATCATTACCTCAAATTTAACAAAATGTTTCCTACACATGAACTAATAATACACACTTAAATATATTCTTATGCTAGGTGGGGTGGCAAACGACAGGGGCGGAGTAAAAAAATAATTTATTTTAGAAAATGTAATTTCTCTTTTATCATTAGTACATATTAAACAACATTTTGCGAACATATGGACTAATATACATTTAATATATGGTCTTTCGCTAGGTGGGGTAGCAAACGGTAGGGGCGGAGTAAACCACGAATTTAAAATTTTACCCCTTCCCTGTCGTTTCCCACCCTGCCTAACTAAAGACCATATATTAAGTGTATAGGTGTTTTGTTAAATTTAAGGTAATTATAAAAGAGAAATTTAATTTTCAAAAATAAAGTAGTTTTTTTACTCCGCCGCTGTCGTTTGCCACCTCACCTCATATTGGTCCATCTATTTAAAAAAATCAGTAATTTTCATGTTAAAGAGATATTGCATTTTTAAAATTAGTCACTTTTTTACTCCGTCACTCTCGTTTGCCTCCTCAGCGAAAGATAATATATTAAGTGTATATTGGTACATCAGTTTGCAAAATGTTGTTAAAATTTAGGTGATGATAAAAAAATTTTGCATTTTTAAAACTACATTAATAATTTAGCCCTTCCCTGACGTTTTCCACCTCACCTAGGAAAAGATCATATATTAGGTATATATTATATGTATAAAAAAGTTCGTTAAGACCATATATTAAATCTATATTAATCCATATGTTCGCAAAATGTTGTGCTAATGATAAAATTTTATTTTAAATAATAAATTACTTTTTACTTCGTCCCTGTCGTTTCCTACCCCACTTAGCAAAATACACTATATTAAGCGTATATTATTCCATAGGTCTACAAAATTTTGTTAAATTTGAGGTGAATGTCCATATATTAAGGACACATTCGTCGATTAATGGTGATAAATATATTGTCTTTTTGGAATAAATTAATTTTTTATTTCGCCATTGACGTTTACCATCCCCCTATCGAAAGAGTTCAACTTAATTCCCACTTTAAACTGAGAATTAGACTTAATTTCCACTTTAAATTGGGAATTAGCTTCAATTCCCACTTTAAACTAGGATTTAGCCTTAATTCCCACTTTCTCCTGGGAATTATAAATTAAGAAATAGTGTGGCCCGAATACGCTTTCGTAAGATACCAGAGATTAAACATTAATTTTTTAAGAAGTCGGCGACTTTTTTCTTAAATATCATAATATTACTCATATATTAGTTTCTCAGATAACTGTTTTTAGTCTAATGACCTTAGTCTGATCCTGTTATTTTAAGTATTACTTGAATCAATTTTTCCATTACACTTACTTCGAAAACCTCAAAATTTCTTACGTTAGTTGATAAACATTAAAATATTTGTAATGGGATTTATGTGACTAGGTCTCAGTTTTACAATTAATTTTGTAATTTTCGGTAATTTTTTAATAAAATCGGTAATCCTACTTCAGCGATATTATGATAATACACCCCCCACTAAAATTACAGGGCAAGGAAAAATTAAAATAATTTTCTTGCCAATAACCCAATATGTTAAAACATACGTTGGATATTTATATAGCAAAATAAGCTTTTTTAAATTTAAACATTCAACTCTCAATTCGCTGGCGGCTCAGTCATTAAATTAGCTTGAAAGTAATTTAATTACTTTAAAAGTAGTATAATTACTTTGAAAGTAGTTTATTATTACTAGAGCTATTACAAGTAATTGTATCGGTTAGAATTAATTCAACAACTTTTGAGTATTTGAATTATTTTCAAAATAGCTCAATTACTTCACAGTAATTGAATCACGGCAATTACTTTGGAAATTAAATACGTTTTAAAAGTACTGAAAGATGGTAACTGGTATTTGAATTTTCAACTAATTTGAAAAGTAATTAGTAATTGTGGCTGAATCACTTTTTGAAAGTGCTCACATTTGAGGCTTTGGTGTGGTATAATAACCTTACCTTTCCTCTGTCTAACTATATTTATCAATTTCGACAACATAGTGGTAATCACATTATCAAACCTAATCAGCAACAAATTGTATTAATATATTGTTGACTTGCCGCTAGAATTTTCCTATTCTGAGGAAATAAGGAAATGAATACATTAACAGTGCGTATCATTAAGCGAAAATTGGGGACCAAAACATTGTTTAAGTTGTTAAATACATAAAATCTTCGAGATGTAATTTTGTACAATCATCAGGTCCTAGTTGTTCTGATTGTTAAAGAAACAAACCATCTAAATGTCTTTCAACACTTGAATATATTTTGAATCCCTTTTTAATAATCCATATACCCCTTAGGATGACGCAAATAGTGAACAAACGACCCTTTACATAATTCAAATCGCAATTTACCTAATTTATAAACAGCCAAACAATTTCTTCGTTTTGTAACAGTTCCACAATCTCGCAAGCAATCGGACGAATCCTTTTCTCTAAATTATTGAGATTATTTCGGCACAATAAGAGCATGAAACCTAATATCAGAAAGGGCCTTAAAATTCAGCACAGCAAACGGTGTTAAATCTCAGGTCTGTTTGGGGATCGTTTATAAATCCACGAAGAAAACGTGGGAGATAACAAAAGCCATATTGATTCCGGAGGTAAATTACACTTTCATTTCCCAAGCATAGTCGGTATTCACGGTAGAGCTTACATAAACCCTATTTGTTGGCTACCCCTTTCTCCTACAGCTACTACGGTCACATCTTTTTGTGACAAATCCCATGTTGTTATTCGGAAAGCGAAAGGCTGTGTCTGAGACAAAACCTTCTTGCTTTCGTCCACGAACTGGTTTAGTCCAAACTTAAAAACATTCGTTATTGGAATTTGGGTTCAATCATTTCTATTGATTTTGTTTTTAAGGAGTTGGTCGGGAACATTGACGCGATATAAAATTATGTTTTTCGGAGGGGACTATCAGAAGCTTCGTAGGTTTGATTAATGTTTTTATTTTATTAGTTTTGAAATTTTAGTTTTATAGTGCAGGGTTAGTTATTATAGGATTATTACTAGGAATTATCTATTTAAAGCTATAAAAATTTAAATATACCAGAATATAATGTTACTAAAATTGTTTACAAAATTCGGAAAGAAGTGATTTTGAATTGTAAATTTCAATATTGCCAAGTCTGAGTATACGCGGACCAAGTTTTATTTTATAATCTTTTAGGTGTAGTATTAAAACTATAGTTGTCGTCGAATTTTAACAAAGTGACACTCGTTTGAAGGGACCGGGCGGCAAAACAAACAAAAACGATTTATCCTTTTTACCTTATCTGCTATTGAGAGGCACGGGGCGGTTTATTCGACTCGACGGAACCAGAGTTTATCTGCCAAGACTTGTGTGTCAAACTTTACATTCGAAGTAAAATCACTTCTCTTAATTAACTATTTTTATATTGTTGAGAAACATCTTTCAACGTTCTCTTTGGCGAAAATCTAAATTTGCTTTATTTCTGCTAATAATAATCTTTTAATGTACCTTTGTTTTATCTGTGCACCACACTGGTCTTATATTTTAAGGTAGTCAAATAGATGAATAAATTTTGCACTCTTATTCTTTTTGGCCACTTTTCATCACTTGAATATTAAGCTCTAAGATATTGTTTAAGATGATCTTAAATACATAAGTTATTTGAGTCCTAGTCTAGCAAGACTAATTTTTGGGAATAAAAACTGATTACAAAAACTATTTAAAAATATTTTAGCACTGGAATATATTTTTCTAGCAAGACTAACTGGAATATATTTTGGACTTCTTTTCAGTTATCTGTATAGTTCCTGGCATGACGGAAACATCAAACCGCCCACTACATAATTCAAACCAGTTAATAGTATATATATATATATATATATATATATATATATATATATATATATATATATATATATATATATATATATATATATATATATATATATATATATATATATATATATATATATATATATATATATATATATATATATATATATATATATATATATATATATATATATATATATATATATATATATATATATATATATATATATATATATATATATATATATATATATATATATATATATATATATATATATATATATATATATATATATATATATATATATATATATATATATATATATATATATATATATATATATATATATATATATATATATATATATATACAGGGTGATTCATGAGAAAATGTCAATACTTCAGGTACAAATTCAGGACCAAAAAATAAACATAAAAGTCTATATAAATAAGTGTCCGCAAGGCCTTAGTTCTCGAGATGCAGGGTGTTAATGTTTTTATTTAATTTTCCTATTTTATAAATAAAATCTATGATAATGTAAATAAGGGAGCGAAAATTGATATACGGGGGTTTTTTGGTATGACAAATTCGAATCTAATATTAGTATTGATCTTACTTTTAGGGGGCACCACCTAAATGTCTTTTTACTTCTTCGAACAATCACAACTTTTTGGTACAGTCTTGTATTTCATTTTTGAGCAAAACAAATTATTCCCTTGCCATTTCTACGTCAAAAAGGTATACCTGTTAAGAGTGGATACGAGCAACCGTTATATATATATATATATATATATATATATATATATATATATATATATATATATATATATATATATATATATATATATATATATATATATATATATATATATATATATATATATATATATATATATATATATATCTATATATATAATTTTTAAAAACTTGACACATATGCTTTAAATCATATATTTGTCAAAATACATACTGAAGTCCGATAACGTTTCGACCGCACTTCGGTTGTTAAAATGGAGGACGCAGAATTTTAATTTGATATTTATATATTTCATTTTTTTATTTTTTTACATTTTTTATTACCTTAGAACGTAAATTACTAAAAAATGTTAATTTATTAAGGTGGAAAGAGAACAAATATGAATTATACTTTTATAAAACTATTATTTCTATCTTACCTCAAAACGTAAAATTTTTTAAAGTTCAAATTCAGGTACATACGTAAACTTTAAACAATTATAATAATTATATTATGTTAACATTTTGTATCACAACTGGTTATTCTAGAATTGAAATATATAATTTACTCAGGCTGTTGACGTCCTTCTTATTGTTAATGGTATTTTTGCTTTTATGTATCTGGACCATCTCAAGAAATTCTCTTTTTTTAGTATGCGGATCAGATTTTAAAATTTTGGTATAATTAAAATCAAAAGTATGTTTTTTTCAAATTTCGTGATTTGTTAGAGCCGTCTCGTTTTTTTTTTGTCATACTTGTGACCCTTCAGCCGTTTTTCGAAGTATTGGCTGGTTTGACCTATATACACACTGTTGCAATCTTTACAGGGTATTTCGTAAGTAACATTGCTTTTTTTGTTTTTTTGGGGTTTTAGATTTTAATCGGGAAAAATTTTTTGAGAGCAGATCGGAAGCCTTGTGACAAGTTTGAATATTGTATTTTTTAAGTAATTTTTGATGTAGTTGGGACAAGCCGTTTATAAAAGGGAAATGTACAAATTTTGTTGAGTTTGATGTCTGATTATTTTTCATGTTGTTCGAGTTATAACATTTGTGACTTTTACTTTTAATGATTTGATTTATAAGGTGTTCAGGATAGTTATTTAGTTTTTAGAGCATTTTTGGCTTTTTTTAAGGCTTCTTTCCGGTATTCGAGATCCGAGAGCATGATGACGTTATCGGATGTTGATTCTTAGTCCTTCGCGGATAGAAAATACAAAGTGTCTTCATTCCGGGTGTACATCTGTTCACTACTGTCGTTCTAAAAAGAACAGTTTTGCTGACGTTTTCTCGTTTTCTCGCGTCCGAATAGAGATTAAACTGTTGGTGACTGCGACGCTTCCTTTTATAGCCCCACCCGAGGCCGAAGGTTATATCTGCGCGGCCGTTGGTCGTTATTTATGTTTTCCGGATGGTGCTGGTGTTGTTGCGCTAATTGTGCTTGAGTTTTTGAGATTTTAGATTTGCCGGTTATTGTCTTCCATACTGTTGGTAGTTTTAATGATTGGTCCCTTTTATTCAAATCACCTCGTTTTTCAATTTCTATGGCTTCTCGGATTATTCTGGTCTTATAATGTTGTATATTGGCGATCTGCCCTACACCCATCAATATTTATTTTATAGCGGGTTTCCTAATGATGTAGAAATATAGAAATAAAGCTGAGGTTGTTTCTGATGCTGAGTTTATGCTCTTCCACTCTTGCTGATATTCACCTGTTAGTTTGCCCCACGTACTTTTTACATATGGAAAGACTACTTGTTGCTTTCCTAGTTTATAATTTTTGTTGTTCGTTATTCGGGAACCGTGTACATTAATAGCTTTCTCCATGGTGCGATTTGTGTAGTCATTTTTCTTTAAAGCAGTAGATATTACTTTAAGTTCGTTTTGTCTCGTCTGTGTTTCAGTTAATCGCACGGATCTGGATATTAGGGTATTGAATGGTGATTTGAATAAAAGGGACGCATCACTAAAACTACCAACGGTATGGAAGACAATAATCGGCAAATCTAAAATCGCATAAACTCAAGCGCAATTAGTGCAACAGCAACAGCACCATTTGTAAAACATATCCGGAAACAAATGCTCTTAAGAATTGTAAACTTATCGACTTCTTACTTCTTCAAGGCAACATAAAACTATTTTCAAGTGTATTTCACTTTAAATTGCGGTTATAAATTCTACATAAAATATCTCATAAATTTATCATAAGTTTTAATGTACTTAGGGGTTTTAGTTGAACTGAAAAATACTTAGGATGATTTGTGAATTCTAATGTTGTCGAGACACAATGCAGAATAACAAAGAAAAATGGCAGATGCGAAATCTTAATATAACAATCTATTTTAGTGACATGTTCTCCGAAAATACTTAAATTATAATAATTGGGTAAAAGATCATTTGTATTACAAATTTCTTCTGCGCATCGAGATCTATCGTAAATATGATATTTAAAAAAAAATACATGTGCCTCCAAAATTCATGCTAACTTGGGAAATAACTTGAAATTTTTGGTTTTACCATAATAATTTTTTTTATCTAAATAAATGTTTGCTTAGCCACGAGAAGTTAAAAAATCATTTGCGAAACATTTTAACATTTATATGTGCTTTTCTATTTTAACTAAAATTCTTAATTTAATTCAAAATGGGCTGTTAGGAAAACCTGTTGGGTACAAATAAAATATCGATATGGTTTTTAAGACTATTTGGTCCTAACTTCTGCTACATAAGGTTGTAGTTCATCTAGAATAAATGTACTTTATCTATCCCACAATAAACCCGTCTTAAAACCTATTACTCTTATTTGAGACGTAAAATTTAGTCGAAGTAAGATGTCGCAGTTATTAAGCGTGTGCGCTGTTTCTAAATTTGAAGGGACAAGTTCAGTTAAACGCCATGGATAAACATATACATTATATAAAGTATTTATGTAGCTACTTTTCACTTTTCTTTTGAAATTTCCGCTTTTTTGTTTACTTTTAAATGCGATTCAAGAAAACTCATTTTACAGGAAAAATATTTTGTCCGTGGCGTGGCTGAAACCTACACACCGGAATAAAAACGTAAATCTAAAATTATTAAATACACGACTAACAAGTTTTGTGAATAAGATTTTGCATGTTGATCCAGGCAAACCTGTTATTAATAACATATTTATGAAGTTTATTTACACGCTATTTATGTCCTAAATGGTATGTTTATTTAGACATCTTAAGACTCATAGCAATAATAAGCTATGAAGTGGGTTTATAAGGTAATTATTTCTTAAAATATAATTTTAACTGGACATTTTAAAACCAATAATTGATAACAAACTTATGAAATTTATCCAAAAGGCATTTATATCTTAAGATTTAGTATTAGAACATTTATGAATTATCTCTAGTATATGCATAAATACAAGATAAAACCTAAATGTATTGGTATAAGTACTCTTAAAGGCTGTTTAAAAGAATGTTTAAGGAAAGAAAAGTTTAAGCTGGTGTTTATGTAGAAGGTCATAGAGTAAGATTAAAGATAAAAGCACTTATGAGTTACATATTTTTATGATAAATATCTTATAGATATCCTGAAAACAATTTGAAGTAAATATTGATTTGAAGTAAGATTTCCCTTTTCTGGGATATAAGATTTGATCAACACAATAAAACTACTTTTAACAAGCTTAAATCGCAGTTCATTTTATTATGTTTCTTGGAACTTTCTTGTCAGCTTTGTTTTTAATATATCTGGTTTTTATACTCTTCGCAGAAAGAATGACATATTAATCTTTAGATTTTGGTTTTCTAGAGGAATTTCTTGTCAATTTTAAAATTGTCCATGGCTGGGTTCTTATTTATGTTGCCATATAAATAATATCTAAAATGCAAAACCGACAACACAAGATCCCTTACACAGCTCAGCATCAGCGCACATGTGTAAGATATATAACACCTATAATATACACGTTGCCTTTGCGCATGCTGATCATCCGTTGACGCATGGGTTCAACGTAGGTTCGACGAAGATAATCGTACTAGCTGACGTGAAATGTTATCTTAAATATGCGATCAGAGGCAACCAAGTTGAGATGAGCATCCATACTGAAAAATTTGTCCGATATATATATCTCTCTTCATCTCGCATAATTTACTGTATCTTCGTCCTTGTCTCTTATCGTGGGAGGCTAACATAGACGTAGTAGCTCTCTGCACTATTGCGAAACTGTATTTTTTTCCATTAAAGTTTATTTTTTTATATTCGCCTTGCTCACTTATGTTTGTGCGACAGGAAAGCTGTCATTTATTGAAATAGTTTAAGTTGACAACGTGTTCTCTGGATTTTGTTGTTTTAGGTTTTAGTTATTTTGCGTAGTGTAAGTGTGCATAAAGTTTGCGCTTGTTTATAGTCAATAAAAGGTAATAGCGAAATAGACTATGAGCTGTAGATATTTACAATTTTGTAAATAGGATAAATATGTTATATGTACTTAAAGTCTGTTTTTTTTTAAATTCCGGACCCCGTGTTTAAATATTGGCATTATTGATACTGATAACATACTCACAAAATGAAATAATTTGCCATAATATAATTATTTTCCAGGAGGTAGAATTTTTAATGATAGCATGAAAGAATTTAATTAAATGATTTTCCATTAGGATATATTTCGATGAATTTTCACTTGGTATATCTTTTCTATTTCAATTTGCAAGTTGGTCAGATGAAATGCCAACCCTTAATCTACTGTCCCTAATTTGCGATTTCCCAATAAATAATATTTAACATTACGCGTTTGTTTGATTGAATTAAGTGTAGAAAATTTTAGAATACACAGAAAAAAAGAAAAGCGTTTTAAATTTTGTGGGCAAACGGCAGCGTCAATCTATGGCGCCATGTGATTTACTTTCCATTGAGATAGAGTGAGAATGCGAAGTAGCTATCTTTCTCTCGCATGATTTAATTTCATTGACTTGCGCGTCTTGTCCTGATGGCCAGTAGAGCCACGAAGAAAACGTGGGAGATAACAAAAGTCATGTTGATTCTGGAGGCGAACTAAACTTGTATTTTTTGGGCATATAAACTGTTATTTCCCGGACATAGTCCGTAGAACTCGCATAAACTCTATTTGTTGACCACTCTTACTCCTGCAACTACTACCTTCTTTTTGCGGCAAATTCCATGTTGTCATTCGCAAGGCGAAACGCTGTATCTGTGATAAAAGCTTTTTGCTTATTTCGTTCTGATTCGTTACATGTATAAAAACAATCGTGGTTAGAATTTGGGTTCATTCGTTTCTATTCATTTTGCTTTTATGGGTCGGGCTAACGCAATTGTCTTCTTTAGAGAGGATTATCAGGAGTTTCGTAGGCTTGATTATAGCCTAGAAATTTAAGGGTTGAAATTAAACATAACGGCGTTTCGATAAAGTCAGAATATCAATACTCAAGTATATGAGTAACGCAAGGTAGCTTATTAGGTCCCCTACTCTTCATCATGTTTTCAAATGATATTTGCTTTCTATGTCAATATCACAAAATGTCAAATTATGCCAACTATCTTAATCTTGTTATTACGAGTACTACTAATAATAATAAACTTGTTAGAATCAGAAATAGTAAATATTTTATGTCAAAGTCAAAATCAAAGTCAAAATATAGCTTTATTAGCAAATACAGAAACTGTTGAAAAAGCCATTAATTATAAGAAAAAAGATAGTCTAAAATACTTAACATTACAGAAAGATTAGATTTGTACAAGACCCTGTTTAAAAGTATATTAAGAAACTATATAAACAACTGATAGACATATATATATATATATATATATATATATATATATATGTATATATATAAAGCCGACAAGAAGATCATTTTTTACCACTATATACAAAAGTGTTTCTAAATTGCTCAGTTCTTGGCATTGGTAATATTAACATATAAAGTTGGCGAGTACCGTATTCGTGGGTTTGTCGATCCAGTTCATACCTGAATTTTTGGTGGATTGTCATTTCTAAAATGCAAATATAACACAAAGGTAGCAGTGACTGCCTGATAAATAACGGGCGACATCGATCACGCAATCCCGCTCGACACACATCTAAGACCTTTTGCCCAAATGCCATATCTCAAGTGTGATTCAATCAAGGCAAAATAAGCATCTCTGAAAATAGAGATGCCTAGACTATTAAATATAACTCGCAAAGCATAACAGCCTGATGAAATTTTCGCACCTAAGGTAATTATGTGGCTATGGAACGAAAGACTCTCGACTGTGGCTACGAGATAATCACCTTTTACTTAATACAGAAAGAATGCACATAGTTTCTTTTAAAACTCAGGGTTTAAGACTGATAACTGTAGAAAACATAAACTTCAATAACTCTTAAATTAAATGTATGCAAGATTATAAATTGTTAGCTTTTAATTTACCTGTCGATACAGTAGTCCAAATTAAACAAATCATGTTACGCAATCAGAACATTGACAAAAAATGAAACCAAAAAAACCGTATACTAGGCATATTAGGCGAATGTGTTTTCAATATTAAAATACCTTATACTTTTCTGGGATAGTCCGCAAAACCAAACATGGGGCCAGTAAAAACACTCTTTACCGGTCCCATATTTCGACTTAGACGTAGGCAAATTCCCGGGAAACCAAATGCCAGTGCCAGTAATTAATCAAGTTGCAATGCTCTGCCGTTTCCATGGATGATTTGATGTGCTGTTAGACAATTCGTGTGTTCATGCTTTTTATTTTGTATTAGTATATAATATAGCTCTAATATGGTGCATACGAACGACGAAAAAATATTGTACGTGTAGTATTTTTTCTGGACTCTCCAAATGCCTCACCCGAGTTTCTGTATCTACTCCTCCAGAAAAGTTTCTACCAATTTCCGATATTCTCGATGAAGATCTAAGTTTGTTTGATGGTTTGGTATTACACTCTTGTATAACACTTTTATCTCTGTTACCAATATACACCTTTTTTTATGTTATATTTTATTTGAACTTTTTTCTATCTGTGCACCACATGTACTGTCTTATCATGGACGGTAAATCTGATCAATAGATTTTATATTTTTATACACTGCTGAATACACTATTTGAGTCCTAGTGTAACAGGGGTGTTTTTATGAAGAAAAACTGATTGTAAAAGAAACAAATCATGCAAATATCTTTCAGCTTTTGAACATATTTTGGATTTTTCAATAGTTAGTACACCTTTTGACACGACGAAAACACCGAGCGAACAACCCTTTACGTAAAATATCAATTTACTTAATTTATAAATAACGAAACAATTTATTCGTTTCTTAACAGTTCTAAAATCTCGCAAGAAATCGGACGACTCCTTTTCTCTAAATTGTTGGGATTAATTCGGCACCAAGAACCAGAAACCTAATATCAAAAAGCGTCTCAAAATTCAGGAGCGCAAACGACGTTAAATCTCAGGTCTGTTTGGGGACCGTTTATAAATCCACGAAGAAAACGTGGGAGATAACAAAAGCCATATTGATTCCGGAGGTAAATTACACTTTCATTTTCCAGACATAGTCGGTATTCACCCTAGAGCTTGTATAGACCCTATTTGTTGGCTACCCTTTACACCAACAACTACTACGGCCCATCTTTTTGCGACAAATCCCATGTTGTCAGTCGCAAGGCAAAAGGCTGTTTCTGTGACAAAAGCGTTTTGTTTATTTCGTACACAAACTGGTTTGATACACACATAAAAGCATGAAACAAATATATTTTCGTAGGGAAAAAACGCGCCAAAAAATTAAAAAAAAAATGGTTTGCTTTAGATTCTTAAATTTTAAACTATTTTGTATGATTGGTAGGACCAATGTTCAATACTTGATTTTTCTTCAATTCTTTAGTTGTTTATTTTAATTTAAACTTAAAATTAAAGTAAAGTTAAAGTAACGTAAATTATAAAATAAATATACACGGTGGACCAAAAAAGTGAGTTTTTTGTTTTTTAATAACTTTTTTTTATTCAAAATTATTTAAAATTTGTGGGGAAAATTTACAAAGGTATAGGCTATCGTAAAATAAATTAAATACCAACAAATGAGATTTAATTAGAATATTAGACAGTACCAGTTAATAGAAGAAGGTATTTTAAACAACTCGCAAAAAAACCCTCTTTTTTAATATTTAGGATTTGCCTTTTCTAGACTCAACAAAAAAAACCCCTTTGATACTTTTTGAAATTTCATTCGTTTATGAATTTAGCAATTATGACTAAATGACAATTTTCAGTTGGCCATGAAAACGATCTTATAAAGATAAACAAAAATGTCATACAGGTCGAAAAATGAGTCTAGGCCTAAAGATAAATCTATAAAAATGAGTGAAGCATAAAAACACTATCTGAACAGTATGGTAAACATTTTATTTTAAAGGCACTGCAAAGTAATGTTGTTTAGAATTAAAGGTAATTTTTTTTTAATTTCAAGGGTAAACATGGTCACAGGGCCAATTTATCTTCAATAGTAAAAAAAGAAATAAATTTACTTGTTTAAAAAAATAATAAATTATTATAGACTGCTTAAAAATAAAATGATATTTTGATGAAAAAGAACTCTTTTTATTTATCAAAAAAACACATGAAAACATTATTAACACTAATACTAGCTTACTAAAAGCTTAACGAAAAAATCTTTTAAAAAGTTGTTCAATATGTCCTGTTGTTTAATACATTTTGGTAAACGTCTTTCCATTAAATAATATTGTTTTGGTCAAAAGTTTCCCAGAAACGCACAATTTCGTTTTTTAAAACGTCTACAGAATTTAAGTTTCTGTTTTTGTGCACCGGTGCTTCTAACGTTCCCCATATGGCGTAATCCATAGGCTTGAGGTAAGGACTATTTGGCGGCCATTCATTTGGAGCAATAATTTCTGGACACTGTTGTTTTACGAAATTGATAGTATAATGTGATCTGGTGTGCCGTCTTGCATAAAAATGTAATAATCTTGAAACATTTCGACTTCCGGTAGCATGATCTCAAGAATTTCGTGGCAGTATATCCCACAATCAATTTAGCTCCAGTATCTATAAACATTACATTTGTTTTCCCCAGTTTTGATGCTCCAATAGAGCCCATGATCCCCGGAACGAAGGGTGCTTGTTCAATAAGCAGTCTATCTGCACTAATATTTTCTTTTTTCGCAATATTGTTATTCTGGGAATTTTTCGGTGGTCGCAGGTAAAGTATTTTCTCGTCAGATGTGATCGACACTGTCATTTTTTTTTAATTTCTCTGCAAGCCTATACACCTTTCTAGTCGTGATCGCTTTGATTCTCCCGATATTTTATGCACAAACCTTCATTTGTAACTTTTCAAATTCAGATCTTCCTTGATAATCCATCTTACTGAAGATCTTTTTATATCATATTGTTTTCAATAATCCGGGGACTTTTACTGTTTTCTGGTAAGCTTTTGGTATTTCCTCTTACTATTTCAATGTTTATTTCTGTCCTTACACTGCGTGGCCTCCGACTCCCCTTTAGTTTTTTCCCGCATTTTTTTAACAGTCTTGAGACACTGGCTAACTTCCAATTTCTGTTGGGACATTCACGCACTATTTTTCTTGCACCATAGTGTTTCACCTGCATAGCACTTTTATTAATATTTTATCGTCTATTGTAGGGATTTTTATATTTAAAATTTGACAATTGTCAAGTTCAGATACATAACAACCATTAATTAAAAGACGACACAAATGGTTTTTATGGCGAACTAACTGAAAATAGCAGTGATATTCGGCTAGAAAAAGTGTTTAAAACATTTAGTCATGTCAAAAAATAGCAAAAGGGGTTTTTTGCAGAGCCTAGAAAAGGCTTTGAGTCCTAAATATTTGCAAAAAAATAAGGGTTTATTTTTGCGAGTTGTTTAACTTCTTTTAACATGCCCTGTATAACATTCTAATTAAATATCATCTATTTTGAATTTATTTTACGCTAGCCTATACTTTTGTAAATATTATGCACAAATTTTAAATAAATTTAAACAAAAAAGTTAAAAAAGAAAAATACTCTCACTTTCAATCTATTACATACTGATCTTTACAGTTGATAATATATTTAATTTTATGTTTTCTTAACCTTAATTTACATTCTTAATAAGTGAGTAGGACTGAACCCGCGTATGCGCAGAATCCAAAATGTATACTGACTTACAGTTGGTTCGGAAAAAAATGAATACGATTTTTAGAGCGGTTTTTATTTTTTTACGAAAATGAGCAGTGTATATCTTGTCAAATATTTAATGGTTATGGTGAATGTCAACATGGATGTATGATATGGATCTAAACATTATGAATTTGTAATCATTCATGCATAATAACTTATTACGATATGTAGCTTCTTACGGAAATAGGTATAGTTTTTTTAGATTCATTTATTTAAGTTAACAATACAAATAAGGGAAACAAATTAAATTGCTTAAATTAATATTTGGTCATGTATCCATCAGCATCTATGATTGCTTGCAGTCTTCTATCCATCTGCATGAAACCTGGCAAAAAGTCCTCTCTTACAGACAATTCTTCCCAAACTTCTTGGATAGAATTCCACAACTCTTCAGCATCTCTTGGCATAAAATCTCTTTGATATAGCCGTCTTGTTATGACCCCCCACACATTCTCTATTGGGTTAGCATCTGGGCTATAACTTGGCTATTGTAGCACTTCAATATTGTTGGCCCTAAACCATTGCGTGGCAATATTTGACGTGTGCACAGGACAATTATCCTGCTGATAAATGAAATTATCTTCGGGATATAAAAGTAGCACACTGGGCCGCATCACATTTTCCAGTATATCCACATATGTTTGGCCTACAAATCTTCCGTTAATTCGCCATGCCACACCCATCCCTCTTGATGAAATCCACCCCCAGACGTTAACGCTAAAATGACCCGCAGCTCGAAAATGGTTCACGTAGTTTGGGTCAAATCTTGAGTTATTTGGCCTGTACACTTTAATTTTGCCCTGTTTGCAAGATTGAAAAATCTTTTCGTCACTAAAAATTACACGATCCCAAAAATTTTGGCCGCGGTTCACGTGATTTAAGGCGAACAGAAGACGAGCTTGTCTTTGTTCTACGGTCAGCTCCGTTTTGTTTGCCGCCACTCTGCAGTTTAAAGCAGAATCTTGCAGTCTTTGCCACGTTGTGGTGTTTCGGCCAGGAAATCCAGATAGGATTCGGGCTTCCTTTGCAGTACGGAATGGATTCTCTTCTAAAGCTCCTAAAAGAGCTCGATCTTGATCTGCAGTGCTGATCTTTGGCCTTCCCGAACCCTCCTTCCTTTTTAAAGACTGTTCATCCCTCCACCTTCTACTAATTCTATATACGGTTGCTCTACCAATATTAAAATGTTGGGCAACTACTGTGAGGGACCAACCATCTTC
Organism: Kuschelorhynchus macadamiae; assembly: GCA_030620095.1. NCBI lineage: Eukaryota > Metazoa > Arthropoda > Insecta > Coleoptera > Curculionidae > Kuschelorhynchus > Kuschelorhynchus macadamiae. The sequence continues at coordinate 516,312 of JAUTXW010000186.1, forward strand.
CAACTTGGAAATTATTCGCGCCTTTAGTTCAACAGAAGTATGAGGAGGCATTTTTTAAAAATCTTTAGATTTTTGCATGACAAGTTGTCAAAAAATCTTGACAACAAATAGTCGTAAATATGACTCATTATCCTAACCTGATGTGACATAATTGAAGAACACTGCCCAAACTTATTTAAGTGCTTTTTTGCCGTATTCATTTTTTTCCGAACCAACTGTACAACGTTATATACAACTGTTGTGTCATCTGCAATATTGTGAGGTCCATCATGAAATTTGTATGATGATAAGTACAAATAAATGTAACAATGTTCAATAGATTATTCCATATATAGGTTTAAATTAATTTATATCCATAAATAAGAAAACTAGTTAATATAAACAGATATCCGCACAAGGTTTGTTTTTGAGATACAGGGATTTTAAGATATTATTTTTTTTATACTTTCTTGAAACACCTAGTGTTTATTAAATCAAAATAGTATACACAATACTAAAACTAATTTTTTATAAAGCGCCTAATTGAGTTGTCGAAAAATATACAAGGTGTTTTATTTAACATAGAACGCTTTCACGGTTTTGGCCAATTAAGAAATCATGGTTTCTGGGATCAGACCGTGTCAAATTGGAATTACTATCTTACGTTTCGTCTTCGGTTTTACGAGATATCTTCAGGGATCTTTACTCTACAAGGTCTGAACACTGTATGAGTTTGGAGAGATTCAGGCGGGTTTTTATACCCAGCTTGTTCTCGCCGAACCGTGATCCTGTGTTAAGACTGGTTTCGTATGTTTAAACATTTCAATAGGTTTTCAAATTTTTCCTTTGTAAAATCCTGAAACCCAGGCTAGAACCTTGGTTTCCTTTACATCTATAATATGGTCAGTAGTATGCTAGTGTTCAGCTACAGCAGATTGAACAATTTGTTTCCTTTTAATACATCGTTCATATTTCGTAACTCTAGTTGATATTGGGCGTCCCGTTTCTCCCACATACATTTCTCCACAATACTTATACAATATCTCTAGGGGATCGTCACATCTACTTAAGTGTATTGAATATCGTAGGCATGCTGGACCAACAGTAGTATGTTGGACAAACAGACAGACAAAAATAAAACCAATACTTCGGCGGTCCAACATTCGTACAATCTCCACTACATGTAAGAAAATTGGATAATGCTTGCGATTCCCGAAACTGTACCTTTTCAGACAAAAGGAGTATATAAAATTCCTTGCTCTTGCGGAAAAGTGTATGTGGGACAAACAGGATGCTCAGTATCAAATAGACCTAAGGAACATCAACGATGTAGTAAAAAGAAACAAATTGTTCAATCTAATGTAGCTGAACACAAGCATACTACCGGCTATATTATAAATGTAAAGGAAACCAAGGATCTAGTACCGGTTCCAGGATTTTATAAACAAAAAAAAATGTAGAATCTATTGACATTTTTAAACATAAAAAAACCTCAATAGAGATACGGGTTACGGTCTACATCATACGTGGAAACCGATCTTAACACAGGATCACGGTTCGGCGAGCACAAGTCATGTGGAGAAAAAAATTCCAGTTTGACATGGTCTAATCCCAAGAACCATGATTTCTTTAGTAGTTTAATTTTTCGAGTTGAGGCCCCTAAAACCATCCGAAATTTTTTACTGCAGCGTCACTAACCATTTTTGCAACAAAATCAAAGTCACTATTTTTTACGCTGCGAAAAAAAGCCAATAAGTCAATTTCCTTATTCTATTCTGTAACTTTTTGGTTCCTTGGATTTTTTCGTTAAAATGCACCGTTTAGAAATTAGCAAAATGTCTATTAATATAGTAAGTAAATTTTCTTATTCTGCTCTGTAAGTATTTCATTTTTTAGATTGTTTAAGAAAATATCGATTGAAGCTTTTTGTCATATCGTAGACAAATTATTAGTTATGCATCAAATTAGCTATGCATTTTGTTAAATAGATTTTGAACGGTACCACGACCGAAACACAGTAAGGGATTTGACTTTGTTCTAAAAATTACCGTGGTTGCTAGTAAAGGGTTCGAAAGGGTTAAAAGATAACAACCCAGAAAAAATGACTCCCCGCAGATTTTTCTAAAACTTATTTAGTTGTTTTATTGATATTACTGATAGTATACCGTGTATCATCTGATTTAAAAGTCTCTAGAAATATGAGAGATGTATTAACAAAAATTTAAAATAAAATTAATATTTTAACCAGTGTTTATTTTGAAGACAAAGCGTCCGCCAATCCCTATTTATATAACATTTTACTTCCCCATATAACAATGAATGTGTGTTATTAATCCAGTATATACGCCTATATATAGGGAAGTGTGGGAGGGTAAATAATTTCTTTTTCCAGCGATAACTTGAGAACGGTAAAACCGATTCATATATATATATATATATATATATATATATATATATATATATATATATATATATATATATATATATACATAATTTGTTTTCATTCCGGGTGTGCATCCGTTCACTACTGTCGTTCTGAAAAGAACAGTTTTGATGACGTTTCGCCAAAATCACATTTGGCATTTTCAAAGCTTTCTTTCTCGCATCCGAATAGAGTCTCTAGTGATTGTGATCTTGGTGAAACGTCAGCAAAACTGTTCTTTTCATATATATATATATATATATATATATATATATATATATATATATATATATATATATATATATATATATATATATATATATATATATATATATATATATATATATATATATATATATATATATATAATATATATATATATATATATATATATATATATATATATATATATATATATATATATATATATATATATATATATATATATATATATATATATATATATATATATATATATATATATAAATATATATATGTATATATACTGGGTGGTGCAACCAAGATGGGGTCGACGATTGTGGGCAAACGGAGAGGAATTTGAAAAAAAAAAATTGGGATATGATTGATAGTCAAGAACGCTGTGTTTTAAAATTATACCCATTATACAGGGTGGTCTGAAAAGTTCGTGGTGAACCAACTTGGGTTTTTTTAAATGGGATACCCGGTATATTATTATTTTAGTTGATTCTCCTATTCGTTGCGATCATTTTGATATAAGGTTAGTTGGGTCTACAATTTATACCAAGGGAATGGGACGAGGTTAAAGTGGAAAAAAGGGTTATAGTCCCATTTTTTGAAAACAATTGAAGCAGGTATGGAAAAACCAAATATTCTATAAAATGTATTGTATCTAGGACTACAATAATCGCTTGTAAGTTGTTCAAAATTATTCACTGTTATACAGGGTGGTCAAGTTTTGCAAATTTACCTTGGATTGAATTTTTTTAAATGGAACACTCTGTATATTTTACTTTCATGTTAAAGATAACATTACTAGCTTTCAGAAAATACCATATTTGATACGTTTCTGACCAACGGTTTTTCAGTAAATTAGCTGTGAAATCAAAATTTCTTCATTTTAACACGAATTACTCTGAATTCACGTTGTTAAAATTGACAATTTAATATTAGGAGGCCATGATATCATCATAAATTGAACAAAAGATTGACAGTCCTGTCAAAACAGCAAAGTGTCAGAATATTGTCATCAGTAGATAAATAAATATTGTTCTTTGATGATGCGATGCCGAAATAAAAACAAGATAGAAGCTTTTGCAAGTTTATCATAGAGATTTCAAGAAACAGGAAATGTTGCTTTCAAAAAAACGTAAAGTAATTAATAAACCAGTTACCAATGAAGATAATGCTTTGACAGTATTAATAACAGATCTTTTTTTACAAAAAAAAAATTTAATATAAATCAACAAAAACAATGTAATTAAAACTTATAAAAAATGTTCAACTAAACCACCGTTTTGTTGAAGGCACATTTCGAGTCTATCCATAAATGAAAGTTTCACTTTTCTCAAAGTCAGGTCTGAAATGTAGCGAAAACTGCTTATTCTTTTCAACTCCATATCTTCCACTGTGGTTGGAACCTCTTTATAAACTTCTTCTTTAACATGTCCCCATAAAAAGAAATCTAGTGGCGTTAAATCGGGTGACCTCGCAGGCCACTTAACTGGTCCACCTCGCCCAATCCAATGCTCTCCTTTCCAATTATTGAGAAAATGTCTTACATGCCTATGGTAATGCGGGGGTGCTCCATCATGTTGAATTTCTTAACATTAGAGGTAAGTCTTCGAGCAATACGGGCAACTCATTTCTCAAAAAATTTAAATAGACTTCTCCCGTTAAATGCTCTTTAAAGAAATATGGTCCTATAACATGAGAGCCAATTATACCTCCCCAAACATTAATTGACCATTTATTTTGATAGTCCACCTGACGAATCCAATGTGGATTTTCGGTTGAATAATAGTGCATATTATGTTTGTTAACCAAGCCGTTGCTTTTAAAAGTTGCTTCATCTGAAAACAGCACCCTATCTACAAAACCTGGATTATCCCAAATTGTATTTAAAAACCAAATTGAAAACTCTTGTCGTTGGACGTAATCGCGATCATACAGTTCTTGGTGTAATTCAATGTGGTAGGCATGATATTTATGTTGTTTCAGAATCCGTTTAATACTAGTGCGTTCAATATCAGTAGCTCTCTCAATTTCCCTGGTACTTGTGTGTGGATTTTCTTGCACTGTTAATAACACTGTCAAAGCATTATCTTCATTGGTAACTGGTTTATTAATTACTTTACGTTTCTTAAAAGCCACATTACCTGTTTCTTGAAACCTCTCTAATAAACTTGCAAAAGCTTCAGGTCTTGGTGTTTTTTTCGGCATCGGGATATCGTACCGCATAAACCCTGCTTGCTAGTAAAGGGTTTTTTTGACACTCGCCCAACATAAAAGTCATGTTTATCAACTCTGGAGTACTCAAACTCATTGTTACTTAACAATTTCTCGGCTTATCGTCAAAAAACAATGGTAATTGATGCCAATTCTCTGACACTTTGCGGTTTTGACAAGAATGTCAATCATTCTTTTCATTTATGATTATATCATGGCCTCCTTATATTATAGGTAGTCAATTTAAGCAACGTAAATAATACCGTTTCTGTTAGAATGAGTAAATTTTGGTTTCACGGTTAATTTACTAAAAATCTGTTGGTTAGAAAGATATCAAATAGGGTATTTTCTGAAAGCTGGCGATGTTATCTTTAATATGACAGTAAAATATATGGGGTGTTCCATTTAAAAAAATTCAATCCAAGGTAAATTTGCAAAACTTGACCACCCTGTATAACAGTGAATAATTTTGAACGACTTACAAGCGATTATTGTAATCCTAGATACAATACATTTTATAGAATATTTGGTTTTTCCATACCTGCTTCAATTGTTTTCAAAAAATGGCCGGAGTGTAACCCTTTTTTCCACTTTAACCTCGTCCCATTTCCTTGGTATAAATTTTAGACCCAGCAAACCTCATATCAAAATGATCGCAACGAATAGGAGAATCAACTAAAATAATAATATACCGGGTGTCCCATTTAAAAAAACACAAGTTTGGTTCACCACGAACTTTTCAGACCACCTCTCCGTTTGCCCACAATCGTCCACCCCATCTTGGTTGCACCACCCTGTATATATATCGAGAGCAGTACCTCTTCCTCTAGATATGGCTTATATATATATATATATATATATATATATATATATATATATATATATATATATATATATATATATATATATATATATATATATATATATATATATATATATATATATATATATATATATATATATATATATATATATATATATATATATATATATATATATATATATATATATATATATATATATATATATATATATATATATATATATATATATATATATATATATATATATATATATATATATATATATATATATATATATATATATATATATATATATATATATATATATATATATATATATATATATATATATATATATATATATATATATATATATATATATATATATATATATATATATATATATATATATATATATATATATATATATATATATATATATATATATATATATATATATATATATATATATATATATATATATATATATATTTATATATATATATATATATATATATATACACGAAGCATTTAGCGAAAAGATACTATATACTATTTATATTTAACCATTAATTCTTGACATAAACACTTAACAAATAACAACTAGATATCAACTTGTTTATATGTATTACCTTATATTAAAAGATTTCACTCACAACTAACATCTCCGTGCCTAACTAAAATTGATTCGAAGCTATAAAGATCCTCCGCTTCGAATAACAAAAGGTATATAGAAAAGTAATTTCGTTTTAAACAAGATCTAAATAAAATGAAAATAATCTCTCGCTTCAATGGCGCTTGAAAACAAATATATTTGTAGAAAAAACTGTTTTGTATTTTGTTGGAAAACTATTAAGATAAACTGTAATTATGATCTTCAAACTTCAAAAATAACATGCTTGCATTCAAATTTCAGAAAATATATTAAGAAATATTTACGCCAGGTAATTAATAAACTTTGAATAATAATGGTACTGAAATAAGAAAGATTTTGTGGCAAGTATATTAAATTGTATGCCCACTTTTTTCTTAGACAAAGAGAAAAATCCTAAATATACAAAATGTCTTCAAGGGAAATTATAAATTTAGTCAAAAATGTCACTTTTCTTGTAGCAAAACCGAAACGTTGGCATTAAAAAAAACATTTTTGTATGAAAAAAATGTTTCTTATTTTTAATTATTTTGTATTTGCCTTATCTAAATTAAATATGAAAATAACTTATTTGTCAAACTTGCGTTATCGTTACTGTTAGTTTATTCACATCGTTTCGATCGTATCGCTAGTCGTTATCAATCCCAAACTAAAAGGTAATCTTAAAACTATGTGTGTTAGGTCCGTGTGCAGTGTTACGAGCGATTCTTCCAACGGAATATTTATATATAGGCTTTTCAAGCCAAATCTTATGAATTCCTAATATGTTCTGATCCAAAATTTCTGAAACTTTCTACAAAACTGTTTCAGTTTATAACAAACCTGTTGGCTTATCCTCTAAAAGTTGTATTATCTGTAACAGATATTTCAGAAGTCTGCTCCTTTAGCTCTATCGGTTTTCTGGTTGTATGCTGTGACATACATAACCACAGTTCTTACACAGCAGTGGCGTAGCTACACCCTCTGCTAACCCCGCAACGCAGTGGCCAGCTGATGCCGGTGTTAATGAAGTCCAAGAGAAACTATGAGGTATAATAAGAGCTTATTAGCCAAATACAAGACAAAAGACTTTTCTTTTGCCCTTAGGGCAACTATGGATCCTATTTGTGCGTATAGGGAACCCTTTGTTGAAAGCTACGTAGAGCCCAAAATTTGTAGGTACCTCACTGCATATCCATAAGCACAGTTTTAAATCTAGACTCTCTGGGAACAGCAAATATTAGTTAATATTAGAATTAGGTTCGACCTAATCTTGTTCTACCTCAAAAGAGAATACTCTAGTATGACGTATACTATTTGAATTATTATGAAACGACTCTTCTAATGCAATATTTGTTTATATGCTTTCCATGTCAAAGATTAAAAAAACTGTAAGTAAATTTATAACAAATGAATTTGTAAGATATTTCCGAAGTTGTCTAGTTAGCGAGCTCTTTGAAAGATTCATAATTACCATTCCTTATGTAAGCACAGTCTTAATGCGATTCTTTGAAGTCGCCATTTAACTAGTATTGTTGTATAATATACAATAAATTAAGAAACAAAATTCTATTGGTTCAGGACAAAAAATAAAACCTCTTGATTAAGGTTATTTCAACAAAAATAAGGTTATATGTTAAAAGTTAAAAATGTTACACCAGCAATGCATATTATGATAAAACACATAAAATAAATCTTCGCTCTTAATCCAGTCTCAGTCAACACTTAATTGTAAATATACTATACATAAAATAATATAAACAATATAAGGGTAGGTTCTAACACTAGAACCTGTGGTGGAAGATAGATCAAAATACAAGAGTTCTAACCATACTACACCACAACTTGTTACGTTCTGGTCGCGCGTTTCGCTGACGAAGTTAGCATCATCAACAGATGATATAAACTCTATCATCACACAATTTGAAATAAATCCATTAAGTTGTTTTTCAAACTGAATTTTTAAATATTTTATTAAGCCGCCATTTTGTTCCGCTTTCTTGAATTCGTACCAAACTATTATCAGTTGATTCCAACATAATTCTTGATGTTTTTGGAAAATTTGAGATAAATTGGATAAGGAGTTTTTTAATAATGTTTTTTTTTAACATTTCGGGTAAGTAGTTTTTTAGCTATGCCGCGAGCAGACAAAACGACGGAATTGAGAAAACATGTTTTTCGGCATCTGGGGACCCTGGAACTTAAAGATGTAAGAAAATATCGGAGGGTGATTTATTCACGATTAAAATACTCCCCTTTTACCATGGAAGTAAAAAATACAAGTAAAACCGGACTAACATTTTTTCTGATAAAAGTTCTTATTAGTAATAAAATATAGGGAAAATTATGGCGACACTGTAAGCACTCGATAGATGTGCTCAAAATAATGATTACAGTTTCTATTTGTTTTCTTCAAAATGGTACACCAGCAACAAAATTCCAAAGAGACCAGAACAGTGACCAGTCTAAATAATTTTAAACAAACTTAGAACAATAGTTAGTTACAGAGATGATGCAAATTATTAACGAAAACACTTAGATCTAATTTTAAAAAAATTGGTGCTTAGATGTTGCAGCTACAGGTTACAAAATATTGTGAGAACAATCATCAATGTCACTTCGTAGAACTACATAATAATCCTTTTAACTACTAGGTGGGGACAAGTCCAATAGATAGCTCAACGGATAAGCGTAATTATATTCTTTTTCTTGAGGAAATTTGTTATTCTTTGAGTTCTCCATTTTATTAAACGTAATTTTCACAAACAACAAAATAGGCCCAAATTAACAATAAAATTGCCAAGGTCGCATCATCTCGTCCTGTGCTATGTAATTAAAGAATAAAAACAGTAAAACCTGCCAAATCATCATATCAACTCAAACATCTTACATCATTATAATTGCTTCTTTACGTTCATTAGGAAGACAAAAATAGCATTTACTTATCGTAATTGCGTAATTGTTGTTGGTGTAATTACTTTAACACGTTTTTATCTAAATATGCCACTTAACTTTTTATTATGGTGGTATTGTAAACATGCAATAAGCAAACATGGTATGCATATTGTTTAGACTAAAAATAACTTGTTTAGGTGATTTTTAATTATAGAAGAATACCTAAAATAAATCAATCAAGAGAAATCAAATCAAATCAAAGCAACTACAGTGGAACTTCCCAAACTCGAATCTCTAAGGGACCCTAACGTCGAACTCGAGTTAGAGAAAATTCGAATTACAGAAATTACACTAAATGAAGGCTTTTTAAGTTTATTAGAAAAAACGGTTACATACATATTATAGTATATGTACATGAATATATATAAATTGTATGTATAGGAAAATGCAACAAATAACACGAACAATATGCACATTTGTGTGCATGTAAGTTTGGAGAATATTATTTGGAAAAATCGGTAATTTTTTTTTGTTTAAATACGGACCATTTCTCTTTTTCTATAAAATCTTCTACAACATTTAATGAGCGATGTACTGCATTAGGAACATTTTCTCTTGACGAAGTAAAATATCTTATGGTTTGGATAGCTGAAAACGCTTGGTTAAATGTAGCTTTAACTATCATCATTATCCTCCTCCGAGTCTAAAACCACACAAATATTTTGACATAACGTTGCTAGTTTTTAGCTTAAAGTTACCTTTTTTATTAATAATAATAATATTAATAATAATAATCGTTTATTGTTTACTCAGTACACATTATAATACAATACAGTTTTGTACATACACTTTTTAAAAAGAAATAAACAAAAGGCCAGCAAATTCAGAGTTCTGCACGCAGGCAGACTCTGGTCTTAAACAAAGCGGCCGTAAACTTAATTAAAGTATTTTTAAAGACTAGCTAATACTAAAAACGTAAAAAAAAATGTGACAGACAGAGAGGGGAAGACAAGGAGAGAGAGACAGAGAAAGAAAAAGAGAGAAAGCGAGAGAAAATAGAGGAACAGGAAAGAAGATTTATTGATTTAACAATATTATATGAAAATGACGATTTGAAAAATTCGTGATTACGTCTAGGAATATTAAGGGTTTTTCTACGAATATTCAGATGATGAACATCTGTTCGAAAAGTTACTTTATTATATAGATATGGAGGTGAGTGATATTTAATAATTTTGTAATAAAATATTGTCGAATGCAGACTACGCCGATTATACATGAAAGTTCGTTTAGTTTGTGAGATACTCGATTACGTCCTTTTATTCTAAAGATCAGCCGAATGCAGCAATTTTGAATCTTTTGAATTCTACGTTTGTCAGAATAATCTAGACAGGGGCCATAAACACTATCGCAGTGATTACAATGTGATAGCACTAAATAGTCACACAAAAGTTTTTTTTATATTTTTTTCAAGATATTGTCTATGTGGATAAATTAGTTTTAAAGCAGAATATGCTTTTTTCAAAATAAAAGTCACGTGATCCTTAAAACGCAGTTGGGAGTCGATAACAAGTCCTAAACTTTTTGCTTTTTCATCAATTGGAATTCTGACATTATCTATCTGAAAATTTAGTATGTTACGGAGGTTTGCAGTTAATGTTTTGGATTAAGATTAGGAATAAGATTTTTTAAAACGCTATTTAAAATGTCTTTGTCTCTTGGAAATCTTATTGTTTGCACATCACTTAATATTAACATAATCTTCAAATGAAACATCAGTATGCATTGCAGTTGTGTACGAGATCCAAATTTGTTTTAATTCAGACAGTGTAAGGTCATCTTTTTCATCCCAGCCATAAGTAATCTGTACTAATTTATCTTTAGCAAATCCTGCCTTCCTGAATCAATTGGTGATTGTTTGTTGTTTTACATCAAGATTTCATGTTTCATTTAGATCTCTTATTGCATCAAGTAGCGAGATTGTAGTTGTAGGAGTTTTTTCTTCCGTATGGGCCAAAACTTTCAATATGATTTGTTTTCTGTGATGCTGCTTAGACTTTTTTATGATTGCTTGGTCCATTGGCTGTTAGACAGAGTCACTCATTAGAAGGAAAATATTCCAGTTTAATATTTTTTTAGTTTTGCTTCTACGTCCTTAGGGTGTGCCGGACAGTTGTCAACAAATAATCGACTTTTCCTATTTTGAGCAGCAAACATTTTATCTATCTTTTTGAGCCACTTTTTATAGATTTCACGTGTCTTCCACGCCTTTTTATTGTATTCATACTGTATTTTTCGACTTGGCAATAACGAGCAATTTCAACTTTTCGGATCCACTCATATTATTATATTCTCCTTGCTGTTTTTGCTACCAAAACGTTTTTGATCTTTAAAAGCTAATGTTTTGTTGGGCAAACATTTCCGCATTAAAAACGTCATTTTCGTCGCAATGTCGGACACAAACCGACTAGGGTGTCTTTTTTTAAACTTATCTTACCATCCCACATTAGCTGAAAAATCTTCGCGACCCAAAGTAACGGTAAAATCTTTAGCTTTTTCTCTAATTAAGGTTTCTGAGAGAAGATTTTTATCAGGGGCGGTAGTAACCCATTTAACCAAAAATCCATCAACATCGTTAATAACATACCTTGTAAGATTTAGTTAGATTATAAAACCTTTATTACTCGCAAAAACATTCGAGTTAGAGAATATTTCGAGTTAAGGAAGTTCAAATTAGGAAGGTTTCACTGAATTACAAAGTTTTAGAGAACGAATACAATAAAATATAAAAACAATTCCCACAAATGTATATTAGAAGAAACTTTATAAATCAATTACGTTTACAAGGAGATTAAGTGCTAAGCTGTCATTAAGAAAATCCACAATCGAGTAAAAGTAGTCTACACTAAGATTGTAATCTTTCAGAAAGTTTAGTAATTTATTTTGCAGAACTAATCTTAACTCTGGCATGCATTTTAAAATTAAAAAATGTGTTTTAACAGACATGGCACTTCCTGTATATGGACCCGATGGTTTTAGTGGAACCAATCTGCCAGAAATTTTCATGAAAAAGGATTTTTTGTATGTATATTTGGGTGTCGTCACAGAGAAAAGCAATCCTTAGCTTTTGCATTGTACGATATTAGTAAACATTTTCTGACAAACAGTTTACTTCATAAGTAAAACCATTCTTACGCACAATTATGCGTAAAGAATAATATCGCATATTACCCTTGAACCGCTTAAATCGTAGATTTCTCTGCATCCCGTTACCTTTGTTTTGATTTTGTGACATTTTTTATTGTCTGTATTGACTGGTGATAGTGACATTATTCGAGATTTGAAGTTTAAATTGGTAATAATTATTTTTATTATTTAAAACGCCACCAGATATTTTATAAATAGTTGTAGAAAAATTAGAGCACACAACTTAAATAGTAATTAGCTTATTACAAACTCACTCGAACAGATATTTCCCGTTTGTAATAAGCAACTTACCATTCTCGTTATGTTTCGCTTGTTTCTGTGATACGGGAAATTATGCATGACATATAATGTTGTAACAAGCAAGGCTTTGTTAAATTTTATTTATATTATATTCACAATATGAAATATTAATTTTTTCTTATTGTTTATTTGTGTATATATTTCTGTGTATTTATTAAATAATTTGGATCCGACTTATTATGACTTATGCGTGTATATATTTAATTTTTATTTAGTAATCTTTTTTTACAGCCTTGTAAAATGAATTTTGCTGTTACACAATAAATCACATATTGATTGAATGATTTATTGCTTTATATATGTATAGCACTCTTCTGAAACGCAGTAACATTTCTATGTTATATTAAGGTGGGTATATACTATATACATTGCATACCTAGCATATAAGATGAAGACAAGTACACATTTTCTTTAGTTTGACAGCTCGCAATTTAAAATTTTGCATAATGCAACCCCTTCTACTATAACCTCGCAAGTAGACTAAACTAAACTAACTAAATGTCATGTCAATGTCAATAGCAATCTTGATAAATCTAACTAGTGCTTAAACTGGAAAAAATAAAAACTCGAACTATGTCGGGTCTGATCCATAGTTATCTAAATTTTGTAAAAAAGATAAAATCCACAAACGCTAAAACTACGTATGGTAGATTAAAAAGATCCTGAACAACTTTTTCTCATGTATTTTTTTGATGTCTCTATAACGAAGCGAAATATGGAAAAATAGAACTATTTACAAAGTTGAAGTAGGCGATGTGTTTGATAGAGTATGATATCGTAAAAGATGTATCTACCACTATGCAAAATGTTAAATTGGAAGCTGGACTTGTCTTCATCTATATAAGCAAAGTCCGAGCCAAGCACGAACTAAGTCTGCTTGCTGTTTACCGTGATCATCTCTAGTCCGCTAGCACACACCGCGGGAATACTGAGAGCGATTAGTAATCCGACGGGCTGTTATTGCTCGCGAGCAAAATAGAAAAACCAGAACTAGAGATATAAATGTCTCATGCTATACGATAACCACAACATAACAATAATTATTATAGAAGAAATTTTCTGCAGACAAAACAGACGAAGCCTGTATGAAAAGTATAATAAATTGTTCACTAATGTGCTGAAAATTTAAATCTGCTAATAATTTGATTTTTGACACTGAAATAGCGGCATGTTCTTGATTAACGCGCGTATCGCCCGCTACTCACTATTCGTTGATGCGTCTATTCATTCATTCATCCGCATAGTGTGGAGGGTCCGGTTCTTCCGTTCATCCGACGATTTCGTCTTTTGGGCAGATAGTCAAGTAGGCTTTGACTTTGCTGAACCATTCGTTTATCTATGCGTGAATATTAAATAAAAATTGATAAAAAGGGTAGATGAAATATTCGTCAATTTGTTCGTTCAAATAAACTGATGAGTCGAATCAACGAATCGACCGGAATAGTGAGTACCATGCACTGCTGTGCCGTTATTTACTGGTAAATAGAATTTTTGACTTGAACCTCAATATTTTTACATTACCTCTCTTTTTCCCTTCACTTCCCACCTTGACTCACGCCCCATAGATCACATAACTTATTCTATAGATAGTTTTTGTACCAAGAATAAAGTTTAACATCTTTAATATACATTAACATTTATTTGTAATAACCGAAAAAGCTTTAGAAAATAATAGATTCACTTCAAGTTTCCGGTATCGCTAGTTTTAGATGACCGTTGATAGTTAATACATAAGCCCCAAAACAATGAAACCCGCATGTCAAAGAAATTACGAATTTTCTTAGTAATTTGCCTTTCTTGTTAAATTTTAATAACAAGTTCTGAAAAGATACTAATAAGAATGTTAGGTGCTAAGAAAAGCCTTGTATTTAATATTTGTTGCTTTCCTTTTGAATGCATACCTTTTAAAACCACCCTAAAATATTGCTTCAAATATAGTGAGAACCCCCAATCAAATCAGTTAAATTAGAAAAAATTGCGAACATACACACATCCAGGTCGAAAACTTGGAGTAGAACAAATTAGAGACAAGCTATTTTTCTTTTAATGTGTAGGGAAGAACCTCCTGGTTGACAACTAAAAGTCCCATTCGATTCCATTATGACAAATAAGAGAAAAATGTCCGCTATTTTTTTTTCATTTTTATGCAATAACTTTTATTTGTGCATTAACCAAAAATGTTGTAGATATTTAATTTTTAGAAAGAAACTCACATGTTGGTATCATAATAAATTTTTAGCTCAAAAAATAAAAAAGTTACAAATTTTTAAATTAATTGTACATTAAATACTTCAGTAAATGTAGGAGTTTGTAAAGAGTTACCTTGAAGAAATTAGAGACAAGTTAGTTTTAACTAATACTGGTGCATAGTGTCTTACAGACTAAAAGTCCCATTTGGTAAATAGATTGCAAATAAGACAAAAATGATGGCCATCTTGAATTTTTTCGTTTTTTTTTAATCTCTCAATAAATTGTATTTTTATAAAAAAAGACCTACAGTACTATTTTGTTCAGAAATGAAATTTACAAACTATCTATTATATAGCATAAGTATATTTTTAATTTATTATACCTAAAAACCACTAAAATTTAAAAAATATGGATGAAGAGCTATTATTTACATTAATAATATTATTAACATTTGTGTCTATAAAAACTTAAAGTAAATGATATAATTTCTTATGTTTGCTTAAATAATATTGTTTATATTATGTATCGAAACATTCCGTAGATAGACTAGTCTACATGTTGAGGTATGTAATTATATTAAATATTTGCTTGAATTAATTTAAAGTTAAATATTTTTATTCGGTTGCGAAAAAGACAAAAAAGATTTTTGTTTGTCGATTATTTACCAAGTTAACAATTTTTTTTACTGAAAGTAACTTAAGTGATATATTTTGATTTGTATAAATAAATTTAAGTAACTAGTTACATTTAGGTAAAAAAAAATTACAAAAACTTTGTTATTTCTTCATCTTCGACTTCAAATATAGCATTTATACAAGTAATTCCATAGCATTAGTCACAGTTTGGAGAACACCTAATGCCCAACTTTTTACAAGAACAATTCCGTCCCCACGCACTTTCTTTGCAGTTACAAAAGTCTTGTTTCAATAGATCTGGGGGTGCTATTTCTTCTTTTGTCTTGAAGGGAATTGGGTCACCATTGGGATTTTTTATCCAACCCCATGCTGTAGGATCCACGTGATTACAAAGCCATTCTTGAGTCTTAAAAATTCATAAATAAAATAAACTGTATTATATTAAATACTGTAATAATGTGTTTCATTGATTTACCTGTTAAAATACTCTTAGTAAATGTTGTTCTACAGATTTTTCAATAGGAGGCAACAGGACTAGATTAAATTCACTTGACAGTACCTGTCTTGAAATTATTCTACGATACATGATGTATCGAAGTTCTTTTAGCTTTTTTGACATTATATAATTTTAGTAGAAACTTCATGCCGGCTTTAAAACTATCTGGTTTTAACGTGTTTTTGGTATAAAATGAAGTTAGCGCTTCGAACAATTGATAATTCTGCTTTAAAGTACACAAGCATGCTTTCTTGCTTTTGCCGAAGAGAAACGATGTTGTGTCGCATCCTGAAACTGCATGCAAAAACAAAATTTTGTCTTTAACAGGACCAAGGCAATTTTGTAATTTGGATATATTTGTATATCTATTATTTGTTTCTGCTTTGCCAGAACGAAGCAAATACAAGTTCCTTTGATTGCAATAATGTAGTACCAAAACCTTTATATCAGTATCTTCCGAAACAAGGCTAACAAACTCACGTTTAGAGCATAGCTCTACAACCTGATAAATAGTTACTTCTTTTTTATGAAAACATTTCTTAGGCGGGCAATGATTTTTTCTTGTTTTGGCCAGTCCTTAAAAAATCTTCTTGCGTGCAAGGGATTATGGTATCTAGATTAATAAGATCAACCCCATGACTTTGTTTTGAATGTAAGTTTTGCAGGTGACTTTTAGTTGAAAAATGTGTTTCGTCATATCCATCAAATACGATAATGCAGTTTGTACCATAACAATGTATGGCGTAATTTGTGTATTGTATACATATGTCTTTATAAGTAGCTGATTTTTGCCAGACTAATTTATGTAGAAGTAATCCACCGTCTAAAATATACACAGTGTTCTTAGGCGCGTGCTGTTCTGGTGGCAAGATTTAATCAAATTCTTTTATTAGTTGTGATTTTGTATCATTTCTTAATTGACCATTTTTAAAAATTGAGGGAGGATATGGAGCCAGTTCAAAAGTGAAACATTTTTTTGAGTTCTTCAGGATATTTCTTGGACATACAATTCAGTTAAAAAGCTGCATTGGGTTTATTACCAGTAACTGTGTTGTTTTTTTTTATACAAATTCAATTTACTGACAGATTAACAAAAAACGAAAAAATTCAAGATAGCTGCCATTTTTTCTTATTTGCTATCTATTTACTAAATGAAACTCTTAGTATGTAAGTCACTATGCACCAGTATTAGTTAAAACTAGATTGCCTCTAATTTCTTCAAGGTGACCCCTTATAAACTGCTACATTTACTGTAGTATTTAACGAACAATTATTTTAAAAATCTGTAACTTTTTTTTTTGAGCTATAAATGTTTTTTTGATACAAAAATATGCGTTTCTTTAAGCTCTAAATTATTAGGTATCTACATAATGTTTGATAAATGCACAAATAAAAAAGATGTCGGACGTTTTTTCATATTTGTCATAGTGGAACTTTTAGTATGTTAATCAGGAGGTTCTTCCCTACACATTAAAAGAAAAAGTAGCTTGTCTCTAATAGGTTATTCCATTAAGAGTTGCTAAGTTTAATGTATTATTCTTTGGAAGTCGGTTATTAAACAGGCTATCCTGCACAGTCTTCGTAGCTTTTAATAACATAGAACTGATTAAAATGCAAGTTAGAAAACTCGTTAGAATAGCATTTTGTAAATTGGGTTCGACCTCGGACTTCCGGCTTACTATATTTTGTGACACGGCTCGCTAATGCATTTCATATTATAAAAATAGCAAAACTTGCACCCTAGTATGAAGGATATCTCATTAGCGCTTATATAAATGCATCAGATAAACTTTGGTCTAAGCAAAAACGCAATGGGTTCTTTTTTGTAGAATATGATTTCTGTAGTAAATTCTAGCTTAAAAATGTTATCAAACGAGGTTATAAATGGATTTTAATATTTTAAATACAATTCCAAAACAAATTAAGATAGTACCTAAATATTACCCTCCCGGATGTGCTAAAAGACTACATGTTTGATACCTATAAACTTACTAAATATACAATATACAAATATTAATAAATTGGCATTAACCGTAATTCCTTGGTAATAAATCATTACTTTTATCGAGGAAAGTAAAATATGTCACAATTTGTAATCAATAATTATTAAACGAAAAGGTTTATCACTAAACTTGGCCACCCTCAACTTTAGTGGATAAAACGAAGAATTCATAACCAGGGAACTTCCTTTTCAGTTTTAATTTGACGACTATTAGTAATTTGAAGTACAAAAAGTTCAAATATAAATCGAAATCGGATAAATTCGAAACCAAGAAGTTCGAAAAAAAAACATTGAATTACAGCAAGTTTGATTACAAAGCAATTCAAAACACGTCGGTTACAAGAACTTCAAAAGACAAAGGCAGCAAAGTGTCTTCTAAAAGCTGGAGCAGCAGGAAATATATTTTGTTTGGAAGTTAATAATTGCTTCATGGCAACCGAGATTCGATATATTGAGTAGTTAATTTTTAATTAATTCGAAAAACCAAAATCAAATATATAATCCTACACTTAAAGACATTAAAAAAAGTAAACGATAAGAAAACCAGTTTTTCCTAGAGATAAACCCAAAGTAGTAATGAAACAAAAACAACACAACGCAAAAATAACTGACCAGAATTTCCATATGATTATTGTCTAGTTTTCATGACAGCCAACGTTTCTTAATTGCGGATTCTTTTTGATTAAACTAAATAATTTTTAAACAGGTAACTTTTTGGGTTGTCTTTGGGAACCATTTACAGGTTTTCTTTTGTCTTTGACTTTATAGTTGTTCGAATTAACTTATTGTCATTTAAACTTTATTTTTTAAAATAATAGTGAACCGAATATTATGCCAAAATTTCGAAATTTTTGTTGTTCGAATTATAATTTTTTGTTCATTCGAAATATGTTTTTCGAAAATCATATTTCGAAATGACTGATTTCAACATTAAGAATTAAATACACGTATACCATAGAAAAAATACTAGCAATTAAGATATTATATTATTATATATTATTCGTATATCCGGGTGTCAACGAATCTATTAGACAGGCAATAACTTTTAAAATATTTGATGTATCAAAACGAAAATTGGTATAGGTAAATGGTGCACAAAGGGGAGAGTTTTCGCACATGTTTCACTTTCCGGTCACTTCTGGTTTCACCGGAAATGACTCCAGTTTCGACTTTTTAAATGGAACACTCTGTATATTTTTACACTTTTGCTTTTCTGAGACAATTCTGAATCAGAATGTGACATTTAAAAAAATTTAACGCGTATGAATGAGGAAATGAAGATTAACGTTATTGCTATGGTTGAAGTTGATAAAACTGTTTCTTTAAGAAAAATTAATCACGAACTGGGTTTAAGTCATGAATCAGCTAGAAAAATACTAAAGAAATACAGAAATCGACCTTTATGTACCAGTTACACCAACATCCGTATCCTCACGATGGCGATAGGCGGGTATTGTTTTGTGATTGGTTGCTCCAAAATTGTAGAATTTTATCAACTTTATCTTATTTTTTGACGAATCCAGATTTACTAATAATGGTATGTTTAGCAATCAAAACACTTGTTACTAGGTCCAACAAAATCAACATGAAATGAGACTAGGAAATTTTCAAGAAAGGTTTGATGTCAATATCTGGGCTAGTGTCGATGGTAACAGAATAATTGGGCCAATTTTATTTCAAGGCCAATTAACAAAGGTTAGGTACTTAGGCTTTCTCCAAAATGAAATTGAGCAACATCTTAATGATCTACCTTTAGAAGTTTTACTGCGAATTTACTTCCAGCAAGATGGAGCACCGCCACACAATACCAGAGAAGTTCTTAATTATTTAGTTGAACATTTTAATAAAAAAGTTATTGCAACCACTGGCCCAATATGGTGGCCCGCCCGTTCACGGAATCTCACTGTTCTCGATTTCTTTATTAGGGGATATGTTAAAGAAAGAGTCTATGTAACAGCTCCAGCCACTTTTGAAATCTTAGAAGAAAGGATTGTACATATATTTAGAAGTATTACGCCTCAAATGCTGCACAACGTGTTGAGAGACGCAATTGAATGAGCGGAAATGTGTCGCGAACAAGGAGGAATGCACTTTGGACAACTATAGCGAACTCGAATATTGTGCTTTTACATTTTACAGCGTTATTGAAGATAGTTGAAGTTATATTTTTGTTTAATACTCTGAACTATTTGTTAGCCAAAGATACAGATTTGCACGCCTAAATTTGTTGACGATATCTGAAGAGAGGCAGTAGAAACCTGAATAAAAAATGCTGTTCCGAGCGTTAGGCGCATAAGCGTGCATTCTTTTCATCAACAGAGATAGGCTGGGCAGACTTTACGTGACATGACGCATAGATAGATCCAACGTAAGTAATCTTGATCAACCAACTATTAAAAATCCTACTTATTATCCAGCATGGATATCCTTGACACACTTGATAAATGTAAATAATTGATTATCGAATATCTTTCTTTGTAATATTTAATTTTGAAGCTTATTTTTAATCCAATCACAAAAAAGTTAGTACCGTTGCTTGAGGGCACTTTGCGTACCCCTTTTTTTGGTTTAGTTTAAAAAAAAAACAGTAATGTCAATTGTTTCGATATATTACTATAAAAATTCCATGGGGTGTGGATTTTAATAGCGACAACTCATAAATAACTGTACACCTTTCTTGATTAATGAAAGGAATTTTTGCGATAGAAGTTAAGTTAGGTTAGGTTTCCTTTTAACGAGGAAGGTCAAGGGAATACTTTTTATTCTTTGGAATAAAACGAAATCTAGTCCAAATAAGGGTTTTTGTTTAAAAAAATAATTGGGAAAAATAATTATGTTTTTTGTTGACTTTATTTTTTTACATGTTAGCTTAAAATTTAAGTCATTTGTCAATCTAGAGTTATATTAAGTTTTGTTTTTCTACTTCCATTGATTTTTTTAATATGTCATTTTATGGTTATTAAAACGTTACAGAGTAGATGTTAAAAAACACTTTTAAACTGGTTTCTGATGCAGACCAGACTTTTTTTAATTAATGAAATTTAACATTAAATTATACGAGTCATACAAAAAAAATGGCTCAGAAGTAACCTGATTGATTTTACTTAAGAGCGGTCAAATGATAAAGGGGATAATCATATATAACGTAGCACAGTCAGTACTGCAACTGTGTGTCTAAACATGAAAAAGGTAAATGCGGTTACTCTATTCCGTCACGATTACTTAGCCTCTACCGGGACAAAATACTCATTGTTCTCAGAAGATGGGGAATTTCAAAAAGAAGGATGTGAGTCAACTAGGTTTGGTGAAAACGAAAAGCTTACTTACCTATTTTCTAGGCAGTCTCTCTGCTTAGTATTAAAATATCTACAGTTACTACTACTATAACTGCATATAGCATTCGACCCAGATCAATTAAGATAAATTGAATTGTTTTTCGAATTTATTTGAATGTTTTTTAAATGGTAATTTTCAGTGACATTTAACTAAATGTTCAGCTAAATTTATATTATTTTAAAATTTGGTTTTATACATGAAACTTAAGTGAAAACTAAAAGTAAACTAAAATTGCTGAATAATACCGATAAAATTAAAAACATTAGTATTCTTCAAAACTGTTAGTCTATATTTATTTTTCACTTAACTTTGATGTTTATATAACTTGTAAAAACTTACATTAACGTATCAAAAAGAAACTCATTGAGGTACTTGTTCTTTTTGGCCCTGATAATAACATTGATCAGTGTCCACACGTAGGCATTTTATTTAAATATTTAATAAAATTGTCCAAAAAAGCTGCTTAAATCTTTCCTATGAATTACATTGTTTACATGAACTACCAAAATTGTAATGAATTATGTTAAGGAATACGGTAGATAACATAAAATGCGACTTAAGAGTAAATAAATCCACATTTTCTCTGTGGTATGTGATACTGGCAAACCTTGATCGTACCCTGAAAATCGTATTTTATATTTTATTCTCCGATTAGCGATTATTCGGTAAAATTTGCGTCGTTTTGGAAACAA
The DNA here is from genome assembly GCA_030620095.1 of Kuschelorhynchus macadamiae. NCBI lineage: Eukaryota > Metazoa > Arthropoda > Insecta > Coleoptera > Curculionidae > Kuschelorhynchus > Kuschelorhynchus macadamiae. The sequence continues at coordinate 538,327 of JAUTXW010000186.1, forward strand.
TAGCAGTTTGTTTGCTCACTACACAAGTAGAGTAATTTTTGTTTATTTTTAAGAACAATGTGTTTCGACATTTATTGAACGTATGGTAATATATTAAGCAAAGACGAACGTTAATAGCACATGTTTTACATATTTTTGCATAGCGCCGACGTAAAAGTAAAAATTATAAATATTTATATGTGCGAAATTAAACACCATTTCATTGTATATTTTAATTTAAATTCATTAACACTATCCCATAATTTGCTTTGATTTCAGCGACAAATAATTTTAACTAGTAGCTTTGTTTGATTGTATATATATTTGTTTTAGAGTAACTTAAGTATTATATTAGATTTTTTTAATTTTAGATCTCATAGACGCACTTAAAATTGAATGCTCTGACTTACATTGCCACTAAATTCCACGGAATTGTAATTGACAAGTTTAGTTTAATATTTCAAAGAAAATAAATTCTGGCGCCCACTGAATGTTTGGAAAAATAAACAAAAAGCTTTTAAAGTTGTTAAAAAATTTGCGACATTCCAACGGCATTTTTTAATATAATTTTAAAAGTGAGAAATGCAAGGGGATTTTGTGTCCTTTTGAAATAGCTTGGCTTATTAGTACATTAATTCAAAAGGCGGACGTCATTTTTTGCATGTGTTGTATATTTTAATCAATTTGCTTTAGAAAAGGGTATGCAATTTTGGAGAAGCGCAAAAAAACTAAATTTGACACAAAATAAAAAAAGTGAATTGCCCGGTAGTTTATGTAGTGCAGAAAATATTAATAACTACTTTGCTAGATGTATTAGTTCTCAAAACAGCACTTCAATAGAAAAAATTGAATTTTATAAGTCTAATAAACACAAAAACATAACTAGTGAATTAAATTTTAGATTAATTGATGAAGAGACTGTATATAAAATTCTTAATAATATTGATACAAATGTTGTTGGAGAAGACGAACTATCTATTAGAGACCTTAACATGTGTTTACCCTTCTGTATGGGGCCATTAATAAATATTTTAAATAGCTTCATTTTGGAAAACTTTTTTCCAAATGAATGGAAAAAGGCAATAATTATTCCTTTACCCAAGATATCTAACCCGAATAGAATTGAAGATTTAAGGCCAATAAGCATCTTGCCAACAATTTCAAAGATTTTAGAAAGGCACATTTCTCATCAGATTGACGAATTTGTCCATTCTTTTCAAGTTATACCAAGTTGTCAATCAGGTTTTCGTAGAAACTATAGTACTACAACCAGCTTAGTTAGCATTATAAATAATATTCGGTCCAGTGAAGAGCACAAACAAACAACCTGTATGGCCCTTCTGGATTTTAGCAAAGCGTTTGATACCATTAGCCATAGTATGCTTTTGGCTAAACTACAGTATTTTGGTTTTTCAAAAAATTCAGTTGCTTTTATAAATTCTTATTTAAAATATCGTTCACATTGCGTTTTAATTAAAAAAAATGAGTTAAATATAAAATCAAGTTATCTACCTTTAGCAAGTGGAGTGCCACAAGGATCTATATTGGGCCACTTGTTATTTTCAATCTAAGTGGCTGATATGGAATCCTGTGTAAAGTATTCCAAACTGCAACAATATGCAGACGATTCGCAAATATATATGCCTATTTGTAATTCCACATTAGCGGTATCGCAAGAATTTTTCAATGAAGATATGAAAAACATAAGTGAATTTGCAAAAAATAATAATTTACAACTAAATGCATCAAAGTCATCTGTTGTTTTTTTTGGAAGTAACAAAAGCTTAATTAATAACATGTTAAATAATTTTATAGTCAAAGTAAACAATATCACTCTTCCCGTAGTAACTGAAGCAAAAAATGTAGGTATAGTTCTAGACTCAAATCTTAGTTTTCAAACTCATGTTCAAAATAAACTTAAAATTTCATATATGCGCTTAAAAAAATATATACATTAAAAAAAAACTTACCTCCAAGCACAAAGTATTATCTTTGCAATACCCTCATTTTGCCATTGTTAGACTATGGAGATGTAGTTTATTCAGATTCATTATCCTATGAAGCTTCTTGGAAGATACAAAAATTACAGAATAGTTGCATGCGATTTTCTTATAATATACCTTTCAGGAACCATATTATTCCTTATTTGAATGAAAACTCTATTTTAAACATGGAAAATCGCAGAAAATTTCATATATATGTATTTATCTATAAAATCTTAAAAACTGGTAAACCGCCTTACTTAAAAGATTTATTTATTACTTTCGCACATTCCCACAGTACAAGAAATGCTAACTGTTTTAGAGTACCTCAGAACACAACAGCAAAATTTCAAAAGTCTTTCTCTTTCTCAGCTGTTCAAATGTGGAATAATCTACCAAATAATGTAAAAGAATTTTCTCTACAAAATTTTTCTAAATATATAAAAAGTCTTCTATTAAATCAACAAGCCACCTAGTACAAAAAAAAATATCGCTCGTGTTACCCTTGATCTAATCCTAACTTAATTTTATATGTAAAATCTGAACTCATTCTGCCCCTGGTGTTTGGGCTGGTTATACTCTTTTACGGGCTGTACCACACAAGCATTGTGCTTGTGCTATCGGTTTTAAAATCGCGGTATAGTTCGCTTTACCTCATTAATTATAAGTTTAATATATGTATTACTATAATTATTGTAATATGATGGTAATAAAGGATTATTGTATTGTATTGTATTGTATTGTATTTCCACTTTTTTAAAGCGATAGAGGGGGACGCTAACTTTATAGTAGGAGAGCTGTTAAACATTTTTGGATAGGCGTTTAAAGCATCGTGAAAATGTGTGTATCATTTCTTTAACAATATCTGTGTGTGTGTCCAAAGAAATATGCGACAACATTCATTTTTCGGAATATGTTATTTTTGATATAGATCTTTGCGCTTGAAGAAATAATAGATTTGATAGATTAGGTTTTAGATCAGATATAATGTTCAAAAAACACCAACAAATAAATTTCAAAAAATAACATTTTTGTGACGGCAGTTTTAAAGGTCACAAAAGTTGTAAATTTTAGCCAAGTAAAGTTTTTTCACATTAGTTTTAGTTATGGAGATTTTTAAGCTAAAACAGCTAAAAAATACAGTATAATTAATATGTTAAGTCCATAACACTAGAACCTGTGGTGGAAGATAGATTCGCTAACCAAGTTAGCACCATCAGCAGATGATATAAACTAAACTAACTTATCCTAACCGAGACTATATATACGTAAACATTGTTCTCCTTTTCGTACGTAAAATTAATGGAAGAATATTTATTGTTTCGAAAAAAGTGTCCAAATTTTCTATTTTAGTATCAAAAATAGCAAATATATTGTCTACATATCTACTATCTATACCGCACCTTTGGGAAATACATGAGTTCTTTTTGGAATTGGTTTTCTAATCTGCCCAACAACTGCTAAACAAATTTGCAAGGAACGGAGATAAGCAATTACCCATCGCAGTTCCCTCAGTTGTTTATAATATTTATTGTTGAACTGAAAAAAATTTTGATTCATGGTGAAATTTTAATATCCTTTGATGTAAGCTCATTGTTTCCTATTGAACCCATACCACTAGCTATTTTTTTCAGTTCAACAATAAATATTATAAACAACTTGAGGGAACTGCGATGGGCAATTGCTTATCTCCGTTCCTTGCAAATTTGTTTATGGGGTGATTAGAAACCCAATTCAAAAAAAGAACTCAAGTATTTCCCAAGGGTGTGGTATAGATACGTAGACGATATATTTGCTATTTTTGATACTAAAACAAAAATCTGGACACTTTCTTAGAAACATTAAACAATAAATATCCTTCCATTAATTTTCCGTACGAAAAGGAGAACAATAGGCAATTACCTTTTCTCGACACCTTAGTTATTAGAAATAACGATAAATTAGAATTTGATATTTATAGCAAATTTACTAATACTGATAGGTATATAACATCCGACTCATTTCATTGCCGTCAACACAAAATGGCAGCATTTCATGTCAGGAACGTTTTAACAATGAAATGAATCGGATTAAAAATATAGCTAAAAGTGATGGATATAATGAAAATTTTGTACATAAATTAGTAAATAGAGATAGAGCATAAGAAAATGTTAAAAGATGCCACTACTCTTCAAGCACCTGAGGCTCCCAATAAGTTCGTATTAATCCCATATGATACCAGATATACGAGAGGTCTAGAAAAAGTATTTAAAAACGTAGGTTTTAGAGTGGCATACAAAACGGAGAACAGTTTGAAAAATCTCATTAGAAACCCTAAAGACAAAGTCGACTTGAAGGAGAGGAGAGGTATCTATGAAATTAGCTGTAATGACTGCAATCTAAATATATTGGGCAAACTAAACTCTCCATAAACATTCGTTTTAAAAACACATGGCACATTTAAGATACGAAAGAACAGAAAAGTCAAGCGTTGCCCAACATGCTTTGGAAAACAATCACCAAATAGAAATAAATAATATTAAGTTAATTAAAAACGTATCTAATAATAGATTATTGGATACATTTAAGAGTATAGAGATAGCTAAATGCGGTAAAAAGCACTAAATAAAGACAGAGGGTCTATTCCCTATAGTCCTCTCTATTGCTTACTTTACAACAGTGCAGTCGGGTGCAACCATTTAGGTTGGATAAGGATAAGTTATTTTAGTTTATATAATCTGCTGATGATCCTAACTTGGTTAGCGAAACGCGCGTCCAGAACGTAACAAGTTGTGGTGTAGTGTGGTTAGGTTAAGTTAAGTCTTGTATGTTGATAATTAATACGAAAAAAGTTTTAGTAACATTTTTTTGTGAACTTTAATACTGTTATTACAAAAATTTCATTTTATGAAATTAACTTTTATATTTTTTTTGAAAAACCTGTATTTCTGATCTCAAGTTTAATACAGTGAAAATTATTAGGCACCAACTTTTATTAAGAATAAAATTTTCTGAGAAATTAATAATAAAAAAGTTTCCCATTTCTTGCACAGTTCTTTAGACACATTATACACATTACTTCTGTGAAGAGGGCTTCTAAACTTCCATTGAAAAATGCATATGAAATTATTCGGCTCGCATTACATTTATCAGGGATCTATCTAGGGGAAAAAGTACGATAAGGATTTGAAAATGATACTTTTCATGTAAATGTATTACTTTCGTGTGGGTTGGCTTTTTAGGGCAAGGTTTAGAAAAAACCCCAGAAGCAATGCCTATATACGTCACCGGGTTGGTTAAGCCCCAAAACCCTTCAGTCAGGTTTTTAATTATGTTTTCAGAGGTTACTATAGAAATAATATACAAATTTTCACTTAAATACCTTCTCAAAAATGCTTAACAGCTCTTGGACTAATAGTGTTAATATTTAGCTGGGTAGTATCAAAAAAATTGTGCTATTTTTCCTCCAAGCACCAGTAGTAAATTTCCAATGTATGTAAAAAGTTTAGCCCTCAGTCAAATTTAAAAAGTTACTATTTCGCGTTAACGAACATCATCAGACTTAAAAGAACTAAAACAAAATACAAATAAATAAAAAATAACTTTACCATGAACCAATACTTACACATCTCACAAAATACATAAATAAGAAAAGTCAACGTAAATTCGCGATCGAGATAGCGAGGCAATGAAAAAGAGATCGTCATATAGAATGAATCTGAGAGGCTGTCGTAAAGGACAACGACAGTCCTATATAACTAATAAAAAAAAAGAAGACAAATATGGGATAAATGACAGAGATTGCAAGTTATGCAAAATAAGGATACTGTAGTTGTTCTTTCAAATATTATTAAAAATTTAATAGAGCTGAAAACTGAACGCTTGTTAACGTAAGTAAGGATGGGCCTCTATTTAGTTTTTGTTATTTCCATCTTTTCCAGTAGATCTAACTCCTTACTTTTATCATGGTATAATAAAATATATACAATACTCTTATTCATGACTTATATCTCATTTTCAGACTACAAAGTTTTGTGGACAACAGTGAATTCGTAGGCTCCGTATCCTGCTTCTTTTTCTGGAAAAGATTGTATGGGGTTTTCAGCCGTGGTATCATTTTCATCAAGTGAATTGCGTATGGTTAGTCAAAATAAACCTGGGTAGAAATACTTCTCGGAAAAGCATTTTACAAATGGGCTCAGTCCATTGACAGGTTCGAGATTTTTAACATCCTATGTGTAGTTCTGTACTAGCAGGACTAAAGTGTACTATAGTTGTTAGGACCATCACAGTTAGATAAACATTCAGTGAAGATCAACAGAAAAACTATATTATGTATATTGAACTATTTCGAAAATCAACTAAAAATCTCAGAAAGTTCGGCCTGGGACACTTTAGTTTTTAACATTAATTTTGTAAACGATTTCTCAGGTCGCTATTTTATACCGACATACTGTATCTGTACAAAAATCTTATTATTTCGTTTGAACGTTACACTTTTTTTTATAAAAAAATTGTCAAATTGGAAAGTAGTTTTTTAGCTATAACGTGAACAGGTAGAGATAGAGAGGTAGAGACGAATAAACGGAATTTGTGTACAAAACTATAAACAAAACCACAGAGGTACCAGGGGTAACTGATATTTTGTATACTTAGGTAGGTATATACTATAATATATAACTAAATTTGACAACATGATAGTTGAAAAATAATTAGAATTCTCCTTAAGCAATTTAAAATCAGACATTTAAATAGTTTGTTTATACAGTCCTCCTAACTCAAATGTTTAAGATTTTTTGATAAGTTTGGAGGCTCTTGGTTCAACTTACACTATCTAAATTAATAGTAGCAGGAGATTTTAATATCAATGTTGCGGACTGTGATTCAGCAACTTAAAAATTTGCTGGTTTCTTTTAATTTGAAAATGCTTGTTGATAAACCACCTCGTTTAACTAATCATTTATCAAGCATTATAAAATATATTTGCACTAATTTTAACAATGACACAGAGAGAAATCTTAACATTGATGTAATTACTGCAGGTCTTTTGGATCATGAGGCGGTTAGAGCCAATTTCAATTTACTTTTAGGATACATAATCCAGAGTATCGATACGGTAGAATAAATAGTACTAAAAATTTTACAAACTTTAAACATTTGGCACACAGAGTATTTTGGTATCTAATGATCCTCTGGAAAGTTCATGAGATTCTCGTAAAACTACTTAATAAAAATTTCCTTTGCGAATAATTAAAACAAAAAATAAATAAACCTGTCTTAATTGAGGAACAATAAACTCCTCAAAAAATATGCCAAGTTTACATATAATTCGAAAATTTACTTATTATGAATATTTTATACACTATTTCAATAGATATAGAAATGTTTTTCACCAGGTAAATTTTTCGGCAGGTAATGAAATTGGCCAAAGAGTTATTTTATAAGAATCGAATTAACAATGCAAAAGGAAAACTGGAGTATTGTAAATGATCTTCGGGGAAAAAATAATGTTTTATGTGATAAATCATCATTCGATCCTAGTATTTTATTGTTCTGTGGCCAATAGGCTCAAAATAAATCTGATAGAAAAAACCGGATCATATGAGCTATTTAAATAGGATTAGTTTGGTTCATCAAACTTTTTTCTAACTTATGTTGATGGTTATGAATTAAGGAGTGGATTTAAGCAAATAAAGAAATACAAACTCCTCTGGATTTGATAATACATCTGTCGGAATTTTTGAAATCCTTCCCTACGGTTCATTAAACGTGCTAGCGAAAGCAATTAACCATCCCTTTTGTGAACGAAATTTTCCTTCTTTTTTGAAGACTGCAGAGGTTATACCTATATTCAAAGGGGAGGATCCTGAGGATCCTTCAAATTTTCGCCGTCTTTTCTTACTTACAACACTACACTTTACAACAGTAAAGTTTTTGAAAGACTCGTTAAGGTCAGAGTGCTTTCTTTTCTGGACAGATATAAAATTGTAATAAAAGTGTAAGTTTGGTTTTCAAAGGGGTAAGTCGACTGGCGATGCTGTCTAGTCTTTCCATGAGAATCCTTACGTGGGTTTGAATGAAGACCAGCTAACTGCTGCTGTTTTTTGTGACTTTTCTAAAGCGTTTGATTGTGTCAATCATAGATTACTTAGTTATAAAAAAGAAGCTAGTTTGTTAGGACTCCAAAAGAAAGATCAAATATGCTACATATCAGTGATGGTGTTCATCAAGGCTCTGTACTAGGCCTAATCCTGTTTTTGTTGTGCCTTAATGATCTGCACTTTTTGGACATTCGGGTGATTTATACTATTTTTGCAGATGATACAACTTATCTCCTGAGGGGAGCTGATCACAACGCGGTAATGAATACGATTTGTAATGATTTTGAGAGGGTGAGCCTCTAATTACTTAAGTTTTAACAGTGATAAATGATCCATTCTTACCTTCAAGTTTACATTGAATAACTTAAATCTAAATAGCATTCAACTAAAAACCAATCTGTCATAAAATTTTTGGTTATTCATATTGATAATGAATTAAAATTCTATTGGATATGGATCACTTTTTGGGGATTTTGTAACCACCAATTGCTAAATTCTATCTTTGTTCTCCAAAAAAGATCACTGCGCTACATATGTAAAGCAAAGTTTAGGGAACACTGTAAACTTCTTTTTATACGGGAAAAAATTTTGACTGTCATTTCTCTTTTTAACTTAGAGACTTGTTGCTTGATGCACAAAACATTTAGGAATTTTTTTAAGTATATTGCTTATACTACCCGAAACAATAGCAGCGTTCCTCTCCCAATACCCAAATTTGCCTTAACTAAAAACTCATTTATTTATGAAAGTGTTAAGATTTACAATCACTTACTCATGAACCTGAAATTAAATACTGTTGAAAATTCATCTAGATGGAGTCTCAAAAACATTCTTAAGCTAAAGCTATACTAGAACCTGCAGGAATTTTATGATAACCCTGTATGATAGTAGTTATAATATTTTAAGTTTTAAATATTTGTGACTCACATTTGTTTTCTTTTTTATTTTCTTTTTTTTTTAATTATTTATATTACAGACTCACATTTGTTATTATTATATATATTTTATTTGTATATTTTTTAAGCCTTCCAATGCATAGTTCACTTTTTTTTTAACATGTGTAAGTTATTCCATATGGTATTATCGAACATTTCTATTTTTAAGGTTGCTTTGTCAATGAGATATGTTTCTCTTACTTATTTTGTTTGTTTGAATTAAACATGTTTTTCGGCATCTAGGGACCCTGAAACGTGAAGATCTGAGAAAATCTCGTAGTGCGATTTATTTTACGAGAAAAATATATGCCTCGTACGGGATTTAAGCTTGACTGAAATAATTAAGACATCATAAAAATATATCAGGATTACTTCACGTTTGTTAACAAAAAATATTTAATATTCTTGCATTTTCCTCGACGAAATATGAATTGTAGATACGGACTGCAACAAGTAATTTCCCATTTCCGTCCAGATTTCTCGAAACATTTCAAATTTAATTTTCTGCCAGAGCAATTTCTTATTAAAGTCTCTGCATTCATAAACGATCGATATTAAAATCTTAACTCGACCGTCGGAATGCTTTCTACTTATTTCTACGATGCAATAATGGAACAGAAATAAATTAGAAAGTAAAAAGTAATTAATTTAATAATAAACATAATTTTAACTACAAAACGCAAATTACGGATAAAATTTTATCAACATTTTGTAATAACGAATGCTGTTAAAATTATATATTTTAGAAATGCGAGAAGTGGGAAACGAATGCTATATTTTAAAGCTTTTGAGGAATATGGTAGTATTTTATTCCATCTTGAAACTTTAATTTATGAAGTCGGCGTCCAGCTAATACATATTTACTAAGGATATTACAAAAAGACATTTGTGTCTTAATGCCGAACACCTCGTCGGTAATGCCTATTTACTGTTTTTATTAGCGTGACCGTCGACTTTACAAAGTCAAATCTCCAAGATCGAATAAAATATTATATTTTATTTAGTAGTGTTTTTAAGTCGGTTTTTTTTATAAACATTTTCATTTCACTCTTCTAGATTTTATGTATAAAAATTTTTGGGTAAATGAGGGTGATATGGTGAACAAAAAAAGTAGTCCGTGTAGAAGACAAGATATTGTCCATTTAAGCAAAATAAAACACTTTTCTTTCACAAAATATATAGGCAGCAACTAAACAGTGTTATATTCTCCTTAAGATGTTACAAAGGTTTGAAAAAAAAAACAATATTTATTTTCAAGAAATTCACCATTTCACCCACGCGTAGGGGTGAAATGGCGAATCACTGTGGGTGAAATGGTGACTTATTTTTTCTGCTTTTTACAGGATATATCACACATGGACTCACATTTGGAATAGTTTTCGTGTAGCCAAAGTTCGCCGACAATACATTTGATCCAATCAACGTCCTTTTTAGTGAAACTGTACATTTCACCGCACCCTACACAACAGCACTCTTTATCGTACATGTCATCATCGTCTTGGAAGTGGATATCCCGCGATGAGTCGGATTCGGTGGCAGTGGTAGACGCTTTTCGTTTCTTAGGCTGCTTTTTTTGGTATTCCCTTTAGTAGTGGTTATGGTTTTTTCTTTGGTCTGCATTTTAGCATTTGCTCCACTCTTTACTGAATAATTTTTTATTTTTTATTTTTTTGTTTCGTAGGTTGACGATGTTTGATGGAGAATTCAAAATCTCAGCTAAAGCTCTACAGTTCTTCCTTGCAGATGTAACTTTATCTAGGATAGGTATTGGTGAAATATGGTCCAAGAGTTTCCCAGGGGTAATTTGAGATTCTTCTGTTGCCACTGTTGAAGACAAATTTATTGCTTCTGATGAGGAATGCATGCTTTCTTGTGGATTTTCCGCTTTTTGCAAACAGTGCAGTTTTTGTAAGTAGTTTTCCGAACACTAATCTTTTCTATTTGGATTAATTTTAATGTATGAATTGCAAGCATTGTAATAATAGGATTTTAGAAATTTAAAAAATGCTCTGTCTAGTGGCTGCAAATAATGGATTGTGTGGCTTGTAGGCAAAGCAAAACTATGGTATTTTCCTCTGCAAACTCTAATGTATCCACACTGCAACAATGAGAGCTATGTCCATCCAAAATAAGCACGACTGTCTCCTCAGGCTTCCTTAGTGCAAAATGGTTCTTTAACCACAGAAAGAAAATGTCAATTGTTACGTACGCCGACTTTTGTGACATGAACATTATAGAACCCATCCTTGTACTCGGCCTTTTTTTACTCTTCAAAACACATGCTGGGGGTAAAAACATGCCCTCTCCATTGCAGCAAGCGATTACCGATATTGTTTCACCTTTTTCACCAAATGTTATCGCTGAAACGCTCTTGGATCCCTTTGCTGCCAACACATAGCCTGGCCGATTAGTAAGTTGAAGTCCGGAGTCATCTACGTTGAATATATTTCCTGGCTTGTCAAGGAGGTTGTGCTGTATCAAGATGTTCTGAAGCAACGAAAAGTATTCTGAAACGTTTTTCTTGTTTAAACCCCTTGAACGTGCCTGGGAAACACCCTCCGTTTTGCGGATTGAGAGTTCTGGATTCTTTTTAAGAATAAATGTAGCCAATCCTTTCCATCAATTTCCTGTTCACGGTTGAATATACGATGCTGGTTACATTTTTCAGCCAGTTTATACGCCATGGTACGTACTTCTGTCCTTGTAGGTGAAAATCCGAATTTTTGTAATTTTATAATATGTTTCACCATCTTCTCACATTCTGGTGTTAGGACAGGCGGCCCGCCCAAACCTTTTTTCGTAAAGCACCCATTTGTTATTCTTCTCTTCAACATTGGAGCATGGAATGCCAAATTGCTTTGAGGCTTCATTCAGGCTCATTCCATTTTGTACGGCTTAAACGGCAGCTTTAAGTTGCTCCTCTGTCCAGTCAGCACGGCTAGATCCTCCTTGCCTTTTATAAAATGTAGGCATCTTTAACTGGAACAATAGCGATAGTTAAAACTTTTATTTAGGCTGACAAACACGAGTGCAGTTTGTTTTTTTTAATCAATGATAAACCAAACCAAATAACAATAAATGGATCCATGTAGGGCCACAGCGACTATGACGGAATATTGGATAAAACAAAATATAACTTTCATACACAAAAAAAAAACGCTATACATGCATGTATTAATTGCCAAAACCTAGTTGGAATGTAAATAAACCATTATTGCATATAAAAGTACTTCACCGTATCACCCCATACCCGAGTTCACCATTTCTCCCATTTCCTACGGGTGAAACGGTGAATAGCATGGCCAGAAGTTCCAAATATTAGAGGCAACGATTTTTAGGTTATGTAATATATAAACAGTCTAAGAACGCAGAATATACCAAAAAATTCTTCGCGGACTACCCTACCTGAGACAACTCTACAAATCCATGCATACTATAAAAATTATTAAGCATCGGAAATAGATTTGTACAAAATACTTACGATTTTTAAAACTAGACGGGTTTTTAACTAACGCACTCTAAACATATGATCATAAAATGTTGGCATTCAGAACTACAGAGACATCTGTGTACCAGGAGAAGAAATAGAGTCATTCACGATTTCACCCGATTCACCATACCACCCTGATTTACCCTTTATTGTAAAGGTCAGGCTCAAATTTTTTGAGGTCTTAACCTAGTTTAAAATGTTGGACATAAATACTCGTTGACTTGACTTGAGTGATTTTGGCTCTATTCCTACTGGAATAATTTGCCAGTCAACGTCAAGGATTTGGTCTGACTCTGAATCATGTCCTGGATGTCCTTTCTTGTTTCAAGTTATACTTTTCTTTGGTTTAACTTTTTAATTTTCGAAATGCATCTTGGCATCCACTAGATGCCCCTTGAGAGTACTACTGGTCTCACGAGATGACCTTTTCTTTCAAGCTGTTCCCTTACCCCTCCCATTCCCGCCACATAGCGGCCATTACGCTATTATTCTATGTAGAACTACGGCAGACGAACGGGATATAATGCAGGAACAACTAGCCTCACACGTTCACAGCGTCTGCTCCCTTTCTAGCGGGGTCGTTAGTTTCCACTCTAAGCGGCTTAGTCTCCCGTTTCCCCCTGAAATAAAGCAGCAAAACCGAACACGTGGAATCACTTATGTTATTAACACAATGGTCTGCCTTCGACAAGACCAACCGGAGGACTGATAAATACCCGTTTGTTGTGTATCAATCATTGCCCATGTGTTAGACAAAGACATTGAGAGAGAACGTCAAAACTCCGACTTCATACATCGCTGTGGAAGATTTTCGAACAGAGAGTTTTTGGAGCCAGGGATGGCTCGGGTTTTGGGGAAGATTTAAATTTTAAATTAAATTCAACTTCAACATGTTTTGTATTAAAATATTTTATTAAGCTTATATTTATTTAATAGTACTACTGATTCTACAATGAAACCACGATAGAGTGAATCTAAATATTTACACGCGTACGTCGCGTTGCATGTTGGTTGATTTTAAATTTCTGAAGCACAAAAATAGGAAAAAATCGGTAAATTTTCTTTACCCGGAACTTCATTTGTTATGGATATTTCCTTTGCTTAGGAATAGTAAAGTGGAACTCAATTTGGTTTCGCACATAGTAATTTAGTATGCTGTCTTCAAATATTTTTATTGCTCGCTATTTTGTTCCACCACCACCCCATATTTTACCAGTTTCTAATTGAGCCACACATATATTTTGGACATGATTTAAAATAAATTGATTTTTTACTTTCCTCGTAAAAGGGAAATATTGTAGTCGTGAAAAAAATCACCCTCCGATATTTTTACAGATCTTTACGTTTCAGGGTGGTTACAGATCTTTACGTTCAGTATTGTGTAGAAATGTTTAATAAAATATTTAAAAATTCAGCCTGAAAAAACTACTTAATTGACTCATTTCAAATTGTGTACTATAACTAACTGTGGTATAGAACTAATAAATAAACTAGATAAAATATACCTAATCGTGAAAAAAAACCCTCTAAGATATTATATATTATCAGGATTTAGCCTCCCTAGACGCCAAAAAATATTTTTATCAATCCCGTCGCACACTGGCCGATTTTGCCGAAAACATGGCAAAATTGAAAATATTTTTTTGGATATATTTTGCTTTAAACTGAACTAGTAGGCATTCTAATATATCAAGTAGCTAGTAGCCTTTGAAACTGATGTTATAGAAAGTGCTGAGTTGTTTTAAGAAATGTAAAATTCGAACAATTTAGAGGTGATTTTCATACGTTTCTATTCGTAACTAAATTGATTTCTTAGTGAATAAAATATCTTCTTGATGATTAATAAGCAAGATTTTTTTATCATGGAAAACAACGAGCAAGGTGTGTTGTTTAGAAATATTGTATGTCATAACATTATATTCAAACTTCGTACAATTTTAAGTGGGTTATAAATAAAAGTGTATTTTTTGATGATTTTTTTTAATTTCAAAATTGAAAAGTTATTTTGTTTATGATTTCACCACATTTCACCTATCGCAAATATTTTTGTAAATTACGCGTACCTTCTTCTTATGTTCTCTGCTAACATACATTGCCCGAAAATGCCCATAAGAAAATATAGAGTAATTAAATCAGGGTTGACCACCAACCATATTTCAGCCATATTGGTCTTTAATTTTAGACAAAAATGTATAAACTCATTGTAGCCACATAAAAAAGCTGAAACATATTCTTTAGTTTATAAAATAGCCGCTAAGGGATGCAACAGCAAAAGGATAGTCTAGTTGTTGCTTTTCTCGTAAATTTTCGTAAAAATTTATTTAAAATGCAACACGCATTGCAATTCTTAACCGATTTACACACTTTTACTTTTCCCTTTTAGCATGTTCTCGATAATAAAGCGATATGGAAATATGTCCAAAAACATCTTTTTAATGCTAATAATTGTAAAATATTATCTTTTTGTTACTGAAGAAAGTTTTTATAGGGATTAGGAGGGTATTATTATTATTAGTTTCCCAGAAAAAATCTAACTACAAAATTCCTTTTGAAACTGACTGGCTATACATCATTTACCACCGAGGCTAAAAAACTTTGAATAACTTTTATTATAAATTTAAGAATAAATGCAATTCTACAAACAGAAGAAAATAACGATTTTTTGAAGAATTCAGTGTATGAAACAAGAATTTCATTTTCTCGTAATAATAATGGAGGTGCCAATAGGGGTCGAAAAAAACTAAAATTCGAAGAATGTAATGAGAGAACAAAAAGACAAAAATCTAAAAAATTACGCCAAAATTATTGTTTAGAATAATTAGCTTATGCTGTCCAAATGGAGTATAGGAGTGAAAATAATAAAAATACGACAAAATTATTAAAAACAGTAAATGAAGAGCCTGCAAAAGCAGAGATTTTCTCAACGCTTGAAATAAAAAAATCAATACTCGTATTCCTGACTTACTGGAGACGAAGCTCCTTCATTGGTGGTTGAACTGAAGCTATCGTATTATAAATTCATACGAATACAAGCTCTAAACCTTAATTCTATACATTGTTCATATGACCAGGTTCGAGGAAAAAAAAAAGTTGTTACCCTGATAGAATTGCTGTGAGTGGATCTCAGGCTAACTTCCACTTCAAAATTTACATAATCAAATAAGCTTAAGAATATTTCAAACATAGGGCGATGTCCTGAAACATTGAAGTCTCATTGAAACCTGATTATGATCAAAAAAGAGCAAAACAAAATTGCAGGCCTTCCTCAACACGGTTTTCTCGCCCCATTAAGTACAAGAAAAATAAACATGGATTTTCGGATCAAAAACCTTATTCCCTCTGATTATAACCTGAGTGGTATTGTTGTCCAAGTAAAGTAAAAACTATTTTTAATGATTACGGTAAGGTTGGAAATGATATAACGGACAACAATTCTACCCAAAAATGTTTTTATGTGCTGTAACGTCGAATGTAGATTTTTCTAAAATTTATATATGATTAACATTGGACCCACTATCCTGCCTAGTTATCTCTAGAAATGTACGAGGTATATCAAAAAATTAAAGTATAAAAATGAACACCTTTTATCTCGAACACTGCCTACATTAGTACTGAGGTTAAGTTAGTTTGGACCATTATATTTTAGCGCCAGGTATATATTTCCAGATTTTGCAGACACCCTATAGATAAAAGACACTCTTATCTTATAAAAGCAATTATTTTTATTTTAACCCCTGTATAATAAATAAAATTCAAACAAATTAGCAAGAAAACAGTTTTGATAATTGACTTCACCAAACTGGACATATTTTACTCAACAAAATACTGCAGACACATTACAGATTCATTTATGCCATGTTTTTGGCAAAATCAACCAGTGTGCGTCGGTTCGGCCAGTTCACGGCATAGTTTAAAAACTGCTCATCAAAGCCACTTCAAATTTTAGTCAAAAATCAAGGGTCGTATGGGGATGACCTGGTAATATTTTGATAAAATCGAATACGCCGGAACAAGATAGCAGCCTAGAAAATCGTTACAATAATTACTATTAAAACAACTTATTATTCAATTTCCTCAAATTTTGCACAAAAAACAAGTGTTACGTAGGAATAAACTGGTAACATATTGGTATGATTACAAGATAGCAAAACAAAATGGCGACCTAATCAAATATTTAAAAAATCGGCTTGAAGAAACTACTCATTTATTAATTAATTTCAAATTCAACATGACGTAAGAAAATGGCGGTGTGTGTCAATGTAAAAAATACTTACTGAATTTGTTTTAAATTATGCCCAAAAATCAAGTGTGGCATAGGTAAAAATCGGTACAATATTGGTAGGAATTCAATATGATGGAACAAAATGGCGCCTAATATAAGTGTTTAAAAAAATAGTATATATGTGTTATTAAATGTACTATTTGCTGAACTAAATTGGGTCACACTTCTGTCTTTCTAATAAAATGAAGGAATAGGTTAACGACGGAAGTTCCGCGTAAAGGAAATTTACCGATTTTTTTACACTGAACTTTTAAGATCGCCATTTTATACCGTCATTTTGAATTCGTACCAGTTAATCCCTGTATCATATTCAGTTTTGCAGCAAGATAATAAGTCATTTTCTTTCTTCGTCTTGAATTCGTACCACAATTTTATCAGTTAATATCTATATGACTCTTAATATATGTCCAAAATTTCTAATAAGTAGTTTTTAGACTGATTTCTTTTTTAATTTATTAGGCCGCCATTTTGTTTTGCTCTTTTGGATTCATATCAAAATATTTCAGCTTTATTTCTTGTTTTTTTTGCAAAATTTGAGATAAACTGGATAATTTGTTTTATAGTAATAATTTTTGTAACATTTCACTAAGCCGCCATTTTGTTCCGTCATATTGGATTTATACCAAAATAATACCAAGTTATCTCTATATAACCCTTAATTTTTTATCAAAATTTGAAGTCAATCGGGTAAGTAGTTCTTAGCTACGCCGTGAACTGACAGACAGACAAATGGAATTGAGAGAACATATTGTTTGGCATCTAGGGACGTTAAAACTTAAATATAGGTATGTAAAACCTGCATTTTTTTACATATTTTTGAGTTCATTCGAGCTAAATTATCCTAAAACGGTACTTCTGGTTAGCGCTGTGCATAATTTACCTTAGAATTATAAAAAAATAAATTCTGCTTTAAAATTATTTGAAATAATATAGTTAATTCATCTTAAAATATTAATAAAGCCTATAATTAGTTGTAAATAACAATAAAATAAAGCATGCCATTACCCTAGATTTCGGCAGTTCTTGAAAATATACTACACCCCTAATTTCTAAAATAGCATAACAAACTCCGTATTTTAAAAGCGACTCTTACATCTCGTACTCAACTACATTTTATAACTAATATGTCTGACCCCTTCTTAAGCATTCCTGAGCTGACCCAATCTCTATCAGATATTATTTTTAATATATATCAAGTAAATCTGTTATTAAAACGATTCACGATATTAGGGCATACTGAAATATAGTATTTGCAAAACGAATGTTTTAACCTAGTGAAAAGCTGGGATTTAGGAAAAATGTTCCATGTACCTGAAATTCGGCACTTATTATGAAAATATGGACATTGGATATTTTCAACCTCTAACTATGGCCGCCGCGAAAAAAAAAATCATTAAGTTTTTTTATTGCAGTACATTTTATCAAAGAGCTTAACAGTTGTATCTACTAACATAGGTATTATAATGACACAACAAACGACTTGTGAAGAATAATAATTTCTCATTAATTGCATTTCATTTCGAAGATGCTAAATATTACGCTACTGAAAGGGTGACCGTCCTGTGAAAGTACAATTCCGGCTTAAAAGTATCTAGTTTTCCACAAACTTGACACTGGAGAACCATTTTATGGACTTTCAAAGAGTTATCTCACCAAAAAAAATACAAAACACTAAATATCCGCATTCCGCAACAATTACAAATTCCGATTTAAAAAAACAATGCACAATATAAAATACTATTAACCACTCTGCGAAGTTTTTATGAATTAATGTTGGGTAACATGATATAATCGGAGAAGAAACATGCGCGCGACGTTGCCACTGTTTAAATTTTTAAAACACTAGTTGAAAATAAATGAGTAGTAATTATTACCATAAAAAAAACTTTCAATTTAATTTAATGATAATAATTTGCGTAATAACAAATACAAAATATTTCTGTTTGCGGAAATGCAACTACAAATGCAAGATTGTTTCATTGGTAAAGACTTAAATATGAAAACATTCTTTACAAGAATTTATATTGCTGACAACACTGTTTCACAGAAAAACATATTGGACTATGAAACTAAATAGATTAGGAACACACGTAGAGTAGCAAATGTGAAGTGTGATTCTTATAAAATATAAATAGATATATCTCTTCTTGATGACTGAGGCCCATTGTATTTAAAATTATGCTAGAATCACAATTACTAATATTAAATAAAATGCGCCATTCCTCCATATTTATCGAAAGTCAATAAAACAAACTGTGAAAAATTTAAATGATTACTAGAATTAGTGCCCTTAAAACCTCGAAAAACAAAAGAAACACGATATTATGGATCATCCAATGATAGAAAGAATATTTCCTGTCTATAACAAAGATATTTAATATTATATTGTACTGAAAAAGCCTGTCCAGAAAAAAGCTACCCACATCCTAAGTCGGAAGTGTACCTCCAGGTAGGCCCAAATTACTTTTTTTTTGTTTAATTACAATTTATGCACCAAATTTCAAGATAATATATTAAAGCATTTCAACGTTAGGAGGAAAAGATAGTACTGTTACTCACTCTTACGCCATTTAATTTGTTTTTGATAGGATATCCCCGGCACTACCTTAAATAGTTTTTAAAAAATGAATCCAAGTTAGTAGAATATTCCGGGAGAAATCAGTGTACTAACATAAGGTATATGTAAGCCGCCATTTTGTCTTGCCATATTGAGTTTTTAGCAAAATGTTACCAGGTCATCCCACACGAATCTTTTTCGAATATTTTCGATCAAAATTTGAAGTTAATTTAGATTTTTAGCTATGACGCGAACAAGCATAACGACGGAATAGAAAAAATATGTTTTTCTGACAATTATGGAACCTAAAAGTGAAAATTTAAAAAATCCTAGAAGAGTGACTTTTCAGAATTACAAACATTTTATTTGGCAGCCATTGTGTTTCGCCATCTTGGATTCGTATCAAAATGTTATTAATTCATTTCTATATAATACTTGATCTTGATGCAAAATTTGAGGTAAACTGGATAAGTAGTTTTCATAAATTAATTTCTTTAACACATTATTAGGGCGCAACTTTCTTCCGCCACACTGAATTTTTAGATATGCCTCAAACAGGCCAATAGGCAGACTGATAGACAGAAAGAATTTTTTTCGGCATCTAGGGACCCCGAAACGTGAATATCTGAAAAATTACGGAGGGTGATTTTTTTACGATTACAATAAATTGTGTAAAATGTGTCGATTGATAACCTCCTCTTTTTTTTGAAGTCGGTTAAAAATTACTTCAATAGACACTAGGTAACCGATAAATACGAAAAACGTGCTATTTGATAAGTCTTTATTTTCAAGAGAGCTATATTCTCTATTTTAAAATAAAATGTTTTGATATGGTATGTATTATTATCAGCAGAGACCGCATCGAAATACCTCGCTGATTGAAAGCCTCTTCTCTCCCGTCAGTTTCCTCTCTTTCATCACACACACTCGCTCGAGTTTATTCTGAAAGGACATGGCAACGGATCTATGGATTTTTAAGTGGACTTTTTTATTTTTTATAATATTGTTTTAGATCTACAAATCTCTCACTAAAATGAATGTCATTTTTGTGTTACGCTTGATGAATATTGAGCCTAATAAGACACATTTCTTTTATTGAACGTCGATGTTTATACAAATTGATAAAGTTAATTTTGGATAAAAGGTAGTTTATTCTAGACATTTTTCCACAATTAGTGATGATCTAGTTACTCATATCCTCATAAATTTCTAAAACAAACTACCATATAATAATAATTACAAACTAATCCTAAAATCTATAATTGATTGCAGGTAGTTCATGTTTAATAATTCTACAGGATGGCCTGAAAATAATTGAAAGTTGTATGTACGCAATTAATTACTTATTTTATATGCGCTCAGATATAACCTTCGGCCTCGGGTGGGGGTATAAAGGAAGCATCGCAGTCACTAACACTTCAATCTCTATTTGGATGCGAGAAAGAAAGCTGCGAAAATGCCAAATGTGATTTTGGTAAAATGTCAGCAAAACCGTTCTTTTCAGTATGAAAGTGATGAACGGATGTACACCCGGAATGAAAACACATTATATTTTTTATCCGTGCAGGCCTAAGAATCAATACTATATACCTCTACGAGGAGAAGATCTTTAAGATAATCAGGACGTATGAAAAACTGAGAGGTAAGAAAACTAATCTTTTATGTGATCTAACCTATCAAATTAAGTGTCGTGACAGTGATTTACTTCCTATTTTTACACGGTTGTCTTGTAATACTAAAACTAGTAAAACTACCATACTTCGAAATGCTAGTAAGGCCTTACAAAGAGAACAAATCCACCAAACTAGAAAACAACTAACCAAGACAGAGAAAAAACTTTTAAAGTGAAACCTTAAACTAAGTAACAGCATTCACCCTTTAATGTGGTCTTTCAGAAAGTAAAAAATCCTTATTAGGTAAGGGTTCTAATTTTGAGATATCTCCTAAGGAAATCCCTAAAGAAGAAATAATAACTGGAGTAAAAGCTGTCCTTGACTCCTTTGAGGAAACGAAAGCAGAGGAGATTCGACAAGAAGTGGCCAGAATTTTAAGATCAAATAAAGCACCGGAACGAAACCTAAATGCCCTTGAACAAACGCCTCTAATAAACCTTCGAAAAATAAAGACATCACAATAATCCCAGCAGATGAAGGAAACGCTACCGTAGTTATGATGCAGGATATCCTAAAAGACAATTGTTATTAGCCTGTTCCAAGGGACTCGATTACGTACCTAGAAAAAAACAATTAAAAATAAAATAAAAAGTTCACTAATAAACCCCGAAATACAACAAAAAATGTCGAGCAGATGTCCTAGACTGTATGGTTTACCAAAAATACACAAACCAGGGGTGACCATCAGACCTATTGTTACTGCTGGTAATTCTCCGCTACAAAAACTGTAAAGATATCTTGCTGAAATTATGCAACCAGCTGTCGAAAAAGCTGTTTCATTTGTAAAAAACTCGGAGAATTTCACTCGAATTATACGAGACATTGTTTTTAAAAAAGAAGATATCATATTAAGTCTAGATGTTGTTGTCGTTGTATCCCAGTATTCCCATCGATGAACCATGGAACAGGATTGCTATGAACGAGAATTTCCAGCCACATATAAAACAACTCTCAGAGCATTGCCTTAAAAATACCCTTTTTTCATTTAATGGGCAAATCTATAAACAAATAGATGGTACTCCAATGGGGTCCTCGCTATCACCAGTAGTCGCGAATTTATTTATGATATACTTCGTGAAAGAATTATGGATTCGTTATGTGGATGATATATTTATTATATAGTGACGGAGCTCGAAAAAATTCTGACTGATCCCAGAATACAATTTACTCTAGAGTTAGAGGAAAACAACAAACTTCCATTTTTAGATGTTCTGGTCACAAAATTGCACAACGGACATTTCGAATACACCGTTTATAGAAAAACCAACACATACCGATAGATATTTAGATGCAAGATCGCATCAATATCCAGCCCAAATTCAATCTGTGGCCAATACCCTAATATTTAGATCTGTGCGATTAACTGAAACACAGACGAGACAAAACGAACTTAATATGATATCTAGTGCTTTAAAGATGGGAGAGATTATCAATATAGATAATTATAAGACCAAAATAATCCGATAAGCCATAGAAATTGAAAAACAAGGTGGTTTAAACAAAAGGGGCGAATCATTAAAACTACCAACAGTATGGAAGACAATAATCGATAAATCTAAAATCAAAAAAATCAAGCAATTAGCCCAACAACGACAGCAACATCTGGAAAACATAAATAATGACCAACGGTCGCTCAGATATATCCTTCGGCTCCGGGTAGGGGTATAAAGGATGCGTCGCAGTCATTCACACTTCAATCTCTATTAGGACGCCAGAAAGGAAGCTTCGAAAATGCCAATTTCCATCAACTCTATATTGTAGCCTTGAAGAAGGAAATAAAGGTTTACGAAAGCTCGGTATAGTAGAAAAAAGTCTTCTTTTAACCAGCCCTTATACAGACCGTTTAACCAATATTTTTTTTGAAAAGTTTGAAATATGTGTTTAGTTCGACTCACCTAATGAAGTAATTACTTAAAAATCCTAGTGGTTTCATCATTGTGCTCTATTAAAATAATAAACTAACATTTAACACAACATGTATATAGTTTCAAAACAAAGACGGGCACAGTATTTATAACATAGAACGGACACAGTGCTCACATGTATTTTAAAATATAAACTGACTAGTCGAATCTCATATTATTCTTATTTCCACCTTAGCCTTTTTCTTTTCCTATTAAATATTGATAACGATAACATATACTGGTGGAATAATATATATATTTATTTTGATTTTAGTAGGTGGGTTATTAATTAATAACGTCGTAATAAATTTGACTTAAGTTTTTTATGTCAGATTTGTCATTTATAGAATTTTTATTTTTTTAATGTATAACATTTCTAGGAATTCTCTCTTTCGCTGATTTGGCTCAATTTTTAAGATTTTTGGTTCTTTAAAATTAAATTTATGGGAGGTTTAGGTCTCGTGATTTGTTAGGGCTGTTTTATTGTTCTTGTCATACTTGTGGCCATTTATGCGATTTTGTAGGTATTGTGTTGTTTGTCCAATGTATACAGACGAGCAGTCAGAGCATGGTATTTCATATATGGTGTGGGTTTTTCGGTGTTTTACTTTTAACTGAACTAAAAAATTCGCTTAATTTTATTGCTCTGTCTGCTAATCCGATTATAACTGACTTTTTTTGAGATATGGGGTGTTGGGAGAAGTAATTTAAATAACGACCAGACCAAGTTTTTTTAGTATACCATTCTGTTTGTACTTTATTATTTTGGTTATGAAGTGTCATGTCTAAAAAATTGATCTTATGGTTGTCTTCTATTTCGATGGTAAATTGTATTTTTTGGTGAAATGAATTGAATGAGTTTAGGAGATAATAGCATTTATTTTTCGGAATTGCACTTAGGCAATCATCAACGTAACGGAGAAAGAAGGGGAGTTTAATTTCAAGATTAGGGATTATTGCTGATTCCAATTCTTCCAATGCCATTTGAGCTATGACACTAGAAATGGGGGAACCCATAGCACAACCCTCAATCTGTCTATAAAATTTTTCCTTGTACATAAAATAGGTAGAGTTAAGCGTTAGCTCTATTGCTTTTAAGAATTCTTCCAGGGGGATATCTGTATATTTTTTTTTGTTGGTCCCAGTTCTTTTTTATTAGGTTAAGTGCCATTTTGATTGGGACGTTTGTATATAACGATACTACATCTAGGGAGACTAGAATATAGTCATCTGGTATGTTACTTTATTATTTTTTTCTTTAAAATCCCACAAGTCTTTAATATACGTGCTAGTTTTGTTAACAATATTTTTCAGAATATTTGTTAGAAATTTCGAAAGATTGTGTAGAGGTAGAGATTGCACACATGAGACTATTGGGCGCATGGGGTATCCGTCTTCATGTAGTTTTGGCAGCCCGTATATCTTGGGTGGTTGTGCGTTATGAAGCTTTAAGTCTTTAGCGGTAATACTTGAAATTTTTGAAAAATCAAAGTTAGATCATGGTTTATTTCTTTATAGGTGTTTTGATCATTAGAAGGGTTTCCATTTTATTTTCATAGTCGTGTGCTTCCATGATGAAGGTTTTTGATTTGTCGGATCGTAGAATTTTAAGATTAGGATTTTGTTTCAGAAATGTGTTAGTTTTTTTAAGATTTTTAGTTAAAGTATTATTAATAGAGTTTTGTTTATATGTATTTTTTTAGGATTTAATTTATTTTTAGAGTTTGTTAACATATTACAACAGTTTGCTCTTATTTCATCTTTTCTATTCATGGCAAATTTGTTTATAGATAGTTGACGAAATGATTTCAGGCACAGGTAAATCCTTAAAATTGTCAAGAGGAAAGTCTGGTCGTTATTTAAATTACTTCTCCCAACACCCCATATCTCAAAAAAAGTCAGTTATATCGGATTAGCAGACAGAGCAATAAAATTAAGCGACTTAAATTTTAGAAATAATACTATAAAGAAAGCAAAAGAAACTTTAGTTAAAAACAGTTATCCCATAAAATTAGTTAACACTTTATTTAACTCCCGGCTAAAAATTCTTAAAAACGATCCA
This sequence comes from Kuschelorhynchus macadamiae, assembly GCA_030620095.1. Taxonomy (NCBI): domain Eukaryota; kingdom Metazoa; phylum Arthropoda; class Insecta; order Coleoptera; family Curculionidae; genus Kuschelorhynchus; species Kuschelorhynchus macadamiae. The sequence goes on from JAUTXW010000186.1 coordinate 563,271, forward strand.
CAACAATCAAATAAAAAAAAAACGAAAATTATTTATCAATTCCATATACACAGGGACTGTCTGAAAATCTAAAATCATATTTTAAACATGAAATTTCAGTGTGCCATAAAGGACATAATCTTCTCAAAAAACATTTTAGTTCAGTTAAAAGTAAAACACCAAAAAAAAAAATTTAATTTTAAAGAAACAAAAATCTTAAAAACTGAGTCAAATCAGCGAAAGAGAGAATTCCTAGAAATGTTATACATACAAAAAAATAAAAATTCTATAAATGACAAATCTGACATAAAAAACTTAGGTAAAATTTATTACAACGTTATTAATTAATACCCCACCTACTCAAATCAAAATAAATATATATATTATTCCACCAGTAAATGTTATCGTTATCAATATTTAATAGGAAAAAAAAAGGCTAGGGTAGAAATAAGAATAATATGAGATTCGACTAGTCAGTTAATATTTTAAAATACATGTGGGCACTGTGTCCCTTCTATGTTATAAATACTGTGCCCGTCTTTGTTTTGAAACTAGACACATGTTGTGTTAAATGTTGTAATTACTTCATTAGGTGAGTCGAACTAAACACATATTTTAAACTTTTCAAAAAAAACTTAACTAATAAATTGTTGTATCACTGATGAAGACTAGATTCTAGTCGAAACGTTTGGTAATATATAAGAATCTCTACACTTATATGATGTCTTAAATACCTTCCATTAAAGAACCAAATACCCAAGAAACTCTACTTTAAGTACATATATATATATATATATATATATATATATATATATATATATATATATATATATCACCAAAATTCTCCTCACTGGATGCAAAAATAAGCTCGAATCGTGAACCAAATACCCAAGAAACTCTAGTTTAAGTATATATATATATATATATATATATATATATATATATATATCCGAAATTCTCCTCACTGGATGCAAAAATAAGCTCTAATCGTGACAGAAAATCTAGGCGTCTCCTTTTCTAAAAATACCGACTTAAATACGTTTTATTGACTTTAATAAAAGCAAGTCCTTAAAACATTTTCCTGTCGGCTGAAAAAGAAAATACGTTGGTGTCGCCTAGAACAAGTCACTTAACTTGAGACCATTAAGAGTTGCTGAAAATACAGAAAAGTGATATATTTGAATTTTGAGTCGTCGGAACTCAGTGTCGGACTAGCCAACTTTGGCCCGGTGGGATATTTGCTAAACAAATTATATAAGAATAAATATAAATTCCCATCACGCGTTTTGTGTGAGTCAAGCATGATATCCACATAAAATTAAAGTTTTGTGAACAGACAGACCGACAGACAGAGTGACAGACGGAATTCAAAATGTTTTTCGGCAGGCTTATTTTTTCACATTGCAATACTTCCATTTCACGAGTGAAGTAATAAACATAAATCTTTCAATAGATCCAGCTTGTTTTTTTATGTATATTTAAAATTCTTTTGACTTTTAACTGATACAAATTATAATCAATTTAAAAATTCATTAAACTACGAAGAAGTAGAATCGCTATACTTTTCATGTTTTTCCTTTAGAAATACCATGTCTTTTATATCTACTATAAATAAACTTTCTCACACTTTTAGACTTTTTGTATCAATAATAGAACTGGAGATAATATCCTTATAAAAAGATATAAATGCACGATCTATAGAAATAAGTAAGATTACGAGAATTTCTAGACCAAGAACAAATATTTAGAGTTAATATTTTTTCAGTTTACAAGTTTAATTAATTTAAATTTTATAACAAAAAATATATGTAATTTGCTTTGACTCAATTAGTCTATTGATAATCAAACCTTGTTGTAAAAATGATTGTTTGCTAATTTAGATCAACTACTTAATATTGGTCCTAACAGCAACAATAATCACACATTGTTAAAGAATATATCTTTTCGGTATTGTCTATAAAATAAAGGGGTTGCAACAGACTGTTATATGAACTTCAATCTTTAATTTTACGAAACTATATATTGATATTTTCTAACTGTATAAATGATCTTAAAAAAAATTATATCGCTTGACGGATGAAATGTATTTAAAATTATTTTCTTCCCAATATTTATTAGACTATTGATAATCAAGCCTTGTTGTAAAAATCCCTAGATTTGTTTGCTAATTTATGTTATATGAACTTTATTCTTTAATTTTACGAAACTATATATTGATATTTTCTAACTGTATAAATGATCTTTAAAAAAATTATATCGTTTAACGGATGAAATGTATTAAAAATAATTTTCTTCCCAATATTTTTGAAAAGTTCTATGCTATTTTAACGGTTTTATTAACTTCCATATATATTTTCTTAAATATACAGCTATACAAATGTTTATTGTCTACGTCAGTGACTTACCCTTTATTTTGGCTTTTTCGCAACTGAATAATAATATAATGTTAGATATTTTTATTCAGTTTCGAAAAAGCCAAATAATATTTTTTTGTTTCTCATTCTAAACACAACAAATAACCTGAACACATGTAAAAATAACGTTATAGGTGTCTGAAAATTATCTTTTTTTTTTTCGTTTCTAGGTTACATGTCAAACAAACTAATAAATTTTAAAATTTTTAAATCAAATCAATTATTTTCTATGATTTAATCTTACGATCGGCGCACTGATGAGTCCTGACAGGATGAAAGTATTTGTACAACTACTATGTGTACATAAAAATTTAAGGTAAATGACACATATGCTTGTTTAAATAATATTATATATCGAAACATTCTGTAGACAGACTAGTTTACATGTTGAGATACGTAATTTTATTAAATATTTGCTTAAATTAATTTTTTTATTCGGTTGCGAAAAAGCCCAAAAAGATTTTTGTTAGTTATTTTAAACCCAACAGATAATCGGAACACATTTAAAAAAAGCAAACAGTATAAAAAACGTTCGACCTGAAATGTAATATGGCATTATCAAAAATGACATTATCAAATTTTAATAAAAATAGTACCTCACATTTAACCGATGATATCAATTTTGTTTTTATCATCTCTTGATTACCTTTTAAATAATTTGCACTCGTTTTTTTTAACATAATCAATTGTAATAACTTTCGTTATAGGAAATACACACACAACCCTTCCCAAGTAAGAATGAAAAACAGGTTAATGTGCCACTACGCGCCTAAGTTATGAACAGTTTTCGGGTGTTCTCGGTGTGATATACTAGTTAGATATGAATATGCTGCCCGGGTGGTCATCCGTCAAAGTTCTAGCCGCACTCAACGATTCTTGACTATATTAATTATTTCCCATGATCGAACCAACGCAAGTCATTACCAGACTCCTACAAACCTTTTCTTTAGAATTTCAACTGGCTTAATATAAAGAGTTTGAATCTCTAAAATTGACCCAAAGCTGCAATTTTTTAATATAAATTTTGCCAAACGCTGAAAACATATATATATGCATAATTATATTTGGCACAGTTTGCAAAATTGAGTTGTAAACACGTAAAAGTTAATGTACTAAAAATGCACACAGGTATGAGTTGCATCACGGAAATTCAAGAAATATCTGTCTTATAAACACGTTCAAATCGCTCTGTCCGCCCAGACGGAAAAACACTTTGATTTATTAATGTTTTGGCATACATTTTGTTCTCGTTATAAATGTGATTAATTTGTTCTGAATTTCCTAATTCATGTATGAAGCATACCGGGGTTGCGTGGTAGCAATGCAACTTTGCGCTTAGACAAAATAGGCACCACCTAATATACAACTATCATAATATAAAATATATTTTTTAAATATATTCTAAGAATTAAATTTCCATGTCCCAAAAAGAATGATAGGTTTTGTCACGTCATAAATTATACACAATTATAGTCGATGTGAAGCTTCGTATTTCGCAGCCACTTGGGATATCGAAGCAACTTTTTAAGCAAAACGATGTTGGGTTTGCGTTCTGAGGCGACCACATATTTAGCGCAAAGAATACATTATTATGGTCTTATAGATCTGTATAATACAGGGGCGTGCAGTCCATGGAAGCAAGAAAAGCAGTGCTTCCCCAAAAAAATTACAAAACATCTTCTAAAATGTAATTTTTGAAATAGGAAACCATTAATTTAATTTATATTAAAAATGCTAAAATAGTATCTTAATTATCAAGCCCATAATAAATGCGGCATTGACTCCGACCGAGCCACAATAGAAATCGAATAGAACCTATGCGGGTCGCTAGCTTCTCTGCAGCCAAGTCCTGTATGCTTGATTTCCAGTGGATCGAGCCAGAGGTTATTGAACTTTCCACCGGCTGTTTTGCAATTTTTGCATTTCAGTCGCGTGCTTTAAGTAGTTGTTTGAACGGCTATCCGTGTGTTGTGTGATACGTACGTCGCGTCGTGCATGGTGCGATATGGAAGACAATAATACGGACGTGGATATGCAAATACCGTCAACTTCGGCTGTCGGTAATAACGTTGTAAATGTTGGAGAATTATAGTGTCTTAATAATAATAAAGGGATTTTCAACATTAAACTTCGCCGATAAGCTTCAAATAATTTCCAAAGGAAGGGCAAAACCGCCTATGAAAAATTTAACCACAAAAATGAAAAACTGTATTAGACATTTTTATATGGAAAAACAATACGAACAATTTAAATGGCTAACAGGGTGTGAAAATATAAGTAAATTATTTTATTGGCCATGTTTACTTTTTGAAAATGAAAAATGAATAAAACTGGTTTTTCCGTTTTGAACAATTTCCATAAAACTGTAAAAAGACACATTATGTCCAAAGCGCATTTGCAGGCCGTCATAAAAGAAAAAGTCTTCGGCAAAACCAGAATTGAACACGCCCTTAATAAACAGTTGGAAATTAGTCACTGCCAACACAATGAACTAGTCGATAAAAATAGGCAAATATTAAGAAGACTTATCGATGTTGTTTGTTTTCTCTGACAGCACGAATTGGGATTTAGAGGTCATGACGAAACAAGGGTTTCTTCAAATAGAGGAAATTTTCAAGATTTACTTAGATTAATGGCTAAATATGATGATTGCTTAAAAAATCATTTAGAGAAGTCTAGCTTTTTTGCGGAAGGTCGAATCGAATCCAGAATGATTTAATTTCCGCTATTGCAACCATTATTCTAAAAAGAATTAAGCAGGAGATTGGCGAGGCGCGGTTCATTGCTATTGTTCTGGACGAAATAACTGATATCACAAATTTTAGCCAATTATCTATAGTAATACGCTACGTTAAAACAGACGGAAGTATTCAAGAGCGATTTTTAGGTTTTAAGAATGTGTTCGAAAATCGTATAGCAGATGCATTATATACCGTAGTTTATAACGTTACTAAAGAAATTAATGGAGAGAAAAAATTAGTTGCTCAAAGCTATGATGGATCTGCGGTGATGGCAGGACAATTAGCTAAAGTTCGAGAAACTTTCCCAAGTGCTGTGTTTATCCATTGTTTTGCTCATAAATTAAATTTAGTTTTATCGCAGTCCATCAATCACATTAAAGAGTGTAAAGTATTTTTCGTTACTTTAAGTGGCATGGCTGCTTGATTTTCAGTGAACAAAACGTACACAAGCTTTGGACTCCTTTGTCCACAAAGGATTGCCCAAAATAGCTCCTACTAGGTGGAACTATAATGGAAGACTTGTGTTAACAGTATCTGAAAATCGTGAATAGCTGATTGAACTATTTGAGAATATAATGAATAATAATGAAACGTGGGACTCAGAAGCAATAAATAGTTCGAGGGGGTTTTTGGACTGTTTGAAACGAGATTTGAATTTTAATTATTTGTTGAACATATTTTCAGAAATATTTCTATTCTCGGACAATGTTTTTAATATATTACAAACTAAAACAAATGATATTGCTTTTTGCCTAAAAAAAGTAGATGATTTTAAGTCCATGTTAAGCCAAAAAAGAGATGACTTTGACCTATTTTGGGAGAAAACGATGACGTTAAATGTAGAGCCACAAGCCAAGCGTCTTCGAACAGACAAGGTCGGAGATGTTCAAACATCATACAGACGCCTCTTTTATGAAATAATCGATCAAATTCAGCAACAAATAAACTAGAGATTTAACGGTTTAAATGATTTTCAATTTCTCAAGCTTTGCAATTTTGATGTATTTAAAGGAAAAACTTTTCCAGAAGATGCTCTTAAATCTGTTCTTCTTCATTATGGCCAGTTCTTCGACCGAGTGTTACTGCGATCACTAAAAGTGATTTACGAAATTGATGACATTAGCGCAAAAAATAACGCTAAGGAACTAATGCAATTTTTAAAAGACAAGGAGCTGGAAGATTCCTACACCGAAGTGTCGAAATTGTGTGAATTAGTATTGACAATACCTGCGACAAGTTCATCAGTAGAACGCAATTTTTCAACACTTAAACGTATAAAAAATTTCGTGAGAAATTCAACGGGGCAGGAAAGACTTTCGCATACATCGCTGTTGTCCATTGAAAATAAACTTCTCCAAAATATGTCGGAGCATCGACGTTTTTATGATGACGTCATTGACGAATTTGCAAAAAATGATCAAAGAATTGAATTACATTACAAATAGGTAAGTTTCTAAAAATTGCTTCCCTTTCTTAAAATTTCACCGCACGCACCTGGTATATTAACAATCTCGTTACACTCTTTGAAATTTATTTTGTGGCCTGTTTCGTGACCAATCATCGATAAACCTAAAACCATAAAAAATCAATCGGAATTACTTCAACAAGATCAAAATTTGAAAAATATTAGTAATGCCGAACGTCCGGTCAGATATAACCTTCGGAGTCACTTTAGTTTCCATTCGGACACGGATCATCAAGCTTTGAAAATGCCAAATACGATTTTAGCGAAACATCAGCGAAAACTTTTTTTCATAACAAGAGTAGTGAATGGTTGTCCTGTAATAGCTTGCTAGAAATATGAACTTCTTTTTGCAATAAAATTCTAACTCATACAGCCAGTTGCACAAAACTGGTCTTTAGAGCTTTGGGATTTGACAAGCTGCTTATAAAAATCTAGGAACTCTCTGTCAAATTTGACATTCCGTTAAACATTCTTAACTTTAATTGAGCTTTCGGCAACCGAGAGACTGCTATTCAATAGCTATTTTAAGATCTATAGGTTTTGTGAAATGCTTTTCGGTTTAAATCCATTTTTGAAAGAATACAGAAAAAGAAATTTTTTTAAACATTGATGACCTCTATTGGTATGGAAACTAACTGAAGTCTGAGTTTAGAATTCAAGCTTTACTACAAAAATATAATTTTTATTATTTTCTAAAAAGTTTCATACAATTCTAGTTCCAAAAATAATAATAGATTTTGTCACATCATAAATTATACAAAATTATATGACAATGTTCCTGATGGTATGATTATTTTTCTCAGTTTTTTAAATAAAATTAGAACAGTTGTCACAGTAAATGATATAATTTATTTTATTTTTGTAAACACCACACCACCTCATCAAATTTCCACGATGTTTATATCGCTTTTTTAATATTTTAGGCAATTTCTGCAACATCGGTTTCAGCTAAAAATATAAACTTGAACTGAAACTTGAATTTGAAAAAGGTGCAATAATTAAGAATTGTATGAAATATTTTGAATATGTTTTTTTTTTAGTTTGCTGGAAAGGCCATAATTTAAGTAAATTAGTGTAGATTATGTATCCTGTTTTAAACTTTTTAAAATTATTATATAATAGTTTGCCTATGAAGTTTCTATATTTAATAAGATAATAAATATAATACATAATACGTTCTTTTACATTCAGTTATGTTTTTATATTATTTTAGAAAATAATCCCACCATAGGTCCATGGCATCAATATTGTAGACTGTTAAAGAGTCGAATTAAAACTGCATTTAACATTCCGGAGATAAAACCTACATGTAACTTTATATTTTGAAAAACTAGGTAACATTCACGAGAATGGAGTGGCTATTGTCCTTGAACAATGACTTGAAAACTACGTCGATAAATCTGTTCCCCTGTCGGATCGAATTATGATGATAGCTTTGTAATATGGAGTTTCCCAGGGGCGAACTTCATGATAAAATGGAGAAAAAATTAAAGAGGCAACTGGTCTTAGGTAATTTAAAATTGCACGTTATATAGTTATATTACAATAAGTTGTTTAATTTATGAGCAGTGACGGCTCGTACTTTAAAACTAAGTGAGGGGGTAATGAGGTAATTACCCCTCCCCCTCCCCCAGACTGATCAAACATCACATACCTTTACGTAAAAATTACGATTAACAACTTGGCTAGGAAACAGTATAGCACAAGAGCGACCTGTTGTAATATTAATGTAAATATAAACAATGTAATTGAGAAATTTGCTACAGGAAAAAAATTGGACGTTATTATGTCTATAACTATTTATTAGAGGAATTTTTTTTCACTTGTGCCACATCAAGTATGATAAAAATATGGGTTTTTTTATTGTTCTCATACCATTTACAATAAAATATATTAACAAACTTTTTTTTAAATTAACCTCCAACCCAGAAAGGTTTCCTAAAATCGCTCTTGAGGCCAATGTGGTGTTAATTGGTGCCGCGTCCAAATATGGTCAAATACTAGCCTTATTATTTTCCATTTATTTCTTCAATGATAATTAGGTAGACACTAACCTATATATAGCAGATCTAGGCTAGAGTATAAATTTAATAAATAAATAAACAATGTTAGTAAAACGCTCTAGTCAGTCAATTTAATTTTTTCATATTTTAATGTATCTTGCCTCAAGAGGAAAATAAAATAGATGCCAAAGTGAAAGCTACATTCACAACCAAAAAGTATATTGTCCAGCAAGAAACACGATGCGGCCGGCCGACTTATAAAACTAATTGCAAATGATATTTTAAAATATTCACTTCACATTTAAACATGTAACGTGGAATGAAAATTACTAATATAATATATTATCCATCATTAGTCATGACTAATGTAAAGAACTAACAAATTATTTTAAAAATAAATAGTATCATTTTATAATAATTACAATTAATACCTGAAAAATGGCAGTATTCAATTGGAAAACATTACGGGGACACGGCCACATCGAGAAGGGCCAGTGTTGGGTGATATAAGCTACGACGAACGTATTAGCATGGGGATGTTTGCGAACGTCTACGTACCGCGTGAATTAGTAGCTGAAGTCTAGCATGTGAGATGATTGAATCACAAGAGTCTAGGGAACAGATTTGTGAGAGCTCCGAAAAAGGTCGATCTTACTTTTATAGTCAGGGTGCCAGTGGTAGTTTTTGCTAATATGTTGTGTGCATAGTCATGCACCATGCTAGAGAAATAGACTTTTTAACTACTTTTTGCAAAGAAAGAGTTAAATAAGTATATCTATTAATACTTTTAACAAGTAGTATAATAAAAAAATAATAAAAACACGAAATGAATGGACATAATTAAACTTAAAAGTAGTAGAATAATGTATGTTTATTAATAATTTTAACAAGTAACATAATAAAAAAAAATAAAAATACGTAATGAAAGGACACAAATTTAAAAGTAGTAGAATAATGTGTATTTATAAATAATTTTAACAATAATAACGGGTGAGGATTTTAAGAGTGAGGCAGAGACACAGATTTTAACTTCGTTCATTATTAATTAGATACAGCATCATCCCCGAATTAGGGCAAAATGTGTGTCTGCAAGGAAAAATTTGTTCCGATATTTTTACTTACTGATCAAAATATCACACACGAATAGTCACTGTATCAAACAAGGTCTCTAAAAACTTCACAAACAAGTGAAACAATAGGAAACACATGTAAATGTAAATATAAACACAAAAAAATAACGGCGATCAACGGAGGAAAGGAACCGGCAAATACTACACTTTTACAATTATTGATGGTGTTACAAAACCTATTCAAGCAGCCATAATTAACGAATATTATCAACATAATGGAATAAACCCGATTGGTAGGCGGTCCAAGCCCGATCTCTGGGTAAAAATATTGAAAACGTTAGAAGTAGGCTAAAATACACATTTAAAACAATTAAAAATCAACCACAAATCATCCCAGATCTAATACGTGCAGAGAAAATGAAGAAGTGTTCCACATAAATGTATTATCTCTAGTATATCTGGCCGCTACCAGAAATTGTTGAGAGTTCAGGGTGAACATATTAGCTTTTATTTTTCCTAACTTGTATATTTGTAACCATCGTTTTATAAATTATTTTGAATTTTTTTACTGTTTCAATTTTCGTATGATAATATGTTTTTCTTTTTGATATTTCCTGCATACATAAATAGTTATAACTTTTTCTTCCAGAGTCTTTATTTTAGCGAAAATTTTTTACACAACCTGTATAAACACTCTAACAATTTTAAGCTACAAAAATATGGCTTTTTTCTTTTCTTTAAATAAAAAAATATACTTTATTGAATTTATCTCTGTCTATCTCAAAGTATGAACCAACTGAAAACTAAAAAAAATGGTACCCGTTGTATTAAGTTAACAGCAACTGAACTTTATTAACGTCTATAGTAACTTAGAAAACACGACCATATTTCTCAAAATAGAGTATATTTGTCGTACATATAGTAATAGTTACAATACAGAGTTCATGTACCTTAAAAAGAGAACTTTACTCTTGAAAAAAATACATATCTCGTCACCCTAGCTAGACTATAATTTCCTCAACAAGCTCCGCAGTTGTTTTTTTTTGTTTAACTTCTATAAATTTCAGAAATTATAAAATAGGTTATTAGAAAAGGAAATTATAATTTAAGCCACCACCTTAATACGTAACACAAGGATTCCTTCTATATTTTGTTTTTTAAATTAAATCATGATTATCGTCCATAGTTTAGGTTTTTTGACTCACCTCTATGGTATAAACTATGCCTTTAATTATTGTACAATCAAAAAATTATTGCGCGATCAAACCTTTCCACCGGTTGATCTTGTTTCTCCTAGAAATAATGTTAATTGTACCTAAGTGTTGGGTAACAGAAAACTGAAAGCGTTTTAAGTATAATAATAATACGCACCTCTGAATGGTTAATCACTTCCGCCAAAACTAGTTTATAAAAGCAAATCTAATTTAATTTAATACTTAACAGTTCTCTGTGATCTAGGATCTAATTGACAAAAGATTTAAAACTAAAACACTATATAAGTATTCTCTGTACTCTACTCGGTCGAACAACACAAGAGCGTCGCAAGTGTTGTCGATGCCAATCGTGCAAACTCGGAACTCCTACAAATCTGTTCCCCAGACTCTTGTGATTGAATCGGCTGGCCGAGCCACCGTCTATAATGAATCTGTGGACGGTGGCCCACGGACTGCTGTTAATGGCGCTATTTGTATGTTAGTCAAGCAACGATAATAGGGATACCTATCTATTTTGCTATGTGTCCAGAAAATAATAACCTACATTTTGGTTTTGTGCGTTTTTAGTATGTTTGCAAAATTATATTGAAAAATATTTACCTATTTTTTTAAAAGGAGAAATTTCCCTGTATATTTTTTGGTACGGCCCGCCCCTGAGGAGCCGTCACTATTTGTGAGATACAGAGTGCCCAAATAAAAGAAAACGTTTTTATTCATTTTTTTTTAATTTGTACACCCGGGATCTCGAAATCGGAACAATTTAGTCTACGTGTTTATAGGAACTTTTAGTCATAAAACGAGCTGAGGACTGATCTCCTTCAGTGTATACATAATTTCAGCGTAAAATAAACCATTGTTTCCATCATCTTTTTATAAGCGTCATAGATCATCTTGTTTTTCAAATTTTATTGCTTCTCGGATTATTATGGTCTTTGTATATTGGCAATCTGTTCAATCATCGATAAATCATAAAAACATAAACAAATTAATTGGATTTACTTCAACAACAGCAATATCTAGAAAATATAAGTAATGCACAATGTCCTCTCAGATATAACCTTCGTAGTCATTTAGTCTCCATTCAGACGCGGATCATAAATCTTTGAAAATGCTAAATGCGATTTTGACGAAACGTCAGTAAAATCTTTTTTTCAAAACAAGAATAGCGAATTGTAACTCAGAGACTGCTATTCAATAGATGTTTTGAGATTTATAAGTTTTGTGAAACCTTCTTCTGTTTAAATTCATTTCTGCAATTATAAAATCGGAAAAACTGATTTTTTTAAACCTTGATGTCCACTATTGTGCTGGAAACTAACTGCACTCTGAGTTCAGCCTTAAAACCTTACCAGAAAAATTAAATTTTTATCAATCACTTTCTTAAATGTTAAAAAGTTTTGGTTGTTAAATTATTATTTATATTTAAATTTCGAATATTTATTTATTTAGTAGCATATAGAATTTATTCAAAAACTTTTTGTTAAATTTCTTTTTTTTTCATACAATAGTAGTGTCCCCCACCTTGAAGAGATTCTGGATGCGCCCCTCGGCCTCAGACAGCACTTATTGAAAATTTTGAGCTCTACATTTTTGTCCACTTTTTTCTCACGGCAAACGAGAAACAAGATAATAAAAATAAACACGATTTAAAAATTTTTGAAGAAGCCCGACGTTTCCAGAAGACTTGGAAATACGCTAATTTGGGATTTTATCCTTTCGATCACCATAAATAACATATACAAAATTCAGGCTTTCCGCAGTTTTTAAAATCTCAAACAACAAATATTTGAGAACAATATCCTCTGGGGCTTTATGTAGAAAAATGCTTTGAATCAAGTTGGCGTTGAAATCAAACTTCATCATATTGAAGTGTCATTTTGTAAACAGTTAATTCGACGCTGGCGCAAAATTTTCAGATTAAACAGGGCATAAAATATTTCACTGGATACGATTTATAGGATAACAAAAAACTTTAAAGAAGGTCCTCTCTAAAGATCCTGCTATGCAGCCGGGAACTCTAAGGAAGAGCGACGGAACTTACACCGTTACCTCCGAAGATACGGCAAAAATACTACTGGAATCCCACTTTCCTGAATGCAAAGTTATCGACATCACCGAAGGCCCTGTGTAGCCTGATGATCATCCACTGGCTATAGGAGCAAACTGGGAGGTTATAAACACAGTGGTGACAAAAGATAAAATAGCTTGGGCAATCAATACCTTCAAACCATTTAAGTCCGCGAGAACTGACGGCGTTTTCCCGGCTATGCTTCGGTGGGGTCTGGAGACAGTGTCAGACACCTAAAATTTATATTCAAAGCGTGTCCAGACCTAAGTTGAAATGGAGAGCGGTGAGGGTCGTCTTTATCTCTAAGCCTGGAAAAGACGGCTATTCCCACCCAAAATCTTACAGACCCATCAGCCTAACTTTTCTTATGAAGACTCTGAAAAAGCTTTGTGACAGACAGATTAGGGATGAACTAGTAAAAAGATGGTACACAGATAACGCACTCTTTGTGAACCCTACAAAAACCGAGCTGGTACTCTTCACTAGAAAAAGAAAGCTGGTCAACGTAAGACCACCTTTTCTGTTCGGTATGCAGCTCGGTCTGTCTAAAGAGTTCAAGTATCTGGGAGTCATCCTGGATAGCACCCTAAATTGGAATAAACTTATAATTAATTGAAAAATCAAAGGTCACCAGAGCTTTCTAGCAGTGCAGAGGAGCTATCAGTAAAGTCTGGGGGCTGTTGTCCAAGATTGTCCTCTGGCTATACGGCCGTTATTCGACCTATGTTCACTTACGGAGCTATTGTGTAGTGAACCAAAGCCAAGCAATTTGTAGCACAGAATAAAATGCAACAGCTACACAGATTACCATGCCTAGCGGTTACAATGAGATCCACACCTACGATGGCAATGCAGGTACTGCTGTGCTTGCCGCCTCTTGATGTATTTCTGAAAGGCGAGGTAGAGAGAAAGGCAGTCAGGCTGCATGCCGTTGACCTGTGGTGGGGAAAACTGGGGTCCAGGACATGCCCGAGTGTTCTTGTAGGCTGTGGCACGACAATCTCTTGTGGAACACCGAATGGATGCCCTGATCCCCCACTTCGTTTTCAGTAAAAACTTTGAAATTGACATCAGCGGCTCAACAGAACCAGGAAAAGAGGCAGACATACATATTTACTCTGACGGCTCGCAGAATCAATCTGGGGCTGGCTTGGGAGTTTATGTACCAGAACTCGACCTGAAAATTAGTATTGCCCTAGGCAAAGGGGGTGACTGTCTTCCAGGCAGAACTGCTTGGAATTCAGCAAGGTGCCATACAAATAGAAAAAGAAAAAATAAGAGGTACAAAAGTTATTATTCTCATAGACAGCAAACAAGTCTTGCAAATCTTAAAAAAACCAACATAACATCCAAACTCATTCTTGACTGTCACCAGATGCTGGAGACGGTTTCATAGAGGAATACGGTCACAGTGTCCTGGATTAAGGGACAAAGCAAAGGGCAAACCATGCGATCCTGAACCCTTCACGCCACTATCCTCTAAGGCGATCAATCTAAAGATAAATGAACAGTCTACATAGATTGTAAAAAAGAAATAGGAGAGACAGGGCTTTAGACACTCAGGTGCCACAATTCGTGGCCCTGAGGCCGCTCGGGCAGAGTACCTCCTCGGACTCTCTCGAGGAAATCTAAACAAACACCTTCACACTTTGGGCGTCCTCCCGAATCCAAGTTGCAGGGGTTAATGAGGACGATAGTCTGCTCAATGTTACTGTCCAGCTCTTGTAAATAATAGAGAATCCATTATGGGGGAAAGATGGCCAGAAATGACCACAATCGGAAGATACTCGGCCGCTACGGTGCTGAACTACATCAATGCTGTTGGATGGCTCGACGAGTAAAACTCCGAAAGAGGTTACAATGGGCCTACCTGAGAGGCCTAAGTAATAGGTTGGCGCAAGTCACCCCCATACTCTCTATCTATCTAAACTTTGAAGAGGAAACATCATAATGTGTAAAGCTGACAAAAAGTGTAAGACCATATACTAAACGAAACTATTGAACCAGCGTTAACTGAAGTTAACAATTTAGAGATAAGTTTGTTGGAGAAACTTTAATGTGGTGTCCCATTTATTTCTGTGGCTGGTGTTTGCCAAGCGTACATTGGGCATGCTTATGGCGAAACCGTAAGCAACATTTCGATGTTTTACAACACCCATCACCCAAATGACGAAACATATGCTGGCCTGATCTAGCTTCATACCATTATGCAAGACGAAGGAGCGAAGGATGGGTTATCTGCCAGTAACACCAATCTTATCCCAAACGTGCCCAAGTTAAGACTAATTGAACTTTTGCACTCTGCAAAGTAAAAAATTTACGATAATGGCCGAAAAATTCGAAATGTCGCTAAATCAACCATAAAGGTAAATTAGTGCAGACGCCAAGAGTACCTGAGTATGCAAAATATGACTACGGCATTCTGCTTGTATCAAATAAGTTCTAGAGACGGTAAACGTTAATAATTTTGATGTTGCCAAAATCGGAAAATGGAATTTTTTTCACACTCCGCTACCTCATTAAGGAGCTGCTGTATCACAGTCCTTTTAATGACTATAGATAGTTTATAACTAATAATATAAATAATAAATAAAATAACAACAAAACTTTCTAAAAAAAATTGTTGTTCAAAGAAATACGGGGTAAATGAAAAGATTAATTAATTACAATTTACTTTTTTTACTTACACTAGTAAGTCTATTATAAGTAACTTCATATTATTATGTAAGAAAAAATGTATTGTATTTGTTTTTTTTTTAGAACCTTTTCTTAATATATTTCCTTGAAAATTAGGTAGTAGAAAAAAAATAAGAAATATTCATTTTAATTTAAGTTTATTTCAATGACGTAGTTGATGTCGTCTATGATAAGTTTTTTACCTAACAAAGGAGAAAATATTAAACAAGTTTTAATTTTAAATGAATCTACAAAAATTCACGTAGGTAGAAAACATTTCTTCGGAAAGTCTAAAAATAAATTACAATTATTAAAATTTCTGGAGATCCAACTCAATGGGTTTAAATTTACTGCAATTTTAGAATTGAAGTCAATTCCAGGATGTTCTGCAAAATATTACATGCAGCGAAAATACACCATAATGCTGATATAAATATTATGAGCTCTAGTATTTACTTTTGGAATCCTAGAATGTCATTTAGCAGCCCAACCTTTAGGCGAAAATGTTTGTAATGTATTGTCCACATTGTAATTTATTCAGTCTACTAGGCAACAAAAAACTATGCCTAAAATTTCCATCACTTAACTTTGTTAGGAGTTCACTGTTTTAGGTATAAATTTATGAATCGGACACAATTTTTAGAAACGGGAAAAATTTGCACATATTTATTTTCCAATCAAATGATGACAGTAGATGAACTCAGATAAAAATTAATCTCTAAAAATATAAGCCTGAGCTTAAATTTACTTAAAAACATGTGTACGTCTTCTGCTCTGTATTTACGTTGCTTAAAGGTTTCAGCACAAATATATTTATAGAAAAAGAAAAAAACTGACTTTTCACAATTTGGCTATAAAATGCGATAATGCAACTATATCCTCACCAAATTACAAAGCCATTTATAACAAAGGTTTTAATTAAACTGCCCAATTACCAAGCAATTTTATATAGTTGAAAAAAATTGTAAATTATATTTTTTATCTAAAAGTGTAAATAATAGTTGTAAAACTAACATATTTGTATTTTTTTGTATTAATGTGTTAATGATAAATGATTAAACTAATGCAATTTATATTTCTTTATGTAAAAGTCAGTAAAAGTGTTTATAATAATTGTAAAAACTAATGTATTTTGTATTTCTTTATGTAAATGTGTTAATAATAATTGGTATCAGTTAGAACTGGGTAATTTATTATACATTTATGAAGAAATATTTTTATTGACATTCTCTTCATTACCATTATATTTCTTCAAGCAATATTTTTCCATGGAGATTTTATCTTTATTTTATTTTTTAACTAATTACTACTATAAAAGATGAACCATTAATCTGTAGTTTAAATGTATAATCTGGTGTATTTGTATGTAAGAATTAATATTTCTAATTAAAGTTAATTTAAACAAGATAAAACATAGCTATTATTACTTTTTCTTAAAACTTACGGGATTATATGCAGATTACTGCAGTACGAATCAGACTATCAAATGTATATCTGTGCAAAAGCACATAAGAGATACACTATTCGTGCCTATGTTCCAGAATTCAGTCGATATATTTAGCAATAGATAAAAAAGGCTGATGGCAATAATAATGATATAATATCAATTTTTCACAGTATAGATGTCTAACGCATTTTATGTCGATGCATTTAAAGTATTATAAATATTGTGAATTTAATATTCTATATTATATACAATACTACTAATAATTGTCAGATTAATTAAAATAATTTTCGGTACACAACAAATAGTCTTATAGAATATTCGCAATATTGATGACCACACAAATTCGAATTGTGACAATTACATGACATTGGAGATAACAATTTTTGGAAATATAAAATTATCATTTTCATATTATCGTTAAAATAATTAGTATAACCAATTTCGCTGATGTAAGTTTAAGTATTTTGGATGGAAAATTATATAACTATTTTAGAAAATAACAAAAATATATTTATCAGACTTGTTTGTTTGTTTTAATAAATAAGTTAGGAAATCCCATTGCTTTTTAATTTTATACCGGATATTTCACAAACACGTATGTTATTTAGTACGTGCAAATTATATATCTTTAGAAACTTGGAAATTTTGAATGTACAATAAATTAAGCATTCATAGTTTAAAAGTTAGTTATATGTAAACTTAGATAATTTCTAGGAACTTGGATAACGTTGACTCTTTTAAAAAAAGACTTGACATGGACAAAAATAAATACGAAATTATAAAATATCCGTTTTTATAAAAAAACGAAATTTCAAAAATGCTAAAGTCTTTTGTTCACCGTATATAGAAAAATATTTAACCAAGTTATCAAATTCAACATGGTGGGTTTTCCACTAAACGGATATACTGATAAATTACAGACTGAGGGAATATAGTAAAATAGTAATGTTTTAAAAATTGTTTGAAAAAATAGAAAAAAAAATTATTCTTATCCCGCATGTATTATTTGATACCGTTCTGTTCAAAGTCGGTCGAAATATTTGACAAAAACCCTGCCATGAGAGCCAAGGGTAAAATATTCAACTATATAGTGGAGTAAATAATACTATTAAGCTCAATATACAGGGTTAGGAGAAATTACCCGGTCGATTAATTCAAAAGATACAGAAATTGTCTTATATAAAAGTTCAGGTTCGCCCACAAAGTTGTGGAGAATTAAATATTTTTTTAAAATGGAAAATAGAATATGTTTTTATTATTAAATGGATAACAATGCGATATTTGAACGTAGTCGTATTTACCTGCGCAACGAATTAGGTATGGCCTTTGACAATAATAATTTGGCATCTGAAAGACAAGTCACCAGAATTAAGTAAAGAAAAAAATAGCATAGCGTATTTACTTACTGAAACAGAGAGAATTGATATTTTAATTTTAAGGGGGTATGGCGATAAACAGGCAAATTTTAAAAAATGCA
This sequence comes from Kuschelorhynchus macadamiae, assembly GCA_030620095.1. Classification (NCBI taxonomy): domain Eukaryota; kingdom Metazoa; phylum Arthropoda; class Insecta; order Coleoptera; family Curculionidae; genus Kuschelorhynchus; species Kuschelorhynchus macadamiae. The sequence goes on from JAUTXW010000186.1 coordinate 581,825, forward strand.
GTTTTTTGAACTACAGAGCGTTACAGAATGGCTGGAAGTATAAAAAAAACGATCAAAATCTGGAAGACCTAGCAGACATTCTGCTTTCGATCCAAGAAAATCCCAAACAATCTACCAATCAGCTTGTTTTCGATCATAAAGTTGATCAAAAATCCGAAAGAACCATTCTTCATACTGAGAAAATGCATGCATACAAAGTTCATGTTGTACAAGAACTTTGTGACGTTGACTATAATCAAAGACTAGAATTTAGCGAAATAATTACGAGAAAGATTGAAGAGAATCCGCATTTACCAAACAATATGAATAATATCTCCAGCTTCTTCGGCAAGAAATAGTTCCAACTATATACAATTTAACTCCCGATATTAACTTAACCTGATATCAGCAAGATGGAGCTCCTCCGCCTTTGGCTCGTAACGTTGGAGAATTTTTGGATATCACGTTCCCAAATACATAATAAGAAGAGGGCCTATCGAATGGCCTTCACGGTCCCCCGATCTTTCGCCCTTAGATTTGTTTTATTGGAATTAAGAATTAAACTTTTAAATACAAGTGAGATAATAACAAGGGAAACGGTTTTAAACGCCCAAAGCCATTTATGCAACAATTTATATAATTGTCAGTTAGTAAATTTAATTAAATTTATTAAAAAATAGGGCCGTTTTATTACAACTTGTTATACCGATTTTTTTTCATGTTAACTTCAGTGGCGGCTCGCGGGTGAAAAAGTAAGTGAAGTTCAAATGAAGCAAGAAAATATCGCAATAATTTTTTTTCCAAAATTTTTTTATATGTGGAGGGGGTAGAATATTTTTTCACGACTTACATAAATTTTGTATACTAAATCAATTCTCCTATCCTTCATAGCAGCAAATTTATTTATAACATCCTAATAAAATAGATGAGTTGCAAGTCTTTCTTGAGATATTGTATTTCTTAAATAAGTTTTTAGACATTTAAAGCAAGAAAAACTTCTTTCCACTGAAGCACTTGTCGACGGTATTGTCAAAATAAGGGAAAGCAGTTTATATGCTTCGGTAAAAATATATTTATTTTCATTAATTTTTTTCACTTGCTCTTGCAGCGATATATTCCAATTACTCTCATTGGCAAAGATAAGACCAAACTCATTTTTAAGTCGTTGACTTTTTGAAAATATTTCTCATATAAATGTAACAAATTTTCAAACGGGCCAGTCGGAAAATTTAAACTATATTCGGAAAATTTAGCAGAACCTGCCAAACGTGAAAATGTAAGTTTTTCAAAATGAATGAATGAAATCTTAGTGTCATTTCCATTAAATTTCATAAAAAAGGGTTCTATACTTAGCCCTAATTTCTTCAGGTGAAAGCTTAGCAAGCTCACGGTTGTAATGATTTATTTCTGTAATAGAATTTGCATTAGCAAACATGGTATTAAAAATATGTTCATTTCTTCTTTTACAGAGCGCCTCACGACAGCATTTTATATTGGATATGCACAAATGAATATCAAGCGATTTTTTTTGAAGAACGTCAAATAGTATGTCCGTGATTGAGAAAATGTCATTAAACACTAATGCCAGGAACTTGAATTCAAAATCGTTCATCTCACCTAAAAATCCTTTCGCAAGGCGGATTGATTTTTCATCAGATTTGTCACAGTTTGTAATAAATTCAAAGACGTCTTGCGTGCAGCGAAATCCGCGAAAATAAAAGTAAACAACCACCGCAAACTGAACGACACGTAGGTATAGTGTACTGCCGCTGCAATTCACCGAGAGGGTTGTATGGCGCTGATTAACATTATTCTTCCATGCGCTCGACGTCATCGCGTACGCGTTGTCATGGCAACATAGTAGGAAAATGGTAAACTAAACATAGCACCTCCACCAATGTCGAAGCGGTTTGCGCCACTGGTATAGAGGTTATAATAAAGTTCGATTGAAAGTTTTAAAAAGACATGCCGCCAACGGACAAGTAAAATATTTATTCGAGATGTACAATTTATTTTTTACCAATTAGGTGAATAAATAAATGCAAAAACTAAAATTTTCAGAGATGTATAGTAGATATAGTTAGATGTTTGCTTGTTTATTTTTCCTGGTGAAGTAGCACTTCACCTACTTCACCTGAATAGCCGCCCCTGGTGAACTTATTAATTGGTTTATTGAAATTTAATTTGGGCGTTGTAACTGATCAAAATGTCATGACATCTCGGAAACTAATGAATTTAGGGATAACGTACGGTTAATAAAAAATGTTCTAAATTGACTGGACGATGAAAATAGGTAATAATACACGGAGTGTTCCATTTAAAAAATATAACTTTAATTCTCAACATCTTTGTAGGCGAACCTGTATACTCCAATTTATTACATGTAGATTTTTAAAAGCCTTACAACTTGCACATAAGACATTTTTTGATAATTCTTGTATCTTTTGAAATAATCGACCGTTCTTGTAATTAGTCCTAAACCTGTATGATTTCTGTAGTATTAACAATCAATAAGTTAAAAGGATGGACATTATACGTGATCACCCTGCACAGTTCACGTTTCACTAAAAGACGATAAAAAAGTTGAAATGCTAAATATTTTGTACAGAATGGAATAATAAAAACAAACTTGTTTCTGTCGGAGGAAATTAAAGAAATCACCGTCTTTTATTGTTCTTTTTTTAGATTTTGTTATTAGATTCTTCAAAATTGGTAACTTAAAATACAAAGGACTGGGAAAGTGGTACACTTTGAAATTGATTTGTCAATCATTTTGCCCGATTATTCGCAGGGGTCTCATAAATTTGGATTTATTAGGTAAATTATTTCTTTTACATATATGTAACAGAATCTAACATTCAGAATGATATAGGATACTTGAAAATATTTAATAAATGCACTAGCGAGATTGACAACCTGCAGTTTTAAGAACTTTAAGGGGGGTGGGGGTTTGACTACAAAACCGATCACAGTATGACCCAATTTGATCAAAAAAGGTTGGGTTTTCTTCCTTACCAATTTTGAGAAAAAAAATGCCTTAAATGTATTTTGTGTTATTAATTTTTAAGCACATCATTAATATTTTTATTTATGTTATTAACACAATAAATAATTGGTAATTATACTGTAAACTGTTTTCTTCAAATATTTTACTTTTTGAAAAAATGTTTGCATACATTTCTTCTATTTATTGACGTGATTGACACCTCGGTTGCGATTTATCACATTTTCATTATTTTTCTAATTTATAGTCAATTTTTAATTTTGTTGTCAAATAATCATTCACAAAATATAAATCAGGCAACATCGCAACTACAATAAAAATCCATTAGGATAGGAAGCTGATGGAAATAGATATTATTCTTTGATCTGTGTCAAAAACCGAGAAGAGGCTTACAATTTCTAGAATATGCTGGTAAGTTAACTTTTACTATTTAGACAAAGATGCGAATATAACTGATTGATGGATCTCGACAATGGTAAACTGCCCTGGATATATTCTGTAAATTCTGAAGTTTTTGTATAGGATATAAAAGAAATTGCGATTCGTATAGGATATAAAAGAAATTGCGATGTTCGTCGGGCATAGTATGCAATTTAAGGGTGATATATCTAAATAAACAAGTACAGAAAAAAGTGTCTAGTTGCAAATACTCTTTAAAAGATTTTATATTACTTTTATCAGACAGAAAAAAATTAGTTTCTTGCAATACTTGTAATCATAATAGAAATAAATATAAATTTATTGTTCTAACAAAAAAACGCTACGGAAAACATTGAAGATTTAAAAAGTGTACATTTTAGAAAAATGCCAAAGTGGGAACTTGGTTTTTAAAGTCAAAGTTGCCACTGTAAAGCATTTTACGGTGTTGTGGTCGAAAATAGCATTTCCTAGGCAACGTTTTATCATGAAAGAACTTAAACGTAATGTCAATGTTGTCGTCAATTAGTCTGTAGAGAGTATGTATGTATTTAGTGGGTTGTTACAAATTCGCGACAAATTGGTGGAAATTTTGAAAGAGACTCTAAAAGAGTTTTCTTAGTTCAAGTTGAAAACAGACCTACAGAAACTTTATTGACAGTTATCAAAGAATGGATACGTCTAGGCACCATTATTGTCTCTGACTGCTGGAAATCTTATGATGGTTTACAAAATGAAAGTTTTCAACACCTACAAATAAATCATTCTATTCTATTTGGGGATCCCACCAATCCACAAATTCATACTTAAAATATAGAACGCACATGGCGGGATTTAAGAGGTGCAATTCCAAAATATGGAAGGAAGGAAGGAAGGACACTTCACTGGATACTTAGCAGAATTTTTATTTAAACGTTCGTTTTTATTGTTAGATGATGTTCATAATTTTTTTATTCAAATAGCCCATTTATATCCACCTAATTTAGGTTAGTTATTTTTAAAATTTGTTAATTTCCTTTTTTAATAAATAAATATAAAAATACTTATTGTTTTTATTTTGAACCTTACAACTAATTAGACAAAAATGAAGTAGGGATATTTTATTATACCATACCGTATTAGGGCTTAGTTTGTTTAGGTTAGGTTTGGTTAGGTTAGGTTTGGTTAAGTTAAGGTTAAAATATTAGTATAATAATACGTCTGATTCACAAATTTCAAGATAATAGTATCTAGAAGGGGTCCAAATGAGAAAATATTTTAACTGGTATTTTACTTTTTAAAAACTTTTTTTACATGTATCCGACAAAAACTTGGGAAGGTTAACTTTTGCCCCTTTAGCATTTCATTTTAATTTTGCAATGTTGTCAGATTTTAGAACTTCTTTACCGGCGTTTTCATTGCCAAATATTTAATATTTTTATACATTTAAGGTTATGTTGTTAAAAAAATCTAAGTTTCACATTTGTAATTAAAAAAATAACATTTTAGTTTCGATTTTTTGTGTAGAACTGTTTTCTTAATTACTGTTTTATATACAGATACTTTGTAATATCTTATACCCCACCCGGTACCCTATTTCACTCCCAATTTTTTTATTAATTAACGAAATATGTTTTTGAAAATCACAAGTGAATTTGTAGTTTCTCTTTACTTGTGAGCGAGTTAGTGAATACTTTTTTCAAAAATCGATAAAATAGCAGAAAACCCGATACGTTACTGTTTTTACAAAATTATATAATTATTTGGTAACTAAGCTAATATCGCAACGATCTATATATAAAGAAGAAAAAACGTATCTGCTAATTAATTTTTCCTTAAAAACACCTACTCAAAAAAGGCAATATCGCTGAATAGCAGGATTCAATGAACGTCTGGCAATAACAATTCGCAAACATAGCAATTTTATATGTATTGTTTTTTGTTATGTAAGATAATTCAGATAATTTTAGTCTATTCTGCGATTTAATATGCACTGTGTATTTTAAAAACGTATACAAATAATGAATATTCAAACATGTGCCTGATTTATGGAGAATGTAGACAGAGTGCGGGATATGGGAAGTTTAAACGTTCGTCATAATAATTGTGGACCTCAGAGACAAATAGGGGGGACTCGAAAACAAGGAACATAATTTAGCTCTAATGAAGGAAAACCTCACAGACACACAAAATACTTTTCCTAGTGTGGTAATTATCTGCATAGTGCGATAAATTAAAGTGGCTTTTTTAATATGTGCCGATATGCTAACTTAACAAACCACTATCCTTTTTATTAAATAAATAATTCATACATCTCAGAAAGATGATCAAAGTAAATTAATTGAATCTCTCTCAAACCTACGGGTTTTTTTTTCGTTTCTGTTGAAAATGATGCGATTGATAACATATTTACAAGCGAATAGCAACGTTGCTATGTTGTAAAGAATTTAATTTTAACCTGCTCCAAAATTAAACATTTTAAACTGTAACCTCGAAGACCATTCCGAATTTACCAATGGTTATTAAGAATTTTTTGTTCAAAATGATCCATACTATGATATGTTAAAATACTTCTAGTAAAACCCTGTATATAAACAGAGAGCGTAATATTGTAACATCATATCATATATACTGGAAAAGTAAAGGTTGTCGCGCCCTTATCCGTTCCGTCCCGTCACGACGACGGCCGAAGAACGGCCGTCATCTGATTACTAACGCGCACTTTACCACCGTCTTCCGTTGAATTTGCAGTGCATTTTTAATAGAGTAGTGGTAGTAATTTAAGTAGATTTGACTTAAATACTAACAATATCTACTCTTTACCAGTTTTGTCCATCTCCAGTGCTATTTCCTCCTATATTTTGTCCTTTATTTACTGATTGTGATAGTTATTATCGTTAATATTATATACCTAGGAGTATTTTTGTACTAAACAAATCGTCCATGATTAAGAAGTGTTTTTATTGTGAGCGCAACGAAAACTTAAGAAGGACTAACTTTTATATGGATACAACCGAGAGTACAACGCATCCAAATACAAAGTCGACGAATGAGAGGTAGAGAGCGCACTAGGCCGTCACATTCCGATTTTTCCCGATTATTGACTGAAAGGAACGGAAGCCCGCGATTCTGTTCGTGAAGGTCCACGGCGGCCAATGACGGAACGGTCATATGTTATTAATCGTGACCATTTTTTAGCGGCCGTCGTCGTGACGGGACGGAACGGATAAGTGCGCGACAACCTTAATGATGTAAAAATCACAAGTCCTATTACTGAAAGTAAATAATCGTTAAAAGATCTTAAACTTAACGACACTTTACATCACTCTACATTACCAGCAAATCTAATGACGGATTAAACTGAGTTTGTTAGAAGAAAGTCTACTATACCTACACAGATTTTGTGGACTATATTATACCATGACAATGGCAGTTTCATACGGCTTCCGCCCAGAGCTGTCAGTACTTCAAACAAAATACGAGGTTGTTTGTTGGTTCGGCCCTATTCCTACGTTATCAGGAAACCTCGCACAAAATATATTTCGATGGGTGTAGAGAGATTGCCAATATAGAGCATTATAAGACCAGCATAATCTGAGAAGCAACAGAAATAGGAAAACAAAGCGATTTAAATAAAAGAGACAAATCATTAAAACTACGAACAGTAAGGAAGACAATAATCGACACATGTAAAATCAGAAAAAATCAAGCGGAATTAGCGGAACAACAACGGCAACATCCGGAAAACATAAATAATGACTAATGGCTGCTCGGATATAACCTTTGGCCCCAGGTGGGGGTATAAAAGGAAGCTTGCATATATAAATATATATATATATATATATATATATATATATATATATTATTTGTTAATATGTTAATATCTTTATTTTCTTACATATATAATTCTTATTTACTCCAATTTCTTTTAGTTTTTTATTTATTCTTTGCTATTATTACTAATTTTTTATAGCATTATTTAAGCAGTCTACAAAAAGATAAAATATGTTCTTTATTATATTGCTCTATAAAAGAAGGTTTTATTCCAGTAAATGGAATTTTACCAAATATTTAAATAACCTATTTGGCCACCATTTTGTTTTGCCATCTAGATTTGAATAAAATATTTTCGAGTATATCCCTGTTTTTTTGCAAAATTTCAAGTCAACCGGATAAGTTGTTTTTGGGTAATGAATTTTTAAACATTCCATTACGCCGCTATTTCGTTCCGCCATAATGGATTTACATAAACATTTTATTAATTTATCTCTATATCCCTCTATATTTTTGACTTACTGACTGACTTACGGGAGAACATTTTTCGAGGTCCAGGGACCCGAATAATATCAAAATAACAATTCTTAATAATCAAAAATGAATCTTAAATATTGCAACACAGAGCCAAATTCTTTTTGATATTTATGACTGCCGAAATTCTCGATAGTATTATTCTCTAATGATAAAAGGGCTCAGAACACTTCTATACCCTTTCAACACACTTAAACACATATAAACTTAGTAATTTTAATTTGTTCACGAAGTTATCTAAACTACTAAGGGTTCTTTTCTTACATCACATCGCGTGCTAAACTTATTTTCAATACGTGCCCACGAACACCGCGAGCAACATGTGCCGACATACTAAATTATAAGTCAGTCGAATACCAAGAAACGATGAAAACCGGTCCCGCGCCGTATCGGGGAGATTCCTGTCTGATGATTAAACTGTGTTGTGACAAAATATAATTTATCTATACAGTTCCCAAAGCTTTAATGCATTTATTCTCAAAACAGAGGATGATAAACTACTGATTGTGGATTAAAAGATCGAAACCGTTAAGTGTTTGTAAATAATCTCTACAATTTTGTTATCTATTTAAAAGATTTGTTTTGATAATCGATGCGATATCATTGCAGTTACCAAAAATAAACAGCATATATTTAAAAAAGTATTTTATATACATATTATTTATTATTATTGTTTATACATTACTTTATTACTAAACTTTATTAATAAACGCTTGTCTAAAATGAATTTTATAAAATGTTTTTATTACCTTTTTTATTATACGATAACGATTAAACCATTAATTATATAATGTTACAACATTGAATATTTATATGAATGGTACTTTTAAACTAATGAGTCTACGCTTGTATAACCAGCAAAGTTAAATCAACCCAAATATAATTATACTCTAAATATTCCATTAACTTCAATAGAGAGAAATATAAATTTAATATTTTATCACTGCTTTCTAGATAATAACTGGAAATACGACTCTATTTATTTTGCAAAAATATAACGTATATTTGGACTTTCGACACACATTTTAATGCCAGCTTTTGGTTTTAATGGAGTAAAATTTCGACTGTGTATTGAATTCCTTTCTATTAAAAATGAAGAGTTTTTAATATGAAAATCAGAAACCTATTAATAATCATTCCAGCACTACTCTATCTGCTGTGTAGCTATGGCGAGTACCATTATATATAAATTATTCCATTGAAATGCAACCGCTAATATTTTGGTAATTTTCAAGTCATCGCAACTTTTTAATTAAATAAGGTACCAGAAAAACGATTTTTGCATTGTAAAAACTATTTCCTTTAAAAAAGAGATATGTTGTTGTATTTATCCGAGAGTTTTAAATTTGTTGTTTTCCTGTTAAAGTCGATATTTTTGAGTTTCTCTTTAAAATACACAAATTCCTTCATATGACATAAAAAACAGTAATTTCACAGTGTTTTGACATCAGGTCAGTTTTAAGAAACACCAATTTTTTCAAAATACATACAATTTTTGAATATATAGTTCTCTTAATCTAACGTTCTTTTACAGCTACGAAATTGATTAGATGATTTTCACTGTAAGTAACACTTTCAAAACCTGTCATAATTTACATCATATTTACGCAAATTTCACATGGTACGACCATGTACATGTAACTTAAAATTTTCTCTTTTCCAGATTTATTCTCACTCCTCAATATAAAATAATAAAACCTTTATCTTTGAAGGAGAGTATTTTTTTTGTTTATATGTATTTTTACTTTCAATTTAAAAAAATATAAATTGGTACAGCAATCAAATACCAATTAAGAGTTATCATTGTTGAAATAAAATTTAAAAAATCGGAAAATTTTCTTTACTCGGAACTTCCCTCGTCATGATTTTTGTCTGTTACTAGGAATAGTAAAGTGTAACTCAATTTAGTTCCGCATATAGTCATTTAGTAACAAATATTTATATTCTTTTCATACATTTTTATTGGGCGCTATTTTGTCCGACGATATAGGATTCGTACCAATATTTTACCAGTTTCTACCTATGCCACATTTATTTTAAAATAAATTAAATAAGTAGCTTTTACACTGATTTTTTAAGACCGTCATTTTGCTCCGTCATGTTGAATTGGTACCAGTTTTTCCCTATATCCCATCTAATTCTACTTGAAAATTTTCAGTCCGTTAAAAAAATATTTTTTTTAATTCATTTTTAATATATTTTATATTGTCCTCCATCTTGAATTCGTACCACAATTTTACCAGTTTATTTTCTATCACTCATAACGCTTGGACAAAATTTGAAATTAATCTAATAAATAATTTTTCAGGCTGATTTTTTAAACATTTTATTAGCCCACTATTTTGTTTTGCTACCTTGCATTCCTATCAAAATGTTACTAGTTCATTCCTATGTAATACTTTATTTTTATGCAAAATTTGAAGTAAATTTGATAATTAGCTTTTAATTAATAATGACTGACAGATAGACCCACGGAATTGAGAAAACATATTGTTTTTCACTAGGTCGCCATTTTATTTCTCCATATTGGATTTCTACCAAAATATTACCAGGTCATCCCAATATAATTTTTGTCCAAAATTTTAAGTCAATCGGATACGTAGTTTTTTAGTTACGCCGCGAACTGACAGACAGATAGACCGACAGACAGACCGACGCGACGGAATTGGGAAAACAATTTATTTTTGCATCTAGAAACGCAAAAACATGACGATATGTAAAACCTAAGGTGTTTTTTTTTTCACGATTACAAACAGTTTGTTTAGCCGACATCTTGAATTCGTACTATAATGTTACGAGTTGATCTCTATATCACAATTAATTCTTGCACAAAATTTATTTCTATGCAAGAAAGAAAAAAGTTAATTTTTTCAGGCTAAATTTTTAAATATATTATTAAGCCCACATTTTGTTTCGTCATCTTGGATTCATACCAAAATTTTACTAGTTGTTTCCTACGCAATACTTGACTTTTGTACAAAATTTAACGTAAATTAGATAAACAAGTTTTAGTAATACTTTTTTTAACATTTGAATAGGCCGTCATTTTGTTGCACCCTAATGGATTTTTACCAAAATGTTACCAGGTCGTCCCCACATCACCCTTAATTCTTGACCAAAATGTGCAGTCAATCGTGTAAGCAGTTTTTAGCTATGTTGTAATGTACTCGGGAGTCACCCCGAAATTATCCGTGATTTACAACACGATATATCTTGGTGAACTACTACTTTATTCCAAACTAAGTTTACAAGAAATGTAAAGTGTTACTCGGCAGTATTGTATAATAATTAATTAATATAATAAAATAATAAAACAGCATAACAATTATGGAGTCAATCTCCTTATGACCCTATTACTATGTCCTGTACAATGTCACGATCAGACCCACAAGCAGACCGACAGACAGGCCGTCAAACAGACCCACAGGCAGACCGACGCAATTGAGAAATCATGTTTTTTTGTCATCTAAAAGCGTAAAGATTTGAAAAAAATCCCTGAAGGTTATTTTTTCACGATTACAATACTTACGAGGTAAGTAAAAAAAGAGAGGGTTACGCAAAAAATACGACAAGGCTTATGTTTCTGTTTTTAAAAATGAGTCAAATTGTGGTTAATTTTGAATTTAAGTTCGCAATAAATATCTGTAAAATAAATTTTGTGATATGATTGCAATTTTGAATTTAAGACGAATTTTAAAACCATCGAATATAAATAAATAATGGGTAAAGTGGCTTCATCTGGAACTCTCTTCGAATTTACTATTTTTTTTTAAATTTATACTCTGTGGTTTAACATTCATTTTATATGTAAAATTTAAATTATAAGAAATTTGTGAAGTTGTTTTAATTATTAAATATTTTAGCAAGCATTCTTTATGGCTAATTTTCTTACAATTTCCAAATATGAAATTATTGAAAACCGTTGAAAAGAAGCGGACTGTATTGTAAAAAGAATCTATTTAAACCAGAAATGTGATCGCTCTTGCTTGGGGAGCTCAGCATTGTTTTTCCACTTTTGAAGACTAGAGAAACTAAATTCACGCATAACCTTTTTTATAAAAAAAAAGTTAAAACTACCAAACAACTAAAGCTTTTTTCTATTTCTATATTTGACTGTTGTCTGGCATTTAGGGACATAATTTATCACATTAACGTGCATTTCATATATCGCAAACAATGTTAATCAATAAATTTAAAATAATAATTGATAATATAAAAAAAATAAAATGATACATTATGCACTTTTTAATGAAATAGAATAGTGTTGCCACCAAAACGTGCATATTTTCTATAAAAGAGAGGCAGCTAAGAAACTAATTAAAAATCCAGTTTAAAAAAGATAAAACTTCAGTTCTATTTCACTAGGGCACATATATTACAGAAGGTAATTCCTATAGCAATAATAAGTATCATATTCAAATATATTGTGGCGAGTACTTCCGATAATAGGAGCATACTATCGAGGTCAGATGAAACTGCTACATTCTTAATACTATATTTTTAATTACTTCTCATACAGCTTTTATATTAAAAATTTGCACTTTTTGTTGCAACTAAGGCTGGTTCGTCGATAAGTGCAAAATGCACGGGCGCCAACTAAAAGAGGGTAGCAAAATGTCATAAGACGAAATCTGGTGCAAAATATTACTAATACTCGCGTGTCAAATGTAATTCATTATTATAATCCAGTGTACAGGGTCTCTCATTTGAGCCTGACACTCGATTTTACTGTCTTATATGTCAGCTCGAACGAAAATTTAAAAACCTAACATTTAAACTTCAAATAAATAAATAATTATATAAATTATTTATTACAAGGGAATATGATTAACCTAAAACGACATCAAAAGTATTTTTATGTGTATAACCCAATAAACGATAGAGGTTTTCCTGCTGAGTTTCAAAATATGTAGATTTACATATTTACCTTTTAAAGTTGTCGAGATATCAGCCTTTGAATACTATCCGCAGCCTAGTATTGAAACAGACTATATGGTAATATGCAACGCGAATATATCGAAAACTGTAAAAGATAAATATGATATTCCATGCTTTTGGAAGCAGGAGAAAGAGTTCTATCGAGCTGACCCAAAATTTATCTATGGAAAACTCAATTATTTGGTTATATTAGTTTTTTGATATTCATTTCAATAGCCTGGAATGAACTATAAAAGTTTGGTTTTTGAGTTTTTATTTTAGATAAACGATAAGAGAGTAAAATGGAGTGGCCTGCTCTCGTGAGACGCCCTGTATACTGTACAGTATAAGTGATTTTAGTACAAATACAACTGATAATAAGTAGAAAATCACCGTTTCTTTTTCTCAAAGAAGGAAGACTTCGGACGTCCCGCATAAATTATATGATTGAATTGCTTGCCTATAACCATTACTTGCACTGTATAATTATTATTTAAACCAATTCAAAAATGAAATAATTCCTAGCGTCTAGTGAACGGTTATTTTCCACACTGAAAAATCATTTTAAAACGACTCTAGAGCAAAAATCGTTAAAATATCTTTACCTGGAACGTTCCTGGTTTTGAATCCTGTCTTTTATCATGAATAGTGAAGTCAGAATCTTTTATCTTTTAATTAACTCTTTTATAATTTCTATTTTTTAAAATAAAGCGTCTTATTTTTGATTTCTTCTGATGAAAGACAGATTTTTCTAACAATCATTTTCTAAAAGGTGTATTATTACCATTACTATAACATTTATAAAAATTCTTCGATTGGTAATATTTTGGAGTTTATAATAATTTCTTGCAAAAATAGAAAGCACTTTTAGCCAATAAATCTATCAATTTTCTCGTGTCTAAATTGAATTAAAATAATGTATAAATATCTTAAAGTATAATTATCTTTTTATTTCAAGCTTTTCTGTGTATCGTAAAAAAAGGTTTCCAAAAGTTGACATAATTTTCATACCATTCACAGAAAAGAAAATATCAATAAATATAAGTACATAATACGTTTTTTCATTTAGTAAACCACCCCGGTGTTTAGTTATGGATTTAAAAAAAAAAACTCTCTAGAAGGGTGTGGACCACGTCGCCTAAAGAAATTTACAATATATATAAGAAACAATGGCTCTGCAAATTTTTACTTCGATTTCAATATATTTTAAAGACTTTAAATTAAGATAATAATTCTTATTAAAATTAGTGTATTCGTACAAATAATTTAAATATTTAGTTAATTTTCTTTATTTTTAGTCAGTCAAATGTTTTACTTGTAATTATAAGAATATAAAATGTCACTAAAAAATCTTAAACATTTTTATTTAAAAATGTTTTTGAATAATATCATCTTCAATGCGACAAGACATGCTAGAAAAAAATACGTTAGCGTATATTTTATCATAAATTTAAGGTCAACCATCGGCCCCTCCCTATTAAAAATGTCAAATGGACAAACGAGAAACACGATCACGTGATACGTCATTTGGAAAGATTTCAATACCCTTATCTGACATATATTTCCATCAAATTGTATAAAATCTGAAAACCGATTTCTTGAGAAGACCTTGCATTCTGATAAATTCGAGTTTTCACATCAACATATTGTATGTCTAACTCTTATTGTTTACCTAAATTATGTCGAAAAACCCATGTGTATTCAATCTAAGCTCTTAAACCTTGTTAAAAATATGTTAAAGTGTTTGAAATAGTTTTGTATTTTTTTTCTTTCTTACCGTCGCATATCCACGCCTGTACTAGTGGACGCATTGATTTTCTTTTAGCTTTAAATAATCTCATTTTATTCCATCAAATAAACACATATACTTAAACAAACCATAACCTAAACAAATTTTTAAATTTGCAAAGGAGTTGAGGAAAATACGCTACAATTGGCAAAATAGCTTTTCCGAATATTCGATTTCAAGCATCTTGGCAAAGATTCAAGCCTCAGTAAACGAGGAATGGTATTTAATCCGAATGGCCTTTAGTGGCGATATTGAAAACGGAACCATAAATTGTCATTAAGCGATACATTCGAACCTTAGTTTAACGTAATACCAAGTTACGCCGCTTTGCCATGGCGGTACATTAAATATTACATCCATAATAACACACAAACCGTTACAACCGCTCTACGCGAGGGTTTCTGACGTTCTCGAATTCCTGGGGGAACACGAGAGTTATTGGAAATGGTATGAGAGCTGCTCACTCTCTATTCCCGGTAGAACACTGAAACTTTTATCAATTTTAAATTGTCTGAGTTGTATCCAGAAGAAAATAATAACCAAGACTGAAACGATAATATAAAATAATTTTTAATAAGAAAGAATGGGAAGGATAATTTGAAGTTATAGAATCTGAAAGTTTAAGATTATCATACTAAAATATTGTTTGTGTTCTCTAGGAACTAATCTGCAGCTTGCACATTGTTCGTCGAGTTGTTCGTGTTTTTACTTCGCTCGTATAAGGAGAATATTGTAATCGAGAAAAAATCACCCTCCGAGATTTTTTCAGATCTTCACGTTTCAGCGTTCCTAGATGCCGAGAAAAATATTTTCTCAATCCCGTCGGTCTGTCTGTTTCACTGCCTAGTGAAATGCTAAAAAAAAATATTACTAAAAAAAGTATTATGTAGGAATCAACTGGTAAAATTTTGGTATGAATCCAAGATAGCGGAACAAAATGTCGGCTTAGTAAAATAATTAAAAATTCAGCTTGAAAACCTACTTCAAATTGTGGACCATAAATAAATAAAAAGATGAACTAGTTAAGCTGTGGTAATAATTCAAAATGGCAAAACAAAATAGCCGCTAAATAAAATATTGGTAATAGTAAAAAAATCGCTGTCTCAGGTTTTACATATCTTCAAGTTTTAGAGTCTCTAGATGCCAACAAATATGTTTATCAATTGCGTCGGGCCGATTGTCGGTTTGTCTGTCAGTATACAACATAGCTTAAAAACTATTTACGCGATTGACTTCAAATTGTGGGGAAAAATTAAGGGTTATATAAGGATAACCTGGTAACATTTTGATAAAAATCCATTATGGCAAAACAAAATGACGTCCTAGTGAAATGTTAAAAACATTATTACTAAAAATCTACTTATCCAATTTATTTAAAATTTTGCGCAAAATCAAGTATTATTTAGGAATAAACTGGCAAAATGTTGGTACGAATTCAAGATGGCGGAACAAAATAGCGGTTTAGAAAAATATTTAAATATTCAGCTTGAAAAACTACTTAATGAACTGATTTCAAATTGTGTGCCAAAAATAATTGTGCTATACAGTTGAACTAGTAAAACTGAGGTACTAATTAAACATGGCAGAACAAAATGGGGGCTAAATAAAATATTTGTAACCGTGAAAAAATCACCCTCTCAGGTTTTACATATATGTTTTATCGTTCCTAAATTAAAGGTCATATGGGGATGACCTGGTAATATTTTGGTAATAATCCAATATGCCGGAATAAAATGGCGTCCTAGGGAAACGTTAAAAAATTTGTTACTTAAAAAACTAATCATCCAATTTATCTCAAATTTTGCTTAAAAATCAAGCGTTATATAGGAATGAAGTGGTAACATTTTGGTATATAAAATAGCAAAACAAAGTGGCGACCTTTTAAAATATGTATAAAATCAGCCGGAATCACTACGTATTAGATTAATTTCAATTTTTGTGCGAGCATTAAGTGTGATATAGAAATAAACCGGTAAAGTTGTAGTGCGAATTCAAGATAGTGGAACAAAACGGCGGGCAAATAATTTTTTTAAAAATTCAACTTAAAAAAATCTTTTTCAATTGATTTTAAATTTTGCAGAAAAATTAATTGCGATATAGAGATAAACTGGTACGAATTCAACATGGCATAACAAAATGATGGTGTTTTATTATAAAAACTAATTATGCTCAAAAATCAAGTGTGGTGTAGGTCGAAACTGGTAAAATATTGGTAGGAATCCAATATGATCTAAGAAAACGGAGTCGAATATAATGTTTTAAAAGACAGTGTATATATATATATATATATATATATATATATATATATATATATATATATATATATATATATATATATATATATATATATATATATATATATACTAAAAGTTTTTATTTTTCTTGGGTATAGGTTTAATTAATGAACCTTTTTTTTCTGCAACTAGCTCGACGTTTCACTTCTTGTTTGAAGCATTTTCAAGAGCATTTTATTGCATGTCTAACAAATATATATAATACATGGATTAGTACTTTGCAACAAACATACGCAAATATTTAACATGTACTATACGTAAAAAAACAAACATTCATAATACTTAACTATTGACTATTAATTAATTAAAATATTTTTGTACTCACAACACTTAATAAAACAACTATAGCGTAAATTATTAAAATAAATTTTATATGTACCTTACCTTGGAAACGACAATATTATTTACAGTAATAATTTTGATGTTCTGAAAGTTTTAACCGATGGGTGAGATCTATATAAATTCCGTAATTATAAAAACCATTATCTTGATTTTTTTTATTTTATTAAAAACCTATGTATTTTGGTATACAGTGGAGGGCTGAAAAAATGTATAATTGTTTATTTACAGGTGTTATTTAAATTGAGTTTTAGTGCCTTGAAAATCATTATATTATTTTAGGTTATTTTTTTATTATTAAATTTAATTATTATTTGGTTAGGTTGTGATAAATTTAACTTAGAATTTGTATGTCCTTTTTGTTATTTGTTGCCTTATGATCTTTCTTTATATGAATCATTTTTTTAATTGCCAATTTATGATAATTGCTGTCTCGACTTAAAATTTTTGTTTCGGAAAAGTTGAATTCATGTGTGGAAGTGTTCTTTGTATATTTATTATAACCAAACAAAAAGCGAAACGTCGAGCTAGTTGCAGAAAAGAAAGTTTCATTAATTAAACCTATACCCAAGAAAAATAAAAACTTTTAGTATAAAGTATGGTTTAAGAACAGTATAAATAAATATATATATATATATATATATATATATATATATATATATATATATATATATATATATATGTTACTTAACAGAATGAACTATTTATAACGTGGGAAGTTCCGGGAAAGGAAATTTACGGATTTTTAATAATTCTTCCGATTCTGTCTACGCTATCTATCTTTCTCATAATTCGTAAGATATCATGTTATCTATCTAAAAAAAATTGAAAGTAAATACAATGCCTGTATCCAAGTTTCGTCCGGTACTTGAAAAATTTGACCATAGGTGACCGAATTGCGCCCCGGCATGTACAATGGTACACACAAGTTGCGTCCCAGAGGTGCTTTAAATATTGCGGTCGCGATATTACAACGGCTTCCTCCATTAAAGTGTCAAAAATACAATTTGTATATGCCTTATGTCAGTTATGAAGTTTAAAGCCTCTCAGGATTTTGATTCCTTTTTGCTTTCGTGAATTTCCGTACACGTAATTTTACAAAAGCAAAAAAATAGGAAAAGGCATAAATATAAAACAAAATTCTTATCAGATTTAGATTTTCAATCTTATAAGCATTTTTTCTTATTTTACAAATTATTATTATCAGCAGCGTGTTTAAATAAAAATTAATTAACAAATAAATGTAATGAAAACACTTTTATAACGCAATGAAGATATTTACAATCAAGTTTGGTAAATATACAGATAAAAAGTCTTAAGAGTGTAATTAGAGAAAACTAACTGTATATTTTTTATGGTCAAAAGAATTTCCAACATCTGGGAATTTAAAAGGTTAACATTTGGGTCTTTTTATAAATCTCTATTGCCCCTAAACAATCCAATTTGAGACTTTTCTTGCTCAAAATCCAATACGTCTCACTTATTTATGTCAGGAAATTTATATGAGGTTTCTAAGAAATAGTTGGGGAAATGAGAGTTTCGTTTTTTTAATCTATACGAGGCGTTATGCTGTTTGGTTCTAACATCGAAATTTCTCCCTGTTTGCCTTCTATAACAACTATTGCAATAACTTTAAACCTATAAACTCCAAACTTTTTATACTTATTTATTTTTGTTTGGACGTTAAAAATCCAATTAGTGGGGCTTTATGACGGTCGAAAAGAATGTATTTTCTATATGTAAAAAGAAAAATTTCTTTTTACATATAGAAAATGTCACATATGTTGTACCAATATCTAACAAAATTGCAAATATTTTAAAAAGAAATAAAAATGCTTAAGTTACTTTTCGACTATCACAAAAACTATCTAATTTGATTTTTAACATCAAAACAAAAATAAATAATTACAAGAAGTCTGGAGTTTATAGGTTAAAATACGACAAATACAATAGCTGCTATATAGTGCAAACAGGGAGAAATTTCGATGTTAGATTCAAAGAGCATATATAGATTATAAAACAAAACTCTCATTTCGCCAACCATTTCTTAGAAACTTTACAAAAATTCCTTGACGTAAATAATTTAAGTGTATTACGTTACGTGCAAAAAAGTCTCAAATTGGATTGTTTAGAAGCAATAGAAATTTAAACACCATAAAGACCCAATGTTAACCTTTTAAATTCACAAACAGATGTTGGAAATACCACCCTCTTAAATCTTTTTGACCATAAAAAATGTGCAGTTGGTATTCCCCAATCATACTCTTAAGAATACTGGCTGTATATATACCTAACTTGATTGTAAAGATCTTCATTGCGTTTGAAAATGAACTAGTAGTATGAAACTGCAGTGCAAAAATAAAATAAGTGACAGTTAACAAAGTAAAACTCGTGTTTTCATTTATTTGCTAAAATACACTGTCACAAAATGACGGACGACTCCATTAAATCTCTAAAAATTAATTTTTTTTCGTTTTTTTTTACTGTCCCTTATTAAAATTTAGTTATATTGAAAATACCATAGGAGAAAAATAATAATAAACCAAAAAAGTTGATTCCTTCACCAAAAAAACTACTTATGTCCAAAAAATTTGATTTTTTCCGTTTGGAGATTTTACCCGGCATTGACCCACATTAAATTCTATTATAAATTAGCTGTACCCTTTAAAATCTGAGGTTTATTTTTGGAAAAGTTGATTGATGTCTCCAGGCTCTGTCTAAAAACCAAATGATACCCCTACTAACTCACACAAAAGCAAAGCAAATTCAAAAACTTCAATGTATTTTCTACAACTTTACAATTTATTGTCTGTTTCTACGATGTACCAAAATAACAGAATATCTAATTTGAAAAAATAGACACCAAACTCCATTTTTTTGTCAAAATTAAAAATCTCAAAAGTGTCTAGTTGCCTTAGATAAAACCAAGTTATTGTCGCTGTCAGAGGTAAATGAGTATATATTTAAATAAATTTTATTTAATTGTCTGGCCTCAAAAATGATTACTTGGTTATTTTTGAGATTAGCAGGATACAATATGGATGTTTTTAGGGCGGTAGAGACAATTTGGGGGCAAAACTTTCCCCAGTTTGTTAAGATTTATTCGGAAAATTTGCTGCCATTTCCTATGTGTGGTAAATGCCGCTATTCGTTTGAATCAGGAGCTACTCGAGTTCCTATCTTTTTTGGACCAGTTGTAGCCGCAAAACGCTTCTGTGTAATTAGGTACAGGGTAAATGCATTTTTCAGAATAAGGGCCGAAAATAATCTTTTTATAGTAAAAATATTTTTATATAAGTTTCGGTTAATGACAAAAAAACGAAAACGATACAAAAATTTGTTTGATAATAAGATATTAAAGCCGTACCAAAATTTAAATGTTTATCTAAAATAGTTCCCGAGATATTGGGACCGGAAGGACAAAAGTACATCTTACTGTATTTCCTTACGCAAATCATACCAGTACTAGTTTCGGACGACAAAGCTTATATATATATATATATATATATATATATATATATATATATATATATATATATATATATATATATATATATATATATAATAATAGGTATATGACTGGACATCCATATATTTTTTTTGCTTATCGGATAAATGGACTTTTTTAAAATATAATTACATCTACCTCAGTACATGCAATTAAAATCATCTGTTGGTGAAAGTTCTGAAGCGAACTTATTGGAAGTTGTAGTCAATTGATGTTTCAATTCGTTTAGTGTTTGAATGGCTTCGTTCTTATTTTTAAATACGTTCAGTGCAAATCTGGTGGCAATATTAAAAGCTTCGGTTATAGACACGGAGTTCAGTTTCAATAGTTTTTTAAACTTTCCGAGATTTTTGAAAATACGCTATAACATAAAATAACTATAAAATAAATATACCCTTTTTTTGCAAATCTTAAACATTGCATTTGTGGTATCGCATCATGTTAACAAACACAACGCTGGTAAACATTTAAAAACTTCTTTTTCCAGTTTCTGCACTATTTCAGATATAAAAATACTCGGTTTTTTATTTCTTTGTCCTAAATCCTAAGTCCTAAGTCCTAAAAAGGTATCGTTCTTCTAAAGAATTTGATTGAAAAAATTCAGAATAGTAGTAAGTAAGTAATATAAGAACGTCTGTATCTATAGACTTGCTCAAAATTTTTTTTGGTGAAGTATATGAAATTCTTATAAAAGAGTATAAAACGCATCAGCCTCATCCTGATTCGATTTCAAATCCTTTTATTCAGTTAAACCATCCTTGTTGACAGAAAAACATAACTCTGGCTTTTTAAACCTACCAGCGATTATTGTATTGGTAATTGGTCAGCTGAATGTTCCAGAAGATAATCTTTCTGAACATAACTTCTGTTCCGACATATTTTTTTAATCTGGAGTCTCTTGTTTTGATGTCCGCAAACGTAATCTTTCCTTTGAGTAGGCATTTCGAGAAAATGACAACAAATCAGTTTTCTAGACATAGAAGTCATCAGAAATATTGATGGGTCAATTAAAACTAATTGGTATTCCAAACCCAGCAACTCAGGTAGATTACTTAACTTCCATTCAAACCACCCAGTATCCAACAAAAAAGGAATAATTAATAGCTTATTGCATAGATCAATTAATCTTAGTAGCTCTGAATTTCACAAATCCAACATCACGAAAATAAAAACTATCCTTCGACAAAACAACTACCCGTTGAATTTTATAAATAGATCTATTAATAAATATAAGACACGAAAACATAACATAAATAATGAGAAGAAATATTTTAGATTTCCATATATTAATGGTCTTTCACAAAAAATTGACAATTGTCTCAGAGACACCAATGCAAAATTAGCGTTTTACAATAAGAAAACCACAACTGTGTTATATACAACGTTACAGGACCCTACACCCAAGGAAAAAAAATCAAATGTCGTTTATTGCATACCTTGCGAATGTAATAAATTATATGTCGGACATACGAAACAGTACTTGGGGAAGCGCTCAAGCCAACACAAATATGACTGTAAAAATAGCCGTATGATAGACAAAGACAAAACTGCTCTCTCACAACATCACTTTCAAACATGTCATATATTTCAATTTGATAAAATAGAAATCTTAGATTCTGAGAGAAACTACTCAAAAAGAATTATAAGTGAAATGATCCATATAAATTTGAACGACTGTGTAAATCTTAGAACCGATACACAAGGTCTTAGCAATATTTACAGTAACATTTTAAAACTATATAATAATAAATAAAAAAAAAATCAAACATGACAATATGACTTGAGCGTTCCTCTAATTATTGTGAACAACAAATAATATCGTGGGTGATATGACTTAATTTTATATTTATATATATTTTGTATACTAATTTTATTTTTAACTGTATTTTAAACCGTTGTTTGTATTTACCCTTAAAAGTTTTTACTTATATTTGTATATATTTTTTATTTTTAATAGGCTTCATTACGTATTGAGGTAAACTTAACAAAATGGACATTATTTTATGGCAGAATACCTTATATAATTAGTTAATTTATGTTTGACCACAATCTAATACAATTCTGACCCACTGTACGGCTGAATGCGACTGTAATTGTTCTTAACCCCAAACCAAAAGAAACACTTTCAGTTGTTGATAAGTAATCGTGCTGTGTCCGTCCTAAAAGTTTGTGTAGTTCCTACGTCAGTAAAATGTGTATATGTTTATTTATTTATTGTGTAAATGTCCATAATTAAGGTTTTCCCACTAACTCAAGGTAAGCCTATTAGATTGTTTTTCGGCTTTTAATCTAATTTATCTAATTTGTCCCCAGAGCTTGAAAAAGTGTTAATGTAACACGAAACGTTGCAATTGAAAATAGTGGTTTCACTTTAGATCTTATTGCAGTCCCATAACCCACGAATTCAAGTTACACGTAATCTTTCCTTTTTTACGGGTTGCGTTGTCAAAGGATACATCTAAAAACCAAATTAGTACTTCTAATCGTAAAGGCTTGGTGCTCTTACCTTCAAGCGCATATGGATGGTAAATCCACCGTAAAAGGGCAGTAGGTTTTTGTGTAAAACCGACTACACTGTTAATCGACTGTTCCAAAGCCATGTCTGAAGCTGCACAATTAGTTTTTTTTCTGTCGTTTTTTCAACTACGAAATTTCCCCGTTTCAAATATTTATACATCTGCATATTCTCCGACTTAAGCTCTAAGATATCTTTCAGATAAATGGGCACCCACTTTGCATATAGATGTCTCCCTTCGGATACTAAATATGTTAAAATTTCTTGTGTACATTTCAAATGCAATTCAAAATTTGCGGAGTTTCAGCTTTTTTAGCTCGTTCTTTAATGAGTCTTCGTTGAACCGTTCGTTCTTTAGTTTTTCTATAAAATAATCGGTGGAAAATTCCTTACTCTGATTTTCTTCGATCCACTTCCTGAAGGAGTCATAAAACAATCAAAACAATGCAGCGGCGCAAAGTTAGCGAACGAATACATCTAGCTAAATAAATAAGCGTGTTTTGCTTGCCGTGCCGCCGAGCGACAAAACCTTACGGCGACTGGCAGCATTTTTTATCAATGCTCTTGGATAAAAATTCATATTTCTATAACTATTGAAGCTGGCGACTTAACTTTTTTTTAAACTTTGTCAATGTTTTGACTACATTTAACTCGATATATGTATGTAGACACTTTCAATAATTCACATAGCTCTCCGCAGGGTGAAGTTTTGGATGTACGGTTTTGAGAATTCCATATATATATATATATATATATATATATATATATATATATATATATATATATATATATATATATATATATATATATATATATATATATATATATATGTATATATATATATATATATATATATATATATATATATATATATATATATATTAACCGAATAAAAGGATTTGAAACAACTTTTTTTTCAAAAACTTAAAACATTTTCAAAATTCCTGAATTGCCATTAGAACCGCCTACATTTTAAATATAAATCTGAAAAAAATCAGAATTTTATATTGTATACCTGAGTCATTACCACGGTGAATGTTATTCGATCTATGGCGCTTTTAAGGGCCGTTTTCAAAGTTTGATCCTACTAAAAATAGTTGTACTTTTCCAGTTCCTATTCTCCAAAGTGTCCTCTATAAGATGGTATAGGTATCATTTGGTTATACCTCTGAATAGCCCAAAGTCTTAATTTTGCTGTGATTTTATTCCACTAGTTCCCCGAAACGGGGCTCGTTAGTCTATGACTGCCTGATGAACTCTAAAACGGTGAAATTGCGATCATCGTTTGATTGAAATGGATCAGTGTGTCTGCGGCATTGCAGGACATGTTCCAAACAGAGATCATGCTATCCTTTTTGTGACGGTAGTGTAACGTGAAACAAAAATATATTAACATTATTTTTCCAAGAAAAGTCAGGAATCAATAGTGTAATTCAATGCTGGTCGTGGTATTAGCCAAAGGAGTAGTTGTTTTTGTGTTTACATTGTATAAATTCCTCATTTTTTATTGTACCTCGCTTTACTCTCAAAATTTTAATTGAATTTTTAAAATATGTTATTGTTAAATACTATTCCTAGTTTTTTGTCATATTACTGTAAAAAAATCTTCTGGGGGTCTATTTTTGAGTTCAAGGTCATAAATAGAATGAGATTCTTTGGAATGTTTGACCAGGGAACGATTTCCTTTTGTGTTTTAAGTGTCCATGACTTTATATGCACTGGTTTCTATGTCCAAAATAGTTTCAAGAATTTCTATTTATACAATGTAAACACAAAAACAACTACTCCTTTCGCTAATACCACGACCGGCACTGAATTACACTATTGACTCCTGACTTTTCTTGGAAAAATAATGTTAATATATTTTTGTTTCACGTTACACTACCGTCACAAAAAGGATAGCATGATCTCTGTTTGGAACATGTCCTGCAATGCCGCAGACACACTGATCCATTTCAATCAAACGATGATCGCGATTTCACCGTTTTAGAGGTCATCAGGCCGTCACAGACTAACGAGCCCCGTTTAGGGGAAATAGTGGAATAAAATCACAGCAAAATTAAGACTTTGGGCTATTCAGAGGTATAACCAAATGATACCTATACCACATTATAGAGGACACTTTAGATAACAGAAACTGGAAAAGTACAACTATTTTTAGTAGGACCAAACTTTGAAAACGGCCCTTAAAAGCGCCATAGATCGAATAACATTCACCGTGGTAATGACTCAGGTATACAATATAAAATTCTGATTTTTTTCAAACTTATATTTAAAATGTAGGCGGTTCTAATTCAATTCAGGAATTTTGAAAAAAAAAAGTATGTATTCAAATATTCTATTATTGTTAATATATATATATATATATATATATATATATATATATATATATATATATATATATATATATATATATATATATATATATATATATATATATATATATATATATATATATATATATATATATGCCAGTCGCCGTAAGGTTTTGTCTCTCGGCGGCACGGCAAGCAAAACACGCTTATTTATTTAGCTAGATAGTAGAGATGTATTCGTTCGCTAAATTTGCGCCGATGCATTGTTTCGATTGTTTTATGACTCCTTCAGGAAGTGGATCGAAGAAAATCAGAGTAAGGAATTTTCCACCGATTACTTTATAGAAAAACTAAAGAACGAACGGTTCAACGAAGACTCATTAAAGAACAAGCTAAATAAATAAATAAATAAATAAATAAATGCTTTATTGTCAAAAAAAAATTTTACAATTTTGTGGACAAAGCTGTTGTAAAAAAATAGTTTACAAACATAAAATTAGCAAACAAAACAAGACAAAAACACATCATAAATATTATAGAAGAATAATATTTAAATTAAGAATTTAGAATATTAATATTATAGAATCCTAAAAGAAGTACATTAGAAATGTACTTTGTCAGTCGTACTATGTTATAAACATTTTCATAAATATAATGTAAAAAAATAAAAAAGCAAAGTAAAAAATAAAAAAGTACGAAACAATTAAAAAAATACATATACAAAGTTCGGTAAAAATGGTTGGTAATGGCAACTATCACACTAGGGGTTCATGAGGATAAAATTATATGTTGTAAAACTCGTTCACGGTGTAGAAGGCTCTTTCCAGTAAGAATGATTTCAAAGCCTTGCGAAATGAAGTTAGAGATATTATGGATTTGATGTTAAATGGCAGGTGATTATGCATTTTTTTTGCATTGTAGATTACTGATCTTTTAATTAACTCTGAGTGTGGGGTTGGAAGATAGAGATCGTGCTGAGAGGGTAGTTGTGAGAAGGTCTCTCTAATAGAGCAGGTGCGTGCTTACGAATTAAGCAAACCGATTCCAAAATGAATAAGCAAGGAAGGGTTAGTATTTTATATCTTTTAAAGAAATCTCGGCAGTGAGTTCTACTGTTAAGTCTCAGTAGGTAACGAACAGCTCTTTTTTGTAGTATAAAAATTCGATCAAATTGAGTCGCACAACATGTACCCCAGAATGGAATAGCATATCTGAGGTGCGACTCAACAAGAGCAAAATAAACAGTTCTAGAGGTAGAAAAGCTAAGCTCCTCGGAAACAGATCTTAACGCAAAGCAAGCAGAACCTAACTTCCTTGATAAAGCATCGATATGTGGATCCCATTTTAAAGAATCATCTACAAGAAGCCCTAGAAATTTTACAGAGTTTACGACATCAATAGTGGTGCCATTAAGGTCAAAGGGTTGCAGCGTGTTTTTATAAGACAAGACTTTCGTTTTAGAGATGTTCAAACATAGGAGATTAGAATCGCACCAGGATTTAATGGTGATTAGGTCATTAGATACAATCCTATGTAGGTCCGTGACATCTGGGTGGCTCCACGTAAAGCTGGTATCGTCCGCAAAGAGACATATTTTTCCACTAATGTTTAAATTAGCCATGTCGTTTATGAACAGAAGAAACAAGATAGGGCCTAGTACCGAGCCTTGAGGCACTCCATATTCCATTGGCCTACAAGAAGACATCCTGTTGTCAACTTTCACAACTTGATTTCTGTTGCTAAGATATGACTTAAACCAATTGAGAGGAGCCCCTCTAAATCCATAGTACTGCAGTTTGTTAGTTAATATATTATGATTCACACAATCGAAAGCTTTGGAAAAATCACAGAAAATTGTTGCCGTAGCGTGATGGTTGTTTAGGCTGGAGTAAACTCTATTAAGAAGGGAAAACATGGCATCGCTTGTGCATTTGTTACTTAGAAATCCAAATTGTTGTTTTGTAAGTATTTCATATCTAGACAGAAATGATAAAAGCCTTTTTTTAACCAGTCTTTCGATGATCTTAGATAGCGTAGGGAGAAGTGCAATTGGGCGATAGTTCGAAGCTTCTTCTGAAACACCTCCTTTGTGAAGAGGTATGATTATTGCAGTTTTAAGGCAGCTTGGAAAAGTACCATTTTGGAAAGACATATTTATCAAAGCAGTCAGATGCTCTAGTGTGCATTCCGGCAGACTTGAATACATTAAAAGCTGATACTCCGCAAATTTTGAATTACATTTGAAATGTACACAAGAAATTTTACCATATTTAGTATCCGAAGGGAGACATCTATATGCAAAGTGGGTGCCCATATATCTGAAAGATATCTTACAAGTCGGAGAATATGCAGATGTATAAATATTTGAAACGGGGAAATTTCGTAGTTAAAAAAACGACAGAAAAAAAACTAATTGTGTAGCTTCAGACATGGCTTTAGAACAGTCGATTAACAGTGTAGTCGGTTTTACACAAAAACCTACTGCCCTTTAACGGTGGATTTACCATCCATATGCGTTTGAAGGTAAGAGCTCCAAGCCTTTACGATTAGAAGTACTAATTTGGTTTTTAGATGTATTCTTTGACAACGCAACCCGTAAAAAAGGAAAGATTACGTTTGCGGACATCAAAACAAGAGACTCCAGATTAAAAAAATATGTCGGAACAGAAGTTATGTTCAGAAGGATTATCTTCTGGAACATTCAGCTGACCAATTACCAATACAATAATCGCTGGTAGGTTTAAAAATCCAAAGTTATGTTTTTCTGTGGTGGTTTAACCGAATAAAAGGATTTGAAATCGAATCAGGAGAATTTCATATACTTCACTAAAAAAAATGTTGAGCAAGTCTATAGATACAGACGTTCTTATATTACTTACTACTATTCTGAATTTTTTCAGTCAAATTCTTTAGAAGAACGATACCTTTTTAGGACTTAGGACTTAGGATTTAGGACAAAGAAAGAAAAAACCGAGTATTTTTATATCTGAAATAGTACAGAAACTGGAAAATGAAGTTTTTAAATGTTTACCAGCGTTGCGTTTGTTAACATGATGCGATACCACAAATGCAATGTTTAAGATTTGCAAAAAAAGGGTATATTTATTTTATAGTTATTTTATGTTATAGCGTATTTTCAAAAATCTCGGAAAGTTTAAAAAACTATTGAAACTGAACTCCGTGTCTATAACCGAAGCTTTTAATATTGCCACCAGATTTGCACTGACCGTATTTAAAAATAAGAACGAAGCCATTCAAACACTAAACGAATTGAAACATCAATTGACTACAACTTCCAATAAGTTCGCTTCAGAACTTCCACCAACAGATGATTTTAATTGCATGTACTGAGATAGATGTACTTATATTTTAAAAAAGTCCATTTATGCGATAAGCAAAAAAAATATATGGATGTCCACGTCATATACCTATTATTCCTCTACTTGACCCTGTTAACTTTGGTTGGACTAGGAATAATGGAATTCTAGTGCCTGTTCTAATGACCGCGAATCTTATACCAATAGATATAAGCACCTAATGAACATCTGTAAAAATTAATTATGTCTAGACAATAAATGTGTATGTTTAAAGGAGGGCTTAACATGCTGCAGCGATTGTTCCTGCAAAAATTGCCAGCACAATGTTCCTGATGTATACGAGGATGACAAAAAGGAAAACATTTAAGGTTAATTTCATACAAAAACGCTTTAATTACTTACTTTACATTTATAGATTTATTAATTTTAATTCTAGATGTAACGGTAACGAAGAAGATTTGCCAAGTGGTAACCGCTAGCCGCTCCGCACCCTTCCGGATATCAGCGCGCATTCCAAACCTGGTGGATAAAAATTGGTATAATAACTATAACTGTTAAAGTTAACGACTTAATTTTTTTTATAAAAACTTTGTCATTGTTCTGTCAACATTTAGCTCGACATATGTATGTAGAAATTTTCAATAATTCACATAGCTACCAGCAGGGTGAAATTTTGGATGAGCGATTTTGATAATTCTATATTCCCAATTTTTTTTTTTAAAACTTCAAACATTTTTGAAACTCCTAAATTGCCTAGAAGCTTCTACATTTGAGATATAAGTTTGCAAAAAATCAGAATTTTACATTTTATACTTGATTTTTTACAACGGTTAATGTTAAAAAAACGTAGTTTTTCTAATGCGAGTTAAGGCACCTTTAAGGGTCATTTTTAAAGTTCGATGCTACTAAAAAATGTTGTACTTTCCCATTTCCTATTCCCCAGAGTGTCCTCTACAAGATGGTATCGGTCTAATTTGGTTATAGCTCCGAATTACCCACCCTCAGAAAACAGCGAGCTGGAGGAGCGATTTTATTCCACCAAACGGGATACAGTGTAATTACAGGCGGCATTGCAGGACATGTTCTAGTCAGGTTTCAACAATTTCTATTTGTACAATACAAACACAAAGAAAAACTACTCCGCTGGCAATATCACGACCGGCATTAAATTACATTGTTCATTACACTTTTGTTGGGAGAAATGTGTTGGAATATGTCCTGCAATGCCACAAGCCTAATGATACATTTCAGTCAAACGACGATCGTGATTTTGATATTTTAGAGCTCATTAGACCATCATAGGTGAGCGAGCCCCGTTTAGGTCAAAGGAATACAATGCAATCATAGGTGGCATTGCAGGACATGTACTATCTTTGTTGTGACGTTAGTGGAAAACAAAAATAAATTAACAATACAATAATTTGGTATTATCAAGCTGATCTGATCAGCTACCAAATGGTATCGGTCGATTTTAACTCAATTTATTTCGGATTAAAATACAATAATTGGTACGTTGGAGTTGATCTGATCAGATCGACGGTACCAAATTGTACTGCCGATACCAGCTAGTAAACTCCTCCAGTTTAGGCTCATTTGGTTTGTTTTGAAGTTTTCAGTAAATAATTTGGCGCTATCGGGCTGATCTAATCAGTTCGACGGTACCAAATGATGTCGATGGTACGAGCTGATACACCACTCGAGTTTGGGCTCATTTGGTTTATTTTGACAAGTCCGATATACAACTACTAAAAATATGTTAAAGATATTTTAATCTAAAATCTTGAAGCGCTTTTTGGTTACATTTATTTGAGAGACATGTACTTTTAATGAATTTTGACAAAAAGCCCCACGTTTGTCAAGGGTAGAATGTATATATCGCAACAGAATATTATAAATTAATTATATTATTTTGTACTTTTTAGTGCGTTACTGAGAAAGTTTTTTTAACTTAACCTACGCTTTCTTTTTCTTTTCTTACTTTTGTTTCTTAAACTCCAGAAACAGTGTAATTTAATGGCAGTCTTAGTATTAGTCAGCGGAGTAGTTTCTGCAATTACATTGTGTGTCTTTGCGCTACATGGCATGTTGATGTAGTGGAAAACAAAAATAAATTAACAATACAATAATTCGGTACAATATAGTTGATATAATCAGATCGATGGTACCAAAATATACTGCCGGTACCAGCTATTAAACTTTTCCAGCTTGGGCTCATTTGGTTTGTTTTAAAAAGTTCAATACAAAATTTGGCGCCATCGGGCTGATCTATCAATTCGGCGGTACCAGATGATGCTGATGGTATCAGGTGATACACCCCTCAAATACGTCCCTGTACCTATCTGTAGCCGTTTTTGAAGTATTAATTCATTATTAATTTTTTTAACGAAAACGAATTTCTTCGAACTCTAAAACAATTTTAAGCGGAAAAAGTGTCGATTTTTCTAAATGGGGTACTCTGTATATCGATAATGATTCAAAAAGCTGATAAAAATAACTTCTTAGCAATGTATACATTGTCTTAACCTAACTTTTCAAATTTTCGTTTTATAAGCATTTCTTTTTCAAATTTTATTAAAAGTGTACAGGGTATCCCGTTCTCGTTCTTTTTATGGGGTATCGCTCTTATTAGTGAAGATAGAAGGTTTCGGTTTTCGCGACATAGTGCTACTTTTTTGTGAAACGAAAGATGATCTATACAAAATTTTCATAGCCCCTTAGTTTTTAAGATACAGTGTGAAATTGAAAATATTGCATTCTTGGGCCCCCGTATTTCGGTTGTTGTTTAATTTATCGAAAAGGAAAAAACTGGCTCTGATACGATTTTTCACGTAGAATCCAGTAGCGTAGTCAGATGTTTTATGTGAGCTGTCGTTTTTGAGATATAATACCAACTTATAATTTTTTAAATGGGATACCCCATATAATTTTATTTTATATTATTCAGTTCACAATAAGCTTCTTGAAAATATATAATAGTATATAGTTTTCTATTCGAATCGCCCAGTAATTTCCATTTGTTTAGAGATAGACTCAGTTTTTGAAAATAGGCTGGGATTGCCTAAACAAAACAAAAGAAAATTGTTGTCTGTTAAATAAGTTACTTGCGAAAAACCTCGTTTTGAAGCTAGATTAGATAACTGCAATAATTATTTTAAATTTTATAATAAAAAATGGCTAGAAACCAAACGCTTTCTAACCAAGAGAAATACTACATGTTGCTCTGCTTTGCACAATTTAACCAAGATGTTAACGTGGCTTCGGAAATATGTTTATTAAGGTATGCTTAGGATTTGTCGTATTTTATAATAAATACATTTTTATGAAGCTGTTGGGGTTTTAAACATAGGTATCCAGAACGAAGACAACTCTGTGATATTACAGTTCTTAGAATGAAAAGAAATCTGGTTGATTTCGGATCTTTCAATAACATTAACGTAGTTAATGTTTTGATCCATTGATGTAGATTCTTAAAGTTCTTTCTTGAGAAGTTCTTGCCGAAAAATCCATCAGAATATTGGGGTTCCAAAAATCCGGGTTCAAAAAATTTTAAGGAAACAAGGTTATAAACCATTTAAATTCAGATTGGTGCAACACTTAATCAGAGTGACACGCAGCGTCGTATGATTTTCCGTAACTGGTATCTAGAAGAAAACCAGCATCGAATGTTTCCTCGCTAATGACAGGGTAGGTTTGAGTTTAATATTTCTTGTTTCATATTGAGTTCAAAAATAATATATCGTATATACCAGGGGGGCTTAGATACAGATCAGTATTTCCAAATACTGGAACTTATTCTATCGGAATTACTCGATGATCTGCCTTTGGCCTATTTACGCGACATGTGTTTGCTCATAATTCCGATAGAATAAGGCAGTACTTGGAAAATAATTTTCTTGGGAAATGGCTAGGGACCAATGGTTCTGTAAGACGGCCGGCGAGATCGCCCGAGCTCTCGGTTTAATGGTAGGATTATTCACGGGTTTAGCAGCGAAAAACAGGTTAATAATAATTTTTTTTATTATAAAACCGAGATTTTGAACCTTCTTCAAGGCAACAGGCTAAAATTATAACAATTTAAGCTAAATAATGCTATGATAGTTATTACAAATCTACTTACATTTTACATTATAATTATTGAATTATTAAATTGCTAAAATTGGAACATTTCTTGTAAAATAGTATAAACCAAGGATATACAAGGTAATAATTTATTGTAGAATTCTTAAAAACATTCTTGTCACTATAAATAAAATATACCTGAAAATTTCTTTTGTTTTGTAAGCAATTCCAGCCTACTACCAAAAACTGATCTCTAAAAAAATGCAAATTACTGGGCGATTCGAATAGAAAAGTATAAACTATTAGATTTTCGAGAACTGTTTTTGGGAACTGAATAATATAAAATAAAATATACGGGGTGTCCCATTTAAAAAATTATAAGTTTGTGTTATATCTCAAAAACGGCAGCCCACATAAAAAATCTGACTATGCCACTGGATTTTACGTGAAAAATTGTATCAGAGCCAGTTTTTACCTTTTCGATAAATTAAACAACAAACGAAATACGAGAGGGGCCCAAAAATGCAATATTTTCAATTTCACACTATATCTTAAAAACGAAGGGGGCTATGAAAAATTTTTTTGGGTCATATTTCATTTTACAAATATGTAGGACCATGTCGCGAAAACCGCAACCCTCTATCTTCACTAATAAGAGAGATACCCCATAAAAACAACGAAAACGGGACACCCTGTACATTTCAACGACTTTGGTGGTAGTGGGCCGTGAAAACAATTGTTGGACGCCAAGAAAATTTATTTTCACAGAAGTTTTATTCTTTAGTTTGTAATTTTCAGTTAATTGGAAGGGCAGAAAATATTAACTACTTAAATACAGTCATAGTCATAAACTTCCAATGAGAAAAACGAAATTAAGGTTTTGACATACTTCTAAACAGATACCCACTACATACGTAGCGCCGAAAAAATTTGGGCACAACATTTTCATCTAAGAAAGAATTTTGGAAAAATATTATTGCACGATTACAAGTTTACCAGGATTTAAGCTTTCCAACATCGAGATGGTCTTCAAAAAGTAGAGTTTTGCGAAATTTAATTAACAAGCATTCAGGATGATCTAATTTTTTTAAGCAAAATTATATGGATCGAAGAATCTAAATTTTTTATTGACATTTTAATAGACATAAGCATCATTGTTGGGCCAATGAAAACCCCATGTTCTAAAAGAAAAAGGATTTCAAGAAACATTCAGTTTTAATGTCGTTTATTTGCTAATGGATAATCAAATAAGGTAACTGATATTGCGACGAAAAACTCAATTCCAAAAGTACTTCGACATTTTACCAGTAGTAGAAGAATTTACAGATAGCCTTTTATTAGAAGGTTACCGAAGTTATTGGTATCAACTTGATGGGGCACATGCTGTATCTGCAAAGCTGGATCGATTTTTCGATAATCCCTGGTTCAGACGATTAGGTCCGTGGAATTGGCCACCAAGATCGCCTAATATCACTTTTTTAGATTTTTTTTTGGAGGCAATAGTTTACCAGACTTCAGTAAATACTAAAGAAGAATTATAACATCGAGTGCATCAGGCTTTTCAAGATATTAGTCCGTAGTATGTTATTAGCAGTGCTACATGTGATGGTGTCAGTATGCATTTATTAAAGTGTATAGACGTGAATGGACATTTCGCAAATTTGCTAAACAATCTGTGCATTAGCCTTTTTTAAATATTTATTTCAATTTTTTAATATCTGGTTTATTGTTAATTTTCTAGCACATTTAATTGGTGCTTTTAAAGTTGAACCAAAACATCTGACATCGTTCTGATTTAAATAAATTTCAAGGTAAATCTGAATTAAATTTTTGAGAATCTTATCACAGTATCCATGTAGAATAAATAAATTTATTATAACTCTATTTGAGTAATTATTATTCTGTGTCATTTTAATATTAACTCAAAATTACAAATGAAAGAATGAACATTCTGGGAAATAAATTTTCATGGCGTCTTATAGCAGTTTTCATGGCCCACTACTACCAAAGTCGTTTAAAAATACATGTTTAATAAAATTTCAAAAAGAAAATTATACCTTGAAAACTTAGGTATAGAATAAGTATAAAATGCTGAAAAACTACTTTTATCAGCTTTTTAAATCAGTATTGATATACAGGATGTCCTTTTAAAAAAATCGGTTTTCAGACACTTTTATAATTTATTTACAAACAATTTATTTCAGCTTAAAATTGTTTTATACTTGCGAAAAATTCAAATTTATTTTCGATACAATACAATCTGGCTTTCCTAACTACATGTTAGTTTATTAAGTGTACAACACATGTCATAGCATTGTTTAATTTATGTCGAACCATTATTCCCAATTAAAGCAAGTGTTCACAACGGTCTAATAATGAGACGCGTCTCCACATTACATGTTTCTTCTTTACAGATCGGTTAAATTTAAAGGACAAACCGATATTGTGTCATGTATCGGCTTCCATTTTACATATTCCAGTTCAGTTACGCCGGTCTATGCTCTCGTGGCTTGGCGTATGATGGAATTTGCACAGGTATCGTTCCCATTTAATGGGGTTGGCTGACGTAAGGGAATTTCAAGCATATTGGGCATTCAAGGGTATTACGAGGCGAATTCCATTATTAAGCTGATGGTAATGGCAACAAGGATGACAGTGTTATAACGTGCGTTGGTTCGTTAACGTTCAGATAGTAGAAAATCATGCAAGTAATTAGAAGAGGACATTATTATAATGAATTAATTTTTTGCGCATATTTAGAACTATCTAGGACAAAAAATATAATAAATAAGAACTAACTTTTACTTTTTCCTCTTATAAAATCAGCAAATGACGACAGTAACCTTAGAAAAAATCGGCTACTTTAGTTTTTTAAATGGAACATCTTATAGAAAGTTTGTTAAATGCAGCTAGTTTATGTTGAATTGGGTGACGTGAAGAAGAAATCATGTTTATTAAATAATATTTTAATAGTTCAATCTAGAAAATATATGCTGGTGTTAGATCCTAGTTCAATTGTAAATTTTATATTATGATGAAGTTTATCAATATATTTGAGAAGAATATTTAAATGCCGTTCAATTCCTGTAACACATGCTAAAACATCATCAACATATTTATGCCAATATATAAAATGTGTAAAAAAGGGGTGTTTGTTAATTTGGTTTTCTAGACTGTACATAAATATTTCAGCAAATAAAGGGCTTAACAGATTACCCATAATTAAATTTCCCGTAATCGTAAAAAGTTTATTATTCGAAGTAGTTTTGTTCTAAACATTCAGCAAATAAGTACAGTATTTCTTGTTTTTTTTTTGAAACAATTAACTGATTTTTAAAAAGTTTTTCTACTGGTTTACTGGTATTTTTAGTAGGAATACTAGGAAATAGATTGACGTCATCAAAAGAGATTCGTTTCGGAATATTTGGGAAATTAATATTATTAACTTTTTTAATTAGTTAATTTATTTTGCTAAAAATCCATATATGTTTAAATAATGTTTATAAGTTTTTTAGATATTTTATAAAATGGGGCTGAAAAGCAAAAAACTACTTGTCTGATAGGAAATCACGGTTTATGAAGTTTTATTAAAGATTACAATGGACATGTATCGTCCCCAATTAATGGGGTTGGCTGACGTAAGGGAATTTCAAGCATATTGAACATCGTTCAAAAGTAGTATGAGGCGAATTCCATTACCTAAGCTGATGGCAATGACAACAAGGAGTTATAACGAGCGTCGTTTAGTTAACGTTCAGATGGTAGAAAATCACGTGAGTAATTAGAAAAAGATATTGTGTATTCAATGAATATTTGAGCATATTTAGACCCCCTATCAAGAACAAAAAATATAAGAAATAAGAACAAACTTACTGTTACAAACTTTAAATAAGATACTTTAAGTACTTTCCGCAATTCACATTACAAAGAAAATTACACGAACATATATAAAATATTAAATAAAAAAAAATACCTGTTACATTCCCTTGTTGGTCAAGGGAACTCCGCTATAAGACGGTGTGTTAATTCACGAAAAGAAAATACCTATATATGTATTTTAAAGGCTCCACTGTTTCTCTTTTTGTTTTTTAGATCGTTTATGTTGAAAGCCAAAATCTAAACTTCATAGGTCACAATCAAACAGTTATTTTGAAAAGAACAGTTCGCTTCGGCATATAATCAACTGACTATATCGTTCATTATAGAGATCCCATCATACACTCAAACCTAAAACGTAGGATAGCAGATGCATCCCTTCTATGTGCTACGAACAGGAGTGATTCATAGAATCAGTCCTATTTAGAGACGGGAATAGGCATAAAATGAAATGTAAAAAGCCCTTTTTTGTGCCTAAAGCAGTATTACAGAATACCTATATCATTCAAAGCACCCCTTCTTAAGGAAAATGACTTTCCAAATTCCAAAATTCTAGATGTCCTTATCTGAACTGCTCATAGGCACAAACAATGTCTAGTTTCTAATATACAGGGCAGTAAAATTTGGACGTTGCTCTAGTGAAGCAAGCTTCCTTTTGATGTTTGGATCATCAATATATGCGAAAATTATTTGTGAAGTGTAAAGGGTATATAAGCTGGCAAAAGAAGAGTACTGAGCTCGGAAAAAGAAACCCAATTTATTTGGCTGCTGTGGCATTGAGGTGATGTAATCACGCCAGCAAAGATCTCTCTAAAAAGTGATACCAACTAAAAAAAGGTGTGTGTATTGGGGGAAAATTTGTGAGATAGTTAATATGATTGGGTCTTAGTGGCTTAACAAGCTTCTTCTCTTCCCATTCTACGATTTGATAGAAGCTCGGAAAGGGATAGTTATACTACGCCTATCATCAATTTCAGTCTTAAAACAGGTTTAATAAATTGAATGTTCAAGTGAAGTGTACAATTATCATCACATAGCTGTGAATAGGATTGCTGGTTGAAGAAAGCAGATCACTGATGTGTAGAAGGAATAAGGTAGATGCCGATTCTGAATCCTGTGGAACACCTGCTTTGATTTTGTGAAAGTAGATGAAGGGACATCAACTACTACTGAAATACTTCTGTTGGAAAGAAAATTGGCAATCCAAGTACAAACATTTGAAAGAAGATGATAAGCAGGAAGTTTATTAAGAAAGGCATCATGCTAGACTTATTTGGGCTTCCCCGTGGAATTCGATAGATTTGCTCCAGTTGTGGGGTACGAAGGTAAGAAGATCTAGTGTGGATCTTTGGTAGCAGAATCGGTATAGCCTATCACCAAAATGCAGCTACCGTTTAAGGTAGTTTAAAAATCAGTATTGATGTATTTCTCCAAATTCCTACTCATAATTGGGAATAGGGATATGGATCTGTAGTTAGAGGTAAGAGTTTTGGATGTCCTTTTGAGAACAAGGTGTGCATGAATAAATTTCCAGAAAAAATGCCCTTGTCACAGGGCATTTGGAATAATCTGGTTCGGATAGGGACTAGTTCAGGAGCGTGATTCTTAGGACTATACTCGGAAAACCATCAAAGCCAGAAGACTTTTTGGCATTAAGTGTTTTGAGAATACGTCGAACATTTTTAATCTTAAAAGTAATTTCGTGCATATTGTATTGCAAAGCTAGTACCTATAGAAGGGACAGTGAAGAGGAGGGATTAAATTAGAATTTGCAGTAAAATTGTTTTGCAAAAGAGCTCAACTTTTGCTTTAGATATCGAGACGATTTCATCACCAGAATTTAAAGAAACTTTGATTAGTGTTTTTGGTAAGCAACCAAAAGGATTGGCTACCAGTTTGACAAGAAAGAACTAAAGTTCTTCATAAAAGGTAAACCTTTTATGCGTCTGTTGCAAATATTTTCGGCGCTGAGTTATGCTATTGTAATAATTTTGTGGCTCGTTTTTAGTCTGTTAATGTTTTGAAGTAGGGTTTTAATGAAATTGTTATGAGTGTGGGTTTTCTCCAGTATCTTAGGATTTTGAAAACCAAAGTTTATTATTGAACGGCTTAGCATTTTTAATAAAAGGTGGTATAAAAGTTTTCATACTTAATATTAGATTACATCCCAAATTTGTTAGCAAATTTCGGAAGAATCAATGGAAACGAAACAAACATCCAGGTTAAGAAAAAGTTGAACTCTCGCAACCCATCCCAATCATCGGAATTATATGGCCAACTTCCTATTGTATGGGACAGGAAACAGTAATTAGAACCCAAGGGAGCGAAAATAGAAAACTGATAAGGTTCTATGTGAGTGGTGAGAAAGAGATCCATTGGGGTTTGTCTAGGTGCGATGATGCACGGAAAGCAGGTAGGTTCTCTGAAGAGATTGGCTGATTGCAAAGGCCTCTGCCACTCTACCTTGGGGATTGGCTTTAAAAGATCCTGACTATTCTTTATTATGAACGTTACAGTCCCCAAGGATAACGCTTTCGGAGCAACGAAATTCAGAGGTTAAGAAGTTCATAGCCAGGAAAGCAAAAGTGCTTATTTAGATTTTTCGGCTTATCCGATAATTCTAACGAATAGTTATTTTGAATCCGGATTGTTTTACATTGTTGTTTGTTTAGGGGATAACCATCATTATTTTTTATCGTTCGGCATAAGTAAAATATGGAGGAAAAAAGAAATTAAAGAAAAGGAAGAAAGAAAAACCTATCCTTGGAACGTGTATTTATAATACTTACTCTGGACAAGCCAAATTGTTAATATAATTTATACTATTTGTAGAAAACGGTAATATAAAAGATAAGAACGAGATAGAATCAAGGGAGCTCGAGAAATATATATAAATACGTCTGAGCCTACAGCTTTTGATTCAATTTACTTATTGACACTAAGTATACTGGCCTTATCAAAACTAAAAAAAATATATTTATACTGTTTTTATAAACTTTTAATATATCAATATTTTTGTGAAAATAATGGATATGTAAAGCATTTAAAAAAAATTATTTAGCCTTTCAGTATTTTTATAAACATCTGCGAGATTTGACATGTTTCTCTTAAATAATTCTCATGCTCCACAAGTAAATTTAAAAATTATTAAACAGCCTTATCTTCCACCTTTAAAAAGACATCGAATGGATATGTTGTATTTTTTTTAATAAAAAGAAAATGTATCATTTAGTATTATTTAAATCATAAATGTTATATGGCATGGATTACAGGTTGGCATGAAAATATGCCTGATTTAAATATTTGATATCTAGCAGATTTTAAAGTAAAAAATATTTTAATACATCCAAATTAAACATGTGTTTCAAAAAAACGCTTTGCTTGATTTTAGAATTCATCATTTTTTACTTACGAAATTATTAGTTTACTTTCGAAACATTCTGTGAAATATCCATTTAATTACAAGTGACTCAATTGGTAAGATTATTATCGGAATAGAATTACTAATTTCAAATTAATTTAGCAGCACCATCTCAATATCTGTAGCAAATTGTAATGCAGGTATAATTCTGTTAATCGGTGCCTTTGTGTCCTCTCAATTAGGAATATCTCCTATTGCTGAAATTCTGAATATCAAATAAGAGATATTTTGGAGCGTCTTTGGCATATTTCATAGAATAGAATCATGAGAAATATTCAAATATGATGAAATTAGTTCGAGTAAAATTTCTCTAAACTAAACGATTTTCCCAAACTGAAATTCAATTTACTTTACTGCCTAAAGGATAATAATCCTAATGACAAGGCACTAATATTAAATATATAACTATGAACGTGGTAAGCATACACCTTTAAGTAAAATATAAGTACTAATTAAACTAAAATAGCAATGAAACCCATCAGTAGTCTTCAAAACAAAGCAGGTAACATATACAAAATAAATAAATATATAATTTATAAACAACAAATGTGTAAACAAAATCCTTAGAACTATTAAAAGAGTAGAAAGCTTCACTATAAAATTCAATAACACTGTTAAACAAGTCAAATTATTATTGCCTTTCTAAAGATATGATCATCTAAAATCTGCCCATGGAAAAATGGAATGTAATTATCAATGTTTGAGTTTTCATATATAATTGAAGTATCTAAATGCGTTTAAAATTAGCTGCGGTGTACAAATCTCCTTCTTTCCGGATAAATATTCATCGAAATTCTATATGCCCCAATTCCTTGATAAGTAAAATATCATGGAATATTCGAAATATCATATAGAATTACCGTTGTTTAAATTTACTTTTCAAAGCGTGCCGCTTGACTCGTTTGGTGTATTTTAAATATCTTCATGTTTTAGTAGATTAGTTTAATGTTTACCTAACATAAATGTAAGTATATACATGGCGTTTCACCACAAAGTGTACATAGTGCAATCGTCGATAAAGGACGTTAAATTGGTTCCAAATCAGTTGCCAGGTATCTCAAAACCCTCTTCTTTACCGACATACAGGGTTCAAGTCTTTTTTCCCCTGTACCTTCGTTTTTGAAACTTACGCATTTTTTTAAGCTACCAATACTCCAAATGTCATATATTACAAATTTTGAGATTGTAGGTTCGGACTTACAAAAAGTATTGCAATTCTACATAAACAACACCTTGTGTAAAGCTTTTTTAAATTTTCGTAATAAATTAATAAAGTGCACAAAATTCTGCGTTGAACGGTATGCATCACTTTGTCGCACTTTGGTTATACGATATAAAATTATTCAGTTTAATTTAAAATGTGATAAATAAGGAATCAAATAACCATGGGCCTCCCATAAATAAGCAAATTTGGACGAGTGTCATAACTTATGTAGTTTCTAAATATTTGAAGTATTTTTCAAACTTAAAACCACATTTAAATGATAGGCATTTAAAAAATAGCAGCAAATTCCATGTTCGGAGTAAAGAAATATATTGTAATTATTAACTTGTTACACGATTTACTTAATTCTTGAGATTAAACTTGTTACCACTTAATATCAACCAATATGTTTCTAAAATATTTTTCTACAATAAAAACAATGAGCTGTGAAATAACAAATTGATATTTTATTAAAATGTATTTAACATGAAAGTTTAAAAGTTTTTGTTGGATGTTTTTATACAAAAATAAATTACAATATTTTTGTTTAAGTCTGAATCTGGAATCTCAAATTTTTTAATAAATGGTATTTTGAAATATTTGTAGTTCAAATATATACGTAAGTTTCAAAATCAAATCTCAGATAGTTTAGAAGATACAGGGGAATAAAGTTTTTCCAGATGTTCATTTGACCTCCTGAATATCGGTAAGAAAAAGAATTTCAGGACACCTGGTACTTGATTTAAAACTACTTTAACGTCCTTTTTGCACGGTTACCCTATGTACATTTAGTGGTGTACCTTATGTTCACTTTGTGTAAAAATATCGAGATGCAGTGTGGAAAATAATTTAATACCTCCAAACCGATATAGAAAATGAGGGTTATTACCTTCACTAACTAAAACTTAGTTGCATTTTTACCACATTCGTTAAGTATATTTTAGGAGACGTTCTTTTCTTAAAAATATCAATATAAATCTAACTGTTTTGGATTTATATGGAGTAATGGACACGTTAAGAAGCAAACCAGTTCTAAGTTTGTGGATATAAATGACTAGATTCTTTGACTGGCATAGTCCAGTTAATACATTCGAAATTCAATTTGTATGGTAAAGTTATTCACTTTTATTTTATTTATTCACAAAAATCTTGTTTCTTAAGTTACAAAAATTGGATTACATTTTATTAATTAAATCTGTTGAGTTCTTTATCCATTAAGGAAAATCTTAATATTTTCTTCTCTGTTAAATTGAGTTTTAACTTTAAGCATATGATAAATTAATTAACAGATAATACTCCAAATGAACTGTAACTATATAAATAATACTGATAGGTGAATAATACTGTTATGCACCCACACACTTTGGTTATTTCGCATGGGTTTATGTTAAACTGAAATGTTTGCAAATTTAAAACACTACCTTTTGCACCAATGTTTCTTTAGTAGTGTATGGTGTTAGTTTGGTGCAGTTTTTCGGTTCTGCATTGGCGTTACAAAGATAGTGTGCCTAAATTTGTACCTCAGAGTAGCTGAATCTGAATTGTGTTCAAGTTATTTGTGTAGATTCTTTTATTTTATGAATTTCTCAATTTCATGAGACCGTAATGTGCAGAAGATACAACCGTACTGCTTTTTAGCCCGATTGGATCGTAAGGTTAAATCCGTGCAAAATATTGAAGTGTGAGGCTCCTCCAGCATTTTTCTGTAGTGAAATAGAATAGAATAGAATAGTTTATATTACCATAGAATACATTATTGTGTGAATGGTCGTCAAAAAGTGCATATATGAAAAAACAAGAAAAAAAGTATAAAATTAAGATATAAATATAAACTTATAATACACATTAAAAAAAACAAACACAAATAAAAAACGTACATGTAAAACATCTTAAAAAAAATGTTTTTTAGAAAAATTAATACACAAGCAATTAAAATATAAAAACTGAACAATTCGCACAAGAATATGGAATAAGAAAAACAAGACAAACTATTAGAATAAATCCTCTCACGTGGCAAGCAGTAACGAAACGCTCAACACTGCAAATTTTCTTGTACCGAATAGAAAGCTTTATCAATAAGAAATTATCTGACTTTGTTCCTAAAGTTGTTGCCACTAAGAACTTTATAGCGTTTAGGCAGTTTATTATAAAGGGTCAGACAACTGTAATATGGAGATCTCTGAAATAATGAGATGGTACACTAATGACATACTCATTTCTAGTCTTGTACGAATTAGTCTCTCCCAGTTTGACAAATAGTTTATGGTTATTGTTTGTATAAATTAGACACTTAAAAATATATATACAGGGCAATGTTAAAATTCGCTTGTGAGTAAACAAATATCCATTGGCTTGAGATTGAAAATCAGTCTTAAAATCCTTTTTTGTATAATAAAGACTCTCTCCCATACTATTCTACCTCACCATGAAATAATATTATTAGCTAAGTGGCTGTAAGCCAAGGAATAATAAACACTAAGCAAGCCAGACTCGTTAAGTGTATTTTTTAAGTTCAGAACAGCGAAGTCGGCAAAGTTAAGCTTAGCACAGACATGCTCGACGTGACTATTAAAGCTTAGGGATGAGTCTATTATAGTTTATCGGAGTTAAGTATTAGATGGTTATTACAGCACCAAATCTCCATTTCGCTACAAACGTTTTTTAAACTACTGGAAAGCTCCTCCGGGGTATTTGCCGCTAATACCACCGTCGTATCATCGGCATACATTGTAACGTATCCAGTACTAATATTTTCTGACAGATCATTGGCATATATTAAAAAAAGTAATGGTCCCAGTACTGAGCCTTGAGGAACTCCAGTATTTACAGTTCTAGGCTCAGAACACACGCCTCCATAACTTACTGTCATCTCACGCCCAGATAAATAGGAATTAATCAAGTCAGACATTTTACCACGTATACCCATACTGTACAGCTTCAAAAGCAAAATATCTTTATTGACAGTATCAAACGCTATTGAAAGGTCAAAGAAAAGAGCCAACATATTTTCCCTGGTCAAGCATAGAATAGACGTAGTTTAAGAAACGATAGGAGGCTGTTTCGATTGACTTATTATGTAAAAACTCATACTGACACTCACTTAAAATATTGTATTTTTTAACAAAATTAAGTATTTTCTCATACATTATTTTCTTTAAAATTTTAGCAAATATGCTAAGAATTGAAATTTGACGATAATTTTCTGTTACGGTCGTTTCTTTTGTGTAGTGGTATCACATTTGCAGTTTTTAGGATTTTTGGAAAAAATCCTTTGTGTGTGGATAACTAACTTTTCCATCTACGTTTCTTTACGTTTACTTTCTTTTTACTTTACTTTTTACTTTACGTTACGTTTTCTTTAATAGTTTAGAAAATGTATGCCATCAAAAGATTATGACCTATTCTTAACCTCTGAATTTTTAAAATATTCTCTTTAGATCCCGAAATTCTATATTTATATTGCCATAACACTGAACAGCTAACCTAATGAAATTGAAATCGATGTTTAAGCTAAACTGTTACCATGGCACAAAGTTTTATAGCGTACGATATTCTTTTAATAATTAACAAAACGTAATTGGCCATTCA
This sequence comes from Kuschelorhynchus macadamiae, assembly GCA_030620095.1. Classification (NCBI taxonomy): domain Eukaryota; kingdom Metazoa; phylum Arthropoda; class Insecta; order Coleoptera; family Curculionidae; genus Kuschelorhynchus; species Kuschelorhynchus macadamiae. The sequence goes on from JAUTXW010000186.1 coordinate 626,654, forward strand.
AAAATTTCTTAACAAAATTTTTTATATTCCCTTTGTCAAAAAATCGCAGCTTTTACCTATTATTGAAATGTTGAACAAAGTATGAGAAGGGTGGCAGTCCCCCTTTTTGTCCAGGGCGGCATAGTCGTGGGGCTGGATAAATGATATTTATCCAACGAATCTTTTCAGAAAGAAATAAAAACTTCTTTCATTATTTAATATCTAAGGAGATGTGGTATTCTGTTAGGGAACAAGAGCAGACGGACAGGATATTTGATGTATTTTTTAATACTTTTTATGACATGTTTAACGAAGCTTTTCCACTAATAGATGTAAAACAAAAGAAAACCAATACCACAAATAATTGGATATCTCCTCAATTAATGTTTCTAAAGCTTCTTGGGATGTAATAAACAATAATATGAGTACTAAATCTAAAAAAAGTACACCAATGCAAATGTTGGACGAAAATAAATCGCTTTTAACAATCAAGATATAGCTAATTCGTTTAATTTATTTTTTACTAAAAGTATACAAAAACTAGTCTCAAATACAAACGTACAGCCTACTTACAACTTAAATATATGTAATAATAATAGTGAAACCTTTTATTTGTTCCCTGTATGTAGTGAGTAGATTAAGAACATTATTATGTCCGTCTGCTCTAAACGGTCATGCGGCGTCGATGATGTACCCTATAGCCTTTTGAAAGACGTGTCGAGTGAGATGTCAGGTATCCTTGCTTACATAATAAATATTTCTTTTACCACGGGAAAATTTCCAGATCAGTTGAAGTCAGCTGTCGTTGTCCCTGTTTATAAAAAAAATGACCCAATGTCAATAAATCATTACCGACCAATAGCGTTACTGCCGGCTTTCTCAAAAATTTTCGAAAAGGCATTTCAGAGGCGTCTAGTCTCCTTCTTTAATAAACATTCTTTGTTCAATCCAAGACAGTTTGGCTTTACTGTGGGTTCTTGCACCCAAGACGCACTATTATCATTTCTTGAAAATGTATTAAATAACTTAAATAAAAAGCAAAAAACATCAGCACTTTTCTTTGATTTGAGTAAAGCTTTTGACACTGTCAACCACGCGTTGTTACTGCAAAAAATTCATATGTATGGAGTTCGAGGTCGTGGCAATTCGTGGTTGAAGAGCTATTTAGAAAATGGAGTGCGGAGGGTCAAGGTCGCTGACGCGGTTTCTACTGATATGGAGGTCGGAACAGGTGTACCCCAAGGAAGTGTTCTGGGGCCAACTCTATTTTTAATTTTAATAAATGATATTCCTTTAAACGTACAGCAGGGGCTTTTGACACTTTTTGCTGACGATACGTCATCGATTGTCGCTGATCAGGATATCTCTGGCCTTTCTGGCAGGGCGGGTGCTTGTGTCAGGAAGATGCAGACCTGGTGTGATTTGAATGGTCTAGTTTTAAATGTTTTAAAGACAGCTTTTTTCTTCAGCAAGAGTAAGACAAATGGAAAGTTTGTTAGTAAGGACTACGGGTGATACTTGTAATAAGACTCTTAAACAAAGTGACACCACTAAATTTTTAGGTGTACATATCGACAGCTTTTTATCTTTTGAAAATCACATTGAAAATCTGGTCAAAAGGCTATCATCAAAGAGCTTTGTTTTATATCAGCTCAGGAAAACATGCGGTCCGCAAACCTTGAAAATGTATTACTATGGTTGTGTACACTCCCTGTTGCAATATGGCCTGCTATGTTGGGGGAATAGTATAGGCGTTAATCGTATATTTATATTGCAAAAGCGAATATTAAGAAGTATGTTTGGACTGAAAAAAACTGACTCATGTCGTCAATTGTTTTTGTGCAACAAGATATTAACAATATATAACATGTATATTTTAGAAGCAAGTATTTACATACACAAAAATATTGACAAATTTCAAAAAGTATGCGACGTAAATAAGTATGAAACTCGTAATGCTAATAAGCTGTACATACCTCAATTTAACACGGTTTTAATAAATCGAGGGCTAGTATTTACGTCTCTTAGAGTTTATAACCATCTGCCGGATGACATAAAGCATCATACAAGCATTATAAAATTTAAACGTAATCTAAAAACATTACTTCAAACTATTGTATTCTATTTGTTGTCAGAATTTTTTATGCACAATTTTTAAAACATTTCTATTGTTATGCTGTTTTTTTTGCACTTACTGCTACTATTTCTTGTTGAGGTCTCTACAGTTGTTCTTGGTTTTGGTATTTGTCCTTATTTATACTTTGAATTTTATTTTAAACTTAAATGTAGGTTATAGTTAATTTACGATTATTTTTAGTGATTTAATTAACTATTAACTATTTTTTACTTCAATTTGACTATTTCAATACTTGTAATCCAAGTCTTATGAAATAAAAATTGATTTAATTTGATTTGATTTGATATTCTACAATTATTCATCTTCCAATGTCTGCTAATGTGGAAGTACTGAATATATTTTGTCCTTTAATAATCAACTCGGGGGGGATAGTAAAAATAGATGTCCATCTGATATAATAAAGTGTGAATTGCATTTAAAATCAAATCTTGCATTAACATTTAAAGATTTTTATAAATATTCAGAACAAAATAGAAATTATTTTAAAAGAAGAAAACAATGAAAAGCTCAACTAAGTATTTTCTTTTATTTTACGTTACTGTCATTTTTATATTTTCTAGAGGTTGATTTTTCTTAAAGAAAGTGTTTTTGGTTTTATTATTTATTTGCTCCACTACCTTAACTTATTTAATATTGGTTTTAGAAAAAGAAAAGGGTATTATATAAAAATTCTAGTTAGCGATCTGATTTTTTTGTGCATATATATAAAAAAAATCAACTCACTATCCAGGACTTCAATATACATAAAGTACTTTTTTTAAACAATAATAAGAAGTTAATGTGGTGCATTTATAATGTATACCGTTGTGTAAAAGAACAGCATCCTAATATTTTATCAAAAGACCTGATTTTTGTGATATTTTTAAATTATATGCCAGAATTTTGCTTAACCTGATCTGACAACCCTTCTTAAGACATGATAGAAAAACAACAGTTTCCAGATATTTATCTACTACTTCGGCAAATGTTTTAAGAAACGGTCAGGACAGATTGTCAAAGATACGAATTAGTCTAGAAATGATAAATCATATTATTATTTTTTATGACATTCTTGTTTTAAGAACTTTGACAACATTTTGTTTATCGACACTGTGTAAACTGCTAGACTTAAAATAACCAAACACCATAAAAATGTAATGTAAAGAAATCTAACTATTTATTCCTTCTGTAATGGATCATTTAATACGGTGAAAAATAAGGTTTAATATCGACTTCTGTTTTACGATGAAAAATATATACACACACCTTTAAAAACCAATTTATATTGAGGATTTCATTATGTTCTCTAAGAGAGAAAATATTTAATAATAAAAAAAGGAGTTTCTTGGGGTGATGACAGATGTCTAAAAACGACCCTAATGTACACTAAATGTATAACCCTCTAATAAAATGTAAGTACAAAAAATCGATTTTCACTTGACTGCTTCAGCTTAGTAACACAGTTTTTCAGTATTATTAAGATTTAATAACTATTGGGAAGGACCAGTGGCGGTCCTGAACAAAATAAAAGGAGTCATGAACCCAAGGGTTGCCTTTTGTACGACCCTTAGAAAAAAAATCTCTTAAAGATTGTTTTACTCTTTTATATTAAATAGTTAATATTTATTTTGATAATATATATCCAAAAATGTTCAAAATATTTACATTGCCATAACACTGAACAGCTAACCTGTGAAAAGCTGTAGACAGTGACAAGATGTATGAGACCAGTGAGAATCGCAGATAAAATTAACGAATATAAAAAAAACTATTTAAATGAGAAAGGCACGCCTTAAAAATTAATCTTGTCGAAGACATGCTTTAATCTACAATATTTGTATATATATATATATATATATATATATATATATATATATATATATATATATATATATATATATATATATATATATATATATATATATATATATATATATATATATATATATATATATATATATATAGCACTGTGTATTCGGTATTATTCTAAATTATATTTAATGTGTCGCTTTTTAAAATAAATTTGTTTTAATAATAAATCCCAATACACATATAAATCCGGTAAAATGTATGAAATCTGCTATAAACCAGAAACCAAACATGTCGTGCCTGTTACAGTAATAATAAAATATTGACGTTTGCACATTTGAGGTTTGACGTTTAACTTCATTCAATACATTTTAATAAGCTTTATCTACTTGAATATGTATAAACACTGATTACCTAATGCAAATTAGATAATTTAATCCGATTATATATTGCATGAATAAGGGAGATATAAGTAGTTATCAAATTAAAGAATTTACTAAGACGATTTTAAATATTATATGCTACATATGCTATTATAATATACAGAATGACCCAAATGTAAGCAAGTATTTTTACGTTGTCTCATCTAAATGGTTAATTTTGGAAATGTAGCATTCACGAATTTATTTTATTGTTTCTGAGTAGGGATGGGAGTTTTATCGTTAAGTCAGAGACCTATCGAAAAACAATAGGTAAATAAAAACATCGATATAGATGCTGATAGATGCGCAATAATGCTGACAGATAGCTGATAATATCGATAGGTAACGTAGAACATCGGTAGTTACGGATAAACGGATTACATATTTACAAAGATGAGGACCTTTTTTTAGCTCTTCAATAATTTTTGGACAATACTAATAGGTAGCAGTAGCAATTAACTATCAATAGATAGGAATAGATATCGATAAATCGATAACCATCCCCTATCGATAGGTAAAATCTAATATTACCCATGCCTAGTTTTGAGGCATCATATCTGTGTCTAGATACCTCCTAGAACAAAAACAATTTTACAGGTCAAAAGCTCCATATTTTTGCATGCATAACACATGGTGGTGGCTAGGTCTAGCGATGCTAATCTACCTAATGACCGAAGAGAAAAACATCTTAAAATTAAAATATGTTTTAACAAAGATACAGAATAATCATCATTCTTTTCTTTTAATTGCAAATATTGAAAACTAAGTATTTTTGAATAAGTATAAAGAAAACCATAATTATTTGTATAATTAAATAAATAAGGTACTAAAAAAGCAATAACAATAAAAACAATAATGAATATGCGTTAGCTTCTTCGCAGTAAGGAACTTGCATCTTTTTTTTATTACATTAATATATTCTCTTACATATTTTCTATTACAAAATTATAAGTTCCAAAATTTCGCGCGCAAACGGATCATTTCGAACGACAGTATTTGGCGCCGTCTAGGGTTTGACATCACATCGTACCAGTATCGAAAGGTTGCCAACGACCGGCAAAAATGTAGTGATTGTAGGGAACTCTGGATCTTTTTAAAGATCCAGGTCAACGGACCTGGGTCAGTTTAAAGACCCGGATCAGTGTTCTGAATCTCGCATCTCTTTAAATTCATTAAAATAGGCGGGCTATAGTAGTCATATTGGGCACTGGGTATGTATGGTTAGCCCCATCCATCTGAAAACTTTGTAAGCATGCCTCATCGGTTTTATAGACAGCATTGTCCGAAATTTTTTTTAATTTTTCGCGACGAGCAAAATGTGTTGCCCCCTCTCCAGTCTATAGTTTTTGGTTTACAAACTTGTATATAATTTACAGGGAAACATTTTAAGTCAAATAGTGTCTTAATATTTTTTCAAGATATTTTTTACCAAATTTTTCCTATACACCCCAGGAGATTAAATGTAAAAAATCTAATAAGTTCGCAACTTATATATATATATATATATATATATATATATATATATATATATATATATATGTTTTTTTTTGTATTTATTTATATATTTACTAATTTATTAATTTATTTCTCAGAAAATCAATTTTATAGACATGGACTTTGGTTTGACTTGTTAGATTCAGATTTTTTACATTATTTATAATGCTTTTTATTAACTATCATCTTACTATCATCGCTAATTATAAGGCCATGTAACTTCAATATACACATCGCACTAGAAAAGTAAAGGTTTATATCTATTATCTAATCCACACAACATAAATATAAGGTTTAAAGGACTGATGTAATATGATGCTTTTACGATGATTTACAAAGTCAACAAGCCAACCAACCCCAAATTAAATTTTTACACAGAAGGCTATACAGAAATTCATATTTCATATTCATTTCATTCATATTCAGCATTCAACAAGCTAATGACCGACCGACCCATCCACCCCATCATCCCGTTCTTCTTATCAATCAGACCGGTTCGAAAATCGCACTATATCGGTCGTCGGCTCCGCGGTTCAGTTTCCAACCCGAGACCTACAAAACGATGATGATGTATTGAATGAACCGAAGAACTGACTGAACCATAGATAAACAGAACTGAACGCTTCATATTGCTTTGTATCTATTTCAAAGATCCGTGATCCGGTTCGCAATATTTTCAAGACCAGGCTCCCGTGGATCAGGAGAGGGAAGGAGAGAGGGGGAGAGAGAGAGGGGGAGAGAGTGAGAGAGAGGGGGAGAGAGAAAGAGGGAGGGAGAAAGTATATATATATATATATATATATATATATATATATATATATATATATATATATATATATATACAGGGTGTCCCAAAAGGTCCTACCAATAATTTAGGAAAACATAGATTTGATTAAAATATCGCGATTTAGCGATTATATTATTATATAGATATTAAGAAAGATACAGGGTGATTAAGTTAAAATTTTATTTTCGATTTTCTAAAATAATATCCTTGGCTTTTGAGATATTAAACTGAAAATTGGTGATAACGGATTTATTATAGCCAGTAATAATAATACGCCTCCAATTTTGATGTAATTTGTAGAGGGCGCTACGAGCGCTACTTTTCGCTCCAAAAATTAATATTAAGAAAGATACAGGGTGATTAAGTTAAAATTTTATTTTCGATTTTCTAAAATAATATCCTTGGCTTTTGAGATATTAAACTGAAAATTGGTGATAACGGATTTATTATAACCAGTAATAATAATGCGCCTCCAATTTTGATGTAATTTGTAGAGGGCGCTACGAGCGCTACTTTTCGCTCTTAAAAATGTTGTAACTTCTTTATATACAAAATTATGCAACTTTGTATAGAAAAAATAGGTTTTAGTGACTTTTCTCCCAAAAAAAGCTATACTTTATAAATCTATCTAAAGTTCACCATTCACGCGATATTTGCTGTTTTATTATTTAATGATGCAGCCGTATTCATCATTTTTATAAATTTTAATAAATCGTTCAGAAATAAAGCTAATATGCTTCTTTGCAACGGATGCGTTAATTCCAATTGATTCTTATTTGATAAAAGCCTACTTTGTTAAAATGATAAAACCCGAATATCCTAAATGGTGAGTACATGGGGCAGTTTCAAGTAATAAAACAGTAAATATCTCGAAAACAGTAAAATTTAGGTAGATATTTAGGGTATAGCTTTTTTTCTGAAGAAAAGATAATAGAAAATATTTTTTCTATACAAAACTTTTTATTCAAGAAAGAACATTTTTAAATACAAAAAGTAGCGCTCCTAGCGCCCTCTACAAGTTACATCAAAAATGAAGGTGTATTATTATTACTGGCTATAAAAAATCCGTTTTCACCAATTTTCACTCTAATATCTCAAAAAACAGGGATATTATTTTAAAAATTTGAAAATAAAATTTTAGGTTAATCACCCTTTATCTTTCTTAATACTAACTTTTGGACTGAGGCAAGTATGGCTAAATCGCCATATTTTAATCAAATCTATGTATTCCTAAATTATAGGTAATATATATATATATATATATATATATATATATATATATATATATATATATATATATATATATATATATATATATATATATATATATATATATATATATATATATATATATATATATATATATATATATATATATATATATATATATATATATATATATATATATATATATATATATATATATATATATATATATATATATATATATAAAACAACTAAAAATAAAATAAAAAGTTCACCAATAAACCCCGAAATTCAACAAAAAATCATACCACGGGAAAAGTCGAGCAGATGTCCTAAACTCTATGGTTTACCAAAAATACACAAACCAGGGGCGCCTATCAGACCAATTGTTAGTGCTGTTAATTCGCCGCTACAAAAACTGGAGAAATACCTTTCTGAAATTATGCAACCAATTGTAGAAAAAGCTGATTCATTTGTAAAAAACTCGGAGCATTTCACTCGAATTATACGAGATATCGTCCTTGAAAAAAACGATATCATAGCAAGCCTAGATGTCAAATCGTTATATCCCAGTATTCCAATCGACGAAGCATTGGACAAGATTGCTATGAACGAGGATTTCCAGGCACATATAATAGAACTCTCGGAGCATTGCCTCAAAAATACTTATTTTTCTTTCAACGGGCAAATGTATAAACAAATGGATGGTGCTCCAATGGGGTCCTCGCTATCACCAGTAGTCGCGAATTTATTTATGATATACTTCGAGAAAGAAGCTCTTGAGAAAGCAAGTTTAAAACCCAAATTATGGATTCGTTATGTGGATGACATATTTATTATATGGCAACATGGTCATGCAGAGCTCGAAAAATTTCTGACTCACGTAAATTCAATCCACCCAAGAATACAATTTACTCTAGAGCTAGAGGAAAACAACAAACTACCATTTTTAGATGTTTTGGTCACAAAACTACATAACGGACATTTCGAATACACCGTGTATAGAAAACCAACACATACAGACAGATATTTAAATGCAAAATCACATCATCATCCAGCACAAATTCAAGCTGTGGCAAATACTCTAATATCTAGATCCGTGCGACTAACTGAAACACAGACGAGACAAAACGAACTTAAGGTAGTATCTAGTGCTTTAAAGAAAAATGGCTACACAAATCGCACCATAGAGAAAGCTATTAATGCACAGGTTTCCCGAACAACGAACAACAAAAAGCTATATATATATATAAATATATACATATATATATATATATATGTATATATATATATATATATATATATATATATGTATATATGTGTTGATTTTTACTCCTTCACGGATGGAAAAATACAATGTGTTTTCATTCCGGGTGTACATCCGTTCACTACTGTCGTTCTGAAAAGAACAGTTTTGCTGACGTTTCCCCAAAATCACATTTGGCATTTTCGAAGCTTTCTTTCTCGCGTCCGAATAGAGACTGAAGTGTTGGTGACTGCGACGCTTCCTTTTATACCTTCACTCGGGGCCGAAGGCTATATCTGCGAAGGCGTTGGTCGTTATTTATGTTTTCCGGATGGTGCTGTTGTTGTTGCGCTAATTGCGCTTGAGTTTTTGCGATTTTAGATTTTTCAATTGTTGTCTTCCATACTGTTGGTAGTTTTAATGATTCGTCCCTTTTATTCAAATCACCTTGTTTTTCAATTTCTATGGCTTCTCGGATTATTCTGGTCTTATAATGTTCTATATTGGCAATCTCCCTACACCCATCGAAATTTATTTTATTTTATTTTATGGCCGGTTTCCTGATGATGTAGGAATAAAGCTGAGGTTGTTTGTTTATTTCTGATGCTGAGTTTATGCTCTTCCACTCTTGCTGATATTCGCCTGTTAGTTTGCCCTACGTACAACTTTTCACAGTCCTGGCACGGAATGCTGTACACTCCGTGGTTTTCCAGTTTGATTTTATCTTTTGGGTTTCCGAGTAGTTTACCTATAGTTGTTTGTGGCTTGTGTATTGTTTGTATGTTGTGTTTTCTCAGAATTCTTCCGATTCTGTCTGTTGTGCCTTTTACATATGGTAAGACTACTCGTTGCTTTCCCGGCTCATATTTTTTGTTGTTCGTTGTTCGGGAAACCTGTGCATTAATAGCTTTCTCTATGGTGCGATTTGTGTAGCCATTTTTCTTTAAAGCACTAGATATTACCTTAAGTTCGTTTTGTCTCGTCTGTGTTTCAGTTAGTCGCACGGATCTAGATATTAGAGTATTTGCCACAGCTTGAATTTGTGCTGGGTGATGATGTGATTTTGCATTTAAATATCTGTCTGTATGTGTTGGTTTTCTATACACGGTGTATTCGAAATGTCCGTTATGTAGTTTTGTGACCAAAACATCTAAAAATGGTAGTTTGTTGTTTTCCTCTAGCTCTAGAGTAAATTGTATTCTGGGGTGGATTGAATTTACGTGAGTCAGAAATTTTTCGAGCTCTGCATGACCATGTTGCCATATAATAAATATGTCATCCACATAACGAATCTATAATTTGGGTTTTAAACTTGCTTTCTCAAGAGCTTCTTTCTCGAAGTATATCATAAATAATTTCGCGACTACTGGTGATAGCGAGGACCCCATTAGAGCACCATCCATTTGTTTATACATTTGCCCGTTGAAAGAAAAATAAGTATTTTTGAGGCAAGAGGCAATGCTCCGAGAGTTCTATTATATGTGCCTGGAAATCCTCGTTCATAGCAATCTTGTCCAATGCTTCGTCGATTGGAATACTGGGATATAACGATTTGACATCTAGGCTTGCTATGATATCGTTTTTTTCAAGGACGATATCTCGTATAATTCGAGTGAAATGCTCCGAGTTTTTTACAAATGAATCAGCTTTTTCTACAGTTGGTTGCATAATTTCAGAAAGGTATTTCTCCAGTTTTTGTAGCGGCGAATTAACAGCACTAACAATTGGTCTGATAGGCGCCCCTGGTTTGTGTATTTTTGGTAAACCATAGAGTTTAGGACATCTGCTCGACTTTTCCCGTGGTATGATTTTTTGTTGAATTTCGGGGTTTATTGGTGAACTTTTTATTTTATTTTTAGTTGTTTTTAAATATATATATATATATATATATATATATATATATATATATATATATATATATATATATATATATATATATATATATATATATATATATATATATATATATATATATATATATATATATATATATATATATATATATATATATATATATATATATATATATATATATATATATATATATATATATATATATATATATATATATATATATATATATATATATATTACCTATAATTTAGGAATATATAGATTTGATTAAAATATGGCGATTTAGCCATACTTGCCTTAGTCCAAAAGTTAGTATTAAGAAAGATAAAGGGTGATTAACTTAAAATTTTATTTTCAAATTTTTAAAATAATATCCCTGTTTTTTGAGATATTAGAGTGAAAATTGGTGAAAACGGATTTTTTATAGCCAGTAATAATAATCTACCTTCATTTTTGATTTTTTTGTATTTAAAAATTTTCTTTCTTGAATAAAAAGTTGAAGTTTTGTATAGAAAAAATATTTTCTATTATCTTTTCTTCAGAAAAAAAGCTATACCCTAAAAATCTACCTAAATTTTACTATTTTCGAGATATTTACTGTTTTATTACTTGAAACAGCCCCATGTACTCACCATTTAGGATATTCGAGTTTTATCATTTTTACAAAGTAGGCTTTTATCAAATAAGAATCAATTGGAATTAACGCATCCGTTGCAAAGAAGCATATTAGCTTTATTTCTGAACGATTTATTAAAATTTATAAAAATGATGAATACGGCTGCATCATTAAATAATAAAACAGCAAATATCGCGTAAATGGTGAACTTTAGATAGATTTATAAAGTATAGCTTTTTTGGGAGAAAAGTCACTAAAACCTATTTTTTCTATACAAAGTTGCATAATTTTGTATATAAAAAAGTTACAACATTTTTAAGAGCGAAAAGTAGCGCTCGTAGCGCCCTCTACAAATTACATCAAAATTGGAGGCGTATTATTATTACTGGCTATAATAAATCCGTTATCATCAATTTTCAGTTTAATATCTCAAAAGCCAAGGATATTATTTTAGAAAATCGAAAATAAAATTTTAACTTAATCACCCTGTATCTTTCTTAATATTAATTTTTGGAGCGAAAAGTAGCGCTCGTAGCGCCCTCTACAAATTACATCAAAATTGGAGGCGTATTATATATATATATATATATATATATATATATATATATATATATATATATATAATACGTATATAAATCCGAGCTTTAGTTGTAACATAAGCTGTCATTTATTATCTGATGATCTTTTATTTATTATTTATAAAGAAACTTTTTTTTTAGTCTTGTTACTCAGTTATCTAAAATTTTCTGAAGTGTTACACAATTATCTTTCATTTTCATTGCATACATTGAATGTTCTTAAAATGGCGCCACTTGGATGATTTCATGATTCCAATTAATATTGTTCTACCTGTCAGGTAAATTTCAAATATTCAAATCAAATTTTAATGTCTGTTTCCTCTGTGTATCTTATGAACCTCCTGTTGCTGTCGTCGTCGCTCCGTCTATTACTTAATATTAGGTGCAACAAATTTAATATTAAATACGTTGCGTCCTTTCAAATTATCCCTAAAATGGTGTAACCGGCAATAACAAGTTAACCGTCAGATTAATTTAAATCTGTCTACACCGAAAACCCACAAAATGAACTTCAAAGTCACAAGTTCTTAAGCCAACTAAAATTGGTTCATAAGCGACACTAATAGCAGCCAACAACATGATTTCTGTGCTTCGGTGGTAACTCTATTTAAGTTTGAACTTTACTAATAGAGAATTAAAACTTGCCACCATTAACAACTAAAAATATATAAACGTCGAATACAGTCTAGCATCTCGAATATGTAGTTCAATAATATATATATATATATATATATATATATATATATATATATATATATATATATAGCTGTGTATACAGTACAGAAGGGGATCCAGATATCTGGCCTAATTTTAATTAACCAAAACGTACCTTATGTAAAATAAAAGTAGAAAAGAAAAAGCAATACTAGAAGATAAAACTGTGTAAAAATAACGTGCGAATATATTTAATTTAAAATTACATAACGTGAAACTTCATTTTCAAAAAAAATAGTTTTATTTTAAATATTAAAATGTGCGAGGGATAAAATAATTATAATCAAATTTAAATTTTTATTTAAAAAAATACAGATTTTATTAACAATTTTAATAATATCACTAAATTGATTTTCTTACTTTGCTTTCGAAAAGCTCTCCTAAGGAGGTTTCAGAAGAAATTGACTTCGTTGCGTTTCTTGCTTTGTTGTACGTTATTTATTTTTACCAATGTCACTTTTGAAAATTACCTGTCAACTTCACAATTTGCAACAGTGAATGTCAGAAATATTCTTAGGATGAATCTCGAATTCGAAAATATGTCCACCACGACATTTTTGTAAAAAATTTTTAACTTCCTTTAACATGTTATATTTTTAATATTAGTATTTTTTAAACTATTTGCCTTCGTTGCCTAATGTATATTCTAGATCTTCGTAGTAGTATAGGATATTACTTTTTTATGCTTTTTTAATCTGTTTGGTTATTTTTATAATCAAGAAGATCATCAAACGTTGTTTCTGTTTTTCTTTATAGACAGAGCTAATTAATTTATTAAATAATCCAGTATACACTTTTAAATATCAATTCCAAATTTATTTTTGCCTATATTTATTACTTATTAAGGCACCTCATGAGCACGTTTTCTGTATTTTTTCCCTTTATGATATCTTTGTATCTTTCCCCAATATCGAGACTTAAATATTTCGATTTTACTTCGTACGAATTCAACTCCTGGGACTTTTTCTTTATATGTTCTAAATATAAAATCAATCAAAATAGCACATTATATCTGTCCAGAATCAAAGTTATATTACTGATTAACAAATTCTAATTCCTCATACGACTTCATAATGTGTACTGCACCTAATGTTTCTTTTAAGGAATACAGAAGACAGGAATGTTGTTTTAAAACATATTAACTCTTAGGAGATGCCGAATGTTACCAACCCTGTACCAAAGACCAATACTAAGCATCTTCATAACAAGGATGCTTGTGATAAGTATATTTGTAAGAATAATAATATTAGTAACCATAATGAGAGTGAGAAACCACCAAAGAAAAATAACAGTTTAATTGACATTGCAAATAATTACTCCCGTAGGGAGATGTCACTAATTCTAACAATTAATGTAGGTCTAGTTGGGAATCTTTATATGATGAAATAAACACTAAAGATTTGCGTAACGTGCTGGTCTCCGGATGTTGCTGTCCTCAGTTACAAATTTTTAACGATAGTTTACTTGAATTAAATAAAAACTTAAAAGAAGACTCAACTTAAAAATCTTTTAGTTATCGCTCGCTTGTGTCTATTGACCGTAGCACAGAACGTAACACTTTCAATCAAATACAAACGTTAACGATAGTACCTTTGAGGTACAAGATTTGATCCGATTTAATAACCATATGTCAAATTATTCAAACAAAAATAATACTACAGGGAACAATAATTTCTACCCATGAAGTCGTGAAAAACCAAGAACTTTAAACCACATTTACGATTCTTGGTGAAAAACGACGTTTCAATTCGGTTTTCTCCCACAATTCAACGAAACTGTAACTTTGAGAGAAATTAATTAAATAAATGTAAATAATATGAATACAAATGCAGTTGCCTTATGCGATGACCTCAACCGCTCTTTTAACGACTTTCAACAACATCATAGCCATATCTTAACAGAACTGTGGACAATTTTTAATTTAAAAAGTACAAAAAACAAAAACGTTTCGAATCAAAATTATCCCACATCAGAACATGACATCTCTGGTGGGGAAAGTTTGCCAGATTGCCATGTATATTACAACAATTTAAAAACAAATTCCAATAGAAAAATTGTTTCCATTCGTGCCATGTCTGACGAGAACATGGCATCCCCTGTGGGGAAACTCATCAGAGAGGAGCCGTATTCAATTGCGTCCTTCCCAGAATTTGCAAAAAGTAACTCCCCGAAATTGCCATGTTACAGAACAGTTTACCGTTAATGAAAAATTTCGTCTCTAGAGCAAGAGTGAACAATTTTGGAGAGATAGTGTCTCCTTGTCTAACTCCTCTTTCAACCAGTATTTTTTTGTTTTAAGGTCGTCTGCTATGTTGACTGAAAGTGTTGCGTTGTTCAGGGAGTTCTTCAGAGCCAACGTTAATGATGCTTTTAAGAGTTGTATTAGTGGGTTCTGGATTTTTTTGTTTGTACAATGCATGATAAAAATCTTCAAAAACTGGACTCACTTCATCTTTTTCTTCCTTGATGATTCCGTTGGAGTCCTTTAGGCGCTGGATTTTAGGTCGTCGAGCGCTATTAGCCGTTTTAAGGATTTTCAAATTTTTGTTGGCTTCAATTGTTGTTTTTTTTATCATTCGTGTGTTATAGTTTCTTAAGTCCCGCCTAACTCTTTTTCCAACTGTTTATTTCTGTATGTTCTGGTGTTCCATTATCTAGTTTTCTACGTTCCTCCATGAGTTTTTTTTTGTATTTGGTCCTATTTTTGTATTTACATTTTTGGTTGCTGTACATATCTTTTTAAATGTTGTGGTGATATCGGTTCTAATTTTGGTTTCTAGACTATTGATATCCTCATGTTGATCATTTGTTCTCTGTTGGATAGCGTTTTGATAATTTCTAGTTGATATTTTTCCACATTTTGCGTTAGCACTTCTGCTGTAGGGAAGGGTGGTTTGTTTGTTGTGTTTTATTTTGGTACATATCTCCACTGTGGTCCTAAGCAGTCTATGGTCGCTACCTGTGTCGAAATAATTCAAGATTGTCACATTCTTTACTATATATTTATGACTTGTCAAAATATAATCTATTTCATTTCAAACGGCTCCCCGGGGACTTCTCCAAGTCAGTGGTGGCTATTCAGGTGAAGTAGGTGAAGGGCTACTTCACCAGGAAAAATAAACAAGCAAACACCTAACTATATTTATTATACATCTCTTAAAATTTTAGTTTTTAGATTAATTTATTCACCTAATTGGTAAAAAACAAACTGTACATCTCGAATAAATATTTTAATTGACCGTTGGCGGCATGTCTTTTTAAAACTTTAAATCGAACTTTATTATAACTATAACAGTGGCGCAAACCGCTTTGACTTTGCTGGATGTGCTATGTTTAGTTTACGATTTTCCTACTATGCTGCCATGACAACCCGTACCCGATGGCGTCGAGCCCAGCGCCATATAACACTCTCGGTGAATTGCAGGCGCAGTACACTACACCCACGTGTCGTTCAGTTTACTTTTATTTTCGCGGATTTCGCTGCAACCGGTGAGTTCCTTTGCAGTTAACTCGACTGTTTTGTGTTATATTTATTTATGGTGTTGTTACAACTTCAAACTGGAAGTTAGTAAATGTGATTGTTTAAGACTGGAATAAATTAAAAGACGTCTTTGAATTTATATTACAAACTGTGACAAATCTGATAAAAAATCAATCCGCCTTGCGAAAGGATTTTTAGGTGAGATGAACGATTTTGAATTCACGTTTCTGGCATTAGTGTTTAACGACATTTTGTTAATTACGGACATACTATTTGACGTTCTAAAAAAAAAATCGCTTGACATTCATTTTTGCATATCCAATATAAAACGCTGTCATGGGGCGTTCTGTAAAAAATGAAATGAATATTTTTTTAATACCATGTTTGATAAAGCAAATTCTATTACAGAAACTAATCATTACAAACGTGAGCTTGCTAAGCTTTCACCTGAAGAAATTAGGGCTAAGTATAGAACCCTTTTTTATGAAATATTGGACCATATTTTAATGGAAATGACACTAAGATTTCAAGACTGTGAAAAACTTACATTTTCATGTTTGGCAGGTTTTGCTAAATTTTCCGAATATAGTTTAAATTTTCCGACTGGCCCGTTTGAAAATTTGTTACAGTTATATGGGGAAATATTTTCAAAAAGTCAACGACTTAAAAATAAGTTTGGTCTTATTTTTGCCTATGAAAGTAATTGGAATATATCGCTGCAAGAGCAAGTGAAAAAAATTAATGAGAATAAAGATATTTTTACCGAAGCATATAAACTGTTTTCCCTTATTTTGACAATACCGTCGACAAGTGCTTCAGTGGGAAGAAGTTTTTCTTGCTTCAAATGTGTAAAAACTTATTTAAGAGATACAATGTCTCAAAAAAGACTTACTTCTAAGTTCTGGAAAAAAATTATTCCGATATTTTCTTGCTTCATTTGCACTTCACTTACTTTTTCACCCGCGAGCCGCCACTGCTCCAAGTCCACCTTCTTTTTGCTGGCTTTTGGAAAAAGGTTAATTAATTTTTCTCTGCGTTAATTCATTAAGCCAAATGCAAAATTTCCTGTATATAAGCTTCTGTCTTCCGAAAATATGGTACCCACTTTAGCATTAAAATCTCCTATAACTAGTTGATAGTGTATTTTTTCTAATGATCGTGCTCTGGAAATGTCTTCATATAATTCCTCTATTTCTTCTTCTAACGATAAACTTATTGGTGCATATACTTGGATAATTTGTATACTATAGCGTATTGGTATCCTATATACATAATCCTGGGTGATATCGTTTTCATTTTAGTCATTAGATATTTTATGTTCATATGTACCATTATTTCTATTCTACCGATGTGCGCCTCTGTTTCTTTGTTGTTTTGGTACAAGAGATGTCCTGTTTTAAGTGTGATGCATTTTTCGCCACTCAGTCTAGTTTCGCATAGACCTAAGATATTTCATTTGATAAGACTTAATTCTTCTTCTAGTTCTTCTAGCTGTTTGCTTGAACTCATTGTTCGTGTATTGTAGGTGGCAACATAGAGTTTTATGCTGGGTCCATTTTTACTAAAAGATCGTGTTAGCAGAATTTTGAGGCAAACCTTGTTACAGGTGTGGGGTATGTCACTAAGTAAACCACCCACTTGGGGTATTTGTCCTTTTGTTTTCAAATTTGCCATGTTTCGCAGCCTTAATCTCCCACGTGGGCTAAACTGCTTGGGAGATGGTTTAGGATATGGGAAAAGGATATCGGAGAGAAAGTGATAAAGGTTTTAAGGGCATGGACCCGGTTTCATACAATTGTACCTGATGAAGGTGAAAATCCCAACTGAGACGTCGTTTTTCACGGAGTCATGGGTAGAAGTATGATTTTTCCCTGCAGTATTATCTTTCTCTGAATAATTTGACATATAGTCATTAAATTAGATCAAATGTTGCACCTCAAAGATACCACTGTTAAAGCTTGTACTTTGATTAAAAGTGTTATTTGATGTGCTACGGTCAATAGACACAAGCGAGTTTTGACTAAACGATTTATAACCTGAGTCATCTTTTAAATTTTTATTTAATTCATTTAAACTATCGTCAAAAATGTGTAGCTGAGGACAGCGACGTCGGCTGACCAGCACGTTAGGCAAATCTTTAATGTTTAGTTCATCATGTAAAGCTCCCCTCATGATTTCACAGATTCTTGTGTCCTTGAGCTTTTCTCGTTTCGACCGGCTAGCAGCTCTTTGCCAATAATCCATTTCTGTTAGACGTTTAAGTGGCCATACTACACATATACACTTTCATATGAGATTATGTTCTTAATGTAAATCTTTATTTAATTGTTGATATCTGATATAATGCTATTGATTCCTAAGAAGTTTCGTTATTTAATTGCTGTGTCCAAGAGCCCGTCATTCGTAATTAGTTGTTACTCCCAAATACTTGTAAGCAGTGCAAAATTAAACTTGTTTGCCGTTTTCCAAGATAAGGTCTCTGTTGTGTCCTCTCCAATACACATGTAATCCTGGCTAGGTTTACCTCCAGACCCCAAAAGTCATATTTTTCTATTAGCTTCCTGCTCATGTATTCCAGGTCTTTGTAATCTTGGGCTACCACTATCTGGTCACCTGCGAAACAGAGAGTATATAGCGTTTTCTCACTTAGTGGTATACCCATTGTTTCACAGTTGAATATATTATAGCTATAACATTTTGAATCATATTATTGCAACTATTCAACTATAACATGTAATCCGAAGCCTTTAACTGCAGGATCCGATATTTAAGCGTCATCACTATTATAATAAGTTCCGCCACTGATACACAGTGTCACAAAACACTGTTTGATGTTTCCGAGATACGGTTAAATAAAAATATTTTTAGTCAAATTTGCAATACATCCAATGGCGTCTCCCTAGGATGTTGAAGTTTGGAAGATATTCAGAAAAGAAACAAGTGTGTTTTTAAAAATATTGTTTTTAGATATTTTCAAATTTATATTATTTTTAGGTATTTCAAATATAAAGTTTTTTATTTTTCGACGTTTCCGTTCGCTTAAGGAATTTTTATTTAACGAAAAGGCCACGCCAATGCAAATTTTGCAAATTATTTCGATGTTACATCTTCGATTTTTCTAAACAGAAGGAGGAGAGGCATCATCAATGACATTTTCAAACATGCATGATTTTATTCTAAAAATTTGAAAAAAAAACACCTAGAATCTTTTTAAGAAAATATTTAAAATTTTCATATTTAAACGATTTTCAATTATTCATATCTTCCCAAATTGCAAACCTGTAGCATCAAAAATGCATATTTCATTAATTGATATTCAACAAAAGCGACTTAAATTCAAACACATTGCAACACATTGTATTGGTACAAGTAATTGGTACATTTAACATACAATCGTCCAAATTAAGTTATAATTTTTTAATAGATTTCTTACTTTTTAACAGACTGTATAAAATATAGGTTTGTTATATCTGAGTTAACAAAAAAAATTGCATCCAAAACATTATTTCTTAAGTCCTAGTAAAAATCATCCAAATAATAGTTTTAGATTTTTTTTGTTAAAATTAATTAATTGGTTTTCAAAAAATTTCAATTATTTTTGACAGTTTTATTTTTACATCAAATCAATTGCCAGAGTGATTTTATCTGCTCAAAAACGTTTCCAGTTTTATATTTTGCTAAAATATCTCAAGCTTAATTTAGATGCTAGAAATCGGAGCTAAAAAATTTCTGAGCATTAGATCACAAGAACTTGTGAGATTTTTTAACTAAAATTGTGAGATTTCTTAAATAAAATTCTGCACTTTTAATTCATGTACAGTCTGTATAATAACTTCCTCGTAAATAATTCTTTCTCGAACATTATAGATAATATAGTCCACTGAATTTAGAGTCGGGCTGTTTGGGGACTTTAAAACTGAAATTTAATACAATCTGCATGGTCGTAATAAAACTTTGCATCTTTCCATTCGTTTTCGTTTTACATCAGTCGTAAACTTATGGCACTAAATCTTTTTGAATGGTTTTAAATTTAAATCATGCCTCACAATTCCTATTACCGAACTTCTAAAGATTCTATTTTTCTAAAACCCACCTAGCTAGAAGCTGAAGCATCTTGAATAATATTTTTCAGGTCTTCCATGTTAACATTACATCTGGCTAATTGCTTTATAGTTATAGTACTAATTACATTTTTTTGTGTAAAAACATGGCAATTCATTTTTTGGCACCATAATTAAGTTTCTATCAGGACAATTGTATCTTGTAACTAGTTTACAATCATCAGTAAAATTTTCTTTTGTTTCAACGAAATCTCGGCTCCTTTAATTTTCTAGTCTAAATTGTACACTACGTAGTAAGATCCTATAAAAGGACCAAGCATGCATGGGTTTTTGGTGACCCGTCATATTTCATGAAATTTTAATATATTAAAGATCTCAACCTCTTGATTAAAAGTCTTTATATCAAAACTCAGTCCTATGACTATTTTCACAAATACGGGGTATTGAACTTTACTCAGATCACATACAAAACACATGGGTAAAACAAAAAGAGACCAAATTACTTTTAACATAACTTTAACGTAGAGTATTTCCCAGAATAAAAAAATATATATAAAAGTGGGTTTAAAAACGCTTTGTTTTCTAAATATTGGGCAAATAGCGTCTATAATGTCTCACCCACCATATCGAAAACAAAGCACTTGTGGATCTATGTTCATATAGAACTTTTTTTTATTTTGGGAAGTACTATAATATGTTGAAAAAATATCTGTATCTTTAAAACTATTCATAGGATTGAGTTCTGCCTATAAAGACTTTTAATCAGAAAGCTGAACTTGAAATTTGACTGTTCACCAAAAGCCCATAAGATGTATGCATGGTCCTTTAAAATTTTTATTAAAAGGTTGGCATTTGCAACGAACTGAAAATCAACGTTTTAGAAAAATGCCATTTTTAGAAATCCCGGCATATTTTTTTTATAAAAGAATTTAAAATATATCGAATAAGTAGTTTTTTTTTAATGATTTTTTAAACATTTCATTAGACCGTCATTTTATTCCGTCATGTTAAATTCACACTAAAATTTTACCACTTTATCCCTATAACACATCTATTTTTTGTACAAAGTTAATTGAATAAGGAGGGTTTTCTTGGTTATAACTTGTCGCCCTTTTGTTCCGCCATTTTGAATTCGTACCACAATTTTACCAGTTTACATGTAAATCACATTTAATTTTTGCAGAAAATTTAAAATTAATTTAATAAGAATTTTTTTCACGGTGATTTTTTAAATATTCTTAAGCCGATATTTTGTTTCACTATCTTGGATTCGTACAAAAATTTTACCAGTTCACTCATACGTAATAATTTTAATAAAGTTGTATTAAATAGCTATATTGCGCCTTCACAGATTGTTATTATGTTAGTGGCTGATTTCTATATTGTTCTGAAATATTTATAAACACGTCAAAATTGAAAGACTCTTTGACGTCTTTAAATAAGAAATTAGTCCGTTTCAAAATGACTTTACCTTTGGATGTTTCCCTTTGAATGGACAAGACATCTTCAGGGATTTTAATTTCACGAGATCACTTGCGATTCCATTTAAACAACTTCTAGACCTTGAACTTATGATTTTTTATGTACAACACTTATATGCACAATTAAAAAATTTATATATTTCCTTTACAGAGAACTTCCCTCCTCGTTATTAATTTTTCCTTTTATTAAGAATAGTGAAGTGTGACCCAATTTAATTACGCACACAGTCATTTAGTAACACATATATACCAATAGCGTGCAGTGCCTTTTGAAACAGGGTAGGCAAGAATAAAGTATTATGTTCTTAAAATTATTTACCCTTCTGTCTTGCATTAGTATGTTCATAAACAGTTTAATCTCAAAAATCGAAGAAATTGTCCATATTTTTTAAAGAGACCCAGTTTTAATAACAAACATAGAAAAATACTCGTCTAAGTCTTAGTAAATTATAATTATTAACATGACACGTGTTTCGTCCTTTCGAGCATCATCAGACAAATAGAATAAAAAAAAACAAACAAGAGTATGCTTTATTGTCGCAGTAAAATTGTTGCAATTTTATGGACAAATCGAAATTACCTTAAAACAAAACAATGAAAAAACGAAATATTAATCGAAAAAAAAAATCATATTTTTCGATACGTCAATGCAAATACATAAATTGTAAATATAACATTCGTTATATTCGTAGCATTGCCGTAGAGACGTTAGGTGACCTTAACAAAAGGAAATAAACAATACATATGCAAGGTGAATAATTTCGATTACATTAAAATTAAAATAACGCGACCTTAAACTCTATTTTGTTATCGTTATACAAGCAAAATAAGTGAAGTTAAACAAAAAGTGTACTGAACTAATATGTTAATTAAAGTGTATTAGAAAAAAAAAAGAAAGTGCATAACTTTAATCTAATATGCAACAAAAATAATTAATGTTAACGGACAGTTAACATCACAGATCAGCCAGTTCATTCCTTAGAAAATATTTTCAAATGCCATGCAGCAACATGACACCCAAAAAGATTTAATTAAACAAGCAAATAAAAAGCATTTTAATGAAACTTATTGATTATAAAAATTATTACCGCAGTAAAAAGGTCTTTCAATGAGGTACGCTTTGGTTTTGTTTTCGAAAGAGTGCAAACCTAGGGATTGTTTTTAAATGTTCTGGAAAATGATTGTAAAGTTTTATGGCATTGTAAATAATTGATTTTTTATTAATTCTGTGTAAGCAATGGGAAGGTATATGTCATGCCTAGAGTTTCTGGTAGGATATACGTGTCGTGGCCTTTCCGGGAATGTGTTTATGTGTTTTCTCATCAAACAGACGGTTTCTAAAGCAAATAATGCAGGAAGTGTTAATATTTCATGTTTTTTTGAAATAGTATTGACAATGCGCTCTATTATTTAGACCAAACAAATAGCGAATTGCTCTCTTTTGAAGCCTAAAAATACTAAGAAATTGCTCGGTGGTACAACAGCCCCCAAAGGGAAGGCCACAGCGGAGATGGGATTCCAATAGAGAGAAATAAGTAAATCTGGTAGAAGGCACGTCCAGTTCTTTTGAAACTGATCGAATGGTAAAGCAGGCTGTAGAAAGTTTTCTAGTTAAGGAGTCAATATGCTCAGATCATTTTAGGTTGTTATTTATATTCAAACCCAAGAATTTAACGGACTCAACGTATTTAATATTGCTGTTAAGTAGCTGAAGTGGTTGTAAAGTCCCCTTATAAAATAAGGCCACCTTTTATCCACATTGAAGCAAAGCAGATTGAAACCGGACCAAGCCTTAATCATAACAAGGTCGTTGGAAATATGAGAATGTAAAGACGTTGTATTAAAATTACTCCATGTTATGCTTGTGTCGTCAGCAAAGAGAGAAATTGCTCCATTAATTTTTAGGTTGGTGATATAATTAATGTATTACAAAACAAGACTAGGTCCCAAGACCGAACCTTGAGGGACTCCACTTGTAAACAATTGACAATCAGAATCAGAACCATTCGCACTTACAAATTGTTGCCTATTCCCGAGATAAGATTTAAACCAATTTAAGGAAATACCACGGATTCCATAAAAATTCAGCTTGCTTATCAAAATTTCATGAAATACAGTCAAAGGCTTTTGCATAGTCACAAATAACTGAGGCGGTGGGGTGATTTTTATTGAGGGATAAATATACGTCGCTAAGCAACGAGAACATGGCGTCACTGGTGCACTTTTTGGGTAAAAATCCAGACCGATCCGGGGATATTATCTGATGTTTAAGGAGAAATAGCATAAGACGATTCTTCAGTAACCTTTCAATGATTTTTGATAGCACTGGTAGTAGAGTAATTGGGCGATAATTGCAAGAGTTAGTTTTTTCGCCCCCTTTATGAAGAGGAACAATTTTTGCTGTTTTAAAGCATTTAGGGAATATACCTTTTATGAGGGATTCATTTATTAGTGTTGTAAGGGCCTTTACGACAGGAAGCGGTAGGTTCAGGAATATTTTAATTGATGCTACACGAAGATTTGCTTGTGATGTTATCCATTTCTTTCAATAGTTCCATGCAGCGACATTTTTTGATGGAAGGAGCAACGAAAGAGTGTCCAAACTTGCCGAGATACCAGAGTTAAGATTTTTACATTAATAAAATAATCATTTAGGTCATTTCGCCTTGGCAAGATCTGAGTCACAGGGTTTAATTTGTTTCTGAGGTCATTGATAATGGACCAGGTTTCCTTTGAAACGTTTTTAGACTTTGTTGGACGTTTTTGATAGTATATTTTTTTTGCTGACTTGATTAGTTTAATATAGATCCTCCTATAATTAGAGATATAGTCGAGAATAAGAATGAAGTCAGTGAATTTTTTTATATATAAGAGAGAACACATATTTTTAGCAGGAATGCGTAGTCTTTATTAAAAGTACTTAAAATTTTATTTAAGAAAGCTCTAAAATTTAAGTTATCATTTTCAAATTCAAAATTCCAGTCGGTTTTTAAGCAAATATTATGAAATTCTGAAAAATTGCCGGCTGAGAAAATTCTGCCCCTATAGCAAACCTATGAACCTCTGATGGAGAAAAATCAGACGCCCCGTAATCAATGATAGAAGATGGGTTTTTTGAAATTCTAGTTGGAGACGATACATGCATTGCAAGACCGAAAGTTAAACTTAATTTATAGTGACTTAAAACCATTCTCAAAAGGCTAACAGTTTTTCTGTCCCAAAAAAAATTCATTAGTTCTTTGTAAAAAATCGGTTTAATAATGCAAATACTTTTTTAAGTCATGTAACACTAATAGTTAAATTATTTTAATATATTGTTTACAAAGAAGTGCGACTTATTGTTAAACAAGGAAACGGTCTTTCCGCAGGGTTACTATTGACTGTAATTTTATTGTTATTAAATTTGCTAACTTTAATAATTAAGGAAATACATGACACGTTTTCTTAACTTAATAAAATTTAAGCATTTCGTGTAGACTAAGTTTAGAGTAATAGGACGAAATATTTAAAGAATTAAATTAATGTTTCAGTCTGTCACCTAAAAAATGTTCAGGACATTTTTATAATTTATTTAAGTGCATAGCAGGGCGAGAAAGGAATACTAATACTAAACTGGTCAATTATTGCTATAATAATCCATATTGTGACTCGGCAGCGTGCTGATTATAATCAATATTACGACATATCTCGGCTCGTACGTTTCTTTCCATTCTATGCCTACGATTCTTTTAATATCTTTGTCGCATTCGTACAGAGGCACTGCTTTTGGTTCCCGTAAGAGTTTTAATGATGATCGAATTTTTCTTGCCTATTGACTCTTACGGGTTGCTTTTGTGGCGGAATAATTTTAGGTGGTTCGATACTTTTTTTAATTTTTGATGATAGATGGTGGATTCTAATTAAATTTATTGAAAATTTCAAAATAATAAAATAAAAATAGATTACCCAACCATTTTCATATGATAGGCAATGCTTTTTTGCCTATATTGTATGCACGCCACTGATATATATTGTCTTTTCAAATATTTTTATTGGGCGCAATTTGTTCCACCATATCGGATTCGCACCAGTTTCTTCTTACGCCACACTTGAATTTTGGACGTAATGTGAAATAAATTGAATAAGTAGTTCGATTTTTTTAAAGGTTTGTTCCGGCTTGTTGAATTCGTATCAGTTTATTCATATAACACATTCAATTTTTCTGCAAAATTTGAAGTCAATTGTCACAGTTTTACCATTTTATCTCCATATTTTTTCAATTGAAGTGAAATTGGATAATTGTTTTTTATTAATAATTTTTTTAACATTCCACTAGGCCGCTAATTTGTTCCGTCATGTTGGATTGTTGCCAAAATATTATCAGGTCATCCTCATAATATGATTTTTAATTTTTGACTAACATTTAAAGGATAAGTAGTTTTTTAACTACGCGCTAGGGATGCTAAAACGTGAGGATTTGTAAAACCTGGGAGGGTCACCTTTTTCACAATACAAAAAATTTTTTTGGCCGCCATATTGTTCCGCCATCTGGAATTGGTGCCACAATTTTACCAGTTCATCTCTCTACCTCTGTACCTCTCTACCACAATTAATTCTTGGATAAAATTTGATATCAATTTATTTGGTAATAAGGCTGAATTTTTAAATATTTTATTAAGCCGCCATTTTGTTTCACCATCTTGGATTTAATTGGAGTAATATTTGATTTTTGAGGTAAATTTGAAAAATAGTTTTTAGTAATAATTTGAAGATAATCGGGAAAGTAATATTTAGCTATCAGTTAGAACAGACAGACAGAATCGATGTTTGTCGGCATCTAGAGACCTTGAAACGTAGAGATCTGAAAAATCACGCATGGTGATATTTCACGATTACAATAGCTTGGTTCCAATACACTCAAGAATCGCCCCTAGTACGGTCGCGGAGCTGCATGACGGATGAACAATGCACTGCGCAATTTTCTGGCCCTACGTGGGACGGTAATTTGAGGTGTTGAAACGAAACTAATATTTCCGTTTTATGAGAGAAGAAAGTAAAAATAGTGGAATAGGACACTTACCTGGTATGTATGTCAAGACTTTTCTAAGCATATAGAACCCTAGTCCGACGATTTTTTGTCTAAAAGCGAAACCCTGAAAAATATCAAAAATATACATAAATAGGGTTCTTTTTATACCTTCTTACATATTATATTCCAATCTCAAATAGCACAATTTTATTTCCCATTAAAGAAGGCAACCTTTAACTTTGTAAAACAAATCTTTTTTATACATTTTCCTTGAAAACTTCAAAAAGAGCTCAACACTGTTTTATTTTAAACAAAAAAAAATATCATTTTGTAAAATTGTGTTGATCCAAACTTATTGTATGAGTCGATAATGTAAATGTATTGATATGCATCACACAGTACAATAAATCTATTTAAATGGGTTTTTCGAGTACCGAAAATTAGTTAGTACAATAAGTGATAAGTGTACTGATGATTTTAGAAATTAAAAAAATCTAAGCCGTAATAACTAAATATTTACATACATTTAGTTAAGTCAATGAAGGTTTTTATTTCTTAATCCTCCAGAACGATTTTGATAATCTTAAATGTTTTTTTATGTATTGTTTAATACCAGAAACATTTTGAGAAAGAAACACATAAATATTTATATTAGGGTAAATCTAGGAGAGATGGCCATAGAGGAGAATTGGCCCAGTCTAATATTTCCGCACAGCTGATGGTAGATGGTACTAAATTCAATATGGTGTATAGTATTCGTGTGATAGCGTATCGTTCTTCAAGTTATTGCCTAATATATTGCGTTTAAAGGTAATTTATTATATAATTTTTGATTGGACACATTCAAGATATTTGTAGTTTGTTAGTTTCCAACTTCTCAAATTCTCTATAATTGCAACAAATATCAGCAGACTAGTATGCTTTTATTACTCCTCGAGCTTTGTATTTTGTATTGTCTAAACATTTTGTCACATTAAACATTTCAAAATTAAAATATTCGTATAGCCATCTCTGCTGGCGCAAAAGGATAGATGGCCCATTTATTTTCTAGGAAAGATAGACATAGTTCGATTGTTGTTATTTTTCAGATGCCAAATACGTGCAAAAGAATAACTCTTGAAGTATGTAAATGAACTGAAGAGCAATTAAAAAGTTCAATGGGTGCTGTCAAAAATCAAGGAATGTCGGTTCGTAGTACTGCAACAAGTTTTAGAATTCTAAGAAAAACTTTGGAACGACGGCTTAAAAAGAATGACGATAAGAATAAAAAACTTGGTCCAGACTCTGTTTTTGACAGTGCCCATGAAGATCGACTGGTTCGACATATCAAAGCGATGCAAAAGAGTGGATTTCCATTAAACCGAGAGGATTTACATCGCATAGCATATACATTTTCAGTACAACTAAGCATAAAACATAAATTTAATAATGAGTTTGAAAAGGCAGGCTGCAGGCTATGTATGGTTGCAGAATTTTTAACTAGACATCCAGATTTATCTATACGAAAAGCAGAAGGGATGTCACGAGCAAGGTGTAAAGCAGTGTCTCGGGAGGTAGTTGCTGACTCTTTCAAATTGGTTCAAACTATTCTTAAAGAAAACGATCTATTAGGGAAGCTGAAGAACATTTTTAATACGAAAGAAAGTGGACTACAATTAAACACCAGACCTGAGGAGGTTTTAGCCGCCAATGGCTCAAAAGAAGTTTCTTCAGTTAAATCGACGGAAAAAGGTGAAACCAAAATGATTGTTGCCTGCAATAACGCCGAAGGTACTTTTCTTCCTTCTGTGATAATATGCCGCTCGGATCTCAGTTGCTCATCTCAAAAATCCACTTACATGAATTTCGCTTTGTTTTTAAAATAGTTGAAGACGCATTTTGTGCTAAGAAAACCCAAAGGAAAAACTTTGCTTCTGCTTGACGGACATACCTCACATTCATCGTCGACAGAAATGCTATAGAGAACGAGGTAATCCTTTTATATTCTCCTAGTAATTGTACACACTATTTACAACCATTAGATCGCTCGGTATTTAAATTGGTTAAAAACGCTTTTTATAAACAATGTCAATTATGGCTGAAACAGCATGCTGCAAGACGCATAACCGGATACCAATTTGCAGAGCTTTTGTCCAGTTCTTGGGGAAGATCTGACACTTTTGATAATGCTATTAAGCTGGTTTTAAAGTCACGGGCTTCATCCGGAGGCAATGCCAGACTATGCTTTTTCTATAAACGAAGCAACAGCTAACGATAAACGCATTAAAGAAGTCTACGACCCTATATAAATAACAAAATTGTTTGGTCGTGTCAAATAAATTACTTGTCAAAAATCGTGGAATTTTTTTAAGCCAAATGTAAACATTAGTCACATTTTAAATTTTGATATAAAAGTGGCTAACTTCTTTTTCTAATCAAGATGGATATGATAATGTTAATATTACTGAGGCGACAAGGCTATATTTTTTTTAGTTAAGTGTAGCTTTCTTAATTCCTAAAATATATTTTCATAAAGTTGTTGGTATTTCTAAATGTAGGTATCCAGAAGGAACACAAACTTGTTGTATTACATTTCTTAAATTGATAAGAAACCTATTTAACATTGAATCCTTTACTAGGCCGTGAAGTAAAATTTTTAACAGAGAATCCGAGAAAATGTGACGTAGGTAGTTAAAGTTTTGGCGTCCATTGATGTAGAACCATCGAGTTCCTGCAAACGATGAATAAAACATGGGATTTTCAAAAAGCTTGGTGCAAAGAATATTAAGGCAATAACCTCATAAACCATCTAAATCCAGATAAGTGCAATATTTACATCCGACTTACTCGCAGTGAGAGAATTTGGTCTGATGAGGCATATATACTAATTCTAGGTACTGGCAAAAGAGAATCAGCATAGAATATTTCCCAGCGAACGACAGACAGTGCTTCATATATATCGGAGGAGACGATATTTCCAAATACCAATCATAGTCTATCGTACTAAATGAAGATTTTAGCCAATTTATGTAACATATATGTTCAACAAGACTCAATAAGACGGAGCACCGGCTCATAATTTCGTTAAAATAAGATAGTATTTGGAAAATATTTTTTTTGGAAAATGGATACGGACCATTAGGTCCTGTAAGATTCTCGACAATTTCTTATGGGGTTATATTGAAAATATAATGTTAACTGTAACGTAACACTTTTACAATACAGAATTGTAGTTGTCACCTATCTAAATTCATTTTACTAAATATTGTTTACAATGCCTAATTTTTATTATAATTTACATTAAATAACCTCTTGGATAACTGACACCTTGGTATTTTAATATACTATCATTTAATTTTACAGTTCCCAAGAATCTGGTTGCTGGTATGTATATTGGTATGCAAACAGACTTGAATATATTGACAATTTTAATGTGTTTGTGAATCGTCTAACTATTTTACCTATTTTTTGTACATGTATGTCAACAATATTTAAATGTACTTATTAACAATTACCTAATTGTCCGATGCAATCTCCTGAAACCAAAAAGTAAGTAAAACTCATAATGATTAAATTTCTTTTATTATAATTTTAAAATGTTAAAAACAATAGCATCTATATCTTATATATTTTTTTAGATTTGTTACTATTCCATAGAGAAAGTCTGATATTCGGCAGAAACGACAAAATATAAATAATAACAGATTTTTGAAGGAAATGAAATAGTTTTCATTAACTTGTACCACTCAAATCATATCCCAAGAAAACAAAAAATAATTCTGTGTACAGCCAAGGGCAGATTATCTCACGTTTCTTGGAAGTCGTTTGTCAAAAAATTCAAGTACATGTCACCAGTAAAATGATCCTCGAAGAAGTAGGTACCCACAACTTTAGAACCCAAAATTCCCAACCAAACGTTAATCTCGAACATTTCTTGAAACGCCGTCTCTCTAAAAAAATGTTAGGTAATGTAATTTTGTTTGTTACGATATGAATTTTCCGTTATTAAACAAAGATATTTATGAAGAAGCCCATTCTTTCAGTGAAAATCCAGAGCCGTACTAAAAAAAGGAAACATGAAGATGAATATAACAGTACGAAAAGTCGGTAAAAATATTCATGGTGTATGTTGATGTATTAAGTGTAAATTGTATATATATATATATATATATATATATATATATATATATATATATATATATATATATATATATATATATATATATATATATATATATATATATATATATATATATATATATATATATATATATATATATATATATATATATATATATATATATATATATATATATATATATATATATATATATATATATATATATATATATATATATATATATATATAATTTTTTTTTGGTTTTTCGCCTTGTAAAATTGAAAAAAAAAAATTAAAAAAATAAAATATATTTACCTTATAAATTCAATAGATAGTCTTAAGTTCTGGGTCCACTATGAAGGTACCCGAGGAACGACACTGAAAAATATTTGTTTTCTGGACGTTTCGAGGGAAAGTCTACCCCCGTCTTCAGCAAACCTACAAATAAAATACTAAAAGCAGAATATTTCTTATGTTTCGTATCAGAAATATAACCAGAATGGCTAATCTGTGACAAAATGTCAATGAATGTCAATTTAAAGGTGTTATTTTTAATTGTTAGAATAATGTGATAAATATGTGTACCTAGAGTATGTTCATTTTAATTTATTATATTTTGAGGTGTCCTTTTTTTACTTCAGTATTTAGCAAATTTACATAAAATATAGGGAATTTCAAATATAGATAACAATCATAAAATTAATTAGAATGCTTCTAGTATTTTAGCAAAAGAACCATGTTCCAAATAAACGTAAATTAATAGAAAGTGCCTTAATATTATTAAATAAAGATAATTGTGTAGCATCTTGTTCCGTTAGTTTTAATAACACTTGGTTAAATTTGCTATATACTGAAGTAAAGAAAGGACACCTCAAAATACAATAAATTAAAATGAACATACTCTAGGTACACATATTTCTCACCTTATTCTAACAATTAAAAATAACACCTTTAAATTGACATTCATTGACATTTTGTCAGAGATTAGCCATTCTGGTTATATTTCTGATACGAAACATAAGAAATATTCTGTTTTTATTTGTAGGTTTGCTGAAGACGGGGGTAGACTTTCCCCCGAAACGTCCAGAAAGCAAATATTTTTCAGTGTCGTTCCTCGGGTACCTTCATAGTGGACCCAGAACTTAAGACTATCTATTGAATTTATAAGGTAAATATATTTTATTTTTTTAATTTTTTTTCCAATTTTACAAGGCGAAAAACCCAAAAAATTCTTTTAAACCATGAATCCACCACTACAATTTCGTAATTATTTATATATATATATATATATATATATATATATATATATATATATATAGATTAATTTTTGTTTTATTGTGATATGGTTCGAGTAGTCTATATAAAGGCACTAATTTTTATTTCACCCACAAAATTAAATTTAATGTCTTCACTATTACTAATGCAATTTTTCTACACTAACTTTCTGATTTATTCTAAAAGGGAAAAATCTATTATAATTGAAATGACATTTTCAATCACCATTTTCTCAAACAGAGTACCTCATTCACACACACACACACACACACACACACACACACACACACACACACACACACACACACACACACACACACACACACACAAAATTAAGTTAAATTTAAATTTTAAACAATATGTAGAGGGATTAATTTAAAATAACAATGGCGATATGGCTTCCAATCTTCATTTAAGTTAACCATTTAACATCCCCAAAATACGCTACTTGAAAATGACAGACCTGTTAGCAATTTAATTTTTGCTGGATATAGCAAATTGATGAAAACTTTGTAATTTTCTTGAAAGGGTGTGCATTTGATAAGTCTCCTTCTTCATCATGATCTTGAACCTATGTAGCATGCCTTTAATAATATAAAAAGCGGGTAACGTACATATAACTCTCACTTATTTATACTAGCCTTAAGGGAAGGGAAATAAAATTACTTTTTTCTCTCAAGATGAATATATTACCATATTATCTCCTATTTCATTAGGCGTACTGGTGATCTCATTTAAAAGCAGAGCATCGCGAAATTTGTATCCACGCAGAGGAGGCCGCATTTGTATCTCTGTTAAATTAATCTGTGGTTACCCTTCAGCGTCCGGTTTAGGGTTACTATCAGGTCCAATCTGTACTTAATAAATACATTGGGATTTTAAAGAAATTGTTTAGAAGTTTTTTTTTTAAGAAAAAATAGAATATAAAAATGCCTGTTAAAGATATACAAAGAAATAAACTTACCAAATCGGTAATATCGACGATTCTGCCCTAGGATATATAAACAAGATTACTGGCGAAGTGTTGCCCATCATAAAAACGATGTAATATGTACTTTAAAATGCATTTTTTTTTAATTCCGGTGTTTATTATAAAACTAAAAGCTGTTAGTTTAATTTTATATTATGCTGCATTTAATGAAAAAATAATTTCCGTTTATTTCTGTCAGTAGAGATAAAACTTATTTGGTTAACGAAGAAGAATAGTAAAATTGTTTGTAATATTTAGAGCAAAGATTCATAAAAAGAAGCCAAAAACTGTGAAGAAGTTTAAGTAAGGAAAAAAGTGACGAAAACTAGCAGAATTTTCAGTTACAAACCCTAATCGTAAGACAATCTACTAATCTATGGGATGTTGAAACACAATGTTAGTGAAAAAGTAGACATATGTACTCCAGTTAATTGATATATCGTCTCTATGGGACAAAATATGTTATACCTAATACGCTTTAAACTAAACCTCAATTGATAATTTAATTTTAAATTTCAAATAAATCCTGGTAATTCTCATATATATAGAAGCCGATATTGGCAATGAATTTTTTAATTCCAACTTTCTCTATAAATATAGCTTTATAGACCCAAATAATTAGATTAGCAATAATTTCATACATAAATAAAGTCATACACCAATGTATTTATTTTGAATTTTTAAAGATAACTGGTGTAGAGGTTTCTTTCTACCAAGCAGTTTAAAAATTAAATTTGTCTGATTTGCACATACATATCATTTCAATACGGTTAGCTATACCGCCCGTTTAAAGGCAATTTTTTAACTGTTCGGCAGGGTTAATTAAACAAATAATGACGCCCGAGTTGACGCATCCAAAACGCAATAACGTTCATAGATAATAGCTTTTGATGGGTCAGTAATCGAAATTCGCAGATAATTACATTTGAGAGTGCATACATTTTTCTACTTTAATCTGTTTTTTTTTTGTTCCACCTAAAAGTTATTAAGTTAAGTTTTGCTACTGATATTTTAATTTAGTAATATTCCTTAAAAATGCCAATTTAGGGTTCAAATTCAAATTCAAATACAAATCCAAAGCATTTATTATATATTTTGGAGTTTTTACAATGGCATTACAAAGTTTTTACTTAAAAAATTAATAGCATCTGAACTATAGCTTATATTGTGCCTTTATTTATATTTAGATATCAGAACCCAATTTAATATAATATTGATCCATGTGCTTGACTAGACTGTACAAAAATATAAACATTATTCTTATAGCCAACAGAAGGTATGCCTGAATACCAGTTTTTCTATAAATAGAATTGAATAACAAAATATAATTAGGTCGTTCGGAAGAATATTTTTTATGGTGTTCCTCAATTTATGCCGTCTTTTAATATTTTTATAACTTGGCGGAAATTTTGATGTAATAATATAGGCCAAGATAATCAATTTTACTTGTTGATTCTTACTGTACAACGGAATACGGACATTTGTATACACTACAGTACGTGTTATATGATTATGGTTAGGAATAACATACACATTAATATTTTGTTTTACATAGCTGACCTTGAGGAACACCCACATTCACTTTTGCTTTTTCACTTAAGTTGTGATTGATTTTTATATACTGTTCTCTATCACTGAGATAACTGTGCCTCTAATTCCTGTACGGGATCCTAAAAGATCTTGAAGGTCTTATGATATTTTTTGCTAATATTTGTCCAACTTGAAAGAAAAAATTATTAAAAATGTTAGCTTTTTCTAAATGGTCTAAAATAGGTTTGTTATTAATGGAATTGGTAGCTTCCCTAATAAGTTCCCAAGTTTTTCTTATATTATTTTTATTAAGATGTAATAAATCTTTATAGTAAATATTTTTTTTTGCTTTATTAATTTTGTCACGAAATTTCTGTAATTTATATATTGCCGCAGTAAATTAGGGTTGTTTTTATTTTTAATTAATTGTGTTTTGAGATTATTACATGTTTTTATAGAGTTTATGAAGCCTTGGGTGATCCAAGGTTTTATTTTAAACTTGCTATTAGTAATTTTTACAAAGTCAGTGCATACAGTTATATGTTTTTTTGTTAATGAAATAAAATCAGTGGATGAATCAATTTTATTCTGAGAAAGTACACTATTCTAATTTTCTTGACTAAGTAAAAGACGAATATTATCTAAATTGATTTTTTGCATAAATTTATTTTTGTTATTCGGTGTATTATCTTGGTTTTCAATATTTAGTTCTATTGGGTACTGGTCTGAAATATTATGTAGAATGTAAGTATGTATTTGATCAATACATGTGCTAGTATCAGTGATAACACGAGTAGGAGCATTGATCAAGCTACGATAGCCATGTTTTGACATTATGTTTAAATAATTCATAGTATGAAAATCTTTTTCAGTGGTTTTAAAATTAGATTTACATCATTTTTTAAATCTCACACTTAATTGTTTTTACGTCACATTTCGATAGCCCGAAAAAAGTTAGGAAGTTGATTTTAGCTAAACTATAAGGAAGTAAAAAGAAGTGAGGCGCGGTTGTGAGATGTTCTGCATGTACACTTGGTGAAGTTTAAAATTTTAAAATTTGTAGTATTAAAGCAAAACGTCGGTATTATATGACACATTTAGTCAACGAGATTATTCAGAAAATGTTCTATAATTATATTATTTTAGTCACATAACTAAAAAAATAAAACTAGGTATCAATAAATCGTTTAGTTTCCAAACAAACCTTTTTTAACAACGAGGCTTTAAACAAGGACTCTTTGTAAGGTTATATATTCACCTTAACTAAGAATTAGGAGACTTAAATAAATTCAGATAATACAGATAATATTATGTTAGCTACCTTTTCGTTAAAGCGGAAAACTGTCAGCTTCAAGCATTGGCTGCAATAAGCCAACATTAATCTAAATTTAAAATAGAAATAAAATAAATGAATGTTGTTATTTTATTCACAATTTACAGAAACCATTATATTGAAATACATATCTAATACTAGAAACAATTATGTTTTAACACAAGAAATGGTCCACTTGGAGCTACATTCAAAGCATCGAAAACCTAAACAATGCAAAAAATATAATATATCTTTGAAGCAAATAACAAAAACCATCCTCAAAAAGTTGAAACCAAAGTTAGGCCTTTTTGTTAAATTTCAATAACGATAATATTTTAAAAAATATGTAAAATAGTGTATTAATTACAATTACAAGAAATATTAACCCAATTAGTACTACCTACTCAGATTTCCGCAGTTTTGTTACTTCTATAAGGAAGCGGATAATTAAACCTCAAATTTAAAAAGAAGAGAGAAAAGAAGAAGTAATTAAAATTATTTTTTGAAATTGTCAAAATAATATATTTAGGCCGGTGTTTTCAGAGAAAACTCTGGTGTTCAGCAAAAAAGTTTGGTAAGATTGATGAAAATTTAGAGTTTAAACGGAGAGAATACAGTTCAAAATATGTTGGTGCTTCTAGGAATTGATATTACTATTTTTTTAATTCTTATTTTGCCCTGTTAGTATGTAATTCTTCTAAGTAAATATAAAGTTTATAAACTATTTCAATAATTTTATTTCATTTACAAACTTTATGATTTATGCATACTTATGAAACAAATATCGATCATATCCGTCATTCTACTTATCGGTCGACTATATGAAATTACTAACAACCAACTAGTAGCAGTGTTTAAAGAATGTTTTCAATAACAGTCTTTGAAGGACACGTGGTTGATTAATAGTCGAAAGGAAATAATAAATTGTTTTTCTCGTTTTCTTCGATACCTACGCTGTAACCCACTTACATCATCCCATGTTAATCCAGAAAATGGATATCACTATTGGCAAGTTTTCAAAATCTATTTTTCACAATGAAAATTTTATCATATGGAGAACATTAAGGCAATAACTTAAATTGCAAATTGTCGTTTCAGGGTGGAAGAAAATGTTATTCTTGAGATAAAATAATTTAACTTTGATAGAGAAAACTGAGTTAGGAAAAACTAATATCTTTTCGTTTCATTTGATCGAAATTTGTCCTATTTCTACAAGTTTCTAGACTTTTTATGTCTAAATTCCTATATCAATTTATTTACCTGACTTTGATATAAAAGAAAAAAAGACTGCCATTATATCTGCTACCTCGCCTAATCGAAAAAATTCTTTTGCAAAAACTCGTTCATCTGATCTAATTTCCCTACTTCGTTAGTACCTATCATATCATATAGCATGCGCGGAATGATCGTAGATAACTAAGTAACCCAAATTCTCGCCACGCTCAGAAAAAGGTCATGTGACTTTGAATCCTCTTAAAAATTGTTCAACAATAGTATTTTCCGGACAAATTGAAAAATTACTCTCGTATCGTTTTCGTCTAAAAAATTATAAAAGACCGTTTATTTTCAGTCTGATGTAACTTTATCATTTCAAAATATAAAAGACCTCTTCAATTCCAAATAATTTTACTTCATGTATTTCGAGGCATTCGTCTTCTTCCAAAGTTCAACGCATGAACCAGCAGTTTCCCTTCTTCCAAAGAAAATATTTCGGAAATGACTCATCTGCCACACAGAACGATCGAAAGTTTCCACAAAGATTTTTTATACACCAGTGACTCATTTTCTTCTACCAGTATACCTACACAAGATTAAGGAAATAAACGGAATAAAGACTACACAATGTCATCAATTTAGTAGTAATAGTAATAGTAGTACATAGATATTTATTAACCACACTACAATTACAAATTGTTTATAGCACGTCACAAATTACAATGAAATTTATAGCATTTAAAATTTAATTTATAACACAATCATATCAAATTAAAATTATAAAAATTTAAAAAATTACATTAAACAAATGACAAGTACTTGCATAAGTCAATACAATGAAATACCAACAAAACAAGGAGATTCCATGCAGATACACAGTGCACCTCATGATATAATGGTCTGACAATTATAGTATTCTTCTAAAGAATAAAATGGATTTGCCAACAGAAACCGTTTTACTACAGTTTTGAATCTATTCTAACTGGAACTTCTCAAACCAACGGCAATCTTATTACACATATTTTAATCTAAACTGTTTATTTTTGATTTTGTTAATCCCAATGCAGGAATTCTCAGATTATTACGAACTCTAATACTATAATTATGATTGTCTGAGTGATTTTCAAGAAAGATATAATTAGAATGAATCTCCAAAAGACAGAAATAGATAAAGACGCATGGTAGGGTCATTATACCAAGCGCCACAAATAATGGCTCGCAGTGCTCTGCCGGCCCCACCCCCGCCAGCACTCTCACCGCCCTTTTTTGCAGCCTAAGAATACGAACTGAATGGCACGATCGACCCCACAAGATTACCCCCATAACTCAAACGAGAATGGAACATGGCAAAGTACACTGACCTTAAGAAGTCGAAATTTACCGAATATCTCAGCTGCCTCAGGAGATATATAGTGCTTGTCAATGAGTGACTTAATGCCTCGACATGAGCGTGCCAGGTAAGTCCATCCTCGATGGTTAACCCCAAGAGTTTACTAGTTTTTCCTGTTGCAACCTTATTGTTGCTAGATATCACCAGAGTTTGGGTTTTTCCCTGATTAAGCAGAAGATTGTTTGCCGAGAACCAGCTCACAACCTTGGCCACTGAGTGTGATGACAGTTCAGTCAGCCTGTTTAAATCAGGATCTGTATTTAAGAGACTGGTATCATCAGCAAAAAGGAAACACCCAGCCGATTCAGTAACACAATGGCAGAGGTCATTAATATATATGATAAAAAGCAGTGGCCCCAGAACAGACCCTTGTGGCACACCATGAGTTACTGCTCTAAGATCCAATTGATCACCATTGTCATATACAACAATCTAAACTCTATCGGCAAGGTACGACTCTATCAGCCGAAGAGGTGTACCCACCACACCATAATATGCCAGCTTGTGAATTAAGAGGTTGTGTGAGACACAGTCGAAAGCCTTGGATAGGTCACACATAGTCAAGAGTGAATGAGAGCCAGACTAGTAATAGCGGTAGTAGTAGTAATAGTACTAAGAGTGGAGGCCGAAGCCTGGAAGACAAGCCTGAAAGGACCTTGTCAAAGTCTTTTGTTCGGTTTCACCATGGATAACCTTCTGCCCTTGATTCGATTCAGCCCATCCTTCATACGATGACTTGCAACTTAAACCAATCAAGGATATTTACCAAATACTGTTACTACTACTGTTACTACTAACATACTTAACATAGTTAATGAATTAATATAAATCGATTTTTTAACAAAGCTGTTGTATGTTTTTGAATCTAATTTAATTTTAATTAAGTGTTTATATATCCTTCTACATGTATGGTAATTTCTGAGGGAAGAGTGTAACAATTGTATCATTGACGATGGTCGGGGAGGCGAAACGAAGAATAAGATATTTTTTTAAATTAAACCTTTTTTTCATATATAAAATTTACAACCAACCTCATCCTGAAAGTTAAACTCAACAACTAGATGGTTGGCAACAGATTAATGGGCTATATTAATTAGTCAACTACGTAGGTGTCGTGTATTTATGATTTTTTAAAAGAACTGTTATATTTTTGTAAATGCATTTTAACTTAAATGTTTTTATTTTCGCCCGTTTCTGAGGGGAGAGAGTATTCATATTATAATTTTATCATCCAACAACGGTCGGGGGGCTGAAAAGCCTCGAATAGTTTATAATAAGATAATTTTCGTAAAACTTCTTGCTTTCATAAAATGTACATTCAACTTCCTTCTAAATGGCGTTACCTAAATTGATTATACAAACTGAGAAAGTTCGACCGATAAGCGTTTTAAGGGGCTATACTAGCCCAAGTGGTATGGGGTTATTATGATTCTAAGATTTGGATTTTTCAAAGCCTCTCTGCCAGTACTACGTTTACATACTACAGAGAATATCCGCTTCTTGTTTTATTAACAACTTAATTTAATTATTTAACACATCAAAAGTATTACATATATATACAGAGTCCTTGGAAAAGTTCGCATCATATGGGAATTTTTTTTATTTAGTCACTTTGTCAACATTTAAAATAGGCAATAACTTTTGCTTTACTAACGATAAAAAATGGCTTATTCGAAAATAATCAGGTCACTTGCGTCACCTGTCAAAATTGACATTTAAAAAAAAAAAATGCAGAAAAAAGGCTTATTTGCTGAAATATGAAAAAGTTATTTTTTAATTCTACATTATGCTAAATTTTGGTCAAAAATTCCAATATTTATTTTTTTCCTGTTTTTTGAAAACTCTGAAAAAATAATAATGTCTATGTTAAAAAAATGTTTTCTATTAGTAACCCATCATAATATTAATTTCTTATACTTAAATATTGCATAAAAACTGTCTTTTTTCGAAAAAAAAATAAAATCGCTTCTCAAAAGTATGTTAAGCTTGATGCGAAGTTGTCGTGATTTTGGGAATTTTAGATATATATTAATTATATTAAATGTTATTGATAGTAAATAGATATCTTAATACAAAAAAGTCAAAAGTGACTAATTTATATTACATAATATATGTTTATTATCACAAAAAAAATGCTAACCGATTTGCTCCAAACCCAATTCGTCTAATATCATTTACTGTACAAACTCACAATCATGTAAATCGCTATTTCAAGGTGCGTACCATAAAAATTTAAAATTTAGTATATATTGTATATATGTGTTTTAAGTTTGTGTCCTTAAATATGTGTGTTTTATAATGTAATGAAACTAAATGTTTTATTTTCCTAACGTACCATACGGGATATTATTAAATTATCACTAAGGTGTGCTTCTATAAAAAAAAATTAAAAATAAAAATAAAATATGTTTTAAATTTAAAATTATTAATATGATAATTTTATAGTTTTTAAACCTTTTAATGTTTTTAGTATGTATGGTAATGTTTGCGTCTTTGTATTTAATTTCCTGTGTTTTTTAATGGAAGAAAAAAAAATTTAGAAATCAAGCAAGCCCAAATAAAATCTGGAAAAAACTCAACACTATGAGCGAAAGCAATTTCCCTAGTTTATATATATATATATATATATATATATATATATATATATATATATATATATATATAGCAACCGCGATAGCATGACTATTTTACTATTTAGACACTGTATATAATATATATTTTCTTGGGAATGTGGTTCAACAAGACAAAATTACAAATGGATTACATAATTCTATACTATATTGTCTGCAGGACGTTTCGGCTGCGCATGGAACCTTTTTCAGTCATTGTAAAAATAATAATCAAATAATAGACAGTGACGACTTACCATAGACAAATACTCAAACATAAGGACGATACACGTAACATATATAGAGTAAAATAACAGTAAGAAAAAACATGATTACATTTGACACGCAAAAACAAATATGCACTTCGAAAATCCGTAACATCAAGACACATACACGGACAAAGTGCAGGTTTTTCAGATTTATTATTTACAGCGTTGAATTTTTTATATATATTATTTCAAAAAATTCACGTTTCCTGTTATGTTCCGTCGTTAAAATTTTTGTGTTGTCGAAATCGAAGTTATGGTGAGTTTCGAGTTCAAGTTTTTTTAGGGCGGTGGTATTCTTACGATCATATTTGTGTCCATTTAGTCTGTTATGTAGCTATTAGCTGGTTTGACCTACGTAGACAGAGGGACATATATGTATATATATATATATATATATATATATATATATATATATATATATATATATATATATATATATATATATATATATATATATATATATATAATATATATATAATATATAATATATATAACTACTAAGTAGTCGTTTTCGTTATTTTCGTGTTTGTTAGTTTATATATGTACAAACTTAGAGTAGAATTTTTAAAAATGTTGTATTGTCTTATATTGACATAAAATTCGGATTTTGGTTTTAATGAGAACAAAAATTGTATTCTGATGTAGATCACCAAGTTGATCGAAACGTCAAAACTTTGTAACATGAGTTCTGTCAAACGAAATGTGTTAATTTAATTCACGAGGACCCTAACCCAAGAAAATAAAAAGTAATCATATATAAAGGAAGGTCCAAGAAAAACAAGTTATTCCTACATATATATATATATATATATATATATATATATATATATATATATATATATATATATATATATATATATATATAT
Source organism: Kuschelorhynchus macadamiae (assembly GCA_030620095.1). Classification (NCBI taxonomy): domain Eukaryota; kingdom Metazoa; phylum Arthropoda; class Insecta; order Coleoptera; family Curculionidae; genus Kuschelorhynchus; species Kuschelorhynchus macadamiae. Next base: position 669,041 of record JAUTXW010000186.1, read on the forward strand.
ATATACACATATATATATATATATAAATATCAAGTACTTTCTTGGGATGAGGTTCGAACCTCATCCCAAGAAAGTACTTGATATTTATAAATTGTAAGGTTCAAGAAGAGAAATATAAAATATATATATATATATATATATATATATATATATATTATTAATTATTTTCTTGGGCATAGGTTAACTCATTGAGAAGTAATACTATAATTCAATCGACGTTTCGCTCATTATATTGAGCTTTCTCAAGATATTTATTTTCTTGGAAACATGTCACTTTTACGAATGTTTTGAGATTGCTGCCACCTATGTGTTAACCTATGACCAAGAAATATTTATATACGGTTAAAGAAAAACAAACGAAATATATTTGTATATATATTTGTATATATATATATATATATATATATATATATATATATATATATTAAATATAGTGTCTAAATAGTAAAACGGTCTTGCTTTTCGCCAGAGGTTAGCGTCGTCAACAGAAATGTTGATTTCGTTTAAGCTAGCATAGCAAAATTGGTTTTCCAAATATAAGTGATGCTTTAAGTTCGTTTGTTGGAGCAGTCTCCGCTTTTGTATTTTTAACAAGCGTCAACTATTTTTAAATGTTTTCAGATTATTTATTGACAAACAAAATTTGTTTTTGGCTTTTTCGCAACTGAAAAAATCTAACTTTAAATTGATTGAAGCAAATATTTAATAAAATTACATATATCAATGTGTATACCAGTCTGTCTACATGTAATAGCCAACTCAACCAAAACTTAGCCAACGGTTCAAGGTATTTGTGGGGCGCCGTACCATCTACCCTACCCCTTAGTGACCACCCAGATGGATCAGAGGGTTTGCCTATTCAAATACTGATAAATCTTCCGGATGAGGCGCTACAAACATTATAATATAATATAATATATATTATAATGTTTTCCAACGAGCATCTTTTTTTGAACTTTGCCTAGAAACTGGTTTAGTTTTTCCTTTGTACAAATAGAGATCTTGACGATCCATCCAACTTTAGACCGATTGTGTGCTATCTTCTGTCTCTAAAATTATAGAAAAACTTTCATAATCCGGATATCATCCTATCTGTAACGCTTTAATATACTTAATCAGGTGAAATTTCGTTTCAGCCATCTAAGAACCTAAGATATATCTAGGATATATCAGAAGAGAGCAGTTCGATACCTAAATAACATTGTAAGTCAAGTTGAGGGAAGACGATACACTCTTTGAAAGCACGACGTTGCCTCCGGAGGATGTGATGGGTCTATTGGAATGCTGTCTCCGAAACACCTCCTTTCAAGTGAAAGATAGGTTTTAGTCACAAGATGATGGTCTTCCGATAGGATCATCCCTCTCTCCGGTAGTAACCAATATTTGTACGAAGTGGTTCGAAGAGCACGCAATAAATACTGCTTAAATCAAGCCTAAACTTTGGCTTAGGCAGGTGGATGATACGTTTATAATTTCGACTACAAATAGCAACCATTTGACAGAATTTTCCAGTCAGTTAAATAGCATAAGGACACGTATTAAATTTACAATGGAGAAAAAGGAAAATTCTTATTTGCCTTTTCTTGTCATTCTTGTTGAGCGATCTGCAGAAGGAATCAGGACAACAGTGTACCGAAAATCCACACACCTTGGACAATTTCTCAACTAGGATTCAAACACTTTACAACAGAGCTTGTAATAATACGATGGATCTGGAGGCAGAAATTGAAAATATAAAAAATATCCACTGCAAAATGGTTACTCTGAGGGGTTAATAAGTAATATAAAAATTACAAAATGAACATCAAAGTACGGTACAGTCCTATACCCAAGAAACATCACCCTTTCTCACAATACCCTATATTAAGAGAATATCTGAAAAGATTCAAAGAATAGTAAGGTATTTCTGGTGAAACCAACCCTAGATGCAGTGGTCGGAGGCTAAAATTTTGCATAGAGAGCAACACTGCCGAAAACGAAAGTTTATAGAAGCAGCTTTCATAAAAAGGAATTAAGGCATTTTTAGCAAGCCTAGCGACGATATTCCAAATATATGGAAGCAACTTCTAGCTTAAAATGACTTCCTAAAACTTTGCGATCCAGAGGGCATCACACGACTAGTATATATATATATATATATATATATATATATATATATATATATATATATATATAGTATATATATATATATATTATATATATATATATATATATATATATATATATATATATATATATATATATATATATATATATATATATATATATATATATATATATATATATATATATATATATATATATATATATATATATATATATATATATATATATATATATATATATATATATATATATATATATATATATATATATATATATATATATATATATATATATATATATATATATATATATATATATATATATATATTATATATATATATATATATATATATATATATATATATATATATATTATATATATATATATATATATATATATATATATATATATATATATATATATATATATATATATATATATATATATATATATTTCATATGTAGTTTTGTTTATTTACATTTCTTTTATCTCACTGACCTAAATCAAAAAATGTACCTACTTTATATGTAGTTGAGTGCTGATTATTGTTTTGTTGTTGGATTTTTAAATTTAAGACTTTTTTCCAGCTTTGTCAGAAAAAATCCAATCCTTAAATAATAAAGCATATTTTACTAAAGTATCCCAAATAATCATTTGCTTCTTCGACCAATGAACGGGGCGGCCGTATTTCTTTATAATAATATATATATATATATATATATATATATATATATATATATATATATATATATATATATATATATATATATATATATATATATATATATATATATATATATTATATATATATATATATATATATATATATATATATATATAATATTATATAATATATATATATATATATATATATATATATATATATATATATATATATATATATATATATATATATATATATATATATTTCATATGTAGTTTTGTTTATTTACATTTCTTTTATCTCACTGACCTAAATCAAAAAATGTACCTACTTTATATTTAGTTGAGTGCTGATTATTGTTTTGTTGTTGGATTTTTAAATTTAAGACTTTTTTCCAGCTTTGTCAGAAAAAATCCAATCCTTAAATAATGAAGCATATTTTACTAAAGTATCCCAAATAATCATTTGCTTCTTCGACCAATGAACGGGGCGGCCGTATTTCTTTATTGATTGAAAAGTAAACAAAACAAAATCGGGAATGTAACAAATTACCCGAAACTCTTAATAGAAGTAAATGATGGAAAACGTAGCAAATCACCAATGGAAGCAAAAAATACTTTTAGATCAATGCGGCGTGGTTTATTGTTTGGAAATTTTACTATCGATACGCTACGTTCAATGTCAAATTTGAAGGATGGATTGCCGTTTTTCGAAACTTGTGTACTCAGTTTCTATGCGATTTTGATTAAAGAGCTAAAAAAAAGAATAAACGGGCAAAAATTGTGCAAACGAAAATAGGTCATAATCTTACTTCTGGTAAACACTAAAATTATTAATGATACAAATTTGTTCAAATTACATTTTTTAAAAGTTTACTTTTTTAAATATTATTTAATATCTTAAACCGCTTCCTTTAACGCGGATTTAGACGACCATGCAACTTGCACCATTTGGCTTACGCAAGCCAGGTAACCACCAAAACGGGTAACTTGATCCATGCACAAGCCAAAATCTTCGGCTTGAATAAATGAAAATCCGCCAGATAATTTGCATGAATTGATATGATTCATAGAGCAATAAGAGGAGAGAGGCAGCCAGAGGAAGGAAAAAAAAGTTATACTTATACTGGATATCTGAAAAAAATTGACTTAAAAAAACATACACTTTTACAAACTAATATTTTGCAATTCTTTGGGAACCCTGTATCTATTACCATACAATTGATTCCAATATTAACTGATGAAGTAACTTTTTTCTAATTTAACCTTTGTGTCTCTTCATGAAATACGAACTTCCACTCTCAATTTTTCGCACTGCTTTATGAAAGTACGAGTAATTTTGTTACTTAATAAATGAAATGAAATGTGTTTCTTTTAATTTCTATATAACTATATAACCTCCTGGCTTATTCTAAAATAACCGAAAATTAATGGATTTTTTGAATGAATGATCCATGTACATAAGAATATAAGAATCGTGGGTACTCGGGTAGATGGGATAAAAATAGCTGATGGGATGTCATGTGCGAAAAGTCTCCAATGTGTTGTAATTTGCGTGGTTCCGGCTATATTTTAAATAAGTTGGTGGCTGTTTTCAAAATCAGTTGTTAATTTTTATACCCTGTGAAACACTAGTGCCCTGCCTTTACGCGTGTTAACTTCCATGTTCACGGGTTGAAACTACAATGATATAACCTCTATTATATATAACCTGTATTGTTTATAATTAGTCATTTATCCTAAATATTAGGGAGAACGTCCTAGTCCGTTCGATACTGATTAAGTTTTAGCTGTTTTATTTTGGATAATGGTTGGAAAAAACACAAGAAGTGGCAGTGCTCGAGCTGAGGATAACGAAGATACCACTGAAAAATTGATAAGCAAGGTATGTGAAAATTTTTCTGTACACCTAGAATCTAAATTTAATTCAAGTTTTAATAAACAGGAAAATCAATTAAAGTCTATATCTGACAGCATTAATAATATGAATGTAAATATCGAAGCAAATTTGAAAACTGTGAAAAAACTTCAAAATGAAAGCGACGCCATTAACCAATGCATTAAAAAAATAGTATTCGCTTCAATGGATTGCCTGAAGATGAAGGTGAAAATTTAATTGATGTCAATGTTAGTAGTATACAAGGCGGGGTACTGTGACCGAGGATGGCCTGTCTGTCCAAAGATTGGGTGTGTCCAACTTCTTCGGCGACGAAGTGACACAATCCTGAAAAATTCCTGAAAATGGCCGAAGAAGAAGTGGTCGACAATGACCAGAGGCTGTTGACCAGAAGGGCCTTATTAGTGTACGGGTTCAAAAAGGCCTTTTATATTTGAAGTGTCTTTTTGGCACTCACACACATGCACCCCTATAATTATTACTAATTTGTTTCTTATAAAAAAAAAAAGCCCACGCGCCCGCCTGGATTCGAACCGTCGACACCGAGATTTGTTTTTTGTCAAATTTTTAACTTCTAGACTACTACCGCCATGCAGTACGTCGTAATAAGTAAACAATTTAGATGATCTTGTTTATCTTTTAAACGAGCAATAATAGTAATAATACGCAGTTATACAGTACAACACATGTGGTAAAAAAAAATAGAATGTTTGTAGGGCTTCACGCCGCACCTCTGGTATAATTTCATGAGCCGAGCCTCGCCTCGCCGAATTCCGAGAATTGTTTTTCTGTTAATATTCGACGTAAGACTAGAGGTCAGGTTCGCAGATAAGAAAAGGTCGAGGATGTAGATAAGGAGATCTTTGTGTAGTATTGAGATGATCAATAATAATGTTGTTATAATAAATAATATTTGTTTCGAATAATAGCTTATACCAGGTGATAAAAAACGTATAGCACTTAAAGTAATTAATATATATGTAAAATACAGAGGATTTAATAGCAGTCGATCACGAACCAGACTGGTGGTAATATATGCCTGTTCCAGTCAACAGAACGTGTCAAGAGTGTAAAGGGAACTCAATATCTCCAAACATCTGTGCATTTTGCCGCTGTGAAAAAATTCACAAAGAGGTTAACGGACAAAAGAGTATTAATAGATATACCGTTTTGTATTATTTAAAAGAAGAGTACGAAAGAAGGAGAAGGCTGCAAAATAATGAGTAAATTTGTTTTACTTTTCTATGGTATTCTTTTCAATTATTGTGTCCTAACTAATAGTCAACCAACGACGGCGACGACGACGACAAAGAAATATTATCCAGAAGAGCGCAGTTATAATTTTGTTTTAATTAATAATAGACGATATTATATTTTGAGAAATGTTGGTTTAAGAACATTTCAAGACACTGGTTATAATGTATGGTTTCACATACATTATGATTTAATAAAACCTGATGAAAATGTAAAGCCAAACGATAAAATATTTAATTTGGCTAATCAGCAAATAGGTCTAGTGCCTCACTTAAAAGACAGTGTATCAAACTTAACATATGTTCCTGTGAATATTAATGAACCTGCAGATATATATTGTAACTGGTATACTGCCAGATATTTTCGAAATAAAAATATTTATCTTGATTGTAAGCCTGTAGAACTAAAAGACATTTTTAGTGCACATACCACTGTTTACAGCACTGGTCAGACAGAATTAGGAGACATTTTTAGTGTAAATTCTACTGTTTACAGTACATGTCAAATTATATATTTATTATAATAAGACCCTGTACGTTACACAAAATGGATTTTGAAAGAATACACTTTTTATGTCAAATATGTAATTGTTTAGTTGGAAAAAATATTAATAAACACTTAAAACATAGAGTAAAATTATTAAAATTTTGTGATACTTGTTTAGTGAATTATGTATTTGGTGTAAATAGTATTAGGTCTATGATTTTAATGTCAAAATAGAACAGCACAAAAATATTGAAATTAAAATGTAAAAAAACTACTATGGTTTATTTTATTTGTTTTTAGTTTTACTTAGTGGGTGTGATGTAAATTCACGTGATTTTTACTCACCAATAGAACAATAATTAAAAAAAAGTGGTAGAGTTTTATTTATAAAAGAAAGTAGATTGAACTAGGCGTCAATAGTGTCTCGTAACTCGAACTATGGCAGGAGAAAATTCAATTTTGTGTCTTGATATCCAGGGATTTAATTGTACCTCTGGATTTATTCCAAAAGAACTAGCTGTGTATGATGGAACACGTTGTTCAAATTTTCTTTTCAAACCACCATATAGCAAAAGCATGTTAAAAGGTCATGATTTAAAAACGATATCTTATCTCGAAAACTCATATCATGGTCTAATATGGGAGTCTGGTTTAGTAGACTTGAACGAAATAGCAAATGTCTTAGAACATGTGATGAAAAGATATCATGCCCCAAAAATATACGTCAAAGGAGATGAAAAGGTGAATTTTCTAAGAAAATTTATAAGTGCAGAAAAAATTTTTAAAATACCTCTGGAGAGTGAACCGAAGCTAAGCTAGTTTAAGAAAGTTCCCGAATGTCACTTTCACAAGGATCCATATGGCACTACTTGGCACTGTGCATTATCAAACGCCAAGTTGTTATATAATTATAAATATTGTTTTTCTGTTTGAAGATAAATAAATTATTTGTAGAAAACATGTAAATAATATATAATAAATAAAACGTACATGAAACAAAATTATTTTATTAAGTCACTCTACATTATTTTTATTTGTCCAACTATTATGCTTATCACTGAAACCTAACCATTTTACAAATACTTTATTATTTTTAAGTTTTAACACTTTTTCCACTAAATAAATGTCTGGATATTTAACTTTTTGCAATTGAAGTTCATAGAATCCTCCCTTGATGTCTTGTTTCTCTGCATCTTGAAGTAGGTATGTCACTGGATTTGTAAGTTGAACTTTTTTTTTACGCTAAAAAATTTCTGTTGAACAATTTGGTTGGTATTGTTTATCAAACACTCCTCTAAATTTGGAAATTCTTACATGGTCACCTATCTCGAATTTTGGTTTGGGAGCAATTTTTATTTTGCTATAGGCAGTCTCCAACAAAAGTTTTTCATGCTTTTTTGTTATTTCTGAAGGTTTGAAACCTGTGGTCCTATGTTTTCTGTTGTTATAAACATTTGTAATATTTTTAATCAAGTCAAACCATTTGTAGGACCCTTGAATGCTAAATTCTTTCCACATCATTCCTTTTAGTGTTTAGTTGAAGCCTTTTTTTTCACTATACACCACGTAATGTTCGACGTTATACTTTTTCATTAAAATCATCATTTCTTTTCCAGTAAATTCACCACCGGCGTCTGTACAGAGATGTATAGGTGTCTGTTCTTTGAATATATTTTCCATCGCTTTAGATACCTCTTTGGCAGTTTTTGTTTTTAACGGATAAGCCCAAACGTATTTAGAAAAATAGTTAATTACTACGAGTATATATTTGTATCCTTTGTTTTCTTGTACGTATTCTTTCATATCAACCAAATCAGCTTGCATTAAGTCCAATAGAGATTTGATAATAACCTTCCTCCTTTTAAAATTTACTCTTGATGGTTTATGGAGTTCTTCAACAATATCTTTTTTTACTTTGGTTACAAATTTAGACATATTTTTATTCTATTATATTGGCTTCTCGTAATTCTTCAATAATGGCATTAATCTCGTTAACGTGATTTGTATTACCAGCAGTCTGAGACGCAACTAGTAGCTCCAATCTCTCAACCAATTCATTAGGATCATCCCAAAAAACGTAATCAATAGGATTGTTTGAAAGTTTCATAGACATTCCCTCCCCCTGTTTCAAAACATCATCATCATCATCATCGTCATCATCATCAGTTGGACTGGTATAATTACTCTCAGTTTTATTTATTATTGGTTCAATAAATTTTCTAAATTTCTTATTTTTACTTGATTTTACATTTTTGATAGCATTTGTTTTAAATAATATGTGAGTATAGTTTTTTGCGTCATCATTTGTATAGATGGTGGGAACATTCTGATTAAATAATAAGCCATATAATCCATTAGTGCCTTTATATTTTTCTCCTGCAATTATCAAATCAGCTCCATCGAAATCTATCGTTTTGTTACCGATAGAAAACCGTTCGATATCCTTATCAAACTTTACTTGGAATTTTCCATCAGAATTACTACTATTTGGATCCTTTACAAACTTTTTGATGTACTTTAAAGGTAAACTATGATATTGATCAGAATAATCGGAAAATGATTTTTCTCTTATAGTTTGATTTAGTGCTTTTTCATATTCCCTTTGTTTCCTAATTTCCTCTTCTTCGATTTCATCCTGCACGTTTTTTATTATTAATTTTCTAAGATTATATGGTTTCCGTGACGACGACGACGATGATTTTGTTGTGGAAGAAAATAATTTTCTTTTCATTTTTGGTGCAGTTTGATATGCATGTGTGATTTTGTTTCCTGTAGGAGTATCCTTAAACTCTAATGGGATAGAAGTGGAGGGTATAGGTTCCGATTTCACTGACTCGTTTTCCTCTTCACTATTATGGTCCCCAAAAAGTTTCTCCTCGTTATCTTTATCATCATCATCATCATAGTTATCGTCATCAGAAAATTGTTCCCTTCTTTTAAGTTCCGATATCAAACTTTCAGGAGTGTGCTTCTTTCGATCCAATTTGTTCTCAATCACCTCCAAATGTTTTGTTATAGGCTGAAATACATTCTCGTGGGCTATTTATCCATGTTTTAAGATATCTAGTTTATTCTTTATATCTTTTCTCTTTGAAATTATTTTTTTCTTAACTGATTGATCTTTAGTTTTTTCCTTTTTATTTTTCGTGGTACGAGCAGGAGCCATGATGATAATGATGATGAACTTTCAACGTTCAACTATGTAATAATTTATAAAAGTGATACTACAGATATATATATTTATCAAAACATAACCGATATCGACCTTCATCAATTTTATTATCCTTAAATATAGATAGAAAACCAAATGGTTCTTTCCAACAGAATGAACATATGGTTTTAAAGTTGTCAAATGACATATCAGTACCAATATGATCAGAGTATACATGATGTAAATTTAAGTCATCCTGTTTAAATAATATTAAGACGTTAGCATTGTCTCTTATCAAATGTTTGGGTATTTTTGCATATGTTTGACACAAGTAAAAACAGTCTATATTATTGTGACGTCCCATACTAAAATATTCTCTGATAACATCCTGTTTATCACACGCGACGTCATCAAATATGAAAATTGAATTTGCTTTAGCGTCAGATGGAGATAATATTTGTTCACTATTATCGAATGCATAGTAACCGATTCCTTTTATTGGCTTTAATAATTTCTCTAAATACATATATTTAGGTTGATACAGAGACTTTGAATAGACGTAGACATTTTCAAATTTCAATCCATTGGGATGTTCAAGAAGGCTTAACTTGATATTGGTTTTTCCACAGTTTGAAGGTCCCGATATGATGCATCGTACAGTAGATGGTAATAATATACTGTGTTTAATATTTTTGTTTTTTTTCACATCATGATTATTTACTGTTAAAGATGTTCTTTGTTTCACAATTTTGATATGTTTCTTCTTTTTCTCCTCCATGTTAAATATCCGATGTAAAACTAATTATAAAGCCATAATACGCTGTTATTTATATTCAGTCTTTATTTACTTCTTTTAAAATGAGGTATTATTCGATTGATCGACAACAACAACAACGAACGATTAATGGGGAAGGTTTGTTAAACTCAATGATAAACAAACTTCCATTTGAATTACATCTTCCAGGGTATAACTATTGTGGTCCAGGAACTAAATTAGAGAAACGTTTACGACGTGGTGATAAAGGAATTAACCCGTTAGATGAAGCATGTAAAAATCATGATATTGCTTATTCACAATATAAAAACATATCAGATCGTAATGCGGCAGATAAAATTTTACTTAAACACGCTTTAAGCAGAATAAATTCATCGAATGCATCCTGGAAAGAAAAATTAGCCGCTGCAGGTATTTCAGCTGCAATGCAAACTAAAATAAAGCTAGGTATGGGTACTAGCAGTGGGGATATAAGTTTGAGTAATAACCCCAATTTAAATCAGTCATACAATAGAATCCATGGTAACAAGTATCTTAAAACAATAATGGAACACAGTGTGAAGGCTATGCGTGATTATGTGAAAAAGATGGAGATTTTGCTAAACAAACTCGAAAAAGTAAAAGGTCAAACTGGAAAGGTGTATCGAAAACAAGTCGAAAAGGGAACAAAAATTAAACAACAAAAATATGATAATTATCATGAGAAGAAAATAAAGGAAAAAATGAAATACCCTTCTAATTTTATTGAGAATGATGATGATGATAGGAAACGAAAGAACTTAGAGAACGAGATTGAATAAGATTTGCAACAACAACAACAACATCAAAATAGGGCACTCAAACGAAAGATAGATCTCTCTGATGATAATATAATGGATAGGAAAAAATTAAAATTTGAAATAAATTCGGCAAACTTATCCAATAAGCGGAAATTAAACGATGATGACGACGACGATAATTTTCATGAGGAATTTGCTAGTGACCCATTGAAAAAAAAACTTAAAAAATAGTATATATTTTTCATTTATCTGACTTCAACGTTTAGTGTATTAAAAACTTTTCCAACAGAAAGTAGTAAACATGGCAGCAATTAAAAAAAGTAAACCTCGGAAGCAGAAAAGCAAAAAGGCAAAAAGACCAAAAGTTAGCGGGAAAAAAAGAACCAGTACAAAATTAAAAAGTTTTCAATCAGTTATGAAAAAGATTAAAGGTACTATTTTAAATCAAAAACCATCCAATATTTACGATGCTGTTAAGATAGCTATGAAAGCAGTTAATAATACCAAAATCAGACGGCCAAGAATAATTAAAATTCCAAAAACTGGAGGTTTTCTTCCTTTGATCCCTATCTTTGCGGGACTGAGTGCATTAGGTGCGTTAAGTGGAGGAGCTGCCGGCATCGCAAAGGCCGTATCTGATGCTCGTGCTGCCAAACAACAATTGCAAGAAAGCGAACGCCACAACAAGACGATGGAATCCATTGCATTGGGAAAAGGTCTCTTTTTAAAACCATAGAAAACAGGTTTAGGCCTTTTTTTAGGAAATCATCTCAGGAAAAAAAAATACCGATAATCTTACCTAACCGTGCCTTAAGTAACTTTGATATTGAAAAGTATACTAAACTACTCAAAATACCCTATTTTCGAGGAGTGTTTATGAAGGATCGATTACCGAAGAAAATTTACCAAAACGAATCTGGTATTATCAATTTAGACAATTTTTCTGGACCGGGAACTCATTGGACTGCTTATTGGAAACATAGAAATAATGTTTATTATTTTGATAGTTTTGGAAATTTAAAACCTCCTCTGGAAGTGTGTAAATATTTTAACTCTAATGGTATTTGTAACATATTTTATAATCATCGTTGTTACCAACCTTATGACTCGTTTATATGTGGTCACTTATGTCTGAAATTTTTGTATCATTCTGTAGATTTAGAATAAATACCAATATAACTATAGTTTTTGTTTTATTTAATGTAAATACTTTGATCCGAAAAGGAGTTAAACATGTCTTATACGTTTACCTTATCGGGAACGGAGTCTGTACTTTCAACCAAAATTTATCCACCCATTGTTTTGAATGAAAACGAAAATTATGTTTTGGGTTTAATAAATTTTGAAAGTTACAACTCAATTCCTAACATTGATAGTAGCAATAACAATTTTCATTGTGGAGATGAGCACGTTGTTATACCTGAAGGATCCTACGAAATTAACGATATTCAAAAATATTTGACGACGTATCTGAGATTTCATTCAAAAGAAAAGGATCCAATCACACTCCGTTTGGAAGCGAACCATAACACTTTACAGTGTGAAATCAAATGTAACCGTAAAATTGATTTCAGCAAAGAAAATTCAATTGGCAGTTTACTGGGATTCGGTAGCAAGCAACTCGAGCCCAATAAAAGACACATTTCCGATAATCCTGTAAATATATTTAAAGTGAATTCAATATGTATAGAATGTAATCTAGTGACAAATTCCTATAATAACGGAGATTTAGTTCATATTATCCATTTGTTTTATCCAACAGTGCCACCAGGTTTCAAAATAGTCGAGAAGCCATCGAATGTTATTTATCTACCAATCAGCACACGATATATCGATGAGATAATCCTTAAAATAACTGATCAGGATAAGAAATTAGTCAATTTCAGAAACGAGCTAGTAACGATAAGGTTACATTTGAAGCGAATTCTTTAAAATGGTTTTTCTGTATAATCATAATTCTTTAAATATACCAAAGGACTCGTTTGAAAATTGTCATAAAACCCAATTAGATGAACAGACAACTATTAGTTCCACCAGAACGTTTAAGGAGTTAACATCTAAAAACAAACGTGTACTACTCTCACTGGGATTCAGTTTACAGGGGGACGAGAAGAAGAAAAATCAAAATTAAAAATTGGAAAATTACAAAGATTTTGGTGTAGTTTTAAATTACGGATTACTACAAGTTTGGAAAGAATTTTTATTATATTAGTTTGCAAGTGTAGATATAGGCACAAAGACAATGAGTTATAACATGTTAAAAGTGGGAGAAAATGTGCTAAATGATGACTCAATCATAAATTATCAATACCATACACATCAACCTTATTCTTCAACAACTCTAAACAATAACGATGAAATTAGAATACCAATACAAACACAAGATTTATACACGTTACCGAGTCAAAGCTTTTTATACATTGAAGGAAAGTTGCTTAAAAACGATAATACCTATAGTGATAATGTAACTTTTATCAATAACGGAATTGTTCATTTGTTTGATTAAATTCGCTATGAACTAGGTGGAGTGGTTATCGATCGGGTTCGAAATCCCGGCATAGCCACAACAATGAAAGGTTACGTATCATTTTCGAAAGCTGAATATTTTGCACTTCAGAATGTTGGATGGGATTGTGAAAATAATCCAAAAATTTTGGATGGTAACGGTAGTTTTAATGTTTGTATTCCGCTAAAAATGTTGATGGGTTTTACGGAGGATTTTCATAAGATAATCATGAATATTCGTCAAGAATTAATATTAATTAGAAGCAATTCTGATACAGAGGGAATCATGCAAAAAAATGACAAAAAGGAAACCTATAAAGTTACACTGAGTAAGATATTGTGGAAAATGCCTCATGTTACCGTTAGTGATACTCAAAAATTACGTTTACTTAAACAATTTGAAAGTAACAGGGAATTAACGATTGCTTTCAGAAGTTGGGAACTACATGAATACCCACAACTGCAGCAAAGCAAAAACCACACATGGGCAGTGAAATCATCAAATCAATTGGAGAAGCCTCGTTTTATCATCATTGGTTTTCAAACTGGTGTGAAAAATAATATTGCGAAAAATGCGAGTCATTTTCAGCATTGCAGTTTATTAAATTTGAAGGTGTATTTGAACTCTGATATGTTTCTATACGATAATCTAAATTTGGACTTTGATAACAATAAATATGCGCTTGCGTATGAAATGTATCAACAATTTCAAAAATCCTTTTATTATAAAAATCAGAGTGATCCGTGTTATGACCCAACAACATACAAGACTAAAGCAGCATTAATTGTTGTTGACTGTTCACGTCAAGGTGAAGACATCCTAAAAGGTGGAGCTGTTGATATTCGCATTGAATTCGAAACAACTAAAACAATAACAAACAATACCTCAGCATTCTGTTTGATTCTGCACGATCGTTTAGTCAAATACAATCCTTTAACCAGTACAGTTAAAGTATATTAAATTTCAAAGTGTCAAAAGTAAAACGTCAGTCATCGATTGTTCGCGGTAAAAGGTGGAGTAGTCTCAGCAGCAGCAGCAGTATAGTGAACGTTTTGTAAAGAGTCATGTTTGTAATAGATATACAGGGATTTCAATATGGTAGCTCAACCTTTTTGTGCTAGGAAATTGCAATTCTTAATACCTCAAATAAAAATTATAAACATGCTTCAGTTAAACTTCCTTTTGAATTGGACTTTTGCAAAGACCAAATTAGAAATCACATGAAATGGTTAACCAACAACGTACATGGCTTGGAATGGTCAAACGATGCTTTTGAAAATTTGGAATATGAAAATCTGACTGAGTTTATAAAAGATTTTATTAATGAAGAAAATGGATATGACACTGTGGACTCTTGGAATAACGACTACACCGACAATATCATTGCAGTAAAGGGAAATCAGAAATTGGAGTGGTTGACCCGATTATTGTTCAAAACAAATTACACCGTTATTGATTTGGAAACCAGAGGATGTCCACCCTTGGCCGAATTACAAAATATATTCAAGTCATATCGTTGTCGGCAACATGATAGTAACACATTAAATTGTACCTTGGAAAACGTATTTAATTTATATCATTGGAATACATTTAAATGTAGAAATTGTAATGAAGATTGAAATAAAAAACTAAAATATTATGTAAATTGTATTTATTCAAATCGTTATCCTACTTTTAGACATGTTATTTTTTTCAGACATATCATTGCTAAGGTGTCTACATTCAATCCATTTTCAAGGCGTCTTTCTATATATTTATCACGACGATTAAGATTTTTTGGAATACAATTTTCAATTTTCTTCATTTGATTAATTTGAATTGTATGTAACGAATTATTTTGCCTAAATAAAGCAGTTTTACATATATCTAAATCAAAATTAGTTATCGTATGTATAATTAGTTCTTCAAAAGTTAAATGGTTGGAGTTTTCTTTCAAAAATATCAATTGTAATAAAAAACCTTTTTTGACGACAACATTTCGTAAGAAAAATTTTGTTGAGTAATTATTTACAGTTGTTATACTTTGTACACTTCTATAACCATTTTCCTTAAGTTTCTCTATCAGTATATTTAAAATCAATAAACATACCGCTTCACATACAGGACTAAGTTCAATAAACATGTCAATATCTGCGTGAGTTTTGGTTCGACCTACTAAATAACTAGGATAACCACCGGCTACAAAGGATCTGCACGGACAAGATTTTAGTAATAGGTTAATGATTTTTACCTCATCCAGAACCTCAGCAACAATCACATCATGTAATGATTTTGAAGTCCAACACTTTTTTAAGCTTAGGTAATTATAACCTATCAAAGTTAGTTGATTTTTCTGTAATAAAAGAATAAATATACTATTCTAACTATATTTAAATCTGAAAAAAGAACACTAAAATTACTAAAATGAATTTACATTTGTTTGTTCTAGTTGTTGTTGTTGTTGTTGTTGCTCTTCATCCTCGCTGGAGGAATAGACCTCCTCCACAGTCAACTTTTGCCGTTTCGACGACGACGACGACGACGACGACACGACAACGACGAACGACGACGACGACGATGATGTTGATGGTAGTGTTCGTCGTTGCTGCTCACTAACAGTCATTTCCACATCCTCGTCCACAAGATTAAATCTGAACCGTTTTACCACTCTTTCGAGTATCCTAAATTCCTCATCATTATTGATTTTTGTCCGTAGATAGCGTACGGGGAGATTTCCAAATTTTCTTTTCAAGGTTTCTCTCCGGGGACTATAAGTAAGGTGTATATACACCTTATCATCCCTTTCGAGAATCCTATCAACACCATATCTGAAAGTAAACAAAAAACTTCTCTAAATACAGGTTTTATAACACCTCATAGGAATCATATTTATATATTCAGTATTTTTGCAAAAATAAAAAATATTGCTTCACTGAAAAGCTTTCAAAATTAAAAAAAACATGTGCTATATAAATTTATGGAATATATAAAATAAGCTACAGCACCTAGCTAAATAAATTCTTGCACAAAATGTAATAAAAGGAGCTGTTATTATAATAAATGGTACGTTCACTAACACTTTAACAAATACTTACTGAAAAAGCTGTTTCATAACAACCAAGACGTGACGCACAGGAAAGATTATTTTATCATCTTCAGAAAATACAACAAGTGTACTGGGTACTGTTGCCATCTTGAATATTTTCGTTTGGCTGTTTCCAAAAAAACGGATAGACATAGAACTGATACCAAATGCAAACTCTGGATGAGTATAAATACAAATTTATCATTGAAAAAATTAGCAATTTTGACGTAGACGACGATAAAAGTATTCATTAATTTCAAAGGAAATTTTCAACAAAATTTGCTCCGTTACATATTATAACACCACGTCCACAGTAAATGTTTCTTTATCTTTTATCATAATTACTAGCAAAAACAGAAATTTTCCTAATATTTTGCAACGTGAATTGTATTCGATAACGAAAAAGCAAAATGCAATGTACGTCGTGCAACGTGACTTGCATTTGATACCGGAAAATAAAAAACGCAAAGGTCATGCAACGTGACCTATATTTGATAAAACATGTTTTTGGTGCAACGTGACTTATCTTCTGGAAAATTTTACATATACATGATATGATACCATGCTACTTTGCGTGTGTGTGTGTTGTCAATAGAAATGACTCGAATGATTGATAAGAGTTTTGTATACACCGAACTTATTCACACTGCAGTCTTTGTAGTCCTTCTTGCCACTACACTAAAAGAAAACAAAAACCAAAATGTCGTCCAGCAGCAACAAAGTCCTAGATTCATTTTCAAGTGAAGCGGTCCAGAAAACTGAAATGGTAAGTAGATTACTTAAAACAAAAGAAGATTACCAAACACATATTCGTTATCTAAAAAAAAAATTAATTGCCATTATTAAAAAATGTTTAAAAAATAGTTCATGTGTTTCTAGTTATAGTAGAGTGGAAAGTAATTTGTCAATTTTAAATCACTTTTTATTGCGTTTTAAATTGCATTTAAAAAATAACAAGGGTCTGTTGAAAAGAAAATCAGTTTGGGAAGATGTGGATTCTTGTTTTAATGGGAGGGTAAAAACGGGAATTATTAACAGTTTAAAGATGAAAGAACCAAGAGAGTTTTTAAATAGTGCTTTTCGTATTTTTTCAAACAGGATTAAAACTGAACTTAAAAATTCTATGATTAAAGTAAATGTTGTGTTTTCAGGTTTATTTATAAAATCTCAAAATTTAGAAAAATCCGCCAAACATTTTACAACGAAAAATTCACTAATTGAACCATCTACAAATCTGACTGAATGGTATAAGATACACGTTACTGATAAGATTTTGGTTCAAATTGAAGAATTTCAAGAAAGAGACAGTGGTTGGGCCTTGTGTGAAATTTGGTACTTGAAAGTAAATATTAATTCTTTTAATCCAATAAGCGTGGGGTCTTCCACTTGTGCAATTGCCTGAATTCATAAAAAAAACTAAAAGTGTTATCAATATTAAAAATAAAGACGTTTGTAAGAATTTCCAAATTTAGAGGAGTGTTTGATAAACAATACCAACCAAATTGTTCAACAGAAATTTTTTAGCGTAAAAAAAAAGTTCAACTTACAAATCCAGTGACATACCTACTTCAAGATGCAGAGAAACAAGACATCAAGGGAGGATTCTATGAACTTCAATTGCAAAAAAGTTAAATATCCAGACATTTATTTAGTGGAAAAAGTGTTAAAACGTAAAAATAATAAAGTATTTGTAAAATGGTTAGGTTTCAGTGATAAGCATAATAGTTGGATAGATAAAAATAATGTAGAGTGACTTAATAAAATAATTTTGTTTCATGTACGTTTTATTTATTATATATTATTTACATGTTTTCTACAAATAATTTATTTATCTTCAAACAGAAAAACAATATTTATAATTATATAACAACTTGGCGTTTGATAATGCACAGTGCCAAGTAGTGCCATATGGATCCTTGTGAAAGTGACATTCGGGAACTTTCTTAAACTTGCTTAGCTTCGGTTCACTCTCCAGAGGTATTTTAAAAATTTTTTCTGCACTTATAAATTTTCTTAGAAAATTCACCTTTTCATCTCCTTTGACGTATATTTTTGGGGCATGATATCTTTTCATCACATGTTCTAAGACATTTGCTATTTCGTTCAAGTCTACTAAACCAGACTCCCATATTAGACCATGATATGAGTTTTCGAGATAAGATATCGTTTTTAAATCATGACCTTTTAACATGCTTTTGCTATATGGTGGTTTGAAAAGAAAATTTGAACAACGTGTTCCATCATACACAGCTAGTTCTTTTGGAATAAATCCAGAGGTACAATTAAATCCCTGGATATCAAGACACAAAATTGAATTTTCTCCTGCCATAGTTCGAGTTACGAGACACTATTGACGCCTAGTTCAATCTACTTTCTTTTATAAATAAAACTCTACCACTTTTTTTTAATTATTGTTCTATTGGTGAGTAAAAATCACGTGAATTTACATCACACCCACTAAGTAAAATTAAAAACAAATAAAATAAACCATAGTAGTTTTTTTACATTTTAATTTCAATATTTTTGTACTGTTCTATTTTGACATTAAAATCATAGACCTAATACTATTTACACCAAATACATAATTCACTAAACAAGTATCACAAAATTTTAATAACTTTACTCTATGTTTTAAGTGTTTATTAATATTTTTTCCAACTAAACAATTACATATTTGACATAAAAAGTGTATTCTTTCAAAATCCATTTTGTGTAACGTACAGGGTCTTATTATAATAAATATATAATTTGACATGTACTGTAAACAGTAGAATTTACACTAAAAATGTCTCCTAATTCTGTCTGACCAGTGCTGTAAACAGTGGAATTTGCACTAAAAATGTCTTTTAGTTCTACAGGCTTACAATCAAGATAAATATTTTTATTTCGAAAATATCTGGCAGTATACCAGTTACAATATATATCTGCAGGTTCATTAATATTCACAGGAACATATGTTAAGTTTGATACACTGTCTTTTAAGTGAGGCACTAGACCTATTTGCTGATTAGCCAAATTAAATATTTTATCGTTTGGCTTTACATTTTCATCAGGTTTTATTAAATCATAATGTATGTGAAACCATACATTATAACCAGTGTCTTGAAATGTTCTTAAACCGACATTTCTCAAAATATAATATCGTCTATTATTAATTAAAACAAAATTATAACTGCGCTCTTCTGGATAATATTTCTTTGTCGTCGTCGTCGCCGTCGTTGGTTGACTATTAGTTAGGACACAATAATTGAAAAGAATACCATAGAAAAGTAAAACAAATTTACTCATTATTTTGCAGCCTTCTCCTTCTTTCGTACTCTTCTTTTAAATAATACAAAACGGTATATCTATTAATACTCTTTTGTCCGTTAACCTCTTTGTGAATTTTTTCACAGCGGCAAAATGCACAGATGTTTGGAGATATTGAGTTCCCTTTACACTCTTGACACGTTCTGTTGACTGGAACAGGCATATATTACCACCAGTCTGGTTCGTGATCGGCTACTATTAAATCCTCTGTATTTTACATATATATTAATTACTTTAAGTGCTATACGTTTTTTATCACCTGGTATAAGCTATTATTCGAAACAAATATTATTTATTATAACAACATTATTATTGATCATCTCAATACTACACAAAGATCTCCTTATCTACATCCTCGACCTTTTCTTATCTGCGAACCTGACCTCTAGTCTTACGTCGAATATTAACAGAAAAACAATTCTCGGAATTCGGCGAGGCGAGGCTCGGCTCATGAAATTATACCAGAGGTGCGGCGTGAAGCCCTACAAACATTCTATTTTTTTTTACCACATGTGTTGTACTGTATAACTGCGTATTATTACTATTATTGCTCGTTTAAAAGATAAACAAGATCATCTAAATTGTTTACTTATTACGACGTACTGCATGGCGGTACAAATCTCGGTGTCGACGGTTCGAATCCAGGCGGGCGCGTGGGCTTTTTTTTTATAAGAAACAAATTAGTAATAATTATAGGGGTGCATGTGTGTGAGTGCCAAAAAGACACTTCAAATATAAAAGGCCTTTTTGAACCCGTACACTAATAAGGCCCTTCTGGTCAACAGCCTCTGGTCATTGTCGACCACTTCTTCTTCGGCCATTTTCAGGAATTTTTCAGGATTGTGTCACTTCGTCGCCGAAGAAGTTGGACACACCCAATCTTTGGACAGACAGGCCATCCTCGGTCACAGTACCCCGCCTTGTATACTACTAATGTTAAGTTTGTTAATATCAAATTAGGCATTTCTGTGGCATCCCAAGACATCAACAATGCCTTTCGTCTGGGTGAAATCGATCCTACTTTTAGTCAAACTAGAACGATTTTAGTAGCTTTGTTCATAATTGGAGACGCAATGAAATCTTTAACGCTAAAAAATCATTGAAGAACTCTGTTGTTGTCATTTTCGAGGATTTAACTGAAGCAAGATATTTTTTATTTACTGCTGCAAAGAATAAATTTGGGAAAAATAACGTCTGGACTTCTGGAGGTAAAAAATATTATTGGAATAGTAGTGATAAGTAATAATGACTTTCTCGTTACGTTAAGTATCTAGTAGACGCACCTTATCCCTAGTATTAAAATGTTTCTTCCATTTAATGTTAAATACTTGAACAATGAAGCTATGGTAAAAAAATACCTATACATTATTTGTTGTAATAATGTACATTTTAAAATATACTCGCGGTATCGTAATCTGCGTAAATGCTCAGGATAAATGTTTTTGTCTTTACTTCGTACAGTTTAATTTAGTGCAAAACTATAATAAGTTGAGTGTTAATTTAGGTAGTTGTACTAAGATATACGAATGTCTTCACTTAATTCAGAATTACCGTACAGATTTTAGTTTTGGATGCGGCCGCGGCGTAATATTAGCTTAGACACGGTTTATTAATAACTGGTAAAATGCATTGGTATTTATGTAACTTTAACATATAGATATATATTTTAATTTGTATATAATAAATTGCTTTGTGGTTAAAAGAAAATAAATATTATAGCAAACGGCCGGACCACGGAGCAGTATGCGAGACGCATTTTTAAATTTTTCTCATCTTAATATTAGATCTTTGTGTGCGAATTAATTTGTTTTCAGACATGGTATCTGGGAGTTAGTTTGATTTTATTGGTCTTTCTGAAACATGGCTTAACCCTGGTATTCCTGACAGTAGCTTAATAATTCCTGATTTTAATATTGTCAGGCAAGATCGATGTGGGGGAGGTGGTGGCGTGGTATTTTTTGTAAGAAACTCTATTAAATATACAGTCTTAGATATTGGTGAGCTAAATAGCCTCTTAGGACAAATCTGGATTTCTTTTAGGTTAAGAGATAAAAAAATCTGTATGTATTTACTGTATAGGCCGCCTAATGCACATTACAATCAGTGCCTTGATAATTTGGAAAATGCGATAGTAAGTATCTTGCTAGAACACGATTTCATGGTTTTTGGGGGCGATTTAAATACTGTTTTTTAAACACGTCTCATTATAATTTTATTTTAATTAATAATCTACTTTACAAATATGGTTTAAGTTAGTTTATCAAGGAGCCAACACGTATTACTGACACATCTAGTACACTCATTGACATACTGATATCTTCCAATAGTAACGTTATTCGTGAAGTCTAGGTTCTTAATATGGAAGACATTTCTGATTAAGCTGGTAAGTTTTGATATACATATTTCTAAAACTAAGCAAAGACCCTTTTATTGCATCTACAGGGATTTCAATAATTTCTGTCTGATCATTTTTTGTATGACCTGTATGCTATCAACTGGGACTACATATTTTCATTAAATGATATTAATAGTATTATAACTTGTTTTTCTAATAATATCGCACATCTTTGTGACTGACACGCACCCTTGAAAACCAGTAAAATTACAACGCCACCGGCTCCGTGGCTGACTTCAAACTTGAAACTTGTTATGAAACTTAGGGATAAAGCATTTTCTAAGTATAAAAAAGTTAAATCAAATGTCGCATGATCAGACTACAGGGGTATTAGAAATCAAGTAAATATTGCAGTTAGAGCCGAAAAAAGGGCCTACCTTCAGTATACATTTTAAAGAGATCCCAAGCATACCATACAATACTTAAACTTAAATTCATGCAAAAGTAATAATTTCATTAACTTAGAAACCGGTTCAGCTCACGATTTTAATAAATTTTTTACTAACTCCTTACCACAAATCGTTGGTCATAATTTATATTATGTTAAAAATGCCTGTTTATATCACTCCCTATCCATCTCGGCGTATTACATTTATTATTAACTAATGTCTTCGTCAAGGTCATTTTCTTAAGGAACGGAAATCTGCCATTGTGGTTTCTGTGCCTAAAAAAACTAATCCTTCTGATTTGTCCCACTGTCGCGCAATGAGTGTATTGCCTACCCTTTCCAAAAATTTTAGAGAGAGCTATGGCCAATCTAATAAGTTCCTTTGTAAACCTGAATAATATTCTGCCTTTGACACAATCTGGTTTCCGTAGCGACTATAGCACAACGATCGCTTTATTAAAGGTCACCGACGATATTTATAGTGCTTGCAATAAAAATCTTTGTATGGTAATTTTTGGTGGGGGAAGAGACAGAGTACTTGGAAATTCACTCTTCAAAATTTTCATTAATAACATAGATTTAGTTGCCTCCGATACTACAATGAACCTGCGACTTTCTTTGGACTCCGACTTACGATTTTCTTCCCATGTTACGTCTTTATTACAAAAAACCTTTGGTAAGCTCAGACTGCTATACATGCACAGGGATATTTTTGATAGGAATTCAAGGTTAAGATTGACAGATTCTCTTATTTTATCCGATCTGTGATATAGTATACTGGTCTGCACTCGTCCAGAGGGACAGGGAAAGTTCAGAATCCATGTCTTAAATTTACTTACGGTTTGCATAAATACGATCATGTTACACTCTCCCTAACTGAATCAGGATGGCTCAAGGTCAAGGAATGATTCAAGATTCAGGACTACTTGTTTTTAATATTCACCAACATTACATCCTTACATAACTTTTTAGTAAATTGATCAGAGGCTGATATTCACGTTCTACACACACGTCATCATGAACTCTACAATGTTCCCAGACATTCCACAGCACTGTTTCAGCGATATTTTAGTTTTAATGCTGTTATGCTGTTCGTATTATTTTTCTATCCACGACAACTGAAAAAATAATATATTAGTTCTTGCATATTATATGCATGAGTAAAACGCACTAACTATTCATAATTTAATAATATGAAAATTTCAAGAAATCAATCCAAATAACTTAGATTAGATATTATTTTCTTTAATTAACCTTTTTTTATGCATGCCATTGGAACGGTTACTATTATTTGTTTAGTTTCTTCCATCTCGCGTGAATCTTTCTGTACGTGGTTTCACGTATCCTCTCTATGTTGGTTGGAAACAATATGGGTTGGATAACACTATAGCTGCCTTTTCTCTTTTAAAACTCTATAGTGTGATTTCATAATAAGATAATAAGACGAGGTTTCAACCTAGCGCACCTGCGTTGTTCAATTATCTATGTGATTTGTTAGTCATCCTCGTTTTTGTAGAGGCATCTTAAAAAAATGTCAAACAATTTCTTAACAATTCTTACAATTAAACCACTGTCCACTATGTGAATTGAGTTTTAATCTCGCTGTTCTTTCTATCTCCTCCTTCTGGGTTATCTTAGGATCCCCATAGTAAAATCCTTATAGTACGAGATTCGACTGCGTCATTACTACACTCATTTGTTTTCTAATCAAAATGTAAATTTTAGAAATAACTATTAACAGAGGAATATCTTTCTGTCGGGTTAAATTTACCCTGTGTCTCTCTATATATATATATATATATATATATATATATATATATATATTGCCTTTTTTAAATTATCCACCTTATAGGGTTAACGAAATATTTCAGCTTTTACGAAATTATTTTTTTTTAAGGGAATGACGTTGAAAATAATACCATATACCATACAAAATTAATTATTCGTTTAAACGAACTAATGAAATCGTGCATATTCCAAAGTAAATAGTTATTTATAAATATCACTTCGCAAAACACACACCTCTTAACAAAATTTTGTAGTATTTTACTCCAGAATAAGGTTTCACTAATAGAGTTAAACTTTTTATTTAAACAATTATAATATCTGTAAATATTCCATTCAGTTCAACGTCAAACGTTTTTCTTTATTCAAAATTTCAAGTCAACGCATCTTCGTAATTCTTCCTAATTAACTTATTTCCACTAAATTCACTAAAACTTAACGAATATAACAAAGACTCGCTCAATATACGAAACAAATACTAGCCAATCTCACAAAATAATTTTATTAGTGAAAACATATTAGATTTAATAAATTATTTATCTTGAATGATTTTTGCCACAAAAGATTTATAATACAGAACTAATTCTCCAAAACTAAATTAAAAAATAATTTTTGATTGCACAGTAAAATCAAACACAATAAGTACAATCTCCAATTTTTTTTAAATTGAAGTCAATGAATAGTAGAAAAAGTCTGTTCTAAAGTGGGGTCGAACCCACAACCTCAGTGGTACTAGCTAATTGCTCTAATTGTTTCCGCTAAGCAGACTTCTAAAGTGGTGACGATAGGGTTAGAGCATTGAATTTTTTTCGGTTTTCTAACCGATAAACCTTTTGTTTTTTATAGGGAAGATCTTGTTCAAAATAGGGTTCCGTTAAACCAAATACGAGGAAATAAACAAATGTGTCGGTTCCATTTGCCTTGCCTCTATACCCAGAGATTATATTTACGACATTTTTCATGATCTTCATCAATGAAATTATAAAAAAATCGGTAAATTTCGTTTACTCGGAACTTCCCTCGTTATGATTTTTTTCCATTTTTTAGGAATAGTGAAGTGTAACCCAATTTAGTTCATTACGTAGTCACAGTATTTGTGTGTTACATATACTGTCTTTTCAAACATTTTTATTGGGCACCATTTTGTTCCATCATATTGGATTCCTACCAATATTTTACCAGTTTTTTTCTACCTATGCCACACTTGACTGTTGGGCAAAGTTTAAAATAGATTTAATAAGTAGTTTTACATTGACACATTACATTTAGTTACGTTCGTACCATTTTATTCCCTTTTCACATTTAATTTTTCTGCAATATGTAAAGTCAATTGATCAAACTTTATTTGGTCGCCATTTTGTTTCGCCATCTTAAATTCGTATCACAACTTTACCAATCTATCTCAACATCACACTTAATTCTTGCACAAAAATTGAAATTAATTGGATAAATAATATTTTGAGGCTGATTTTAGATGATGACATTTTATTAGGCCGCTATTTTGTTTGCCTATCTTAGATTCGTATCAAAATGTTACCAGTTCATTGCTATGTAACACTTGGCTTTTGAGCCAAATTTGAGGGACATTGGATAATTAGTTTTTTTAGTAATATTTTTTTAACGTTTAAGGGTTAACGATCCTCTTGTTGGTATGTTGGTGTATTATTTGGGTCTAGGATCCAGTAAAAAAATCAAGTCTTTTTTTAAATTGACAACTTTACGCATACTTTATTTTTGCGTCCTCAGAACACATATAGATTCTATATCCTGCATGAAACCCATATTATTAGTTTTTACCTACCCCGTTAGTCCGCAGATACTTCTTAACCCCAAATACTACCTCACTCTAACATAACAACAAGGGGATCGTTAAGGAGAACCATTTAGAAACTAAATATCTGGGAAATATCTGCGGACCAACGGAGTAAGTAAAAGCTGATAATATAGATTTCATGCAGGATATAGAATCTATATATGTGTCCTGAAGTTGCAACAATAAACTTGCATAAGGTCGAAAATTTAAAAGAATATTTTATTTTTTTTTTACTGGATCCTTCCCCCAATTAATACACAACTTCAACAATTTTTTTTAACATTGTTCCGCCATATTGGATTTTAACCAAAATATTACACAGATCATCCCCGTATTACCCTAAACTTTTTATCAAATTTGAAGTCAATCGGCTAAGTAGTTTTTAAGTTATGCCGCGAACTGATAGACAAACTGACAAACCGACAGACAAACCGACGAAATCGATAAAATATGTTTTTGGCTTCTAAGGACGACATGAAAAACCTGAGAGTGTGAATTTTTCACTGTTACAAACATTTCATTTTGCTGCCATTTTGTTCCGCCCTCTTGAATTAGTAACACGGGTTTACTAGTTGATCCCTATACCTACCACAATGAGTTATGGCACCCAATCTGAAATCAATCCACCAAGTATATTTTTCAGACTGAAATTTTAAATATTTTATTATGCTGCCATTTTGTTCCCGCCATCTTAAATTCGTACCAAAATTTTACCAGTTGATTTCAACATTATACTTAATGTTTGCGCAAATTCTTACGTAAATTCGATAAGTAGTTTTTAATAATAATTTTTTTAACATTTCAATAGGCCGCGATTTTGTTTCGCCACACTGGATTTTTACCAAAATATTATTTGATCATCCCCATATAACTCTTAATTTTAACATTTTATTTGGCCGTCATTTTGTTCGGCCATTAATTTTTTGTATTCGTACCAAAATATTACCAGTTGATTCCAACATAATACTTGATGTTTGTGCAAAATTTGATATAAACTGGATAAGTAGTTTTTTATTAATATTTTTTTTTAACATTTCACTAATTTTTGTTTTGCCAAATTGGATTTTTATCAAAATGTCCCGAGTGATACCTCCATTGATCCTTAATTTCTGACCAAAATTTTAAATCAATCAGGTAAGTAGTTTTTTAGCTATGCTGCGAACAGACAACAGACAGACAGACCGAGGGAATTGAGATAACACGTTTCCTACATCTAGGGAACCTGAAACGTGAAGATCTGAAAAATCTCGCAGGGTGATTTTTTCCCCCCAAAATAATTCACTTTCCAACTCAATCCCGTTCAAATTATCTATCCCAAAAGTTGACTACTCTCTAGATGACATATTCGCCAACTTAGCTACAATAAAATGACATCCGCCAAATATTTTGCGTTGATATAATTATGAGTGAAGATAAGAAGAGTTATGACGGAGAAGTGAAGCATTTGTATGTTACCGGAAATGTCAAATTTGCGCAGGCGCAAGCCATGTGGTCAAAATATATATTATGTTTAAGACATTTTTCATAATTTCCGTCAATAAAATTATAAAAAAATTAATTATAATAACGGCTTTGTTTCTTTTTTGGTACCAACAAATATTGTACGAAGTAATAAGGAAATTAACTCTTACGAATTAAGGTTTGAAAAGAAATACTATTCATAACAATTCATCTCTGGAATACTGAAATGTATAATTTGTATTCATTAGCTATACATATTTATTTATAACGAAACCTAATACAGGAAATTATTATTCAATCAAGTTTAACTACTCTGAACAGTTATGCAATATTCGGCAACCACCAACAATCTGACAGTGACATGACTTCATTGGTATTTCCATTTTTAAATCAGTTTTAAAGACGCTACTGGCAGATATTAAAAAAATAGTCTCAAAATAAGTAATTCTATTCATTCTATTCATAATCTGCAATGCCAATATAGAGAAACATTTTTCAAAATTCATGAATACAAAACTTACCTCCTACCAACTGAGTACTCGATATATATGCATTAAATAAATAACACTAAAATATAAAAAAACACTATTATTTCCACCTCACCTACAATTTTCAGTCCATAAATCAAACACAAATACGAATATTTCATTGTCCTTAAATTCTTCTTTGGCCCAACATAATATATTTAAAAAACTGAAATAGGTTATTTATACATATCTTCTATTTTCTATTTCATAACTTAGCTTCCGGAATTTCTGCATATAATTGAGCCCATAATCTTCTGATGACACAAATTCATGTGTCAAACAGAATCGCTAAAAAACTTCTACCCCAGTTTAAAATCAAAACCACAAAAAATAATATAGAATAAGAAAAAATCCCTTGTTTACAATAATTTCTCAAGAATGTAAAGGTCATTTCTGTTCTTGCGCATGCTCTGTTCGATACATTCTGGTATCTTTTTTTGGAAAATGTCTTCACTATTTTTATACGGCGTGACAATCAAGCTATATCCCTTCTCATAAATACATATATGATTGCGCCATAATAATGGGTTTGATCTTGTTAATTATTATCGGTAATTTTCGAGAAGTTTTACTAAAATCATAGTAAAAATATAGAAGTGGTTCAACTTAACAGCATAAATTATTGTCTATTTGCGTAGAATTTGTCAAAAAAAACACATAAATTATTTCTTTTTCACACCACAGAAGATTATCTGAATTACTCTAGACATCTCCATTTTAATTGTCTAAACTGTACAAAAGATTACAATAATCTTTATTATGGAGAAATAATTTGCTAGTCTGAATATAAGAATGAGCCAGTTTTTAGTTTTATGATTATTTTTACATTCTTTCTGGTGTACTGCCATGAAGCGCCTTCTCAAAATTCAGAAAGCGTTGTACTCGTTTAAATGTCCATACATTTTCCATTCTATTACAAAATTTACTTTTTTCCTCAATAACTTTAGAGCGGAACTAGAAAAAAAAAGTTAAAAATTGTTATTACAGTAGTTCATGGACACGAATAATGATGTTTTTTAAACTACAAAATATTAGTTCGATAAAATTTAAAAATTTGTTGTAGGTGGATACAAATTTATGCGGAAGGCTAATTAATTTGTTCTTCATTTGCATATTATTCCGGAGACATGCACGCTGCGTTTTGGATTATTCCACCCCACCTGAACCCACAAGTGCTCGCTTACAATATATATATATATATATATATATATATATATATATATATATATATATATATATATATATATATATATATATCGGAATATCTCGAATGTAATCGTATTTTTATTTTGGGAATAACATCTTTACACTAGATACTGAATATGGAAAAATCATGTGATCCATTGTGATGTTTTACTTAGGCTACACATTTTATATGTACATATCTTCTTATGCTTGGTTTTTGTTTTGAGAGTTTTTCTTCTAGTTTTAAGAGTTTTCTTTTAGTTTATAAGTCTGTATATATATATATATATATATATATATATATATATATATATATATAGTCATCAGTCTCATCATCAACTTGGATTTTTCCAATACGAACCTGAATTTTTTACTTTATTTTTAACAAGCGTTTAACCTCAGAAAACGAACGATGTATAACACTTAATGTTTGAAGAGAAGATTAAAGAATTTAAGAGATGATGTGTTAGAGGGAGACGGTAAACCAGAATCTTGCCAAATTCCCAAAGCAGAATTTGAATCATGCTAACTGTATGATTGCATTATATTATTGGTTTTGGGAGGTCAAGTGTTTGTTAAAAATGAAACAAAAAATTAAGGTCCGTATTTAAAAAAAAAATGAAGTTAATGAAACGTAGAATGTTAAATCTGAAGACATAATCTTGTAGAGGAGAAAAAGTAACTCCAAAGATGTAAAATTTAATTTGTAATATTTCATCATTTTCGTCTGTAAAAAATAAAAGGGAAAATGACGGTTTTCGAGTTTTCACGAATATTTTCAGATCTAGTCCAAATTTTCCCACTTTATCAACAACAAATTATTTGACATTAAATTGCGCAACTTTGCCCCAATTTAACCAACCTCGTATCTTTTACAGTTTTTGAAACGCCAATGCTATTCCTTCCAGTTTGTAACACGTTGTGAATACAATATGCCTGTGTTCTTTGAATTCACGTATATTGGTTTTGCCTTGGAACTTTGGAACCGCTTTGTTCGGTTTGTTATTTTACTATACTTTTTTAAATTCGTGCACACTGCGATTCAAAAGTATGCGTTGGTGTTGTAGGTTTTTAAGCAATATCATCATATGAAAGTAAAAAAACAGGTTATTCGGTTAATTATCTATAAATTAATTTTAATTTTACCAGCAAGTATAAATTTTATTTTATGCATAGAGATGTGTATGTAATAAGATAGTTGACAACACCATATCGGATCAACGTATAATTGCGTTTAAATCAAAACAATTTCGTTTTCCTGTTATTATATCTATAGTAAAATTATATTAATTAGTCAACCTATCTTACAATACTTCCCGAAACTATTCAATTTAATGTGTTGCCAGTAATATAGCTCTAGGCGCTGTGCTATCAAGAGGTAATACATTCGGTAATACAGGCCAAGACCTACCGGTAGCGAATGCTTAACGGACACTTAATGACTCAGGCCAAAACACTTAACTATAAAAAAAGTATGCCTTTGCTTAATATGGGCAGCAGAATACTTTCGACCATATTTCTGCCGACGTAACTTTAATATCAGTACAGGCCATAAACCCCACCAATAGCTCTTACGGACGTTAAATATAAATGGAGATGACCTCAGTAGAATTAAAATACACACTAAAGAAACTGATGGTTTCAAATATATAAGAAATTAGAAAAAGAAACCAACACATACAGTAATACTATAATAGCAAGAAAACATAAAAAGTAAAAAATGCATGTACCACAAAAACTCGGTAGCACTTTTTTACCCCCTACACAAATTGAAAATTTCGACACTGTACGACAAATAGTAACAACACCCACACATGGCAAAATACATACGTACAAACTGATACGACCCCTGAAAAATAAATACAGTTTCGGCACATAACATATAAAATATATAAATTACCCATATACGCGTAACTAGGAATATTTAATTCGCTATTCATTACAACGAGAAGATATAATTTAATATTAATAATAATAAATAATAGTCATTATTATAACTGCGACAAGCAAAAAACGATTTTAACTCCAGGTATTATATTTCTTCATTATGCATACATAGTGCAGCCAAAGGCTCAGTTCGTAAATACTGCAGTCTGTTTAAGGTTGTTTTATCGCAGGATAAATATGTTTTAAAAAATCAGTTGCACTACATACACTATGGACAAAAGTGTCAAGAAATTCTTTCCGAGTCCTACATTTGCATTAAAGAAGATCTGAAAAAATCCAAGTAGACAGTCCTTGTGTCCTAAAATTCTTAAACTCTGACAAAAACACCTCCATAAGTAAGAAAACTAAAGCCAAGTTAACAGAACCGTTAATCAACTGATTAATTGGTATTGATTCGTCCTGCTAAACAAGCCATTAAACTTAAATGATGAAGGTTAAAAAGAAATGCAAAATATTATGGACACTTGCTTATGCCAAATTTCAACCGGATGTCAAGTGATTGTGGACAGTAATATTAATTAATGAAAAAAGAGTTTTAAGTCTACCCAACAGCCTATCTTCTTTCCTGACTTCGACAAAGCAACAACGCCCTTGCACCATTTTGAATTTTAGTTTTCGTGTACAGGATGTAAAGGGTTTACAAGCCAGAGATATCAAAAAATATTTTATACAAAAATTTTCTCTGAACCGTTAGGATTTACTAAAAAAAAAAAACAAATAACAATAGAAAAGTAAAAAAATGAGTAAAAAAATGAGCACGATTTATAGTTATTAAAAAATAAATGGGCATCTTGTTGCTGATTATAAAAATACCAGGTTTGATATCTATACTTATAAAAACCATCGTGGACAAGAACCCTATCATAAGAAACATTCTTTTCCTTTGTAATGATTTACTTATGTGTGTGCTTTCTTTTTTTCTAACACATTGTTCTTTTTACTTCTCCCAGAAAGGGAAGTATTGTAATCGTGAAAAAATCACCCTCCGAGATTTTTTCATAACCTTTACTTTTCAGGGTTTCAAGATAGCGAAAAACATGTTTATGTCTGCCTGTTCGCGGCATAGCTAAAGAACTCATAATCCGATTGACTTTAAATGTTTGTCAAACATTAAGGGTTATATGGGTATGACCTGGTAACATTTTTGGTAAAAATCAAATATAGCTAAATAAAATGGCAACATAGTGAAATGTTAAAAAAATTATTACTAAAAAACTACTTATCCAATTACCTTCAAATTTTGCACCAAAATCGAGCATTATGAGAGGATCAATTGATAACATATTGGTTTGAATGCAAAATTACGAAACAAATTAGCGGTCTAGTGAAATGTCAAAAAAAAATATTACTAAAAAACTGCTTATCCACATAACTTCAAATATTGCATAAAGTTACCAGCCAAACAAAGATCGTGGAAAAATCACAAGGTTTTATATATGTGCTCTTTTTAGCGCCCCAACATGCCAAAAATATATGTTTTATCAATTCTCTCGGTCTGTCTATCTGTTTGTATGTTTGTACTTTCCCGATTTTGATCAAACATTAAATATCAGATATCAAAATATTACTAAAAAACTGATTATCCAATTTACCAAAAATTTTGCACAAAAGTTAAGTATAATATAAGAATAAACTGGTAACATTTTGGTATGAATCAATCAAGAAGATAGCGAAACAAAATGGCGGCCTAATAAATTACTTAAAAAATTAACCCGAAAAACTATTTATTAGATTAATTTCCAATTATGTGCAAGTAGTGTGATATAGAGATAAACTGATAAAGTCGTGGTATGAATTCAAGAGGGCAAAACAAAACAGTGACCAAAATAAAATATTTAAAAAATCAACGTCAAAAATCTTCTTATTCAATCGATTTAGATTTAGCTGTAAAAATTACATATTATATAAAAATAAACTGGTACGAATTCAATATGACGGAACAGAATGGCAGTGTATGTCAATGTAAAAACTACTTATTCAATTTATTTAAAATTATATCCAAAAATGAAGTGTGGCATAGGTAGAAACTGGTAAAATATTGGTAGGAGTCCAAAATTATGGAACAAAACAGTGCCCATATATATATATATATATATATATATATATATATATATATATATATTTGAAAAGACAGTATATATTTGCTACTAAATGACTATGTACCGAACTAAATTGGATCACACTTCTCTACCCCTAATAAAAGGAAATATTCATAACGAGGAAAATCCCGGGGTAAAGGAAATTTAACGATTTTTTACTTTGTAATTTGTTTAATTTTTTAGCAAATCCTGACAGTTCAGAGAAAATTATAAACTTTTTGTATATATTGCTTTTTGATATCTATAGAAGTCAAACTTGCAGACTCCGTTTAAAATATAAGCAGACACCTTGTACGGGACATGAAGTTGGATGAACTAGGCCTGATAAGAAAATAAATTAAAGACGACCAACCGTACTTAACTTTTAATGAAATAAAGACTCCCAAGTCTAGGCATTCCCGGTATACAAAAAGATTGTGCCAAATATCAAGAAGAAAAACGTTCTCAGAAAAGACACCTAAACTCAACTCCACCGTTAAACTTTAGGATTTGAATCCTTAGAGTAAGAATAAAAATAGAGTTCATTACTTACATATTTAGCCACTGCCAAGATTACCTCACAGTATAAGGTCGATCTTACGACGATGCCAGGAACACCAATGTTTATACCAATTTATATTATGGTGAATATGTTTAAACATGATGCAATCAAATTTTCATGCAAAGAATAGTAATATATTTCCAGTATTAGTTTCTAAGCAGTATAAAAAAATTACTTTTATTGCAAAATAGTAAAATACAAACTAAAATCCTCAAAGCCTCAGATCAGATTACACCAGTAACCAGAGTTTTAGTTAAATATGGCAAACCCGATCGAGAACTCCACGTATTAGACCATCCCACTGTGGGATCGTGGACCTACAATAAATTTTAACATTAAAGAACTTAATTTGCTAAAAAATATTTTATTGGATACCAAGCTTTTCTTAGCGTCACTACTGCATGTGTCTTAATGTATTATTGTGTATTTGCTGATATGGTTCAAATCTTCTAATTTTATGTTGCCTCAAGAAGTAGCGTTCTAAAGGTGCGCTGACATTAGAAGAACATTGATTTTTTAAATATTTAATAAATAAGTTTTATTTACTTTATCTTGGACATCGTGGAACTAGGAGCTTTAGTTTACTACCTGAGATACCTTATTCACTTATTTTGGGTCACGTGACGTATTGACCAATCCGGTTCAGTATAATAGAACGTTTATTTCGTCGGGGGTCATGTGAGAATCCTCAGAAGCAAAATGATACAATTCCTCGCAAGAGGAAAGTATTCTAGTTGCAAAAAAAACATGTTTTCTCAGTTTCCTCGGTTAGTTTGTATGCCTGCGACAAAGCTCAAGAACTGCTTGTCCTATTTCGTTCAAGTTTTGGTTAAAAGGCCATATGATAATGACGTGGTAACATTTTGGTAAAAATCCAATATGGCTGAACAAAATGATGGTCTATTGAAATGTTAAAAAAATATTATTAAAAAACTGCTTATCCATTTTATCCCAATTTTGCAGAAAAGTTAGGTGTGACATGACCATCAACTGATAAGTTTTACTACAAATCTAAAATGGCGGCCTAATAATGTTATAAAAGTCAACGCAGAAAACTACTGCATCGATTATGTTCAAATTTTGCTCAAAAATCAAATATTATATAGGGATGAACTGGCAAAAATTTTGAGACAAATTCAAAATGGGGGAACAAAACGGTGATTTGAATATTTATTACTAAATATGTATAAATTGCACACTTAATATCGATTTTTAGTCAAATCTGTATAAATGTTAAAATTCGCTCGCAATCTAGGCATTCCTACTCCCATTTTTTAAATATTTACTAAAAATGTATGATATGCAAATCTGTACAAATGTTAAAATTCCGCCGCCAAGTTGGCATTACAATCTTGATTTTTTAAATAACCCTAAATGCCGAATTTTAATCAAATCTGCAAACATTTTGAAATTATTCTGCTATGTTGGTGACACCATTTTTAATTCTCAAATATTGACTAAAATTTCATAACTTTTATTCTTAAATACTTCTAGATACCAATATTTCAGCCGGATCTGTACAAATGACAGTTCGCTATATTGGTGCCAACATTTTGATTTTTGTTGTGCATTTTTAAATAATCCCCACAAATGTTAAAATCATCCGTCCGACCTATTGACATTGTCATTTTGGCACCGCTATTTTAAATTTTTAAATGCTGACACTCTTTAATTTTCCTAGGCACCAATTTTCAGTTTAATCTACAACTACAAACATACAATCATACGAGTAGGAAGCCAATAAAAGCGCGTTAAAAGCATTGACTACAGTTTAAAACTCTAACAATAGTATTTATTAAAGAGGTTTAAATTTAGGCAAGGTCTAACTTGGCGGTTGCAGGTTTAAGATGACATTTTTAACAACTGAACAAATAATTTTTCTAAATGTCACAATTACAAAATAACAGTGACATAAGGCAAACATAACTAAAAACTAAAAACTAAAGTTTAATAATATATAGATAACTAATTTCCTTTTAAACTGACCTAACTTATTGGTTTGATTTTAATAGTGAAGTAGGGAACGATTATATCATTGATATTTGTAAGAACACCTATTTGCCTCATTAAGGAATAGATAAGAATCCTTCCTTTTGTCAACGATAATGGCCCATTTTTTTATTTTCATACATCAAATATTTTAACAGGTTGTCATTTTCTTTCGCCATATTGAATTCATACCAATATTTTTTTGTATCAGACGTAATTTTTGTGGAAAATTAAATAAAATTAAAGTTAATCGAGTAAGTGGATTTTTTAGCAGACCGACCGACCGACCGACCGACAGTAATGGAAAAACATGAAGATCTGTAAAAACCCAGAACGATGATTTTTTCACGATTAATGTTATTTCCTTATGCGGAGAGTAAAAACTCTGGCATTCTTCAACAAATGACCACGGCTTGAACATGGCCCATCCTCACTTCTTGTTTTATCGTAAACATAGGTCAATAGAATGTGAAAAATAGGGGAACCATGTTGTCGCATACCCCTAACGTGACTTATGGATGAATTGCGATCTCTACTTTAATTCTTAATTACTTATAAGTTTGAATCTTATGGGGGGAAGGAGTTATCTAGCGAACAACTGCTGAATAGACATTTAAAATATTTACGTCGCACTTACTAATTTTATACTGTGTGCATTGCCCTCTCAATATTTAGTCAGCTAAATACATTTATATTGTACATTATATTTTGTAATTTAAAAAACAAATTGTTTTTTAAAAAGCTATTCGCGTGCATCCAGTAGTTAACTGATGAAATGCTTTACTGCACAATATCTTAATGGGACGTTATATGTCGAATAAATAAACCTTAAAACAAAATAAATGTCTAGATATATATCTAAGTATAATTGTTTGGACTTTTTCAGTAGCAAAAAATTTAAAAAACGAATTTAATTTCAATTTTTCAGAGTTTATTTATTTCTACAGACTCGAAGCATATTTATTATATGACCATAGGCTTCTTTGTGCAAAATTTTAAAATTATTATTAAAATATGACTAGTCTTAATTAAGTGATTTGTAGTTCGTAATACCGGCTTGATCTATATTCGTGTTGCCACAATATCCACCAGTGAGTAGGTTTACATGTTATTGTTTTAGTTTGTCGGGCTTTGTTTTATTTTATTACAAAAAAGTAACATAAAAAAGCTCTCTCTATCATTAATCCAAACATAAAGGAAAACAAATGCGTATAATGTTATGTTTTATATAGATGATTATAGTTATGAAATATGCTAAACTCAACGATAGGTATTAAAATAGCATATAAAACTAATAATTCCTTTAGTAATTTTAATAAATCAAAACCCGACAACCTTTAACAGTCATGTGTATATAAACTAACTGTGAAGGTTATGATAAAACGCATTAGCTCAAACAGGCAGAAGTAAAAGAATAAACGAACACCATATAAATACTTTATCAAAGGAAAAACCAAATCCAATTATGTAAATCATTTAATTGAGACTGGTCACATTTTTAATAATAATTTAAATATTTTACACAAAGAAGCTAAGTGAATATAATGGAGTCGCTATATATAAATAAACTCAAACATTCAAAATGTTTATTGAATGATCAGATTATGCTTAACAATTCACCCCTCTGAAATATATTTTCATAACATTAGTTTAGTTTAAATTTGTAATTTGTGAAAAGTGATATACAAATTTCGAAATTTTTATATCACTGAAAAAGTGTGATTCGTTTCGCATAAAAAAACCATTCTTTTGCGTGATCATACCACGAAAATCTGATATAATTGATATTGCTGCAATTTTTTAAGCTATTGGGTTTGTTTAATAGTATAAAATAATAATAACGCCTACTATTAACATTAACTTAATGTATTAATTTCCCTTGAGTTTTCTAAATAAATAATATTAACCTATTTAAACAAAGACAATAATTCCAATAAGCTACCAAGAAATTAATAAATACATCGAATTACAAAAATTATTGACAATAACCTCCTTTACTTAGTATGTATGATTCTACTCTTCTTCGCATAGATATACGCACTCCTTCAAATATTCCTGGTATCTTCTGTATTGTTTTTAAATATTGCAACTATTCAATTTCCTAAATCTTCAACAGATGACAAAAAGAAATCTAAACTATTAAGATCAGGAGATCCTGCCGGCCATTGTTGGGCTTGTCCAGGGAATATCCAACGATTAGGATAAACTTCATCTAAGTACTCACGAACTATTACATTAAAATGAGCGTGAGCGTCGTAAAATTGCAAACG
Organism: Kuschelorhynchus macadamiae; assembly: GCA_030620095.1. Taxonomy (NCBI): domain Eukaryota; kingdom Metazoa; phylum Arthropoda; class Insecta; order Coleoptera; family Curculionidae; genus Kuschelorhynchus; species Kuschelorhynchus macadamiae. Next base: position 707,432 of record JAUTXW010000186.1, read on the forward strand.
CGTTGGAAAATCTCTTGGAAGATTTGGAAGTAATGCTCGCATTTTTGAATGTTATAAGGATTTAAAAGAAAATCAATTAAAACTCTCCAAACCATTGAGTATTTAATATACCACTAAAATTTGATAAGATTGCTATTGACACGATTTTTTAAGCTATTGGGTTTGTTTAATGGAATAAAATATTAACAAGGCCTATCACTAACATTAAATTAAAGTATTAATGAGACATTTCCGCTTGAGTTTTCTAAACTCTCAATGATGAAATCCGAATATTTATTATATTTTTAAACAATGATAATCACAATAAACTACCAAGAAATTAATAAATAAATCAAATTACAAAAATTGTTACAATGACCTCCTTTACTTAGTATGTAATACTAAGTAAAGGTAAGTTAAATATTTCTGGTATCTTCTGTAGTGTTTTAGATGTTTCAACCATTTGATTTCCTAAACCATCAATAGATGATCCCACAAAAAGAAAATGAAAATGAATTAAAATTTTCCGACTACAAGTTTAGGGATGTTCTTAGATTTGGTTTAGCATAACTTTCACATTTTTAAGTGCTTTCAGTTCGAGGTCTGAAGTATTATTATCAAGACACCAGTAGGTTTTCAAAGTAATTTGTTATTTCAAGTAAAAGCAGAGGCGCCCTATTTTTTTAAGTTATTGTTGCAAATCTCTCACGAACGCTACTTGCAGAATCTAAAATTAAAAGTTGAGCATCAGAAACTCGTTTTCAATTTTTAAAAGGTGTGTATCGAGTTTCACAAAATTGTCTAGACTGGTATCAAATATTTTTTGTAGATCAAAAGTTAAGACCCTTTAGGATATTCATACATTTGAAGATTTTTTTTGTTAAAATGGGTCAAAGAATCACAACCTTACATTATTGCATATCATTATGAAACACCCCGTGTATATAGACATTGAAGCATGTTTATTCGAAATGTAACGCCCATAGAATTTACAGTGTTTTGAAACATGTAAACATATCACGTTTGTAGAACTTTCAAAATTTGGACAGTATCCATGAAATGTATTCTACTTTTTAATCTATATCTATTTTCACAGCCCCTAAAAGCATTTGAGGAGATATGCGCAAATCTGTGGACAGGGTTAAAAAGCTCTTATCCCGATGTCGGCGTGCGTCTCGTCGGCAAATGTGAGTTATCTTTAAATACGAAAAACTCATGCACTTTTACTTCCCCCATAAGAGCTAAATATTGTAATCGTGAAAAATTCACCCTCCGAGATATTTGCAGATCTTTACGTTTTAGGGCCCCCGAAAAACATGCGTTCCTATTTCCGTCAGTTTCTCGGTCTGTTTTTCCCTCGTTCTGTCTCTAGGCTCCATAGCTCAAAAACTACTTATCCGATTGACTCCAAATTTTGGTCAAAAATCAAGGGTCAGAAGGGGATAAAATGGCAAAATTTGACAAAATCCAATATGGCGGAACAAAATGGTGGCCTCACGAAATGTGAAAAATCATTATGAAGAATCTACTTGCCGAATAGACTTCAAATTTTGCAAAAAAAAAAATGTGTGGTATATGATAAATTGGTAAAATGTTTGTACAAAGCCATTGTGGGAATAAAATGGCGGCCTAACGAAATATTTAAAAATTCAGCACCGAATAAAATATTGCATACAAATCAAGTGCGAAGCAGGGTAATGCTGGAAAAGTGCGAATCTTATATGGCAAAAGAAAACGGCGGCCTAATAAAATGTTTAAATTTTCGATAAAATACCGTTTCTTGGAGTAAAACATCACAACAAAATAAACACATTAAAAACTGAAAAAAAAAGAAATAATTTACGGTTTATAAAATTACATAATGTTATTACTAAATAACTAAAATATGTATAGTATTCTATGTGCTCAGTGTGAAATTCTGTACCAGGGAAGTTGTGAGTAAAAGCGAATTTACCGATATTTTCAACCTGGATTTTACCTAATATCTTGACCTAGGACAAAAAGTTGTAAATCCATGTCTTGTAACAAAAATATGGGGCTTTTCCAATCGTTTTTGTCCTAGGATCTACCGATCCGTGGGTACGAAGGCTAAAAAATAAGGAATAAATTTTAAGTTACATTTCAAAAATATGTCAAAAATAAAAGGACGATCTACACAAATCAGTATAAATTACTGCCGACACCATTCGGTGAAATATTTATCAATGTGTTTATGAGGCAACACTGAAGGTAATTTAACTTCACTGTGCCGGACGCGTGTAAACGTTTTCATATAAATATAGGCACCGATTTTCTTTTTACTGATACTGATACATCGTTAAGGAACTGAACGGACACGTGAATGATATGCATAGTTCTACCTTAACATCGATCGATGGGACTGAATGTTGTATCAGTCTTCAGAGCGAACATAGATGTTTTTTCGGTCGATTTACTCTTTCGCCCAAGATTAGGCGTTCCAATAATACAAGGTTGAACGAGAAATAACTGCTTATACTTGGGAGGCCTTGTAGGCTCTAACATCATATGTATAATGAAATATAATTATAATGGTCCGCGTGAGCTCTTTAATTTGATATCTATCACAATAAAGTATAAAAATACTTATTTTTTTATATTTTTGGACAAATCAGACCTAGCTAAGATCACTCGCGGGTTACAGACAAATCTTTTGATGCCTCACAATACTCAACTAATGGATATTTATATACACACTTACATGACATGCATGTCACCCTTCTTTACCTATGGATTCAAGCAAAAAACAGCATGCCTTTCTAGATTTTTTATTTATATTAGAGATGATAGGTTAGCATCAGGTGACTTATAACAGTACGAGTTGTTCTACGATGGAGGCGACGCAGTAGCTGAGTCTGGAATATAAACGAGTACTGTAACAATATCTAACGGACGTGTATCGTATAATATATTATTTCGTACTATTATAATAATATTTTTTGCAAATGAATAAAACATTATGGTATCAGATACTGTAATGTTCGATTAACCGGACACAAATCAGTACAAGGTATAGTAGAATTATTAGACAGTATAAAATAAAATGTATTTTCGTCCGAAGTTTTATTATTTTACTAAAGATAATTTGTTACAAAGCCGGTTCGGCATATTTGGACCATTCACTAGTATAGTCATAATTTGAAAATGCGATTAATATTCAAATTTCAAAAATCCTCCGTAATGCTTTTCAATTATAAAAGGTTTCAAATAAAACCATATTGAGCAACATTTTTTGGATAACAAACATTTATTAAATTGCACTAAAGAAGATAAACTATATATTGCCTCCCCGCTTTGGCATGCCTAAATATGTTGGAAAACGCAGTTAACCGGAAATGTTATGCTAGAACTCTTGAACTTTTAAATAATAACAGATCCTTAATTTTCTCTGATGTGGTAAGAAACTTAAGAGCTTGGCTGGATTGTTTTCTTGGATTATTATCTTTGCCTCGCTTAACACGTCTTCGTTGTAAGGTTTGTAAACTTTTAATTACTTTATAATCCACGGTTGTTAATTAATGTTAGATAAAATAATATTGAATTTCGCATTCATGCAAGGTATTTTGTTTGTAAATGTATGTTCTATATTTTTTTGGTAAATTCATATGCTATATTCAAAAGATCTACAATCTTTATCACACGAAAAAAATTACCTAGGGTCAAAGTTAGTGGAATGCGAGGATTTTAAGGGTATGGTGCATTGAAATTCCTATTTAGTGTTTTTTTTAGTTTGACATCTACTTCCAAAAATCATTCCAACCCTTCGAAAATTGAACGACTAGAATTAGCAATAAACACATTTGTTTGTGTCGATATTAATCAAAGTAAGCATGAGGGGTGAAGGGAAACTTTCCCACTGGTTTGCTTGATTGTGCTTGAAATGTAGGGTTTAAACATATTTAATTTGTTTTAAACCAAATTCTGGTTTAAACTTTGAGATGGTAAAAATAAATATTACATATGTTCATTTTTAAAAGTTCAATATATTTTGTATACAAACAATACAAAAAGTCTTTTGTGATAATGTAATTTACTTTTGTCTTTCATTAGCAATATTAATAACATTTATATCCAACCGGCAACATTCCGATAGTTTTTGGTCAATTGCATTATTTTGATAACGCATAGTGTGTGGGAAATATCTATTATTTTATTAGTATATTGTTTTATATAAAGTAATGTGACTTTACGTGCCCCTATTTTAGCACAGAAAAAGAAACTCAAGGTTCAAATTGTTTTTTCAAGTGAATAAAACAAATTGCAAACTTTCGGGTAAAACATACTATATATGAAATTTAGTTTATTAATTTACCAGATGATTTACCATAAACAAACTTCTGTGTCACTGTTTTGTTTTATATTCTAGCGTAAGATTTTGAAATAAAATATCCGATATGCAGTCATGTAAACAGCACAGTTTTGAGTCTGCAATATATGCAAGTTGGTTTGCTTGGAAGTGATTGTACGTAATAATAATTCATTAAATTATATTATTTATGTACTTTTAGAAGGAAACTTTTAGAGAAGCCTGAAACCCCAATAGTTGGAATACATACTGCTGATTTAAATACTGTAAGCTGCAGCTCTTCTAGAACATTAACTGCATCATCTCAGACTTTAACTGCTACTGAAGGAAGTCAATTAATGTATCCGTCAACCAGTATTCACCATCAAACGTATGGATTTTAGAGTTATATTTTGAATACGTTCAGGGCGACCATAATACTGATAATTATTTAAGATTAATAATATTTACCGGTAGACATGTTGTGTGCCCTATTGCCAAAATAACGTAAATACTAATGATTATAAAGAAATATATTTGTTTAAGTGAATAAATTAAACTTAAATTTTTCCTTTATTGTTTTACGGTTTTACACTGCGGTGGTGCTTTTTCTTCTGTCAAAAACCATTTGACACAGAAAGTTAAAATTTTGCATAGTTATAATGTTTTTGACCCTCATATTTTGCAGTATGTGCTCAAAAATATATGTCCAGTAAGGCAAAATACTGGTAGTTAAAATTTTTTAGATGCCTATTTTGAAACGTCTTTATTTCAAGATTCAAGAACTATAAATTAAGTACAGTTAACGATATAATAAACGGTTATTTCAGTTTCAGTTATAATAACGTATAATATCTATTATTAAATAGTTATAATATATGCCACTAATTTGTGGCATTGAATTTTAGGTAGTTGGAGATTTTACCCACTCATTTTTCATCATCATTAACAGGAATTGATATTGAAGAAATACTATTTGATATTCCTTCACCATTAAGGAAGAAGATTTTATTTATGCCTACATTTATATTGTAATTAATAATACTTTTTAATAATAACAGTACTTGTAGATATTCATAAATAAGTACATAACCATACTTTATTAAATCATTATACTGAATATTTACGTACTTAAGGAGGAAACTTTTAGTATCTACCACTTTTTCTTTTGTTTGTAGAAGTTACCTCTTTAATTCCGCAATATTAAAATTCACAAATCGTCCTTAAGAGATTTTTCAGTTCAGCTAGATAACTCTTAAATACATTAAAATTTAAGGTGAATGTATGGGATATTTTTTATGTAAAAGCAATAGGTGTAAATTAAAGAAAGCATAAGAATGGTTTGATGAATGCATTAAGACTATAGTTCTTAATAACATTTAATTTAGCTTTATGACTTATTTAAAAAATGTACTTAAAGATCTTTTAAAATAAAGCCTTTTTAGCTTTAAGACGTAAAACCTCCTAAAGAATCTTTAAGCTTAAGAAGGTATATGAAAAATTTTCCAAATATTCTAAAGACCTTCGTAAAGATAAAATTGTTTCTTGGGCAATATGTTAATCAAGTCTATTATTCTTGTATTATTTGGCATAATGTAAAACCGTTTGTTTGTGTTTTACTTCATAATGTACAATTCGAATTTAAGTTAACTTTTAGTTATCTTAGAAAATTAGTAAAGCTTTCCAGTTTTATTATAGCTTTCCAAAATACCAGTTATCACAAAAATGTAATTTAGAAACATGGTTTGTCGTATGAAATATTCTTAAATCTTCTAGTATAATTTGAAAACACGAAGTTTACCTCACATTATTGACATATTTTCTATTCTTCAATATGTTTCAATTAAAAACTTTTTTTATCTTACATTATTTTTATTGCATTTGAACACTTATTTGTAATATTATTAAAATCCTGTATATTGTATTTATACTATTTCAATAACCAATATCTGAATGAATTCCATGTTATTAAGGCTGAAAATATATACTAAAACAAACATTTCTGTGTTTGATTATAGGTTTTCAGTATTTAAAAAAATAAAATGACCCATTTTTCAAGTGCAAATACCAATATCCATATTTATAATTTTCTCTTAATGCGTAGCCAGTTCAAGTAACTTCACAATATTCGACTAGTAATATAGTCCAAAATGTTTCCAAATTAATTGATTTAAATATGGTTATAAATATTAAAGTAAAATTTTCTTATGTAATTTTGTATTTCTAAATGTCTAAAAATATATACATTATTTCATCATTTATTGGCCCAATAAAAATCATAGACGGTTGCATAAAACTAAAACAGTTATCTATAGCTGAATCTGAGCAAAAAGTAGGCATCGGCTCGCAATAAATTACTTTAAGTATCTCAAATTAAAGTATATTTTTTTTCTGAACTCTAGTTTGTAACTACCCATCGTATAGGAATGTTCTTGTACGCACACCAAAATTTATGTATATTTCTTCTATCTAATATATGATATACCGATTTCCTAAAGTTGTTCAGTTCAAATATCACACAAAATGTTATTTATTGCATTTCTAGTTGTTCTTCAAAACTAATTAATCTAAACATCAATTTTTAACATGAATGAGAACAATTTAGAATTTTTTTAAGGGCTTATTCTTTTTTACTATTTTTTTTTAATTCCGGCTATTACAAATCGGAATAAATAACTCGTATCTAAGCCACTGGTGGTATATGTGTTACAAGGAATCTTAGCATTACCTTATGAGTGTATTTGAAATTAGGAAATGATATAAGTACCACTTGACGCAGCACCCAACGAGACGAAATACTGAAAATGTCACTAGAGGTGTCCGGAGACACGAGGTGATTGTTTAAAAATAAATAAAAAGTATATTGGACACAAACAATTTACCTATAATATAGGTTAATGCTAATTCTAGTCGTTCAATATTCGAAGTTTCAACTTTAACTCCTCTAAGCATTAATAAATATAAGGCCACATAAAATTTCTAGTTTACAATTTAGCATCAGTGGATAAGCAAATACATGGGTCGTTCATATTATATAAGCCGCAGTCACATCTGCAAAGCAGGCAGACATACTATAGCGAGTGACAATAAAATTGTTGTACAAAGTATCTTTTAGTGATCTTTTGAGATAAGAATCCGAATTTCGGTGCAAACATAACAGCTGTTCGACCCTGATATATTTTATGTAAAAACAGTTGAATATCCCTCCGACTTTTCCAGAAGTAGGCTTAGGACTAAAAATAAAACGTAATCTTATATATTTTTGGAATTTTAAATAGAACTTAGAATTCCATTTTTAACGTTGTATTGTGAGCTATCGATTTTTATCAAAATGGCGACTTTTATTTGCAAATTCAATACGGCGATAACTTATCTGTAGAGTTCACGTCAATATTAAGGATATCATTGCGAGAACAGACAAAGTGCTGTGTTTTCGTATATTCAGTGTTTTTTTGTCAATTTCATAAGTAGTCGTAGGAAAAACTTAAAAACAAAACTGGACGAATGTTTTATTTTTATTTTAAGAAGTTTCGTAGTGTTTGCATTAAAATACTTCCAGTCAAAATATCTTATTTAAACTATCCTGGAAACTATTCTATTCTGTGTCAATATAATAAACGACAAGAGCTCGGCTGCAAATAGTTTATTTACATTTCATTCTCAAAAGTGATTGGTTAAGATTTACACTATATCAGTACGTATTGCAATTGACATTCAGTTTCGAATTCAGTGGCGCAGCTATCGGGGTTTCGGAAGTCACAATGCAACTCGGCACTAAGTCAAAATAAGTGCTACAGGCACCGATTTATTCAACTATTATAATGAAATACAAATTATATATTTTTAATTATATTCAAGAATCAAGTATTTATTAATACAATCAAACTTTATCATTGTGGGAGTTTCCAATTTACTTAAAACCACCAACTTTGTTAATTGCGAAACAATTATAATGAAATTCGATTTGAACCTTTGGTTTCAACAGGTTGTTAACAATTTTTTTGTAGAATTCTGGGGTTATACAAAATTTGGCGAAGAAGATGAATTAAAAAATTATATTTAATAGTAATATAGATATTGCGTCATTGCAGCTGTAAAAATTTGAAGAACCCACTCTCTGATTTTAAAAATAATGTAGATACATTTAGAATATTGGAGCCTTAATTCATATATTCATATATGATCGCTTTTCGGACACTAAATTATACAAGCAAGCTAAAATATTAAGAAATAAATACATGGAAGATTTATCTGATAATTTTCCCGATGAGATTGTTACTTTTTTTTTAGTTTTTCGAAAAAAATTAGAGTAATTATATTTTTTGTAAACATCGCATCACCTCCTAACGTTTGTCAGATGTATGTCCGCTCTTGTAAAAAATTTGGCAATTCGCGTATTCAGCTGAGCCTATGTATAAGAAAAATGTATTTAGACTTATTTGAAAAATAGCAAAAGGAACGTTTAACCGATTAAGATTAGGGTTGGGTGTTTTGTCGACATATCGAGTAACAATAGGTAAATAAAAAAATATTAAGTGCCGATAGGTTTGCAATAATTGCAATAAGTATATCCAATTATATAGATAGATAGCTGATAATATCGATTTACGGATTACATACAAAGACGAGGACCTTTTTTTGCTCTTCGATAATTTTTATTAGGTAGTAGAAAATACTGATTGGTAGCAATAAACTATCGATAAATCGATTATTTGTCGACATGACTATCGTCATGTCGACAAATAAAATATATCGATATTCGATGTGACATCGTCTATAGATTGGTAAATTCAAATATCGAATTGGGTTTATTGAAAAACTGTAGATTTTCCAATATTCTCTTATAAAGTGTTTTTTTTGTACTTTTTGTCAAAAAACACATTGTTTTTTTTTGCTAAATGACGACGCGTTTTACACCGCAATTTTATATTTGACTAAACATTCGGCTCGTTCGCTTAATTAAAGAGGTTTTTGTCGGTGGCCCACATTGACCTACCATACTGCAGATATGAGAGTTTGCGTCTAGTAATGTCCTGCATTTGAACCCTTTTCTTTGCGTTCATTTGAAACCTTAGGAAAGACTCCATTTTTCCAGAATTTTAACATTGGTTGTACTTTTTTCTCTGAAGATTACTGAAAAATAGATAAATAATGCGACAACATGAAAACATAGCCTTTGCGGTTGGTCGATTAAGCGCAAACGTTAAGTAAACTTTGAGAGAAAACACTGACCACCCCTCGGGGTGGATCGCGGCTAATAATAATGCGTATTGAATTTATATTAAAACAGTGGTTGAAAAGACCATGACGCTCTGCATGTTTGAGTTATGTATAGATACTGTCAGTAGAATAACTAAATTACAAAAATGAATTTAAGTTAGGAAAGAGATACGAGCAGGAGTCTGAGTCAAATATCCCGACAGTTATAATAATATAATAGTAATAGTAGTAATATAATAGTTCAAATAAATATTAATATCTAAATAGTTAAACAAAATTCTAGAACTGTATTGAAATGTCTCTTCTGCGGTGTTATTGAGGTGGTTTTGAAATGGAACTTTTTAGAACTTTCGTAAATTGTCTCTTCTTGAGGACTTCTTGAGGTCCAAAACTCTTTGCATTACACAAATCACACAGATGTTAGATTAGAAGTAGAACCTTTTAGAATATCCGATGGTAAACTAAAATCTTTAAGATCTTGTTTAGTTTAAAAATTGAATGTTCTAGAATTTTCTTTAAATGGGAATTATAAGGTCTTCTTGAGTTCTAAAATATTCTAGTAAAGTTAAAACTTAGGATTTTGATTAGTTTCGAAATAGAATTTTGTAGAAGCTCGTTCGACATTCATAACATAGTCAACATCAGGTAAATTCTCCCGTTCAGAAAGAGTATTTAACAGTCTTCTTCTGGTTCAAAAACAAATAGCTTCAAAATTTGTCACAATCCGGCACTGATCAAACTTCAAATATTCTAATGGTCACCCTTAATTTTCAGTCCGACACTATTTGTTACGGGTTCTTTTTATAATATATATAATATATATATATATATATATATATATATATATATATATATATATATATATATATATAGTTTGAATTCTCGGGTAAGCGGTCTGTGGTGTGCGTCAAACAAAAACAAAAAATCTCATTTATCCATCAATCCTCTATATTTCGCCATTGATTAATGGCTTCTTCAGGAGGTAAATAGCTAAAATACAACACTAATGAATCAACAGTACAATCAAAATGATACAAACTTACATTCAGAGTTGCCATACAGAACGTTAAATAAATTTTATTTGAATAACATTAGTAACAAAAAAAAAACACAAAAACAGCGTGTTGAAGGTCCCCTGGCTAACTCACATCGTAGATGCTTAAAACGAAATGCATTAGGTGTTCGTAAAATACAGAATTTATACCCGACGCGGGAGCGTCGGTAGGTAAAAATATACAGTTTAAACAATAAACCTGCAACCACGCTAACGGGTTCAACAAAAATACAAAACAACAGTACTAAAGTATATAGAAACACAGTGGTGCTAAACAAGAATGTTACAATAAATGGTACTAAGCTGAACAACATCCGATCTGAAATTTATAGAATTATCTTTATCTTTATTTATATGTATCATTTCCAAAAATGTTCTTTTTTTATAATTACCTTCACGTTCTAAAATTTGTGTGTTGTTAAAGTCACAATCCGTTTTTTTTTTTACTAATGTTATTCAAATAAAATTTATTTAACGTTCTGTATGGCAACTCTGAATGTAAGTTTGTATCATTTTGATTGTACTGTTGATTCATTAGTGTTGTATTTTAGCTATTTACCTCCTGAAGAAGCCATTAATCAATGGCGAAATATAGAGGATTGATGGATAAATGAGATTTTTTGTTTTTGTTTGACACACACCACAGACCGCTTACCCGAGAATTCAAACTAGCTGATTTAGCGTACGGTCGAGATATTCTTGTGTTTATATATATATATATATATATATATATATATATATGCATAATATGTATTAGGAAATCGCTATAATCTGCTAGAATGCTCTCGATATAGGAGAACGTGTTTGGTTACTTCTAGTTCACGTACATAAACATTTACCTCCGTATTCGCTAAAATGGTTTAAGAGATAGACCAGGTCTAGTTGCCATGGTACTTAAAACTCTTAGTTCGCCAGTTATGTTATAATTTTAGTCATTTTTAAACTACTACAATAGTAAAAACGATATATTCTGTATATTCTCTATATTCTATAAAATAGCAAGCAATCGAAAAATGTTGCATCTGATTTTGCTATATTTTTAAAGTAAAAAAAAATAATATAACATTAAAAAAAATTGTAGAGAAATTCAGTAGATTCTCCCGTTGGAATCTTGTCTTCCGATGTTTTACCTTATAAACATCCAGATTTTAGAAGTTACTAGGAAATTCCAGTAACGCCACAAACACCATACAGTAATAACCATTGTAGGAGACGATACGGATCTTACGATTTTGCTTATTTACTATTCAAAGCCTAACGGAATCTACTTGTTACGATCTAGAAAATCGAGTAAACCTGACAGACCTGGAGATATATTTAGATTAAAACAAAATCTACATGGACTGAGTCGTTGAATTTTAATCTTACACACAATCATGTGATATAACATCTGCCTTAAGTAGAAAAGGAAAATTACTTTGTTTTAAAGTTATGGAAAAACAGTGCATGATTTTTTATAACATAAATATTTAACAAAATATAGTTTTAGGGATAGGTGGACATTTTTTAATGGTTTTATATGGAAAAATAACTACGCTAAACGAGTTAAGATACTATAAATATTAAAACATTTACATCCATATTCACTAAAGAGGTTTAAATTTAGACCAGGTCTAACTTGACAGTTACACCCGTATTCACTAAAAGGGTTTAAATTTAGACCAGGTCTAACTTGACAGTTTCACCCGTATTCACTAAAGGGGTTTAAATTTAGATCAGGTCTAACTTGACAGTTATAGGTTTAAGATGACATTTTTAACAATTGAACAAATAATTTTTCTAAATAAATGTCATAATTCCAAAATGAGAGTGACATAAGCGAAACGTAACTGGCGAACTAAGAGTTTTAAGAACCATGGCAACTAGACCTGGTCTTACTCTTAAACCTTTTTAGTGAATACAGGGGTTAAGATGATATTTTTAACAATTGAACAAATAATTTTTCTAAATGTCACAGTTACAAAATGACAGTAATATAAGCGAAACATAACTGGCGAACTAATAGTCTTAAGTACCATGGCAACTAGACCTGGTCTAACTCTTAAACCTGTTTAGTGAATACGGGAATTAGTGTTCGTCAGGGCCTCAGCAAAAATTTTGAACTTGCATGTTTACCACCAACATTTGATGCAGCTTAATATCCTTTATTTAAAGTATATTTAGAAATTCCGAAATAGCTTGGTAACCAGTTAGATTCAACTCAGTTTGGCAGGAAAAATAAGGATGATATATTCACCCGTATTCACTAAAGGGGTTTAAATTTAGACCAGGTCTAACTTGACAGTTATAGGTTTAAGATGACAATTTCAACAATTGAACAAATAAGTTTTCTAAATGTCATAATTACAAAATGACAGTAACATAAGCGAAACCTAACTGGCGAGCTAAGACTTTTAAGTACTATGGCAACTAGACCTGGTCTAACTCTTAACCCCTTTTAGTGAATACGGGGGATTATATCAAGAGGCAACTGTCAAGGCTGTTGCACTTAATTTAATTAATTAATTAATTTTAAAAATATTTTTTCAACTGATATATTTTCTGTTCTTCGTTTTGTGGTACTTACAGCGGTAATTTTTATGAAAATAGTGAAGTAGTTGAAAATGTCCACCGATAACAATTAAATACAGTTAAAAAATATATTAGTTTTTCAGCCGGTTGCACAAAACTTAATTGATGTTTAGAATATTAAACGGAGTTTTCGGATTTGACAAGCTGCTTATAGAAATCCAGGAACTCGCTGTCAAATTTGACATTCCGTTAAACATTCTAAACTTTAATTAATTTAAACTTAATCTTTTTTGAGTTACTGAATTTACTGGAATGTGACACTAACAAGTTTTAGTTTGCAAGTCTTTAATTTACTCAACACGTTATACAGGTAGTAAATTAATTCATGTAGTAGGTAATTCATTCGCATACATTTAGGTACAAGTTGATAAAAAATTAATATTGTGTGGTTCTTTGAAAGACCTCATTCATTTCTAGAGAATTTTAAATCAAATGTGATATTGGGTGTACCATGAATAATGTTTATAAAATAGTAATAAAGTTAGGAAAAGTGTACAGGATAGTTTTTTTTTCGATTTCTACCACTTTAACCATACCGAACTTTTTACTACGTCCGTCGGCATCGTCTATGGACAAAGCTAAATTCGTTAATTTCATCCTGTAACTTTCTGGTCTCTTAGATTTTTTTACACCGTATAAAAATTATTTTGCAAAAAATCTTATGGTGCATAGTTGTTTTACAATTCAAGTTGGACATGGCACAAATGGTAAAATTGTAATGTTAACGTATTATTACCTTAAAATTGAGTACGTATGAGTGGACATTCTGCTTAATAATTTTTAAACAGTGCAACGTGTCTAAAAATCTAAGAACTGAATGAGAAATTTGACTAAGGGGTCAAAATCACCAGTGCCGTCCTAGTAAAAGGTATGGAGGGATTAAAATGGTGCAACCGAGAGAAAAAATAACACTGTGTAGATTTTTCTAAAATCTATTTAGCCGCTTTACTGACATTAGTCATATTAAACTAGCTATCGATAAACGTACGAAAAGTACCGAAATAACTAAAAAATAATAACATTTTTACAACTTGTATCTCGAAAACGAAGTGTTTGCGGACCCTGTCTATATAAATCATCTGCAAAAGTTTTGGACACGAATTAATTTACACCGGTACATTAAAAATACACAAGTGTATCAAGTATTTAATCAACATAGTGATTTATCGACATATACTTTTCATAAATCAAACAGCATACAGTAACTAAAAATTACGACTCATTTTATATCAAGCATTAGTGAGGCAAGTTTTCTGAAACGGTAATCAATCCTTCAAATTATGGCAGCGAATGTAACCTATCTATAATTTTCTAAATAAATACGCACAACCAAATGCTTTTTGTTTTCGACTTTTAGTGCGTTTGATCATTATCTGTCTCGCGTAATATGAGGCTGGCGAATGTTTTTATTTTATAATTTTATGGCCTGCTTGCTTTCTCAGGACATCATCAGAGCGATACTTAAGAGAATGTCGAAGTAAATTTAGATTATCGGTTCTATTGCTACACATAAATAACATGATACCTATATCCTGGCAGATACATCTGGGTCACTGACAGAAACCTCATTTATTTTTAAAGATAGCGTCAGCAGAATGTTTATAACCCTTTTGGTTTCTGAGATACAGGGCATTTTTGAAAATGTTGTATTTTCAGGCACCCCTCTTATGATAACTTATCGAAAAGACGAAAACTGTTTCTTATACTACTTTTAACGTCGAATTTAGTGCCGCTATAATAAGTATAAAGGGTCAGGTCAAAAAGTAATCGGTCCCTACTTTATTTTTTTTAAATGGGACAGTCTGTATATTATTCTTTATATTTATTAGAAATAATGTGGGCTTTCCAAAACTATATATAAGTATGCAGTTATTTTGAAAAATAAGCTTAAAATTCGTGATTTTCTAATATTTTCTTTTGTGTCCAGTTGAGAGGTTCATGTAAGTAAATATTATACTAAAGATGTAATACTTTCAAACTTAAATCAAAAGATCTTTTTTTATTCTCAACTTTTAATTATTTATTACAATATTTTAACTTAATTATGTTAAAATTATTGAACTTTTCTTAAAAACAAAACAATAATTACCTAGTTTTCTTAAAACTTTAATGTTTTAAACATATTTTATTATTTTTCTTCAAATATCTAATTTAAAAAACCAACTTAATGTAAAATTTCTTATATATAGTGCCCAGTTAGTGTCAAATATTTGATTTGTCAATGTAAGTTTCCGTACTTGAGAAGTTAATAAAGATTTATGTTACCTTTACTTAAATATAGAGGCAATCTATAGAATAGAATTTGGGACACTCTGCACTCGATTCATAATTGATCATTATGAACCGTCATTTCAAAATTGACTACTGATGACTTTTATAAATTGGCTTGGTCCCTTATGTTCATTTATACTGTCATTTTTAAAAACGTTCGAAAGTATACTTTAAAAGTTGCTTTTATCTTAAACGTTTAATTGATGCCAAACATAATTGATCTGTTAAGTAAACACGGCAATTAATACTTTTTTTATTCAATAGTCATGTAACAGGTTAGAGCAGTTATCTGAAATATTTAAAATTATGTATTTATTTTATTTATTTACTTGAGACATAGCGGGCAATCTTACCACAATACTGAAATGAACTAAGATATGATAAGTAAAATCAAAAGTACTCTGTAGGCTTCTGCGTAAATTATAATTTCCAATGTTATCAACTATATTTGCTAGTATAAATTTAATTAAATATCCTATCTCACCAATTCAGCGGCCACTTATAACTCGAACAACAGCAAACTGCACCAGCGATGGTATCTTCTTCTTGAATATATTTATTTTAACTAGCAGGTGGTTTATTTAAATAAAATTTTTGGTTTTTAAAAACAACTTAAAAATCTATTAACAAAAGTAAAAGAAGTGAATTACTGTACAAAAATAATATTTAAAATTCACAACAAAAAAAGTATTTAAATCTAGGAAATGGACTTAAAATCCCCAAACTTAGTGCCAAAAGAAAAGAAAAGAAAAATCTTTAAATAAACCATACATTTAACTCTTGAAACTACATACAAATTACTCCCCAAATAAAGACGAGAATCAAAAAAAGATATTTTTAATAAACGCTCAACTTTTACAACCCACTGTATACTTAAAACCCCATAAATCAACACAAAAGAACAACTGAAGCAAACAGAACTTTGTCGCAGACTAACCCTTGTTTTAGAAATCGGAAAAAAGGCACCTAAATTGACAAGAACTGCCTTTGGTTGGCTGAAATGCAATGCGTCCTCATAGATGTACTCTGAACCCTCAATTAATAAATACTTCCTAGGTGTCGCTTAGAGTTCTACTTTATGTACGTAATTGAAAAAATAATTACATTTCCGTCTAAATAAGATAAAGTACCTACTATATAAATGTCTAAAACTTAAACTAACTTATCAGCGTTCTGGCTCAAAAAGACCATAGCAAAAAAAAAGAAAGGCAATGAAAAATCCTCTCAGTCAATCTTTTCTCAAGGGAAACAATGCTTTCCAAAAAAAACATGAAATTTTTGAAACGCCTTCTATTATAAAATATTCTATTGTATTTTTGACACAGTAAGTTGACTGTTTATTATCATTGCATCGAACCAAATAAAATGTTACGATTAATATTTGCTTCAAGTTAAATTAAACGGGCCAAAGAAAGCTTTCCATGAAAAGGGGGTCATATGGGACCATGAGCTCTCGTAAGGGAGGCATAGACCATAACCACTAACCACTTGAGAAGGTTTATCTATACATAAATCTGTCTATACAGTCTAGAAGATAGCGTTTGAGATAAACGATATTTCTTATTTTGTTTAGATTTTAAAAACTCTTTTAGACATCTTTACTTTAACGACTTCTTTGAAGTATTCATGTTTAGCATTTGTCATGAGAAAAAAATAAATTAGGAATTTATATACTCTCTTCTATTGGTATAGTCTATTCCCTTATAGTCATTTATAATCTGTTACTTATAAAGCTAAATGCCCGGTAATTTTAGATGACTAGATGCGATCATTTTTCCAAAATCGGTAACTTATAAGTAAATGACCGATCATTTAAGGCCACTTATACTATCACTCTTGGTAAGTGACGCCCAACACTGTTCTATATCTTATAGTGACGTTTTATGTATTTCAAAGTACAAGTTTTAATGGATGTTTGATAATTTTACATAATATGACCTTACGTAGATAGAAGCTGTATAAGTTAAAAAGTCCTGTTTAAAAAGCATTTTCTTAAAATGTACCAAAGTTATCATTAACAATAGAAACATAGCATTACCCTCTTATAAACTTAACCATTCCATCATTTTTACCTGAAATCAACTATTTTTACCGGAAAAAATACCGTCATTCTTTGTTCAAGGCAGGAAACAAAAAACTGCCAAAATGTTCCGAGATACTGACATAGGTTTCAAAATATCAATTCATATCAACGAAGAAAACCTTTATTTAAGAATGTACACCTTATTGAAAATTTTAATGTTTTACATTGCCCTATTTAGCACCCACCCTAAACAACGCTAACAAAACAACGTTTGAAAAACATTCCAAGCTTTTAGAATCCGAAAACCCTATTCAAATCGCTTTAAGATATGTCGGTACGACTAACATTTAAATATTATATCAAAACGTCCTTTTGTTCTTTTTGACAAGCAGTTTATTTGTCGAAATTACTTGAACTTTATAAAGCTGAACTGTCTTTACTTACTATGCAATGCTTTGAAAAATGTTTATGTTTAATCGCTGCCAAAGCGAGTTATCAAAATAATTTTAATTAATATATGTTTAGACATTATGTATGCAGTGATTTGTAAAGCCTCGCTAACTAATCACGGGGCCTCAGATAATCATTGGTTTGCTGAAATACATTATAATATTACACAATAAACATACCGCCATTTAACTTTATAATGTATAATAATAATAATATTAATATTAATAATAATAATAATAATATTAATAATAATAATAATAATAATAATAATAACAATAACACCGCTCGACCTGTCTCAAACGAGCCACGCAGCAGACGCACACAGTCACATCCAATCACGACAAGAAAAGATGAACACCTGGTCTGAAAAAACACTGCGTCTGAATACACCGCGAGTCACAACTCAGCAGCGAAGGTCGTTCATCAAGCATTCGCCACAACAAACTAACGAAGAACACAGACCCTTACTACCATTATACACCAACATCTATACTTGAAAACGAAGACTACAAGCTCTACTGGGACATTGACATCCACACAGATAAAACAATCCCCGCAAATAGACCCGATATCACCTTTGAATCCAAAAAAGAGAAAACCACTTATTTAATTGACATGGGTATCCCCAACGACGAGAACATCCAAGCGAAATACAGTGAGAAGATCGCCAGATACACCGACTTGGCAATGGAAGTAAAAGGGCTGTGGAAACAGGAAAGAGTCATCATTGTTCCTCTCGTCATATCAGTAACAGGTCTCACCCCAACAACGTTTACACCGCACTCGGCTCAATTAGGACTTAATACAGACATTCACAGGAACTTCCAGAAATCGGTCATTTTGAAAACCTGTAGCATAGTTAGATCATTTCTTAATACACAATAGTTGTTTTTTTTCCATTTCCTTTTTTTATTTTTTGTACTGACTTGGTATAATCCCGTCAGTATAAAATACAACCACAGGAATACTGTGAGACAACAAGTCATAAAAATAATAATAATAATAATAAATCGACTTTTATTTCATATCAAAATATAAATTTACATAGTCTGCTGAAAATCTATTTTGAGATTTGATAATCCCAGGGCGAAGTCTAGCCCACGGCTACTCTTACTTAACCCCAACAGGACCACTCCTGAATTAAATAATGTATTACATTAAATGGCATTTAATAAAGTATAAAAATTTTAATAATTTTAATAATAGTAATTGTAATTTTTATAATAACTAATAATAATTTTAATAATAACTAAAGTACAAATTATTTCACACTCCGGGAAATAGCAAGAAAACGAAAGTTCAGCGATGCGACCCATGTAAGTTGGTCCGTTTGTCAAACAAGCAGAACATAGGTGTTTTATGTTTAGGTACAGAAAGTTTCTGTTTCTAGTATTCAGAAAATGAATGTCATTGTTTAATTTTAATTTTTTTTTAAGAGTTATCGATACATTGACATTGTACCCTAATATTCCGTGCACAAAATTACCTAGATGAAGAAGTCTTCTATCCGACATGTTTAACCAACGTGGCTCATTAATTTTGTGGGATATTCTATCATACTTTCTTAACCCAAAAATAAGGCGACAACAAGTCTTTTGTATTTTTTGTATTCTATATTGTTCGGACTGTCTAAGACAGGGACCATAAAGGAAATCGACATAGTTAAAATTAGAAAGAACCAAAGACTCACACAAAATATTTTTAAGTTTGTTTAAAGCTTAAAATATGTCTATTAGAGTAAATTTGTTTAAGAGAAACATATGATTTTTGCATAAGATTTTTTACATGATCAATAATCTCAATGACTGAAAATAGTATATATATATATATATATATATATATATATATATATATATATATATATATATATATATATATATATATATATATATATATATATATATATATATATATATATATATATATATATATACAGGGTGTTCCTTAATGACATGCTAATATTTAAGGGGGTGATTCTTGGACCCATTTTAAGAAAAAATCTTCATATGAACTGATGTCCTAAACGTCTTAACTTTTGAGATACAGGGTGCTAAAGTTTTCAGAAAAAAAATTATTTTTTTTAATAACTGTGATACTACTGTAGATATCTTTATGAAATTTGGTACACGTGTTCTATGCATCAAGATGTATTTTCTAATGTACAAGCAATTTTATTCTTTTTACCAGTGGCGTCCGTACGCGTTTTGCTTAGAATATTTTTGGAGAAAAAAATGGTACGCCACTGCTTTATCTTAAAATAAAAAATATTTTTGGAATTCTCATTCATTTCTGAGCAAATTCGATTTTTTGATTTTCTTTCGTCCGACGCATAGTTTTCGCTTAAAAAAATAAAAATCGTTTTACTTCAGGGTCAAATCGTTAAAAATCTGATAAGGTGACTGTTGTGTGGAAATCGCTTATTTATCGGGTGAAAGAAAATTATGACATCGAATGTGTTCATAAACGAAAAAGTTTTCTCATCTGATGGTCCGTTCTTGATTAAATAATTGAGTTAAAATTGCTTCATAATATCTCAATACCAACTAATAATAAATTTTAAACCCATAAATCTAGTAGTCCTGGAATAAATTACGTTTTTACAAACGTCGATGTCAAATGACTTAAAGTAAGCTGTTGGTGTTCAAAACCATCTCAGTGTGTCATCTCTTTGGTTTTTAGTGTTTCATTGAAGTTATTGAAGTTATTTTCGCCGTTTTTTCGAATAATATTATTAAATATGGTAAATTATACGAATGCGGAAATGGCGGCAATGCATTACGCATATGGCCTCGCAGATGGTAATGCAACAGAACCCAGACGCATTTATCAGGAAAGATATCCTAATCGTGCCTTGCCAGATAGCCGAACCTTTTCGAATATTCATCGCCGACTTAGCGAAACAGGTAGTTTCAATAAAGGTACTTCGGAAGGCAGACCTCGAACTGTCAGAACACCTGAAGTTGAGGAAGCGGTGCTGCAAGAAATCGACGAACATCCTGAGACGAGTACGAGGAAGATCGCTAGAGCTTTGAATATTTGTCACCAAATTGTTTGGCGTATTTTAGTTGACTTTTTGTTATATCCATATCATATTCTAAGAGTACAGGCATTACTCCCCCTGAAATCCCCGCTGTAATTTATTGGCACATGAAAGTTTTTTAAAAATTGTTTCCTAAAGTAATCAATCCTAAAGTAAAGTAAATCAATTACTTATTTCTAAATTAATTAATATTTATTATTAAATGAACTGAATAGCACGAAAAAAGAAAAAAAACGCTTTCCACACAACAGTCACCACATCAGATTTTTAACGATTTGACCCTGAAGTAAAACGATTTTTATTTTTTTAAGCGAAAACTATGCGTCGGCCGAAAGAAAATCAAGAGATCGACTTTGCTCAGAAATTAATGAGAATTCCAAAAATAATTTTTATTTTAAGATAAAGCAGTGGCGTACCATTTTTTTCTCCAAAAATATTCTAAGCAAAACGCGTACGGACGCCACTGGTAAAAAGAATAAAATTGCTTGTACATTAGAAAATGCACCTTGATGCATAGAACACGTGTACCAAATTTCATAAAGATATCTACAGTAGTATCACAGTTATTAAAAAAAATAATTTTTTTTCTGAAAACTTTAGCACCCTGTATCTCAAAAGTTAAGACGTTTAGGACATAAGTTCATATGAAGATTTTTTCTTAAAATGGGTCCAAGAATCACCCCCTTAAATATTAGCATGTCATTAAGGAACACCCTGTATATATATATATATATATATATATATATATATATATATATATATATATATATATATATATATATATATATATATATATATATATATAGGGTGGCCCATCGAAAACGTACCGCAAGGCATAACGGCCAGGGTAATTTTTTTTTCAAAAAATCCAAAAACACGACAATTTTGTTTGTGAGGGGGACAACTTTTGCCCTTAAAATGATCGCAAAATTTTCAACCCTCTAAGCGGGGGTGTCATCCCCCAAACTTTTTCAAATGGGAAGAGGGGTCAAGTGGTACCGCAATGAAAAGGGCTTTCTATTCTCTATACATTCCCGCTTTGGTTTTGAAAATCGGTCAAGTCATTTAGAAAATATGAAGGATTGAAATTTGAAAAATACATTTTTCAAAAAACGCATAAATTGAATTAAATAAAAAAAAACTTACCGTATTAATGAAGCAAATGCTGAAAATGTTGCCCGTCGACCTCCATACAGTAATACAAATTAGCTTCAAATCGTTCTCGAACATTCTGAAGAACTTGAGGGGTCACTTCGCGACAAACGTCAATAATTCGTGTTCGCAGATCTTCTAATGAGGCAAGTGGAGTGCTATACACTTTACTTTTTATGTGTCCCCATAGAAAAAAGTCTAAAGGAGTCAAGTCGGGTGACCGGGGAGGCCACTCAATGGCACCCCTTCGTTCTATCCACCGCCCGGGAAAGTTAGTGTTTAAATAATTACGCATATTTTGAGAGTAATGTGGAGGTGCACCGTCTTGTTGAAATATCAGTTCCGCTTCAACGTATCCAGGATTATTTTCGATGATGTCAATTAGGGCTGGGTCGATGGTATTTTCCAGTAAATCTAAGTACATATCACCTGTTAGAGTTCCAGGAAGAAAAAAAGGACCCACAATAGAATTTCCAAAAATACCAGCCCACACGTTCAATTTCTGAGGATGTTGTGTGTGCACCTCGTGAAATATCCTGGGGTTGTTCTCAGCCCAGTACCGATAGTTATGCCGATTAACTACACCGTTCAAAAAGAAAGTGCACTCATCCGAAAAACACACATTGAATAGAAAATTATTATTATTGGCCACTCGTTCACTAATAGTTTCACAGAATTGCAAGCGGCGATCAAAATCGTCTTCGTTGAGTTCTTGTACCAACTGAATTTTATACGGGTGGAAATGGTGTTTTTTCAATATTCTTTGGACACTTGTACGATTCACGCCGGTCTCATTGGCTAATTTTCTTGTACTCAGCGTACTATCCATGGCAATTTGGCCCAATACAAAGACCTCCATAGCTTCATTTACTACAGGATTTTCCATCTGCCTCTTTTTATTCATAAGGGATCCAGTTTCGCGAAATTTTGCTACTAACTCGCGAACAATTTTGCCGGAAAGGTGTTTTTCAGGATGTCGTTCATTAGATATCTGCGCAACCCGATTGCCACATTCATTATTTTTAAAATAAAGTTCGATTATTTCCACTTTTTCTGCAAGTGAGTACACCATAATTATTGATAAAAAATTTAATGATATTGAGAAATTTAAACGCACAAGTTACAGAACAGCTATCTAGCAACTACCGCACCTGATCGTTGTGGCATGTCAAATCACTAAAATCAGCAGTAAACATCTAAAATAACAGGACAAAAATAGCGAATTGGTCGAAGGAATTTATCCTTATCATTTACTCTGATAATTTGTAAATAAACATTTTAAATTCAATCCTTCATATTTTCTAAATGACCAATTTTCAAAACCAAAGCGGGAATGTATAGAAAATAGAAAGCCCTTTTCATTGCGGTACCACTTGACCCCTCTTCCCATTTGAAAAAGTTTGGGGGATGACACCCCCGCTTAGAGGGTTGAAAATTTTGCGATCATTTTAAGGGCAAAAGTTGTCCCCCTCATAAACAAAATTGACGTGTTTTTGGATTTTTTAAAAAAAAAATTACCCTGGCCGTTATGCCTTGCGGTACGTTTTCGATGGGCCACCCTGTATATATATATATATATATATATATATATATATATATATCATAAATAAATTCGCGACTTATAACAATTGTCTTGTCTTGAATGCCACTGAACGAAGGGCCCTAACAAACCTTCGAAAAAATAAATACAGACATCAACCTTCCAGCAGATAATGGAAATGCAACTGTGGTTATGAATACCCAAGACTACATAGAAAAAAAGCAGGATATCCTACAAGACAATTGTTATAAGCCTGTTCCAAGGGACCCAACTACGTACTTAGAAAAAACAAAATAAAATGAAAAGTTCACCAATAAACCCCGAAATTCAACAAAAAATTACACCACAGGAAAAGTTGAGCAGATGTTCTAAACTTTATGGCTTACCAAAAATACACAAACCAGGAGCGCCCACCAGACCTATTGTTAGTGCTGTTAATTCGCCGTTACAATAACTAGAAAAGTAGCTTGCTGAAATTTTGCAACCAGCTGTCGAAAAAGCTGATTCATTTGTAAAAACTGGGAAAATTTCACTCGAGTTATACAAGACGTCGTTCTTAAAAAAGACTATATCATAGCAAGTCTAGATGCCAAATCGTTGTATCCCAGCATTCCCATCAACGAATCATTGGACAGGATTGCTATGAACGAGAATTTCTAGGCACGTAATACAACTCTCGGAGCATTTCCTTAAAAATACTTATTTTTAATTCAACGGGCAATTCTATAAACAAATAGATTTCAAGAAGCTTTTGAGAAAGCAAGGTTAAAGAAGAAGAAGCTTTTAAGAAAGCAAGTTTAAAGCCCAATTTATGGATTCGTTATGTGGATGACATATTTATTATATGGCAACATGTTCATACAGAGCTCGAAAAATTTCTGACTCACGTAAATTCAATCCACTCCAGACTTCAATTTAATCTAGAGTTAGATGAACAACAAACTCCCATTTTTAGATATTCTGGTCACAAAATTGCATAAAAGACATTTCGAATACCGTGTATAGAAAACCAACACATACAGACAGATATTTAAATGCAAGATTCCATCATCACCCAGTACAAATTTGAAACACACACGAGAGACAAAACGAACTTAATAAAATATCTAGTACTTTAAAGAAAAATGGCTACAGAAATCGCACCATAGAGAAAGCTATTAATGCTCAAGGTCTCCAAACAAACAAACAACGAACATCAAAAATTTTGAACCAGAAAAGCAACAAGTAGTGTTACCATATGTAAAAGGTACAACAGACAGAATCGGAAGAATTCTTAGGAAACACAACACACAAATAATACACAAGCCACAAACAACTATAGGTAAACTACTTGGAAATACAAAAGATAAAATCAAACTGGAGAACCACGCAGTATACAATATTCCGTTCCAGGACTGGGAAGCATCAGAAACACACAAACAACCTTAGCTCTATTCCTATATCATCAGGAAACCGGCTACAAATAGAACCAATATAGAACATTATAAAACCAGAGTAATCCGAGAAGAATTCTTTACGGTGAAATTGACATGATGTCTTGGATATGGTCTACGTAGCTGTAGGATATGGTGATGGTGGCTCATGAGCAGCAATTGGATGTTGCCCGCCTTAACACATCGTACAGTATGCACTAGAATATATAGCTATATAGCTAAGTAGTAGTATGACACTTGGAAGTTTAAATTCATTTACAGAGTAGATTCTATAAGCACAGATAGTTGTTTTAGATAGGTCAAACTACAGTTCTTCCTCTGAACGTCATAAATAATTTTAATAACAATAATAAAATTGTATTTGGGAACTCTAAAGCGACAAGTATGTTGTACTTTTCTTAAGATTAATATTTGTTTCGGTAGGGGTCGTACCGCACTTAGTGGCTGATTTCAACCAAGATACTTTCTAATGTCTCAACTGGTTTAGTTGCCAAAATCATATTTTGGGATTCTAAAGGAACAAGTATTTTCTTTTATACTCACATAACTTATTAGCATTTCTTTTAATTAAACTATGTAAAACGTATATTATTCCAACTATTGGTAACATCTAAGGTATTCCAACCCAAATAATAGTCTTCGATAGTTACCATTCTGCCAGTCAGTGCGTCGGTTAATTAAAATTAAGTTATCCTTAGATAATTAATAGTGCAAATTAACAATTTTTAAATGTAAAACTAATTATTCATTTTAACTATAACCAAAATTTAAGTGTGGACTATTCGGATAAAAAAAGTAATTGAATTATCTAGTTTCTTATCTAGAAACATAACTGATATTATATAAGGTCTTTGTAGGTAGAGATATCAATTAATTGGAAGCTGTTTTTATATGCTCAGTTATCTCACAGAGAGTTCTAACATGGAGTTTCTGGAAATTTGAGCGAATCTTATTATGGACAAGAGGAATTTTGTATATCTACTGTGGTGATTCGTTTTAGCCTAGGGTTCTTCATTGTCAATCCTTGATGAATTAAAATTATAACTTAATTGATAACTGGGGATTCACTAGATTTTCTTTAAAAAATCCGCGTTTTAATATAGATTCGGAATTCGGTTGGCACGGTACCGCGCGCTTTCTTTACATCAAACTTAATCAATCTTGACCTAACCTAACTTTAAGAAAATAATTCCAAATTTTTATTAAATATAAATTTTGTTAAAAAAAAAACTTTCGTTCTTGTCGGTATTTGAACCCACATGATATACCACGCCGACTAAGAACCCTACCACTGCGCTACCAAGCTTCTCAAGGAAAAACATATAAATAGCCTATATTAATTACCGTGAACGTTAATGACGTCACATTTGGTTTCGCGTGAACCAAAATTTAGAAAGCTCGTGCACGTTAGCGAGGAAGGAGACGGCGATGTATGTAACCAATAAAATCTAATGAAGCAACAATTAATGAAAGTACTATCAACCAAGCATTGAGATACCAAATGTTTAACGGTCTTAAGCTCAATGACCATAAACACATCACACAACTATATAAGTATGTAGTGTTAAGATTAACTTTAAATTTTTGATAATTACTAGAAATATACCCAAGTCAAATAGTTGTTTCAGAATCAACAGTACAGGCAATGTAATTCTGACCAGGAAGTTCTGTTAGTAAAATTTTTTGTTATAGGTAGACGTAAAAAATTCGGATTAGGACTATCTTTTTTCTGTATTATTGGCGATTTTATATAAAATTAGGTTCTTTTTCTATAAGAATTTAAACTGCCATTTACCATCTATCCCTTGTTTACTCTGTAATTTGTCAATATAGAACAAGTTTCAAGTCTTTCACTTCGTTCCGCAAATAAGCCGAAAACAAAAAAGACAAAATGATAAAACAATTTTAGCGTCTTTATGGAATCGAGCCATCGAACTAACGGGCAAATAAAAGAAAATCAAGACTCTATCGAATTACAGCAACTCCATAATGGAGAATGATGGAAAGAGTAGAAAACAAGCAAAAGTGAAAAGTTTAGATGCTGAGGGTTGTATTATTTGTGGGTTGTAGTATCGGCAGGCTACTTAATGTCAAAGCCAAAAGATTAATTGGCTTATTAAGATACATAGAACAGTTTTAGTGGGCGTCAAGGATCTACTAAGCTTTAATATAAACGTCGTTGCCTTGAAAATGATTGAGTTGCTCATTATGTAAGTACATTGATTTTAGTCCCTACTTAAGCGCATTATGGTTAAAACCCCAGAGTTTTATTGTTATAATAAATAAAAATGTCACTGTGTTATGAAGCAATACTTGTGCATTATATGAATGGTGACGATTGTATAAAAACTCTATTATTGGAACAGTTAAAATATAAATCGTTAAAATCATTCCAAAAAGAAACATATACAATTTAAAACTGGTATTCCCTATGAAGTCTTAAAATTAATATAAAAATAAAAGTACTTATAAGCAAGGTTACAAAACATTATTGAAGTCATCGCACATAAAACTATATGACATACACAGAAACTAGTACAAGGCGTGACCAACGTGCTGAAAGTCCAAGAGACGCCAATAAGTAAAACTACTCTCAAATTTCGATGTCTTGTGCTGTGGAATGCTAAACATTTTCTAACGTTAATATTATGAACTACATTTCTTCTAGTTAGTTGATACAAGTAAGCATGTGTTTTAAAATTATAAATATTAAATAGTAATAGTACAATAAGATAAGCCAAATAGTGAGAAATGATATGCTCTCTGTACGAAACACTAAAAACAAATCTAAAACATGAATTCTGCAGCTTCTGAATTTTCTTTTTATATTCCCAGGTTAAAAAGTACTAATATACGGATGAACTGTAATCAAAATTACAAAGCATCAGCGAGTTAACTAGTTGGAGCTTTGGTTAAACAGGAAGGCAGTGCCTGTATTTGTATAAGGATTTCAGTTTAGAGTAGGACAAGCCAATTTTCCTCTTGACATTTGATTCAAAACCTATATAACTACCTATATAAACACCCAAATTTTTTACACTGTTTGTAAAGGGTATTACAGCATTATCAGTCCTAACAATAATTTCACCGTCACCAGCTATCTTGTCACAAACAACCCTAGAACACAAACATATTGCTACAGTGTTTTTTGAATTTAAATAAATACCGTTCTCTTCAGACCATGCCCGGATTTTTTGCAGTGTCAAATTAAGAGAGTTTAGGGCTGGCTTGTGATTTAAAGGATCTCCAGATACATACACTTGCGTCTCATCAGCATATTTATTATTATGACGTAACTGATTATCCTCAAACAGCCGGTGTAGATCAGCAACGTAAATTGAGTGAACACAGAGAGTTCTAACATAGTGAACACCGTAGAACGTTTTAATATGAGCATGGAATGATTGACAATGTTGAACGCATTGGAGTAATCCCATGCAATAAGACAGTAAATTGACCCTGGTCCACGTCACTAACAACCCTTGTCCGAGGTGTTGAGGTATTATACGTTTTGTGAAAGCAAGACTATAGGGATGGTAGAAGATTCTTTTCTTCAAAAAAGTCAGTTGAGAGCACACTATTTTCTCCAGGATCTTTATTATCAAAGGAAGCAGGCTTATAGATCTTATATCTACAATCTGACAAAGGTACAACAAACACTTTCTTCGAAACACAAGGAATTTTTCCTCTTTTAAGTGAACAGATTATTAAGTGACAAATAGCTTCCTTGCAGTGACAAAACACAAACTTCAACATCTTTAAAGTCACTCCATCAAGACCTGATGCATTTGATTGTAATCCATTTAATATTCTTTCAATATCTTCAGTGGAGACACGATCAAAACTAAATAAGTTATTAGGAGTAAAAACGCATTTCTCAAATTGTAAGTGCGTAGTTGCTGAGAGAGCTCGCATACGTAAGCCATAGTTCCTCAAATCCTTATAATATCTCAGTGTAGCTACATTTTTAGTTTGAAGATAATTACTATAAGCATCTTTTTTAAGCTTCCTAATTTCCATAATTAAGGGGGATATGTATTTTCTAGCCTGTTTTTCAGAATAGGTCTTAGTTTTAAGGGGTGCGTGGATATCAAATAATGTTATAATAGCTCTTGTGAGGATGTCAACTTTAAGCGCCATGTTCGAAAATTGAACAATATAAGCCCAATACACTGAATCAGCATCCTGAGCAAACAGATTATGTTCAAAGTTTCTAAAGTCTCTGAATGTAATTTGCGGGAGGTTGGCAGCTGGTACTGTGATGCGCAATAAGTCAATCTATGGTCAGCCAGATGCAATAAATCTTCGGTGCCAGTATAAACCACGGTTTCAGGATTAGACAGAAGAATGATATAAATTAGCGTTCCAGTTGCTCCAACTATTCTTGTGGGTTCTGCTAATACCTGTTCCAGGCAGTAACACTGAAATATTTGGCCAAGCGGTTTTTGAAGTGAGCAGCTGGTCACATCATGTAGGCCGTGGAGCCCGGGAATCTGTAGAAAAAGCTAACAGCAATTTTCTTCCGTCCAATTCCAATTACTATAGTGATCCATAAATGTTCCAGCAGGCTTTGAACTGAAACGTCAAAGTTCATTTGTTATCCCAAAATAGAGTACTTAACAAGTGAATTTGTATACACTACTTTTTTCAATGTAAGAAAGCATGTGTTAACTATTTAGTTTTTGGCTTTATAATATATTAATAGATTCATATATTATTCCTGCAGTATTTTATTTCTTGCGGCTTTCAATAATTGAATAAACAAGCACATCTTCATGGTTCTGACTTAGAGGTCTATATTTTAAAAATAACAAGCGTTATCTAATAACTTACTTAAATTGACTAAGTACACATTGATGATGTACCTCTAGTGTAACGAACACCGTTTAAGCAGCCATATGAGCTATACTTTAAAAATATATCATAAAATAGTCCATAATACAATTTATAAAAATGTGAATGGCTAGCAAAAATCGACCTCGACAAAGCAATAAGATGTAGAACAGAAAGGCCCGAAGTATGTTCTAAAAATAGAAAAAGCTCATGAAATCATGACTTTCATATAAAACTAAGTACGCAAGGAAGGGTGGGGTTTTGGTGGGTAGAGCGGTTCTATCGCAAGTCCCACACATGAACTTCAGAAAGAGGTTCATGTGTGGGACTGCAAAAAAAAGGATCCACTTCTTAACATAAAAAGATCAACATTTTAGGATAAGAGTTGACTGCAACCGGCTAATCTTGTTATACAGAAACAATATGAATGTTAATTTGTGGTATCTCATTCTAAGAAATTAGCCAGAGAACGACATTGAGTTCACAGGAGTCTACTCTAAACGAAACTTAGTTTCGCACTGATTAAAAATATTTTAAGATATTTTACATTAGACGAGAACACAACTGCACAACTCATTCACGGAAAGCTAAAGTTGGACACGATTGGACACTTTTGCGATAAAATCATAAATTTCGACTTGAATATGTAAATCAATAGACTGGACGCGGATCAACAGCAACTTACTCATTGGTATGCTATAGTCGAACTATTTGAAGAAGTTGATATTTTGAGCACGAGATGTAGGTGCAAACATGGGTCATATAATTATCATCATCATTAGCTTATTTCATCCACGGTCGCACGTAAGCCTCCTTTGCATATGACCATTTCTTTTTATTGTTTGTTTTTTGCATCCAGTCACTTACTGCTATTCGTCATCCGTACATCTTCTTTGAAGTCTGCTTCTAGTTCTTTTGTGGGCTCTCGGCCTCCATTCAACAATTTTACTTCTCCTTCATTTTTTCATCATGCCCCGCCCAATTTCATCGCAGGTGCAAATTCGTTGTACCAGGTCTATTACTTTTGACCTTTGTCTAATTTCGATCTTCGATATGTGACCTTGAAGTCTTATGTTATGTATTCTTCGCTCCATTGCTCGTTGTGTTTGCCCAACTCTCTGTTCCATAAGTCAGAACTAGTAATATATATTGGCTGAATGTTTCTACTCTCAGGATGGTTGGTATATTTGATTTGAAGACAGTTTACCATCGTCCATATGCTGACCATGCTAAGGAGATTCTTCTATCAAAATTCGCTTTGAAATCGTTTTCTAATAATTCGATCCTCTGTCCCAATATATATATATATATATATATATATATATATATATATATATATATTTATATAAATATGTATATATATATATATATATATATATATCTATATATTCGATCCTCTGTCCCAATATATATATATATATATATATATATATATATATATATATATATATATATATATATATATATATATATATATATATATTATATAAATATGTATATATATATATATATATATATATATATATATATATATATTCGTCGATTTTTCAATTTTATCATACCATCCCTTGCAATTCTTTTTTGTTGCAATCACAGTTGTTACATCATCCGTAATTCTCAAGTGGTTTAAATTTTCGCCATCTATTGTCACGCCCGTATCTTCCCATTCCAAAATTCTAAACATATGTTCCAGAGCCAGGGTGAAAAGTTTAGGAGAGATACTAGGTGCAATTTGAAATTTTCTTTTTTTAGCTGTATTGTCATTTGTAATGTATATTATATTATTTTTTAAAATCTGCGTAAAATTCTCAATACTTTTTATTAAGAGAACATTTATGAATGTTAGTTTTTGCGAAAATAAATATTCCCAATTTAATTTATTAGCATTCTTAAAATACCTACAGACTAAAGGTCACCTGATATGTTAGACAATGTCAATTTTAATGATTTACTAAAATGAAACGTATAACTGAAACCCAAAGATTTGAAATTTAAATGATTCTGGATTATGGGGACAGAATGCGAAACCTGCAAAATGTAATATTTTTGATAACAAATATCTCAACAGAGGTCCAATAATTAAATCTACTCTAAGTAAAATGAACAAAACATTTTGTGAAACTGGAAAGGTAAAAGACGTTCTGGCCGATCTAAAACCGCAACAGATGATGATAAGGCTCTGAATGTTTTAATCAGTTTAGAAGAATATCCAAACTTTTCTACCAGATCATTAGGAAGAAAAAATGACGTCTCACACATGTCCGTAGACCGACTTCTAAAAACCGAAATGACAAGGTGCAAGAATTCTCTGAGGATGATCACGATAGGCGCTTAGAATTTTGTGAAATCATGATGGAATGGTGCAATACCAATCTAAATTTTGTCAATCAAATGATCTTTTCTGACGAAGTAACTTTTTTTAATGTAAAATTTAAGGCATAATTGTCAATATTGGGACAGGGAAAATTCTCTTTGGATACGTGAAAATCGTACCCAATTTCCCCAAAACATAAATCGTGGGTGTGGTATAAAGAGTACTAAAATAATGGGTTACTTCTTTATGGAAGAGGCATTAACTGGAGAAAGATATCTGAATCTTTTAAGGACCGAAATTATCTCAGCTGTTGCAGAACTATTGCCGAAAAACCGTAAGTTCCTTACTTCACCTGGTATATTAAGTATTTAAACTTCATTTTTTTTAGGTAATGGTCCATTGAATGATGAAATATGGTTTCAGCAGGTTGGTGCTCTATCGCATTTTGCTCGGAATATTCGGGAATATTTAGATACTGTTATTTTTTCTTTGGAAGAGGGATAGAACGTAGGGGGGTAATAAAGTGACCAACTCGGTCTCTGGACTTGACGCACCTTGGCTGCTTTTTGTGGGGACTCTAGCATTTAAAAGAGCTAATAGAAATCTAATGTAGACGAATTGAGGAAGCTGGCATTTTTTTTAATGTATTAAATATTTTCCCACAGTATTTGGCCTACCCTCAGGATGTAAATGGACAACATTTTAAAGATCTTACTTAGTTTATTTAATTAATTGTTTTTTGTACTAGGTATTTCTTTTTTGTATTGTATCGTTTTTGTTGCTTTTTATAAACTACTTTTAAAGATTTTCTCTTGATTTTGGTAGCAAAATGAGAATTTATTATGCTTTTCGGTATGTCAGAACGTACAGCTTTTACCTTTCCAGTTTTACGAAATTTTTGATAATTTTACTTACTGTAGATTTAGTTATTGGATTTCTGTTAGGATATTTGCCATTAAAAATGTTACAAACATCTATCTTGCAGGTTCCGAATTCTAACCCCATTACCCAGTATAATTAAAATGTCAATTCTTTAGGTTTTTATTACACGATTAATTTTTGTAAATTAACAAAACTGACATTGTCAAACATATCAGGTGACCTTTTGTGTGCAGGTATTTTAATAAAAGGTAATACATTAAATTATAGATATTAGATCCTTAATTTCTCAAAAACTGCTGACTTTCATACAAAGTTTCATTAAAAAAAAATCCTTTTATAACAGAAAAAATGTAAACTTGGCAGCAATGCAGGATAATTTCATACCTAAGTGTACATATTTTTATTAAATTCAGGTCAGTAGTACCTGCTTTTGTTACACGTTGTATATTGTATGAGTTTGTATATATTTTCATTAAATGCAGGTCAGTAGTACCTGTTTTTGTTACACGCTGTATATTGTATGAGATCGTCGACTCTATATTGAAGACGTTTAAGGATGCCCATATTTTTATAAGTCAAATGCTTTTTCGTAGACTACCATTGCGATCCTTAATGGCATTTTATATTCGTTTGCTTTTTTGATTAGCATGCGCAATATCTGCAAGTGATCGTGATCCTCAACTAAAACCAGCTTTCTCTAGGGGCTGATAACTAACCTGGTAGCGGGTAGAGACTTCTCTCCGATCCCGGTAGGGAATAGACCTACTTCAGGAAACAGCAATCCTGTCCACACAAGCTCTTGATTTTCTCACGACCCGTATGTGAGGAAATCAGGTCTCAACCTCGCTCCCACCCATACCAAATGTACCTACCCTATTCCACACCCCTTGTCAACGGGTCTGGCCAGCGTGACAACTCAAGGCTGAACACCCCTTATGAAACGTCGAATAATCACTAATTGTAATAAGGAAATACAAATAAATGTGTAAGATTTAATAAAAAATGGGACAACCATTGACAACATTCTATGTAAACATGTCGAGTTTTACAGCAGCCAGAAAGGTCTTTTTTTGCCTCTGCTATTTAGTAATTTTAGGAAGGACGGTGTTGTCACGTAAACGGGGTTTTTAATTTATGTATTTGGATTAATTTAACATTGCTTTGATAAACTATTTTTAAATAATGAGCATTTTTTCGCCGTTAGACAGATATTAGGAAAATTGTTTTTAATACCATCTTTTATTTACTTTTATTTTATGTAGAGGGTTGCACACATAGTTTAAGTAAATACTCTAGGTATTTTATGATGGTCCGGAAAATATGTTTCCCGAACAGAGGGATATACGAGCATATTATCGCTAAACGTTAGCCGTTGGTAAGAAACCTAAGGAAAATAAGGTGATCTAGATTTATGGAATTCACGTTAGAAGAAGATTTTTTGTTAAGATGCCGAAAAAACTGAAGATTCTCCTTGAGATTGCCCGATAAACAGATAACCTATAAGTGTATAAAGTTTTGCGTTCTTCTGGAACGTCTGCTAAAGAAATTTTGCCTAAACATTTCATAAGCCCATTACAAAATTTATTAGATTATATATTTTCCCGCCAGATAATTATCTACGTGTTGAATTTTGAGAGATGATTTTTACTTACACCTGAGAATAATCAAGCTTAAAATAAATATTTGAACAGACATGAGCAAATATTTGAAAGGCTGCAATTTTCAATAAAATTAATACTCATTATACTGCTCGTTTCGTTAGATGTTTTCAACGCATTCTTAGTAGCAATAGTTTCTAACAGAGTGTTAAATTATTTTAGAAAAATTAGTTTCAGACAATTTTTTTACATCCTATTTATGTTTGCATCTGACAGTTTGCCGTGTATATCCGAAGGATCCCTAAACCGATCCCAGATTTCACATTGCGCCCTGTCCTGAACTTCTAGTCGCCTTTTGATATTTGTTCCCTTGCTCTTATTGTGTACCAACAAACTTTAAATGGAAATCGTTTCCAAGGCTCCTCTGGCTGGATCACTTTATCCTTAGAAATTGTATTATTTGTGCTTGAATGCCATGTAATTTATTTAAAGAATAATACGGTACATCATATATAAATATTTAAAAATATTCATATATTATTAAAGAAACAAATCAAGTAAAGCTATTAGTTTTATGCTACAGTACTTATATAAAGTTGTTTAGGTTTGGTTGGATCGATTAATAATGTATTATTATTTTTTATGCTTCCTTATTTCTATATTTTCCAGAAAAATTTGAAATTCTAAATAAACTTAAACATTTGACATACTGTTCACTGCTCTAATATCTAATATAAAACGTATATATATATATATATATATATATATATATATATATATATATATATATATATATATATATATATATATATATATATATATATATACAATAATTCAAGTTATTTTGCAAATATTGTCTAATACTAGACGAAACACAGGTAAAAGTTAAGTTCCACCCGAGTCATAAGTTTAAGGTACGCTTTATTTCAATATTCTATCCGGAAAAAAAGAAATTTTAACTAAGCGCAAACGAGATAATATTGGGAAAATGTCAATAAATCTCAAAATAATCTACGACATGATATCTTTTAACTCCCCACAAACTATTTTTAAACTGCTGAATAAACGAGGCATTGGCAGTCTACTGCCGCTGAAAAACATCAATCAGCAATCAGGTTTTAGAGGTGACTACAGCTGTACCTCTGCAATGGCTGATGTAACAGATGATATCTTTCGTAACCGCGACAGTAATGAAATAACTGCCTTAACATTGTTGGATTTCACGAAGGCATTTGACATCATAAATCATAAAATATTGATATCACTTTTACATTATATTGGTTTCTCCGAGCAAGCTTCAAACTTAATCAAGTCATTTTTAAGTGGTAGAACTCAATGAGTTAAAAGAGATAATAATGTATCCGATTCTCTCAATGTTATAACTGGAGTTCATCAGAGAAGTATTTTAGGGCCCCTATTATTTAATATATATAAATAAACTTTTTTCTTATATCTTAAATACACCAATTACCATTTATATGCAGACGACACACAACTCTACCTTTCTTTTAAACCATCTGAATATATTGCTGCAGAAAATAAGGTTAACTCTGATTTTAATGCCTTTTTCAAAATATCTTCCGAAAACAAGTTAAAACTCAATCCATCTAAATCGATAGTTACATTAATTGGCAACCGAACGTTAACTGCAAATCTTCGGAACATACTAAACTTTCGGATAGATAATATCACAGTCCCAATTGTTGAAAACGGAAAGAGCTTAGGACTTGTTATAGACTCTCAACTGCGTTTTAAGGAATACGTGATATTTTAAAAAAAGCATATTCTGCACTGAAACTAATTTACCCACAAAGACAGTATCTTGAAAAATATGTAAAAAAACTTTTGTATGATTCTTTAGTGCTTTCACATTGTAATCACTGCGATAGCGTTTATGGTCTGTGTTTAGATTATAATGATAAATGCAGAATTCAAAAGATCCAAAACTTCTACATTCGATTGATATTTGGAATAAAAAGACGTAATAGAGTGTCTCACAAATTAAAAGAAATATCACGGTTAAACATGTATAATCCGCGTAAACTGCACTCGATACTATTTTATTATAAAATTATCAAACTTCAATAACCTCCATATCTTTACAATAAAATAACCTTTCGTACAGACGTTCATCACCTAAATATACGTAAAAAAACCTTAATATTCCGAGACATAATCATGAATTTTTCAAATCGTCATTTTCATTTAGTATAGTTAAATCAATAAACTCCTTAAATTTAGATTTGAATCAGCTACCTCACTCATCTCATACTTTAAAAGAAAAGCGAATTGTCAGGTTACTGAATGTACAGTGACAGCTGTTCACTGGGAAGATTTGGATTTAGACCGGGTCTAACTTGTCAGATATACGTTTAAGATATGAAATACGCAGTAATGAAACAAGTACTTTTTCTGAAAGGTTCATTAAAGCAATATGATACTTAATGAGGCCAAACTAACTATTCCTTTGTCTCTCTCTCTCTCTCTCTCTCTCTCTCTCTCTGTCTTTCTTTCCTCGACCCTGATTGCTTACTGTATTTTATTTTGTAGCCATGTTATAAATAATTTATAAATATGTATAGATCTCTATGTTATTATTATGTTAATATTGAAGTAAACAATAAACGATTATTATTAATATTATTATTATTATAAATACACGGTTTCTTTCACAAAACGGTTGATTTTACGTCGTTTGGTTTTCCATCAATGATGCATCCAATGGAAACCTTTTCCGGTTAGGCACTGAGATTTAGTTTTAGCCAGTAAAACTAGCTGTATAGATATTTGTATTATTTGGAACGAAAATATTCGTACTCTTAAAAACAAGGATTTTTAGATAGGAAACATAAGAAATATAATGAATTTATATTATTTTTAAATTACTTTTGTTGTTCTATTTTAATGTCAACCAAATAACAAATGATACAAACTAAGTTTTTGGATTTCATTTTTAATAGTAAACCTAAAAATGTGTCTCAAAATTGTTTGTTTTATTGTTAACGCTACAAAAAAAAAAGTTCTACAAAATTATATCTCTAAAAGTAGTCTTGAACTAATAAGGTTATACAGCGCACCCTCGTTTTATCTTGTTCATATTATTCAAATGAAAAATAAAGCGCATCAGAATAAAATAGGTAAATGACATATTAATTTAATAAAGCACGTGGCACATGGTATAATTTTATATTATCTGTTTTCCAGAATTTAGCAATAGACTACAATATATACTTAAATTTAGTGGTCTCAGTTTTTTTATAACTAGAATTTGCCGAAAAAAGTGGTATATAAGTATAGGCGTACGATTTATTTTTTTTTTAAATTATTATATTCAAAAGGCTTTATATAAAAAATATGTGCTGTAAATATATTTCGGATATGAAAAAGTTGAATCATAAATAAACAAATAAAATAAGAATTCCGGATTTCTGCAGAATTTTTTGTATTGTCACATTGGGGAAGCTTTATAATAATCAAAAAAATTATAAATAAAATAAATATTCTTGACTTTAGTAGGAAATGTTTTAAATTATCAAATTCGGGAGACCGTATAAAAGTATAAAAAAGTTTCAGAAAATAGTTCACATTGTATCTAAGAAAAAATTGCTTCAAATTTTAAATCAAATGATATAGAACTTTCTTTGACATTAAAATGTATAAATTGTATTATTCTAGAGTGAGATGAGGAACTCGTTTATTTGCTCACCACAAAGTTTCTCGTTTTAAACCATCGAAATTGGTTACACGCAAACTGGAGAAATTGTATGTGTTCGGATAACGCGAGATTTAATTTAATATTAAGGGTAAAAAGTTGGTATGAAGAGAGCCAATTCAAAGGTCCGAGGAAAGCAGTATGGCTCCACAGGAAATCTTTGGCGGTGGCGTTATTACACTTTTGGGTTGTAATATGTTCGAGGAGAAGTCGGAATTATTAATTATTCCTTAAACAATTAACACCTATTTCTATAAAATAGACATTGATCTAATGTTATTTATAGAACAAATGTGGTCTAAGAAAATCTGGATGAACTAATACAAGTTATCTTTGAGAAATGGGGAAATATTAGCAGAGATTTTATAAGAAATCTTATAGAAAATATGCCCCGCCCCAATAAACCTTTTTAGTCAAAATGTGGTCAATTTGACTTGCAACAAAGCCTTCCACCAATTTAATATTGGTCAGAATGTCCGACGATTTCCTGCATTTTCTTTATTTGGAGAATAAAACAGCGGTCGCTTGGAAGTCAAAAAAAAGTCCCTTAGTAATTATGTCTTCGAAGTTAAAGTGAATTTATTCTTTAAGTAGGTCAGAATGTGGGACTATAGTAGACATTTATTCCACGAAATGCTCTTTCTAACATCCATTCACGCGGTGAAAAGAGAATATATTTTGCTATTTTATTAATATCTTAAACAAGGAACACGGCATAAAAAATGAACGGATTGAAGATTTAAGTTCATATGAAAGTAAAGATGTCTGCCTATGAAAAAAATAAACAACTAAATCACCAAACAGATACGCTCTAACATAAGGAACTTAAAAATGTACCTTCTCGGCTACTCCTGCTAACAAGCTACTTGCGCCTGAAATGTTTTCGTTTAATGTGTATATGATACCTCCAAAAATAAGTCGCGCCTACAAAATATTGCTTTTTTATTGAAAAAAACAGTATAATTTGAACATTTTTAGGTTAGGAAAAAAATTTAATTGTTCCGCAGATTATGGTCAAAGAGTTTTAGAAACTGTACATGTACAAATATTTCTCCTTAATTAATTTCCTACCTTGTACCTTCCCTAATTTGCATAAAAAAAGAAAATAAAAATATTTTTCTTATGAGAATTTTAACAAACATGGCGGCCTCGGCATTTTCGCCTTTGAAGTTACATTTCCCACTAGTTGTGAACTAAAGTCAAAATTTCTACCAAATACGACTAGTGTTGAACTAAAGTCAAAATTTCTACCAAATACGACCTTGTAGTCTATTTTTGTATAATTTGACTTGGAAGGTAAGTTTAAATAATTACAATGTTCGTAATCTATCGATGTTACTGACACTATTATCGATAATATTTTTTTCGATTTTAGAACAAGTCAGTATTATTAGGTTGAGAAGAAATGTTTACACTGTGAGTTTACTAGATACTCGCCAGCTAGTTCAATAACACAATAAGTTTTAAGTCGTTTTTTTCTTGTTAATGTGGTTCAAAAGGTTTTGAAAACATTTTGTTTTTTGTTGAACCGTGACGTCATAATTCTCCCGTATTTGACCGTTTTTAAAAGCATCTCGGAGAACGGTTCGAACCGGTCACCTTTGTGCCTCTTGTCGTTTTTACCTACCAGCATATATTATACACGGTGTCCCATGTCTCACTTTTGTGTTTTGGCATTTTAGCTTAGAATTTAATGTTGATATATGGTATTATGTATTATATTACCAATTTGTAAGGGAAACACTCCATTCTGTGACCTTAGTGACAGGAATATTTTTCTTTGGAGAAATTATTTTAACTAGTAAGCAACCAACAGTTGGTCCGCTTTTCTTACAGGTCAGAAAAACTAGGAATGTTTCCTTCGAGGTTAGTAAAATGGTTTAAAATTGGTTTTGTTTCTTACTAAAAAAAGCCTAGCAGTCCATCAAGGATTTTAAAAGACTAAAATATATAATATTTCGCCCATATTTCAACGTTAACCATGAAGACATTATTTGAGGTAAGAACTTGGAACTTAAGTCTATTAAAAATGCCTTCGACTTCGAAGGAAGTTTTTTAGGTTAAATTAAAGTAAGAATGTCTTCTTTTTTGCCTAAAACATCTTTCGTCGATAAAGTCATCTTAGTATGCAATTATTTGAAGATTTTGAACCATTAAAATGGATATTAAAGAATAGAAACTTCAAACACATAATTTTTGGAGTAAATGTCCACTGTTCAACCAAAAGTTAAAACCTCTTAGATTTAATGTCAATTAGGACGTTTTTAAAGACAAAAAGGGGTAAATTTTAGTAAATTGGAGTTAATTTTTCGATTATGCTGGTTAATATGGCTTAAAATGTTGCTTTGGGCAGATAAGCAGAAATAAACCGTGTTCGTGGAGGACCTACAAAATATTAATTGTATGTTTTTTTTGTGTTGCAGCTTTTTAATTTAAAATAGATTTTTGTTTTGTTTTGTGATTAATGCATTTTTCGAAGAATTGTTTTGTCATTTAATTTGAGTCATCCTGTATACACAATTATCTTTAAAAGCACTTTGTTAGCATGCTTTGCGTACATTTCCTATATAAATAAAAAAGGGAGCGAAAATGTCCAAATATTTTCATTTAATTTTTGTGATCTTTTTTGTTGTCGTTACACTATAAAGCTTAAAAATAAACCTATAATTTGAAAATTTGTCAAAATAGAAATGTTAGTGAATATTTAGCTAAATATTAACGTAATCACAAACGCAATGTAACGAGAGCAATGACACGTGGTCACCAGCATTTGCAGGCAATTCATGTAAAGTTTTGTGATATGCAGGCGCGGATCGTCCATAAAGCTAGAGCTAAAGAGTGGGCTGAAGCATAGGGCTGCAATGAAAATAGGCACCTCGAGGAGTATTGGGGGCCCTAACCTACCCTGCATTGAAATTTAAAAAATTTACAGTAATTTTCCAAACGTCAATAATTTAATTTTATTAAATTTTTCATTAAAACATTAAAAATGGTTTCAAAGGATGCAATTTTCAATAAAATTAATATTGATTATACTGCTTGTTTCCTTAAGACGTTTTCGACGTATTCTTAGTAGCTACATTTTCTAACAGAGTGTTAACTTATTTTAGGTTCATACAATTTTTACATTCTCTTTACGTTTGCATCTGAGAATTTGCCGTGTATATCCCTAAACCGATCCCAGATTTAACATTGCGCCCTGTTCTGAACTTCTAGTTGCCATCTGATATTTGTTCCCTTGCTCTTATTGCGTACCAACGAAGTTTAAATGAAAATGTTTTTCTAGGCTCTTCCGGCTGAATCACTTTATCCTTAGAAATTGTATTATTTGAGCTTGAATTCCATGTAATTTATTTAAAGAATAATATAGTACATTATATATAAATATCTAAAAATATTCATATATTATTATAGAAACAAATCAAGTCAAATGATTAGTTTTATGCAACAGTACTTATATAGAATTATTTAGGTTTCATTGTGTTATTATATTTTCAAGAAAAATTAAAATATATTTTTTAAAATAAGGGCGTAAAATCCGTTGGCCGATTTTTATCTCTTAAAAATCTTCGAAAAATTTGAAATTCTTAATAATCTTAAATATTTGATTGACTGTTTACTTCCTTAATATCAAATGTAAAACGTATATATTTCTAGATACAATGATCCAAGTTATTGTGTTTTTTACTAAACAAAGCAAAGATAATAGTTAACTTCCCCCCGAATCGTAAGTTTAACGTACGCTTTATCTCATTATTCTACCCGGACAAGTGATTTTTTAACTAAACGAGATAATATTGGGAAATGTCAATAAATCGCAAAATAATCTACCATATGATCTCTTTTAACTCTCCACAAACTATTTTTAAACTGCTGAATAAACGGGACAAGTCCACTGCCGCTGAAAAACAAGGAAATAAATACACGCTTTCTTTCACAAAACAGTTGATTTTACCTCGTTTTGCTTTTCTTTCAGTGTTGCATCCGATGGAAACCTTTTCCGTTAGGGACCGAGATTTAGTTTTGGCCAGTAAAACTAGCTGTATAGATATTTGTATTATTTGGAACGAAAATATTCATACTCTTAAAAACAAGGATTTTTAGATGGGAAACATAAGAAATATAATGAATTTATATTGTTTTAAAATTACTTTTGTTGTTCTATCTTAATGTCAACCAAATAACAAATGATACAAACTAAGTTTTTGGATTTCATTTTTAATATTAAACCTAAAAAATGGCAAAGTATTTAATTCAAATGTGTTTCAAAATTGATCTAAGTTTATTTTATTGTCAACGCCACAAAAAGATTTTTTCTACAATATTATGTCTCTAAAGATGGTCTTGAACTAATAAGGT
The DNA here is from genome assembly GCA_030620095.1 of Kuschelorhynchus macadamiae. NCBI lineage: Eukaryota > Metazoa > Arthropoda > Insecta > Coleoptera > Curculionidae > Kuschelorhynchus > Kuschelorhynchus macadamiae. Next base: position 750,166 of record JAUTXW010000186.1, read on the forward strand.
TGTACAGCATACTTAATCGTTTTATCTTGTTCATATTATTCAAATGAAGAATAAAGTGCATCAAAATAAAATAGGTAACTGGCATACATTTCTTTAATGAAGCACATGGCCCATGGTAGTTTTCTTTCAAATACATCTACAATAATGAATTCCCTTACGTCCTTTTTGATTGGATTATTTATAAACAATAGTGACAAAACAAATAATAATATGTTATCACATTTATTTATTTATTTATAACCGAGGTAGTCAAAACTCAGACAGATCAAATCGGCCTGTTTTAAAAATTATACCATCAACTAAGCTAAATTTATAAAACCCTATTATAAACACTAGGCGGTAAAGATTAATTTAGTCAAAAGTTTTTTCTTTGTATTCTGATAAAAAATGTTTAGTTCATCAACAAAAATACTGAGCTTGGAAGCTTATATAAATCAAATAAATGTTAGGCTAATATTTTTAGCCTATTAAATTGTCATTCGTCATAGAGAAAATAATATCCATTTTTAAAGTTCAAAATTGCCTTTTACCGGCTTTATATATTGATTTTAAGGTCATATATGCATTATTGATTCATTTTATTCTGAATAGGGATATTTTGATGGACTTGAACGTTAGAAAATCCTATTATTTTGTCATATTGGTATTTTTCATCATTCATAATAATAATAGCCGTGATTATGTACTATTAAGGATTTTTATTCTGAAAGGCCTATGTAGTCGAAACACCAGCGCTAGAACGGCTACTATATGCATTACATAGTAGCCGTTGAAGCGCTGGTGTCTCGCCTATTTATTAATTATTTTGTACCAATTTCATAAAGATGTCGGTAATATTTACTTTTTCAAAAATATCAGCCCCGGATAAAAAAAATAATAAGTTTTAACCATAAATGCTTTACAAGTGGATACTTCCGAAATTTGCAAAAATTCCACTAAAGATAACAAGATGGGCGTTTAACAAATAATACCTTAGTCTTACCGGAACGTTTTATTTTAGAAGGTGCTTTATTGGAATCTCGAACTGATGAGACAATTATCGTTAATAAAATTATAATAATTTATCAATCTGATTATTTTATATAATCGGAAATAAGTTTTATATTAAATTTGTGAAAGAAGTAAAAAAAGTAAACAGCTATTAAATATCTTGTTAAATATTAATGGGTGTTTTTTTACAGCTGCAAATCATCTATGGACCTAGAAGAATTTTAGTATTTTTAATCATCATATTAACTGTTTTAGCACTAATTAATATGAAAAAATATCCTGTGTAGGAAAATATTTTCTAATTGGCTCTAGTTCGGGCAAACTTATAAGTATTTTTTTTTTCTGATTGAAGCCATAATTAATAACTATTTTTGACACTGTATTTGTATATTTTTTTTAAAACGAATAAAATTTGCAAAATATTATTTCAAAATCAAAACTAATTTATTAAGCGCATTAATAGTTACAAAAATAGCACTACATATTTCCTGGTTTTTAAAAAATACAAATATTTTATGACAACTAGATGTTTCCTTAAAGGCGAACTCGACTGTTAGCCTACATGCTGGTATGAACTTAATCGCAAACAGAATGTTTACAATACTCATGAATTTAGTTTTCTTACCTCAATTAAAAAATTGGAAATAATTGCCATCTTTGATAACCAATAATATTTATTTACCTAAATAGGAATATAAATATATATTTTTATCTTCCTTGAATGATTTTTTGTTCATAGTCGAAAATCAAGGCATAAATACGTCATATTTTGGTATGTATTACCCCATTTTGAACCTATGGAAGACAATTTGTCCTATTTATGACTTTTCCCTAATAGTCAGAACATATTTGATGTTCTTGTTTTGGATTTCCATATTACTGTAGTTTTAGTCTCCACTTTAATAATTTTGTTGACAATTTCACCTTAAAGTGACCAATGAAATAAGTATTGAACAGAACTGGTCGTTACTAGAAGAGAAATCTATTTTAACTAAGTAAACGAAGAAATTTCGCCGACACTGTAGCTTTATCAGATGTTAAATCTTAAATAAAAGTGTAACACAAACTGTAGGTATTAAATACCCTGAACCCGTTTTGGGGATATTTTACAAGTAAAATATTCTGGATTTTCTGTTATAGCCTAATAAAGATTTAACAATGGGGAAGTATTTAGGTCCAATTGATCATTTACTAATGTGTTGTTATTTTTATGTTTGTTAAGTTCTATATTTTTTAGTAAATTAAGTTTTTTACTTTCTTCTTCTACACGCAAAAGTTCAAAGTTCTCATTGAAAGCATGGTTTTCTTGAATTTAATATTTAGAGTAAATGGAATTATCTTTATGCTTTCTGCAACTTAATGTATGCTCATTAATTTATTTTTAAACGTTCTGTCTGCAGAACTCTAAACATTTAATTCAAGGAAACCATACTTTCGATGAGAATTTTGAAATTTTGCATATAGAACGCGAAAGTAAAAAAACCTAATTTACTAGAAAGTATTGAAATCAATATAAAAATAACAACACATTATCAAATGATCAATTTGAACTAAATAGTTCCCCAATGTTAAATCTTTATTAGGCTAAAACAGAAAATCCAGAATATTTTACCAGTATGATATCCTCAAAAAAGGTTCAGGTTATTTAGTACCTACAGTTTGTGTTACACTTTTATTTAAGATTTAACATCTGATGAAGTCACAGTGTTGGTGAAACAATTGTCATGTATTGTATTCTTTGTGAAATAAATGAAATGGAAATTGTAAACATGTGTCTTCGTTTACTTAGTGAATGAAATAAGCCTACAAAACGTTTATAATTCTGAATACAGTGAATCAAAATTTTTGCCCTCAGTGGTTAAAAAAACGTAACGTTTTAAATTCCAACTAGCTTTCCGTTAGATGGCGCGATGAGTTTCCAGTGGAATTATAAGAATATGAGGCGCATTCACCACATCGTCCAGAAATGTTATTTAAGAAAAAACACATTGGTTTTAGAGAAAAAATACCCAATAAAACCATACAAAAAATAGTGTTGAAAGGTCTTGGTGACCAGACAATTATTTAAAAAAAAAATTATGTAAATTGGTGCAGTACAACTCTCTCACGAACTTGCTGAGAAAATCTGGCTTAGTGTTTTAAATATATACAAGATAGCTAAGCAATAGTCAAGGCCAACATTTTTAAGGCAAGAGATGAATTCTGCGTTCTTATAACATTGCCCCGGAGGCCTAAGGTTAAGAGCTTTAGAAAACGTAACCTTTTAATTGTTGTCTTTTTAATAATTATTAAAACCTAGACATGAACACCCACAAAATAGTTACAGGTTTTGTACCAGAATATTATAAAGCACTAGTAGATATCAAATAGAATTTTTGTTTGTTGAGTAAAAATTATTACAATAGAGACAACATAGCGGCTGACAAATTTGTCAGAACGGAGCCAGTCTAAATATTTGTAGACTTAGTACCCATCAAAATCTATTATCCACTAAGTAGACGGCCAAAGTTGCTAGTCTGCGGCGGGTGTAAACCTTTAATTAGCAATTGGTCTCTTTAGAAGATAATTTTGCTTTGCGTTTCAGTTACCAAAACCCTTGAAATACGCGTTTAAATATTTCTAAGCAAGTTAAACTAGATTGCGCTACTGCCAACACCGCATCAAATCTTGATGCATGCTTAAAGTAAATCCCAAAATATACAATATGTCCTCATTTGACCCTTTGAAAACAACATCCGTGGATTATTTTTAGCTTTATGTTATCTTGAGTCTTTTACTACTCACTGTTTATTTGTTTTTACACGCATTTACTAAAATAAACATCTCCAAACTTATTAGTTTTATTTATCTTATATGCATTAATAAATAAAATTATCAAGGCCATCTCTTCAAAGTTTCATAAACAGATAGTCACTAGTCATAGTGCCTACTTAAAACAGCAAACGTCAGGATATTATATTTTAGGATGCACTTTACTAATATTATTATTAAACAGCGACACAACCAGTTGATGTGATGAATTTGCAAAGCAAAGGACTGTCTATGCGGAATATAATTAGCCTTTACCACCACAAACCTATTACTTCTCTCGTAAAAGGGAAGTATTATAATTGTGAAAAAATCACCCTCCCTGGTTTTTACAGATCTTCATGTTTTAGAGTTCCTAATGCAAAAAAACATGTTTTTTCAATTCCGTCGGTCTGTCTCTACGCGGCATAGCTCAAAAACTACTTATCGGATTGTCTTTAAGTTTTGGTCAAATATCCAGGTTCATAGGGGGATGAAACGGTTAAATTTTGGTAAAAAATTATTACCAAAAAACTACTTATCCAGTTTACCTGAAATATGGCAGAAACATCAAGTATTACGTAGAAATTATCTGGTAAAAGGATTCCAATATGGAGAAACACAATGGCGGCCTGGTGAAATGTTAAAAATTATTAATAAAAAACTACTGTATACCCATGTATCTGAAGTTTTGTACAAAAATGAAGTATTACGAAGAAATATACTCGAGGAAATTTTGCAGCGAATCCAAAATGATGGTTTAATAAAATATTTAAAAAAATCCGTTTGATTATTAGAATGATTTCAAATTTTGTGCAAGAATTAAGCGTGATATAGAGTTGAAACAGTAAAATTGTGGAACATATTCAAGATGGCTGATCAAAATGACGGCCAAATAAAATGTACGAATGAAATCGTGAAAAAAAATTAGCCCTTCCGAGATTTTACATAGCTTGAAGTTTTAGCGGTTCTAGACGTCCAAGCATGTTTTCTCAGTTTCGTCGGTCAAATTGGGGCATATCTAAAACACTACTTACCCGATTGGATTCAAATTTTGGTTAAAAATTAAAGGTCTTTTGATGATGGCCTGGTAACATTTTGTTAAATCTCTAATATGGCATAACAAAATGGCGGTCTGGTGAAATGTTTAAATAATGATCACTAAGAAACTAATTATGCGAATTACTACAAATTTGGAACAAAAATTAAGTATTACCTTGAAATGGACTGGTAAAATTTTGGTATCCAAAATGTCTTCCTAATAAAATAGTTGAAAAATCAGGCTGAAAAAACTGTTGCCTAAATCTTTTACCAAAATTAAATGAGATATAAAAAAATTGGCCGGAATTCAACATGATGGGACAAAATGGCGGTCTTGAAAAAATTAGTGTGAAAAGTACTTATTCAGTTTATTTTAAATGCTGTCCAGAAATTAAGTGGCATAGATAGAAACTGGTAAAATATTGATACGAATCCAATATGGTAGAACAAAATAACGCCCAATAAAAATAACCGAAAAGACAATATATGTATTACCAAAGATCTATTATAGCTTGCGCTATAGATAACTCATTTAAATGGAACGCGTTGAATCAGTTTAGAGACATAATGCTCGCCGAAAATATATAATTTCCTGCGGTAACCCTCGACTCGCGAACGGGAACGAGACGCGGCGTTTCCAGTCACTAAATATTAGAAGAGATCTTTTAGTTAAAAGAGGAATATTGAATTTGGCTGTTAATCTTTGGGGTTGAAATTTGATACAGGTTAGTTTGAAGTAAAGTTTCTAGGAGTAAGCATGCGCTTTAATGGAACACAAACTTATTCCTACAAAAACCTGAATAACTAAATCAAAGAAACAACGCTAAATATTATTTTAAAAAAAAAGCAGTTTCAAATCTATTAACTTATACAGGAAGAAGAACATTTTTTGCCTTTTGAGATGCTTGTATGTACGGGGCGAGTTATTATATTATGACACTCACCTACAGGGTTATTTATTAGCAAATATAGCAAAAGAGTGTAAATACAAAATGTGTAGAGTGTGAAATACGTTTTTTTTTAATGAAATACCCTGTATATTGTTTATTTATATGAAAGGTCATTCTCTACTGATTTCAGAAATATATAATTTGATTATATTGGCGCAAAGCGTTTATTAATTATTTTAGCTGAACTGCAACATTACTGGCCATATAAGTCTAAGGTAATATACCATAATGTAAAACTTGTTATAGTTAAACCAGAATAATTGAAAAACTGTTTGCGCCAAAGTAGTCAAACTATATATTTTTGAAATCAGAAAAAAAACATTCATACAAATTATAAAAATATGGGGTGTTCCATTTAATTTTTAGGTCATATAGATAGGCATGCGATAGTCGTTTGTTCTTTTATTTCATAACGGATTCACGATGTTCAAAAGAAACCTTAAAGCTTTTATATTTACACTTTTTCTCTATCTTCGTTAATAAGCCCTGTGGGTAGGTGTCAAATATAATGACTCACCCTGTCCATTTTTGAAATAAGTCAAAAAGTTATTGTCACTTTTCTAAATTATTAAGTAATCAAAAAGCAGCTAAATACTTTCTTCTTACTAAACACATCATAAATAAGACAAGTGGGTTTTTCAAAATCAACAAAATTTGGCGGAAACAATATAAATAGCAAAATAGTTATTTTTATAACGAGTAACTATAATATTCTTTTTTGGGACGAATCGTTGCTGTTTCCAGAGTTTAATATAGGTTAATAAAGGCTAATATAGCTGCCATAGAAAAATATATACATCGGGGGATAGCCGCAAACTATCATTGGCAAAAGTCTGCGGTCGCTACTCTCGTCTGCCGGCGTCCTCAACACACTTACATAACATTGCGTGTTAACTTCTCGGATGGATGCTGGCTTTTCAAAGTTGCCGTGTTTTGTTCTATCTACAACGTAGCTACATTGGTCTAGTGTGTTACTAAATTACTATGTGCGGAACTAAATTGCGTCACACTTCACTATTCCTAAGTAAAAACAGAATTTCATAAAGAGGAAAGTTCCAAGTAAAGGAAATTTACCGATTTTTTTTGCTTGCATCAGTGATACAATTTGTATAGAAAACATCTTAAAGGATGTAAATATCATAAGGTAAAGCTTTTCGTTGCTTTTTATAATGATGTCAGTTAAGGCAATACCTTTAAATATGAAGCTAAATTATAAAAATTTTTATAGAGACTGTAAATAAAAATCTAGAATAATTAAGGAATCCATCTGGGAGAACACTCTGATCCACATTACCATAAGCTTACGATATGACTTCCTAGGTGACTTTATCATTTGTTATTTTGTAAGAATAGTTTCATTAATTAGCTGGTGTGATATATTCTCAGCGAAACCTTTGAGGTATAATTATGTTGTTCTTACTCCATATACCACATGACCGAATACAGAAGTATCTACTATCTAATTAAGCGCTAGTAAAATTACAGTGTATATTTCAATTTTTTTAAATTTTAAAACTGTCAACAAATTTAGATTAAAGTCTTCCAGCCTTAATTACATCGATTAATATTTACCATTAATAATCGTTTCTCATTAACCACGATAGCAATATTCTTTCGCTTTCTCTTTATTCCATTTTTAAGCTTTTTTATTGGATTATTAATGATAGCGGTGCTCTAAGAAAAATAATGAGTCGCACATCTGTCAATTCACTTTTCAACTATATTTAGCTTTTTCTGTGTGTCTTTGGTTAAATTTACATTAACGCTTGCTGAACCCGTATACTTCGTTGCACGTACAAATAAATACGTCAAATAGCTCTTATTCACTTATAGATTTTTTACTTCCTTCGCAAAAGTATTGTAATCATGAAAAAATCGCCCTCCGAGATTTTTTCAGATCTTCACGTTTCAGGGTCCCTAGATGCCCGAAAACATGTTTTCTCAATTTTTCTCAATTCCGTCGGTCTGTCTGTCTGTCTGTTTGAGGCATAGCTAAAAAACTACTTACCCGATTGACTTCAAATTTTGATCAAAAATTAAGAGTCGTATGCGACCTGGTAACATTTTGGTAAAAATCCAATAAGGCTGAATGAAATGGCGGCCTAGTGAAATGTTAAAAAAAATATTATTTAAAACCCACTTACTTAATTTACCTCAAATTTTGCAGAAAAATCAAATATTACTAGAAATAAACTTTTAACAAATTGGAATGATTCCGAGATGGCGGAACAAAATGGCGGCTTAATAAAATATTTAAAAAACTGCTTAATGGATTGATTTCAAATGTTGCCATAACTAATTCTGGTATAGGGATCAACTAATAAAATTGTGGACTTATTCAAGATGGCCGAACAAAATGGCGGCCAAATAAAATGTTTGTAATCGTGAAAAAATCACCCTCTCAGGTTTTACATATCTTTAAGTTTTAGATTTCCTAATGCCAAAAAATATGTTTTTTCAATTCCGTCGGTCCAACTGTCTGTCGGTGAAACAAAATGACGATCTAATGAAATGTTAAAAAAATTATTAATAGAAAACTATTTATCCAACTTACCTTAAATTTTGCACAAACATCAAAGTATTACTTTGGAAGCAACTGGTAAAATTTTGGTACTAATCCAAGATGGCAAAAAGTATTACTAAAAAAGCTAATTATCCAATTTACCTCAAATTTTGTATAAAAATCAAATGTTACAAAGGAACGAACTGGTAACATTTTGATATGAATCCAAGATAGCAAAACAAATTAGCGACCTAATAAAATATTTAAAAATCAGCCTGAAAATACTACTTATTAAATTAATTTCAATTTTTCTGCAAGAATTAAGTGTGCTATGGAGATAAATTGCCCTCTCAATAACCTTCGATAAAGCAGGTAATAATGATACAGGTCTGTAATAATTAGAGACAGCAATTTTTGTAATAACATATATTGTTCCCACACATTGGCGAAATTTTAATAATTAATCGGTGGTTATCATAAACAAGAATTATTTTGGCTTACCAAAACAAAGCAGTTGTTTAGTGAAGTAATTAGGGCACTTTCTTTCTTTGTTAAAGAAGTGCTTTTTGTAATAATTACGTTTTTCCCGGAAAATCGATTTAATTTCATACCTGGGCATTATTAAAATTTAAAAGTTAAAAAATGTAATTAAATTTGCAGGGTACTTGGCCAGAACGGAACCGCGGACTAAGAAATAGACCAAACCGGCGCAGTAATGGGAAAATTAATTTGAACACCGGCTATAAGACCGAGGGACATTTTCTCATAATATTCTTAAAATACTATAAATGTCAAAAACATTTATGTCGGAGTTATTGGAATTATATTGATTTTTTTTTAGTAGACTACATTGGCTGATTTGTCTTTTACCACTCGGCAACTGTTAATTAAAAGTACTTATCATTAGCACTAAGAGTTAGATGTTTTTATCCAGGTGTATGAATCCTATAATTTATTACCGAATCCCAACGGTACTTTTTGAGCGGTGATCTTGTCGTATCACCCATGGAATGCTCCAGCATATTTCACAGTCCAATTAAACTTATTTACTACTGCTAACTATGTTGAAAGTAATTAAAACCATATACCTACAAAATTATTGGACAAATGCACGATACACATACAACGGTCTGCCGATGCGCATGCAATCACACAATGTGACTTCATCCGAGGAACAGATTTCAGCGACCTCAATATGATGTATGGATACGAGCATATTGATGACATTATTTGAATACTGGGAATGTGATAATACAGAGAAGTTGGAATTTTGGTTAGGCTTTGCAAATAAGTTACCAAAAGTAGCCTTATTATTTGTCGGGGTATATAAAATCCTACTAAATTCAATAAAATACGTTTAATATGCACACGGGCTTTGAGTACAATAAATATACATATTTATCTCATGTTTCGAACAAATCCGTTACCTACATATAATTAAAAATCCGTTGCTTTATAAAAATTCTTTCAAATTAATTATTTACATTCATGTCTCAATAATATACGGTACCGTGTGTTTTATGATTACTGTAACTTGTAAACGATGGTGTCTAATAATTTTTTGTAAGTTTATTTGAAATACTATTAAATAAGATATTAACAAACGTTTCAACAGAATGCATACTACATCCTTCAAAATAAAAGAAATGTTCTTGTTTTAAGACATATTTAAAGATCAAAGTGTATAAAAACAAAATATCATAATATTGAGAGAATATCTATAACGTTCTTTTGAAAGTGTGCGCAATTTTAGCTGTTCAGAAATAAATTGAATGCCTTGCAATAAATTATCGTCTTCTATTTTAAGGTTTTTTTACACTGCCATGATCGGTGTTTAATGAGTGACTTGTCATTGAATTATCAATTGTATGAAGTAAATTCCTAATCTGATCCATTACTTATCAAAAATGGTGTCTTCAGTGAATCTACTTCTATGCTTATGGATTGTCCATACAGATGTCATAGTTTGCAAATCGTTATTTATTACAACAGCCCAAGTGATAATAGGGCCCGGAGAATGCTCTACTTTAAATATAGTCATGTTAAGACTGTCATTAATAAAATAATAATAAAACTCTTCAAAAGTTGTGAATTCACTTAGTTTTTAATGCTGAATATATTCATATTTACTTTTTTCAATTGCCTGTTGAAAACGAATTTCATCAAGTTTTTTATGTTTATCGTCTTTACTTTTTCAGAATGACACCTTTTTTGATAAATATTTGGGACAGTTCGAAAATTTAGTAGGTACGCTAGTTTCCTTTAACCAAGGTAAACTTAATTTAACTGTAACGATCTGACCAGTTTTAGAATCCTTTAGTGAAATGTCCGAATAAAATCCTCAGCTTGGAAATGGCACCCGCACACACGGTTATTATCAGTCAGAACAAAATTGTCACAGGGGATAGCACTTAACCATGCTCGGCGTAATTTTTCGTCCCGAGGAAATTGCAAGACTCTGGCTTTAGTGTCTTTGGAATAGTTTCCTTTGCAAAAAGGCACATAACACATATATGGCATAATGCTACAATGTCTACTTACATCACTGTTTAAATAAAGACCACTAAAAACACAAATTTATTACATATTGAAATGTAGAAGTTTACATAAAACAACTCGAAAAGCCAGCCGGAATAAAACAATAACACAAAGACTAGGTTTAAGGTTAGGTTACTCATCGGTTTGGAGAATTTCTGCTGAGACGTTGACAAACTTCCACCGCCTTTACTTAAAAGAAATAAATGATGTTTCATTATTAATACGCTGTACTCTTTATCCAAATATATTTGAAAAAAAAACGATAAATTTTCTTTACTTAACTTCCATTACTGTAAATCTTTCTTTTTATTAACTATTTTTTGGCATCTATGATTGCTAAAACAATAATTTTGTTTGGCGTTATTTTGTTCCGTCACTTGAATTTGTAACAAAATTGTATTCTATTATACCCCAATTATTTTTTGAATAAAATTTGAAATTAAAATCTTGAATTTATCTAATACCTGATTTTTGTGTAAAATTTGAGATAAATTGGATAGGCAGCTCTTCAGTCATATTTTTTAACATTTCACTTGGCCGCCATATTATTTCATCATATTGGATTTCTATCAAAATATTTCGAGTTTATCTTCAAATTACTAAAAAAAAGCTTTGTAGCTTTGTGTTATAGCCCATGTAGCCCCTGCCGCCTTTAATTCAGGCCTGAGTTCTGAGTTAATCGATAAAGTAATTTTTTAGCTAAGCTGCAAATTGAAATAAACGTGTTTTCAGACATCTAGAAACCCTGAAAAGTATAGTTCTGAAAAAATCTTTGATTTTTTCTTGATTGCAATACTTTCCCTTTACGAGGGAAGTAATAAGATTGGTAATATTCCCAAAAAATATCTTTGATTAAAAAGGAAACAGATCCTGATATTAAAAAATTCTTGACCAGTCTGGCAACGCTGTTGCGAAGAGAACTCGGTGGCAACAAAATTCAAAGATAACCGTCGATCATATTGTTGGTCGACGCGGTAGCCAATCAAAAACTCGTTAATCGTTCACCTAAAGAACGTGACGTCAGAGCAATTTTAGAAGTAAGCACTTTGTCCTTTTGTTCTAGTAGTTGTTGTTTCATCGAAGGCCTGTCAACTGACATTAAAGGCCGTCGCGAAAAGGGAAGAGACTAATAATTGCACACATTGGAAGCGAAAAGGGATATTTAAAAGAAGGTTTGCTAAGTCATGACTACCATGAAGATATAAATTCGAATATTTTTTAAAACTATTTTAGTGAAATGATAAAATATCTTCCTGCTGATCCGGTAGTAGTTTTGGATAACCCAAGCTCATTCACGGCGAATAGAGAAGACACTAAGTCCAGGAGAAAACAAGAAATTATCGACTGGCTAACTACCAAACGCATTGATTGAGTTTGAACCCAAGTTGATACAGAAAAATTACTAGCCATAGCAAATTTACACAAAAATCGTTTTATGAAATATGCCGTGGAAGATAAGGCAGGAAAATATAATGGAACTGTGCTGCGCTTACCGCCATATCATTGCCATAGAACTATATATATATATATATATATATATATATATATATATATATATATATATATATATATATATATATATATATATATATATATATATATATATATATATATATATATATATATATATATATATATATATATATATATATATATATATATATATATATATATATATATATATATATATATATATATATATATATATATATATATATATATATATATATATATATATATATATATATATATATATATATATATATATATATATATATATATATATATATATATATATATATATATATATATATATATATATATATATATATATATATATATATATATATATATATATATATATATATATATATATATATATATATATATATATATATATATATATATATATATATATATATATATATATATATATATATATATATATATATATTATGCACATATTATAATTTTTATTTTGTTAAAATTATATATGTATCAAATGTCGAAAACCTATAATGAGACCATCAGATGATCTTCTAGAAAATTGAATTCTAGTTCGAGCACATCTGTCTATTTGTTTTTATCGTACAACTTGTATACCTATTTTGTAGTCTTATAGCGAAATTCATCTAATAGCGGAGATCCTAGACAGTTCGAAGAAACATATTGAGTAAAAGCATGAAATTGCACAATCTGCCTGGACCCTTCATGAAAAGACCAAATCATTTCGACGTATTGTGCATAACACAATCTGCCTTAATGGAAATCTTGCATGTTTGTGAAGTGTCGAAAAAAAAAAGTCATTTTGTGTTTATATGATATGTAAGACACAGAATTATACAGAGTGGTCCATTCTCAACACGGAATTCATAGCATATGTATGGTAACAATTGCCACAAAATAAAACATAAAATTATATTGTACGAAATCTTTATAATAACATTAATATTGTTAGACAACAAAAACAAACTTTATGAAATATGAACAATACAAATACGTGGACTACTGTTTAGTAGATAATAATACTAATAATAATTTTATTTCTTTAGTTAAAAAGTTATATACATATAATACATCATATTAACGGGAGAAAAGGTCAAAAGAGGCAGTACAAAATAGGAAAAAGAAAATTACCGATTTACTTCATGAAATGCAGTTTTTTAATGTTAAAAATGCGTTTTGCCTTTGTTGGTAATGGTACGCTAAAGGCGTGCTGTTGGATATTTCTTAAAAGAATTTAAATGTAACGAAATATTATTTTAACAAAATAAAAATTATAATATGTACATAATATATATATATATATATATATATATATATATATATATATATATATATATAAATAAATATATATTCTCTGGTGTCACTTTGTCGTGCCTTGTCTTCCTATAAATCCTTTCACTTGCGCCCATATAAGTTCTATGGCAATGATATGGCGGTAAGCGCAGCACAGTTCCATTATATTTTCCTGCCTTATCTTCCATGGCATATTTCATAAAACGATTTTTGTGTAAATTTGCTATGGCTAGTAATTTTTCTGTATCAACTTGGGTTCAAACTCAATCAATGCCTTTGGTAGTTAGCCAGTCGATAATTTCTTGTTTTCTCCTAGATGGACTTAGTGTCTTCTCTATTCGCCGTGAATGAGCTTGGGTTATCCAAAACTACTACCGGATCAGCAGGAAGATATTTTATCATTTCACTAAAATAGTTTTAAAAAATATTCGAATTTATATCTTCATGGTAGTCCGGCATGACTGACAAGTTAGCAAACCTTCTTTTAAATATCCCTCTTCGCTTCCAATGTGTGCAATTATTAGTCTCTTCCCTTTTCGCGACGGACTTTAATGTCAGTTGACAGGCCTTCGATGAAACAACAACTTCTAGAACAAAAGGACAAAGTGCTTACTTCTAAAATTGCTCTGACGTCACGTTCTTTAGGTGAACGATTAACGAGTTTCTGATTGGCTACCGCGTCGACCAACAGTATGATCGACGGTGATCTTTGAATTTTGTTGCCACCGAGTTCTCTTCGCAACAGCGTTGCCAGACTGGTCAAGAATTTTTTAATATCAGGATCTGTTTCCTTTTTAATCAAAGATATTTTTTGGGAATATTACCAATCTTATTACTTCCCTCGTAAAGGGGAAGTATTGCAATCAAGAAAAAATCAAAGATTTTTTCAGAACTATACTTTTCAGGGTTTCTAGATGTCTGAAAACACGTTTATTTCAATTTGCAGCTTAGCTAATATAGCTATATATATTATGTACATCTTATAATTTCTATTTTGTTAAAATAATATTTCGTTACATTTAAATTCTTTTTAGAAATATCCAACCGCACGCCTTTAGCGTACCATTACCAACAATAGACACTACGCATTTTTAACATTAAAAAACTGCATTTCATGAAGTAAATCGGTAATTTTCTTTTTGCTATTTTGTAACAAACAACAATTTAATCAGATATGTAACAAGTAAGGAGAGCTGAGTCTACTCCTGCGCTGTTTTAACTTGCCCGGAACTGCCTCTTTTGACCTTTTCTCCCGTTAATATGATGTACTATATGTATATAACTTTTTAACTGAAGAAATAAAATTATTATTAGTATTATTATATACTAAACAGTTTCTGTCAGTAAGGGAAGCGGTTTCCTTAGAATAATTGTACCAGTTCTTTAAATCGCAAATCTGCAGTGTAATTCCCCGATGTCACAAAAGTAGTCCACGTATTTGCAAATAAATAAAAATCGATAAATCTTTTAGAATTGTATTGTTCATATTTCATAAAGTTTGTTTTTGTTGTTTAACAATATTAATGTTATTATAAAGATTTCGTACAATATATTTTTATAATTTTTTATTTTGTGGCAATTGTTACCATACAGATGCTATGAATTCTGTGTTGAGAATGGACCACTCTGTATAATTCTGTGTCTTACATATCATATGAACACAAAATGACTTTTTTTTTCGACACTTCACGAACATGCAAGATTTCCATTAAGGCAGATTGTGTTATGCACAATACGTCGAAATGATTTGGGCTTTTCATGAAGATGTTTGTAGATTTAAAAATTCAATCAAAGAAACTTACTTTAATTTCATATAAAAAAAATAGAGTATAAATAGAGAACATCGGCCTTAATTATTACATTGATAAAGACATTTTAAAGAATAATTATTTTTCTTTTAATTGTAAATGTTGTCATTTTTCTAGCTAGTTTTCTCTCAGAATTTGTAATACTGGTTTTCCTCTTTAAATCGCTTAATCCAGCACAAAAATGTTTCAGGCTGATTTTTAAAAAGTTTTATTTGGCAGCCATCTTGACCAAAATTGAAGTCAATCGGGTAAGTAGTTTTTAATACGTGTGTAAAATGTAAAATTAGTTTCTATTTCAAAGTTATCGTAAAAACCCTATATTCTAAAAATATAACCTCACATCTTTTATCCTGTCTAACGTTGTCATTCACTATTTTATAAAAAAAAAACATTACATATATGTGCCAGATGTTATTATCAAATTTTAATACGTGCCTTTACCTTAATTATATTTTTTAGATATCATATACCTATGCAAGAAGCAAATAAATTAATTGTAATTGTCCCTTAACTTCTTTTATATTTATTTTGTAAATTCGTCGACAAGTAATATATCCCTTTCATTTTCGGCGTATAGTTTAAGCAACCAGCAACAGCACAAGCAGGCATTTTTAATTTTTTTTTATTTAGTTTAAATCTTATCCAAAAACAACTAAAGCAATCAAGTTGGCTGAACGCGCTGTTACCCGAGTGACGCAATGCTCGCGTTGGTTTAAAATGGTCAGCCGGAATTTTTGTATGTATATGATGGGACAAATATTAATAAATTAATGAAATAAGACAAACAAGAGAAATAAATTTCGAATCGAATCGACCGGTTGTTGAACCCCTAAAACTCCTACTTTCAATCATAAGATGGGATTTATAAATAAAAGGGCATCATGAAACATCACGTGTAAAAAACCAAATGTAAAAATCACAACTTTTATTTATAAAACCATGCGAAAATTATTAGATTTTGATTTACTAATATAGAAATCTGATAACCTTATTTAATATGATGTTTGTTAATTTCCTCTTTTCAGTAAGCCTATTGTTTTTTAGACTTGTTCAATTTGAATGCTAAAAAGGAAACAGTAAATTATTTAAAATAAAATTATTTGAAATATATGCACACACAAACTGCCATTTATTTCGAGTTATAATTATTTTATACAATTATTTTGTTCTCTTCAATGGTTTTTGATTAATGTTTTCCCACTAAATATTTTGATTTAATTCAGTTTGTTATTTTGATGTTGGCTATCCATCTATCCATCAACTAATTTGAAAAAATGTTTTTTATTCCTGCTTTAAATGAATTTGCATAAGGCATTCGTAAAAAATATAACGATACTAAATTATATTTATTTTCAGTTCTTGTGGGAATCATCCCACGCTTATTTTATATTTGCAACATTAGAAATGAATGATTACAAGTAGGATTTTAGCTTACGTTTCTTAAAACACAAACGAAACGACAGTTACAGCATGGAAAATCAAACCTTATTATATTTTTGAAAATTTTAGTGAAAATAGTATACCAAAAGATACTTAACTTTATTAAAAAATATGATATTTTAAATAAATGCCCTGACTTTTTATCAAATAAGTTAATTGAAAAAAATCTTATGGTTTCTTAAATTACGCCAGTTCTTTGGTAGACCAAGGAAAATATGAATATAGCATTTGATACTTTCAATAAAGATATTTTACTACGTGGTAGAATGTCTAACGGGATCAAGTCTTATTAACCGGAACGAAAATTGACACTAAGGTAAGATAATGTATGTTCTGAAGCTAGGTCTATACATATTGAAGTTCCCCAGGGGTCAGTACTAGGACATATTTTTCTTTTACTGAATGCCAATGAGCTGCCAACATTATTGGATATGTTAGAATGTATGTCAATGATATAACGGCGGTATTAGCAGCAAATGAGAAGCTCCCAAGCAGCATAAAGACAATGTGTAACAATATTAAAATTTGGTGCGGTGATAACCATTTTATACTTCAAATTCTGACAGTCTGGAAATATATCTGTGTGGATAGAACCTTCGCCAGACAGAAAAGGGTATTGAGACTGATTTTCAGTTTTCATAGCTGAAAGTACATATTTGTTCAAAAACCAATTTTAACATAGTCCATACATTATAAGTTTAAATTGTTATTTATACAAACATCAATTTTATTTTATTTGTCAGACTAGGAGAGACTAAACTAAACTAGAAAGAGTCACGTAATTAGTGTACCTGTACATAAAATTCTTTTTTCAGGTATTGTCTGATCTTTTATAATAAACTAACCAAACATTTTATAAAAACGTTCTTATTGATAAATATTTATATTCAGTACACGAACATTTACAACCCTGAACGGTACGATGTTGCTAAACTTAGGATGGGATTTTTTTCTATGTAATAACAGGTAAATAAAAAATATCGATATATCGGTAGGTATCCGATAAATATCCGGATAACTATCGTAGTTGTCAAAACTATTGATAGATATCAAATGGTTTATATTGTATAATATATATTATGTAAATTATATATTATATATTAAGTATATCGCCCAAATTAGGCAATTTTAATGGAAGGTGAAGACTTTTTTTTTGGTCACCGATTTAAAGCGAGGTTGATCAGAAAACCGCCCTTGTAACTATCAATAGGTGTCAATAACTATCGCTTATCGCTGGGTAAGGTCTAATATCACTCTAATTGTCTTTACTTTATTATATAATTGAGTATGTGCATAATTGTTTCCTTTTTCTGAACAAAACTATTATCTCTAAGTCTTAGGCTAATATTTCGGGCTCTTTTTGCCAGTTTTTTTAATTGCTGCTCTTTGGTTAGGAGACCAGAGAAAAAATATGTTCCAGTTTTTTTGAGATAGACTGTTTATCTTCTGGATGGAGCAAAGAAGACAAGCGAATTTTTAAGAAAAATTTAAATTCGAATATTTTTATAACGAGAAGAGATATTGAGATGCGGTTTTCAGCTATGTCTTGCATACCATCCCACAACTAATATATACGTATAATATATATATATATATATATATATATATATATATATATATACAGAAATTTTGAACTGAAATATCAATTTAAAGAGTGTTAAAAGAAAACAGGTAATTATGAGGTACGTGATGTTCAGGAAGACCATGCTTTGTGATAAAGCACTGCACATCATCACATTTAGGCCAAGGTCTAGAACTATTATTGAACTCAATTAATAACTTTTATTAAGTAGAGCCCAAATTAGAAACATTTGCATTACTACATTTTTAGAAATAAAAACAAAAAGTTAACAAGGCAATTTAAAAATTAGCAATACATATATTTGATAAAATACCAATTTTGTTTTCTACTTCAACCGTTAAGTTCTATGTTCCCCCTTCCATCTTAAGTTCTGGATAGGGAATATAGTTTTGGCAGATACATTTCTTCCGCAAGCTCTCTTTCGCAGTCGTGACCAAAAAGGGCCAGTGAAGCAATATGATGTTGCCAATGCAATGTCTCCAGAATTATCCAACATAAACTGCTGTAGGAAGAACTATTTATTTACAAAATATTAAACTCCTTTGCTTCTTCCACGGTAACGGGAACAATTCGTTAAAAAAGTTGGTTCACACTAATTACGAAAAACGTAGTTATGGTTTCTTATTGTTTCTTTTTAGAGATTCTCGCGACAGGAAAATATGTTTTATCCATTTCCTATTTTATATATTACTAATTACTTTGGTTTTAAAGACAAATCTGATTCTAACCTAACGGGAGGTATTCACTGAAAGTATAGATTTTGTTAAAAAAAACCTTATTTTAATATGTGTAGATACACTTTTTTACATCACATCAAAAAAAAGCTCAACCAGGCTAACCAAAATGCAATCGGATATTTCAGAAAATATTGATTTCATTGCATGTTACCGCTTTTAACCATGCTACTTATTTAAGCTAAAAGCTTATTTATACAGGGTGTTAAACAAGACTCCTAGAACTAATTTTCCAATATTTATTTGTTCTGAAAATTTAGGAAAACGATTTTCGATTTTTAATTGTGAGATCAGCTTAATCCTTCGTAAAATTTTAAAAAACAATTTGAAAAGTTTTTTATAATATGAATTTTTTTTGAGAAAATTTTATTTTTCTTACATATTAAGCTATAACTTTTTATTAATCGTTTGATGTAAAGTTTTCTTGCTAGAGAACCCATACGTCTTTTTTTATAATTTGTAGGGTGGGCGCTACGCAGAAAATACACAGGGTGTGCAAAAAATATGTTAAGATTATTTAAAAACCCCGCGCATAAAAACGACTTTAAACTTAAAAGTTTTTAATGAAGTTTTAAGGACTACTGAATATTTTCTCCAAACGGATTTTTTATTTTCTCTCTAACTTTTTTTTTTTTTTTAAAACACCTGTAGCTTTTGGAGCCAAATTCGCCAATACCGGGTGACACACTGATACATATAACAGGTTGCAATTTTTTTAGTTTTAATCATATCAATTTGTAATTTGAAGCAATTTTGTAACTCCATAATAGTCAACTTTTTTATGAATATACAGTTAACAGTCACCGAAAGTGATCCCTACCTTTTTACTTTAAATAGAACACTGTATATTGTTGTGGATTATCGTATCCAGCCTAAAATTACCTTTTCAATGACATATACGAGTTAAACGAGTTAACTTTCTTTCCAAAATGAAGACTGAACAGTTATTTTTTAAAAACTCAGCATTGCCGGTTTATGCAAAAAAATAAAATTACTATTTATAATACTTCAACATTCCAAAATAAACTTATTTCTTCATTTCGTTTAATCGACAGAAAATTTTACCCCAGTATTTTTAGTGGCACTTTGTATACTTTTTCCACAAGCATTTTCGCCGTAAAATTACCTTTCTTTCTTTTATTTAAAATAAATGGCTATTTGTTTTGAAAATAATGATTAACATGTAATGTTAAGTTTTTTTAATGGTTTTTTGGTAATGTTGAATCTTCAGCTGCCCAGCTGCCATTTTGAAAACAAAAGTTAACTTGTGAAATATCGATTAAAAGCTAATTTTAGGCTGAATAAGGAAGTCCATATATACAAGATATATATATATATACTTAAAAAAAATAGAGTTACTTCCGGTAACTTTGAAATGTTTTTTTCATAGAAAATTTAACTCTTATGGTGCTTGAAAATCTCTCCAATTTTTTTAAATTGATATTTTTAAAAGTAAAAAAATGGCATCTTGTTACATGTCTCCTGTGTCCTCCGGTATTGGTAAATTTGGCTCTGAAAGTATCACATGTATTTTTAAAATTAATAAATAGAGAAAATAAAAAATCCGTTTGG
Organism: Kuschelorhynchus macadamiae; assembly: GCA_030620095.1. Lineage (NCBI taxonomy): Eukaryota > Metazoa > Arthropoda > Insecta > Coleoptera > Curculionidae > Kuschelorhynchus > Kuschelorhynchus macadamiae. The sequence goes on from JAUTXW010000186.1 coordinate 770,910, forward strand.
AGAAAATGTTCAGTGCTCCATAAAACCTACGTTGTGATTTAACTAACCTTAACATATTTTGCACACCCTGTATATTTTCTAAGTAGGGCAGACTCTACAGATTTTAAAAAAATAGGAATTAAGAGCACCCTAGTAGGAAAACTTTACATGAAACGGCTAATAAAAAGTTACTGCCTAATTTGTAAAAAAAATTAAAATGTTAAAAAACGTTAGAAATTGTTTTTTATAATTTCAACACGGATTAAGCTGATCTAGAATCTGTGAATTTTCGGAACAAATAAAATATTGAAAAATTGGCAGTTTTGTTTAACATAATGTATAAATAACTTTTTAGCTTAAGTGATTTTTTCGCTTAAAATAGGTAATACGCCATAAAATTTGCAAGGCATACCTGAAAATCGCATCTTAGTATCTCTCCTCGTTTTAAAACTATTTGAACGTAAATTTTACCTAAAAATTCCCTTTATATTTTTACGCTTACTGACGATCTTTTATATAAATGTATTGTGTGGAATTATAAACTATTTTATTCTCTTTTCTCAACCTCGTTCTCAACCGCAAAGTAGGAAAATAAAAAAAATACGGAAAAGACAAAAATCATCAATACATGATATCGTATCATGTAATAAATATACAGAAACAAAATGTTTCATTCATGCTTTCATTTGGTATTTGATAATAACGTCCTTAAGTGGAAATTTAATATATACTGCAAAAGGGACTCACTCATTAAAACTCCGCATTGTGTTTAACACAATATAGCTAGTTGAAATTTCAGGTTCATTCATTTTCATTTCATTTGAATTCAGAGCTACTGAAAGAAGGGGATGATAACTAAAGATATAGCTTTAATTAATGTTACTCTCCTTTGTATTGGATCTGTCAATTAGGAAGTAGCACATCAAAACAAATTTGAGAATCCTCGATCTACTTGACTAAACACAAATCTCAAAGTTCATATCAATTATCAACGGTTGAAAATAAAAAAAAAATTAAAGTTTAAGATACTAATTAGAAAATATATTATGTTCCAAGAAATATTAAAAAACAAAATACCATTAAGTAAAGTAGGTATTTTCGATATTATCCAACCGAATAGAAAAACTTTTAAAAAAGACTTACTTGATCAAATGAGAATCTTAAATATCCCTGCAAAGCTATATGTTTCCATCATGGCTTGGTTGTTATAAAAGGTTTTTTTACAAGGCAAAAAGGAAGTGGCTAAAAATATTTAACAGATATCAGTAAGTACAAGTAATTTAGAGCAAATAAATCTTATACAAAAGGGGGTCAATATTTGGCAGTTATAAAATTAATGATTTTGTTGGTTGTACGAATTGTCATTTTGAATGCTACGTTTTTATTATATTTAAAGTTTCAATTTTTAATATCTTCCATACTTATCAATAAATTAAAATGATTAATAAGAAACCATTACAATTTTTGTAATTTTGCACTACACACAACACACCAGCGAAAACATTTCTAAAGCGATTTTAAACAAGATGAAATAATTTTAAAGAATATATTCGAATATAAAATTACATTTAGAAATATTAATATTTAAGGACACCATGTAGTATTAAATCAACAAATTGGTATCACCTAGGTATTAAATAACCGTATGATTAGAAACGACAGCTGTACTCTTTATATGTATTAAAACATAAAAGAAAAAATACAAAATTCATGTTACAATGATTACGAATACTTTGTAATTCCCAGTTTACATACTAATAAATAAAATGATATCAGGAAGGTACTTTTTGACTATAAATCGATACACAAAAAGTAATCAAAAAATTGATTGACAAAGGGTCAAACTCGTCATCTTTTACAATTAGTACATTGATAACAACTCAGCAACCAGGAGTTACATTTGAAAAAATTTTTTTTAAACATTCACACAGAATTGGAGACGAAGAAGGAAAAAGGACACTCCAACAATATCGGAATAGTGGCATACTTATCAATGTTCATAAGATCACTTTATTGTATTAATAAAATGGCCTCGTTAACTACTTGTGTTAGCACGGAGCACGGAAACGAGGCATCAATTTTTTACAAACTACTATCTAAACCACCGCAGCAAAGATTCGATTGCGAAGATCGTTTTAGTTAACAATTTCACCACAATGGTACACTAATGACTTCATGATTCCAAAAATAGACATTTAATGAAAATAGGTTGCCGGTATGTTTCTCGTACGCATTGATACTGACATAAATATTCTATTCTTTAATTATCTCTGTCTGGAAAACTTTCCGGATGAACTTTTATAGTTATGTTTTGCCAGGCTTCACTGTAAATAAACTTATTTAATTTAACTATTATATATATTTAAACAGATAGATTTTTTCTTTTTTATATAATAAAAAAAAACGTTTGTATTTCATATATATATATATATATATATATATATATATTGCATTTTTATTTCGGGTGTACATCCCTTCACTACTGTTCGTTTTGAAAAGAACAGTTTTACTGACGTTTCGCCAAAATCACATTTGACATTTTCGAAGCTTTCTTTCTCGCGCCCCTGCGACGCTTCCTTTTATACCCCCACTCGGGGCCGAAGGTTATATCTGCGCAGGCGTTGGTCGTTATGTTTTCCGGATGGTGCTGTTGTTGCGCTAATTGCGCTTGAGCTTTTGCGATTTTAGATTTGTCGATTATTGTCTTCCATACTGTTGGTAGTTTTAATGATTCGTCCCTTTTATTCAAATTGAAAAACAAGGTGATTTGAATATAATTTTATTCTTTGGTGCTTTACTTTTCAGTGTGGTAAACAACCAATTAAGTAGTGTGCTTTGTGACATGCAATTATATTATGTTTTCCTAAAATGTACCTTATGTTTTCTGATAACTCATTTGTGTAAGGTATTGCTTACATATTTTTTTAATATTATCTTGTTTTAATTGATTAATTTGGTTATAATATTTCTGGGTTCTTTGTTTAATTATTTTTTGATGAACCTTTCAGGAAAATTTTTACATTTCAAGGTATTTATTACTTTTTGGAGAGTTTCGGGGCGATATTCAGGTGACGTGAGGGCTATAGCACGATCAGTTAGACCAATTACGGCACTTTTTTTTTGTTATTGGGATGATGAGAATTGAAGTTAAGGTAACGTCCAGACCTTGTTTCTCTCGTAAACCATTCTGTTTTTAAATTATTGTTAGTTTGAGTGATTATGGTTAATTCTAAAAAAATTATTTGGTTATTTTCTTCTACTTCAAATGTGAATTGAAGTTTAGGATGGAAACTATTAAAAGCTAGTAATACATTGTCGATTTTATTTTCTGGAATTAAGGCAAACAATCGTCAACGTACCTTTTAAAAAAAGGAATATTAAAATCCAATTTTTCGAGAACTCTTTCTTCTAAAAACTCCATTACTATTTGTACCACTGTGGAAGAAATTAGAGAGCCCATGGCGCTTTTATTTTGTAAACCGTCTAATTGTTGGTAAAAATCATTTTTATATTGGAAGTAGTTATTTAGGGTTACAATATTTAACGCTTTTATAAAATCGTTGTAAGTTAGAGGTGCAAATTCTTTCAGCTTATTCCATTTTTCTTTTATCGCTGTAGCTTCAAGTTCATTAGGTATATTAGTATATAAAGAAATTACATCTAAAGATATAAGTTTGGTGGTAATTTAACTGAATCAATGAATTGCTTAAAAGTAAGAGAGTCTTTTATGTAATGATTGTTTTTTCCTGTGATGTTTGATAAATATTTTGAAAGGTTATAGAAAGGCGATTGAACACAAGATACAATTGGTCTTAGAGGAATGTTTGGTTTATGCAATTTGGGAAGGCCATACATTTTTTCTATGTCAGTTAATATATTTTGGTTTTTAAGCTTTTTTATAAAAGAATTGTTTTTATTTTGTAAAACGTTTGTAGGGTCGGATTTTAATTTTTTATATGAATTTGTGTCATTTAGAAGTTGAATCATTTTCGGGTCATAATCAGTGGTCTTCATTATGACAGTTTTTTTGCTAGTTTTGTCAGGTTTAAGGATGGTAATTTGAGGGTTATTCTTAAAAAACTGTTTAGGTTTGTTAATTTTTTTAATTATTCGATTTTGGAATTTGTTAATTTTAATTTGTTCATGCCTGATTTTAAATTTATGGTTAGTAAATGCATTTACCACATTAGATCTTATGTTCTCTTTTATTTTATTAGTAAGGTCATAATGTCGTAAATGCAATTACTAACCAACAACAAAAACAGCTTAAAAGCAAAAATATATTAACTGACATAGAAAGTAAAAATTTGTCTATACACAATGCAGTTGCACCTAAAATGTACGGACTACCCAAATTGCATAAACCAAACATTCCTCTAAGATCAATTGTATCTTGTGTTTAATCGCCTTTCTATAACCTTTCAAAATATTTGTCCAAATGTTTATCAAACATCACAGGAAAAAACAATCATTACATAAAAGACTCTCTTACCTTTAAGCAATTCATTAATTCAGTTAAATTACCACCAAACTTATATCTTTAGATGTAATTTCTTTATATACTAATATACCTAATGAACTTGTAGCTACAGCGATAAAAGAAAAATGGAATGAGCTAAAAGAATTTACACCTCTAACTTACAACGATTTTATAGAAGCATTAAATATCGTAACCCTAAATAACTACTTCCAATATAGTAGTAGAAGAAAATAACCAAATAAATTTTTTAGATTTAACCATAATCACACAAACTAACATTAATTTAAAAACAAAATGGTTTACGAAAGAAACATTGTCTGGACGTTATCTTAACTTCAATTCTCATCATCCCAATAACAAAAAAAAAGTGCCGTAATTGGTCTAACTGATCGTGCTATAGCCCTCAGGTCACCTGAATATCGCCCCGAAACTCTCTAAAAAGTAATAAATACCTTAAAATCTAATAATTTTCCTGAAAAGTTTATCAAAAAAATAATTAAACAAAGAACCCTCAAATATTATAACCAAACTTATCAATTAAAACAAGATAACATTAAAGAAAATGTAGCAATACCTTACACAAATCAGTTATCAGAAAAAATAAAGTACATTTTAGGAAAACATAATATAATTGCATGTCACAAAGCACACCGCTTAATTGGCTGTTTGTTTAATGCACTAAAAAGTAAAGTACCAAAAAATAAAAAATCTAATCTAATCTACTCAGTACCCTGTTCAAACTGTCCAGCAAAATATATAGGCATGACCACTCAACTATTAGAGAATAGATTGAAGAGACACTAGTATACAAAAAATGCATCGACAGCCTTACACAAACACGGAAAAACAGAAAAACATGAATTTGATTACGCCAGTATCAAAATATTAGATACCAATAAATATCATAAACTTATTATAAAAGAAATGGTTCATATAAAAAAAGAAAAACACGCTGTTAATGACAAGCAAGACGTAAAAAATCTAGGCCAAATTTACTATAATTTAATACAAGCATTATAACAAAATATAAATAATTTGTCCATCTACCTTGACTAAGCCTTATAGAAAAAGGGGAAAAAATATATTCCTCAAGTGTTGAATTTTAAACAAATTAGTTGGCAAGCAATTTAAACAATAAACATTTTTCGAGGTATGTAACAATTTCTGTTTTATATCAATGCTAATAATTTGTAAAATTTTAAATTTATTTTAGGTTTAACATGTAATTCAAAATGGGAAAAAACTTAAATAATAAATAAGACCTATTTAAAAAGCCTACTAAGACAGGCGAAACGTCAAGGAAATAGCAAGTTTCATTATAAAACATAAACCTATATATATATAATATATATATATATATATATATATATATATATATATATATATATATATATATATATATATATATATATATATATATATATATATATATATATATATATATATATATATATATATATATATATATATATATATATATATATATATATATATATATATATATATATATATATATATATATATATATATATATATATATATATATATATATATATATATATATATATATATATATATTCCCGAACATTCCGAGCAAAATGCCGTGGAGCACTACCCTGCTGAAACCATATTTCATAATTTGATGCACCATTACCTAAAAAATCAAATTTAAATATTAAATACAGCAGGTTAAATAAGGAACTTGGAGTTATTCGGAAATAGTTCTGCAATACTTGGGACAATTTCGGTCTTTAAAAGATTCAAATATTTTTCTCCGGTTAATGTGTCTTCAATGAAGAAGGGACCGATAATAAAGGCAACAAAATGTCTGAGTCCCGCTTGTTCGTGTCATTCAGTACGGAATTTATTCCCAGTGCAATTCCTAATTCTGATCCTGAAAATTGAAGACGCTGTTACAAGAGTGGGTTCCGGCACAGTAAATATGAAAGCAGTTTTAAGCCTGACCCTGCTGATCGGTCTCTTCATTACCCCCAGTGCCCTGATGTCCTGGATGAGGATATCTCTACTGGATTTACAGAGTCTCTTTAGAGCTTTTCTGCATTCGTGTGAAACCAACGAATTGACCCTGCTGAAGGAGGAAACCTTAATCATCACTAGAGTGTCGCAGCATATATATCCTCTAGAAACGTTCTTCTGTACGTAGGCCAAAATTGACATAATCTCCGCCTGATATACAGTCGCAAAACATCTAAGATTCTTGCCACAGGTCATTTCCCACATACATTCGGCTCAGATCTCTCTTCCACGAGAGAGACGTCTGAATACTAAACAAGACCCTCCGGTCTGAGGAAGGATGGACAGGGGTCCTGTCATTGTTCCGTATCAGGAACTGTGACACGAAACCTCAAAAGTTACTAACACCGGAATGCAATAAATCTGAAATAACTCGTACTTTCACGTTGTAAAATATTTGTAGAAATCCAATAACTAAATCTACCGTAAGTAAAATTAACAACAAATGTCTCGAAACTGGAAAGCTAAAAGATGCTGTACGTTCTGCAGACCTAAAAGCGCAACAGAGGTGATAAGGCTCTGAATGTTTTAATCAGTTTAGAAAAAATTCGCACCTTTCTATCAGAACATTAGGACGAAGCAACATACTTTTTAATGGAACAGGGATAATTGGGCGAGGCCAAGTCCACATTGTATACGTGAAAATTGTACCCAATTTCCTCAAAAGATACATGTTTGGGGTGATATAAAGGGTGCAAAAATAATCGGCCCCTTCTTCATGGAAGACACATTAACTGGAGAAAAATATTTGAACCTTTTAAGGACCGAAATTGTCCCAACTATTGCAGAACTATTTCCGAATAACCGTAAGTTCCTTATTTTACCTGCTGTATTTAGTATTTAAACTTGATTTTTCTAAGCAATGGTGTACCAAATGATGAAATATGGTTGTAGCAGGGTGGTGCTCCACCGCAGTTTGCTCGGAATGTTCGGGAATATTTAGACAATGTTTTTTTTTTAGATGGATTGGACGAAGAGGTACAATAGAGTGGCCACCTCAATCTCCGAACTTGACGCCCATCGACTACTTTTTGTGAGGAACCTTAGTTAACTTCATTAATTTATTGTTTGTTATATTAGATATTTCTTTTTTGTATTGTATGGTTTCCGTTGTTTTTTACAACCTTCTTTTAAAATTGAGACGCTGTTTTCTCTTGCTAGTGTTTTGGTAGTATAATGAGGAAGTATTGTGATTTCCAGTCTGCCAGAACGTACAGCATTTTTTCCAGTTTTAGGAAATGTTTTATTGATTTTACTTACGGTACATTTATTTATTGTATTTCTGTTAGCATATTTGTCACTAAAAATGTTACAAACATCTTGCTGGTTTCGCGTTCTATTCCCAGAAGCCAGTATATTTTATTTTCGCAAAAACTGTTACTTTCATAAAAAGTGCTCTTAATAAAAAGTATTGAGAATTTTACGCAGATTTTAAAAAAGTAATATAATACAGCGTGTTCCATTAAAAAAAATCCTTCTATAACAGAAAACGAAAAACTTGGCAGCAGGGCGGAACTCGCTATTGAATCCGACATAATTTCATGCCTAAGTGTACACATTTTCATTAAATTTATATAAGCGGTACCTGAGGGATTTCGCCGTTTCTTTACTTTTGTTACACGTTGTATAAAAAACTATTTCAAAACTCAATGTCCAGGGTGTTTTGAGGCGAAGCTTAGAGAAGTATCCCGTTTTCGACTAGACGACCACATTTTCTGCTTTGATTACGTGGGATGTCTCCAAGCGCAGACTTTTCTGCACAAGTAAAGCTCCTTGCGACAAGATTTAAAATTAAAAATAATTACAATATTTATTTTGACACTATGTACGAATAAAAACAGCTAGAATCTTATAAAACGTTATTTTGTACCACCACTGATGTCTTTAGTAAAATGACATCATTCGCTGTTAACTATGTTTACGTTGAGACATTGTAAACTTTTGTATTAGATGGTTTCGTATGTAAACATAGCTAAAAAATAATACTGGCAAGTAAAATAATCTCATGCTGGTAAACAAAATTAAGTTGTCTGGCTATTATTTCACCATCAAAAAGTGTCTGTATATTTAAATGTTGCGCTTTGCAAAAAAATCGTTTAATCAATCAAACTTCATGAATACGAATGTTTTAAAAATATTTATAACTTAAGCTTGATAAGAAAACTATCTCTAAGCCATTTTATTGTCTATGTTTATGTAGTAACAAAATAGACAAGTAGATTGACAACATTGTTTACATACCTGATGAAGGCTAACTTAGTAGCAGTGAACTGAAAAAATAAAAAAATATATAATAATAGTTATTTATAGCAATATGTTTGAACAAAACAATTACTATAAAATAGATCTAATGAAATGCATAAGCTAACCTACAATTTTATTTATGACTTTTTTTACTAAAACAATCTGATACATTGAGTTTTTAGAAAACCTACGCAAACTGATCAAGATATTTTAATTGATTCTTTTCATGTTAATATACACAAACTTGCGATTTCCGATAATAATAATAATAATAATAAAACCCTTGTTTATTTACGATTCAATAAAAAAACACTAACAAAGAAAAAATGAAAATCAATAACTTAATCCAAATTAAAAAAAAAGCAATTTGCATTTCAAGAAATAAAGATTCGTTCATTTTTAATATGTATTACCTCATTTATCGTAATAAATGTCTTAATCTTTTATTTAACAACTAGCTAACCCAGCAGACCTTGTCCTGCCTTTTCCGTTAGATGACGTGATGAGTTTCCAGTGGAATTATAAGAATATGGGGCGCATTCACCACATCATCCGGAAATGTTATTGAAGAAAAACATTGGTTTTATAGAACTTACAACAACTCTCTTACGAACATGCTGAAAATTTTGGCTTAGTTTTTCAAATATATAGATGCTTTAGACTCTTTAAAGCTAAGTCTGGAAAAAAAATCAAAGTCAAAAAGGTTTGATTCCTTGAAAACAAGGTCATAATTCTAATGATGGCGAAAGTTTTAGTAGGTCTGTTAAAGTGAGTGAATTTTAAATGGTTAAGATGTGATTTAATTTGTGATTTTTTTAATTATCCTATAAATAGAGTGACGGTGAATGCACCAAAAAAAGGATAGGTTTGAAATCAAATTAGGAATGCTAAAATAAACTGTTGAACTCATCTAATATAGGAAGATCATATAAAATATTGTTAACAAAAAGCATTGGCGAATAGTGAACCTTTAGTGTATTGTGTTCACTTAAGAGTGATACCATATAACAGAAATTTGTTCACTGTTCTACAATGATTAGTTCCGACCAACTTGACGAACTATTAAGAAAGATTGGAGAAAGCAACAAAAAAGTATCCAAGAAGCTAACGAACAACAGACCAGTGATATTAAAAATCACATTAAGCACGAAATCGCAGAACTTAAGCAAAAATTTGAGGAAAAGCTAAACCAAAAGGTTAGTGAAATTGAAACAAAATATAAGGAACTAAAGACAAACTATCAAAAATTGGAAAAGGATCTTAAAAAAAACAATATTATAATTTTTGGTTTAGAAGCCCCACACGAAAATCTAGGGCACTACGTGTCAGAAATAATAACCAACCTACTCGGCATAAAATTGGAAATTAGAGATATCAGCAATGCTTATTTTTTAGGCAAGCAGAAAAACAAAAAGACCTGTTATTTTGAAATTGGTATCATATTTTAAAAAACAGGAGATCCTACAAAACAGTAAAAAACTAAAAAATACTGGTATAAGTATAGCACAGGATTTGACCTTAGAGGAACAGAAGGAAAACAAAATATTAAAACAAGGACTAAAAAGAGCGCGCGCTAAAAATCTGAATGCGTATATAAAAAACCATACACTTTTTATTAACGGAGAGCCCTACACAGCTCACCAATTGGCTGAGGAAGAAGAGTCAGATATAGAAACAGAGACCAACAGAACGGAGAGCAAAACATCTCCAAATTCGCACGATTATATTTGCTCAGAAAAACATCCAATAAGAGCCAATAACAGCGCTCCAGCCACCCCAACTACAAGACCTATTTCGGAAGGCGATATTGAGGAAGACCGAGGAGAAAAGGATTCACCTGTGTCTGAAAAAGTTGAAGACATACAAAAGAGAAGACTCAAAACAGCAAACCAACCTATCAACAAAATAGAAAGAACCACTAGATTGAACAGCAACAAGACCCAGGCCAATCCAGTGCATCAAAAACTATAAAAAAATAACAGGTTGGTTAGACTATCTCTTGATTTTTTTGTTGTAGATATGTAAATTTTTTTTTTAATTTTGTTCTGAAGATATAAGTGTTCTGTGTAGGTTAGTGGACAGTTGTAGCATTCATTTTTTATCTTTGTTTTAACAGGATTTTTTGTTTGATAAGCCGAATTATTTTATATTTTACTTATTTTAATGAAAGGTTAGTATGGATGGGTATATAAGAGATTTCGATTGTTTTGATATTAATACATGTGAAGTCAATAATATTACTGAAGCCAAACTGGCACTTGAATCTACTAAAACAAAAAAGCAATTTTCAATATTTCACACAAATATTCTCAGTATATATAAAAATTTTTCACTTCTTGAGGCATTGTTGGCGAGTTTAGAACATAGTTATGATATAATAGTGTTAACAGAGACTTTTCAACTTAATCAGAATGATGGTGTGCTTGTATTTATTAAAAATGTATATAAATTTAAATTTAAAATAGTTAAGATTGCCAATATAAATTGTCTAAGAATTGAATTAATAATGTCAGACAAAACTACATCTATAACAGTTATATATAGACGGATACGGATATAAATTTGTTCATTTCTGATCTGTAAATTTACCTAAAGGATATTGCGACAAATGATACGGAAATATTGATAGGTGATTTAAATATTAATATTTTAGGTAACACTATAGAAACCCAGGACTACCTAAACTTGTTATATGCTGCCGGCGACAAGTCTCTTATAAATCAATTTACTAGAGTCGAAAGGGATGCTAAAAGTTGTATAGATCACATTTTTTTTAAAAGTGCCTCTATTAGCCAAAAGACACTTAAACCAATCATACTTCATTCTAAAATAACCGACCATTATCCTATTATGCTAACATATGAAATATACAATAAACAAACAAAATTGGCAGAGAGAAAGACATATATTAATTATACAAAGTTTGGAAAATCATTGGAGAAACACAATTTTAACAATATTTTCCTCGGAAACGGAAATGTTGACGAAATTACGACTAAGTTGGTAGATACAGTGAGGAAATGTATGGATGAGAGCATATCAACATATTTACCAAAAACAAAAAGAACACCTTGGATTATGAATGGAATTTTAAAATCAATGAAAATAAGAGATGAGATCTATAAAAAATATAAAAGAAGTAAGAGCGAGGCATTATACATAGAATACAAAACCTACAGAAATAAGATCAATAAACTAATTGAGATAACAAAGCAAAGGTATTTTAAAAGTGTAATTATTAATAATGTAAATAATACTAAAAAGATTTGGCAGACAATAACCAGTTACAATAATTCTAATTATACAAAAAGTTCAATCAAAATTCCAGCTATTTTCGACAAAAACAAAACAGTACAATAGATTCTCAAACCATCGCTGAATGTTTTAACGAGTACTATGCCTCTGTAGGCGAACGGATGGCTCAGGATATTATAAAAAATAATAGAATAGCAAGAAAATACCAAAACATAAAATCAACATATAGAAATTCAATTTATTTATATGAGGCTACAGAAGATGAGATAAGTAAAATTATCGACTCCCTAAAAAACGATTCTACTCCAGGAATTGATGAAATAACAACAAAAATATTAAAATTGAGTAGTTACAAACTAGTACCTCCAATAACCTATCTAATAAACTTGATATTTTTGACTGGAAAATGCCCAAAACATTTTAAAAAGGCAAAAATTAAGCCGATTTACAAAAATGGTGAGATGGACAAAATGGAAAATTATAGACCAATAAGCTTAATTTCAAACCTTGCTAAAATTTTCGAAAAGGCCCTTAAAACAAGATTAATGTCATTTTTAAATAATAATAATCTATTATCCTCCTACCAATTCGGATTTCAAAACAATAAATCAACAAATGACGCAATAGCATTATTAACTAGCAAAATAAATCAAAGTTTGGATAAAATAAACCAAGTGCTGCGGTATTTGTTGATTTAGCAAAGGCGTTTGACACTGTAAGCCATAAAAAATTGTTATCTAAACTTTACAATATCGGTATCCGTGGACCTGCACATGATCTCTTTAAAGATTATCTTAGCGAAAAGGAGCAAGTCGTAGAAATAGATCATAAAATCAGCAAACCAAAGGTGGTTAATTACGGTATCCCACAAGGAACAGTTTTGGGTCTAGTATTATTTTTAATATATTTAAACGAACTTCTTACACTACAATGTACCGGAACCATTATATCATTCGCCGATGATACAGCACTTTTTATAGAAGGCGATACATGGGAACAAGTAGAGCGAAAAATAAAAACAGATTTACAAATAATAGTAGAGTGGTTCGATTCTAATTTACTTACTATAAATTTAACAAAAACAGTTTATATAATGTTCTCAAGTTATAAAAGAGGATTACCTCAAGCGGCATCAATTGATATAAACTTACCTCTGAGAAATCACGTCTGGACTCTACATGGCTCTAAAAATACAAAATATCTTGGAATATTTATAGATGAAAATCTAAGATGGGATACTCAAGCTGAAGCCCTTGCAAAAAAACTGAGATCGCTTATGTATCTGTTTAAAACTATGTCGAAAATTCTTGACGCTAAGTATCTCAAAATGATGTATTACGCCCTTATACAGTCTCTGTTAGAGTATGGAATAATTGGATGGGGGGGCGCATATCAGTCAAATCTAATTCCTGTAATTATGGCACAAAAGAAAATTCTTAAAATAATGTTTAAGCTTGAATGGCGATATCCTACCCATCTTCTGTATTCCCAAACGAATATGTTGAGTGTAAGGTCTCTTTATTATAAATCGTCTATTTTATACTTGGCAAAAAAACATATGCTTAGCCAAAACAATACTCATAATTATCGGACAAGATTTAGGGAAGGACTAAATTTGACATTGCCTAGACCAAACAAGCAAGTAGGAAGGCAACAGTTTAACTATATTGGCCAAAAAGTTTATAACTTAATGCCTCAAGATCTGAAAAATAAAATATATAATAAAAACTTTAAAAAGCACTTAACAAGGTGGCTGATAAGAGAGGCAATTATTTTATAGGTATCTAGTTTTTTTTTTCTATTTGCTTTTTTGTATCATCGATCATTAGATAGATGTATGTTTGTAATGTTTTTTACTAAATACTATGTCGTATATCGTTCTTTTATGTCTTAATAACATTTAAACTAACAGTTATGTTTTTATAATTAATTAAGACTGTGTTTTTTTTTGTATCACAGTTCATATTAAACCGTCAGACGCACTAAAACTGCGGTAGCCTAACTTTTTTCTTTAGCCTTTGCCTTTACTAACTGTTCGGATATGGGTATTTTCTGACTTCTAGTACTTGCGAACCATTCAAAACACATCCTGTCTATGTTTAGTCCTTCTGTTTTTGAAAAGCTTTTCTTCTGGTTTACATTAAATGCAGATTGCCACTTTTGTCGAATACTTTATTTTTTGCAATCTCCGCAGCTTGGGTTTTTCCTATGTTAAAACTTTTTGCCACAGCAAGAACTGATATTTATTCCCGCTCTAATATTCCTTTCTTCCTAACTTCCATTTTTTCTTTGAGAGTCAACAGTCTTTTTTTCTGAGCCATTTTATTAGCATACGATACGTCGCGTTATTATCAAATAATAGAACTGGTAAACAAAGACAAGTACAGTTGCCACCCGAGATAGTAAAAGTAAAATATCTCTCACATACGGACATGGCTCTGTCCGCGACCGTTTGTAAGAGCGTCCTCTTATTAGATCACGTTTTATATGTAAAACTATATGACTAAATTCCGTTCTAAGAAAATTGTCCGTTTAAGGGAGATGTACGCTTATTAGGGCTGTCCGTAAGGAGAGTTTTAACTGTATTTCGTTGTTGCCTACATAATTTATAAAAGACATATGATTTATCCAACAGTTTTCAATAATGGATACACAAAACAACTAAATGACAGACCCATTAATAAGAAAATATAGAAAACCTTTATTATAACCCTTAAATGATTCAATTACACCTTGTCAGCCCCCAGCATTTGTGCGTTTATCGTTTTTAGGCTCAGTTTAACTGAAATTAGGAAATATCTTTAAATGTACGCTTTCGAATGTCAGAGTTGTATATAAATATTCTGACAACCTAACATGTCTATTATAAAAACTTATAGAAAACATTCAATTCATCTTAATTTTCAAAAATCTACTCTAATAAAAGTTTTGCTTTTGATGTGCATCTTAGACAAATGGGACATTCATTTAAAACCAACGATTATTTGGCGATATGACAGAAAACATTATAGGTCAATTCAAATATAATTTCACTAAATGAACAGATAAGCCTTCTTCACGTTTTCTGCGCATACTATAATTTTTTTTAAATACAATTTTGCTGCTAAATCGTTCTGACATGGTTTTTTATTAAGATCGCCTGATGCTTATAAGACCGGGTTTGTAGCAACTACTATTTTAAGTACTTTCTTGATTTGTTAATTTAAAATTATTAGTTCAAATTAGTTTTAGACTAATTACAATTAACTCTTGGAAATAGCAACTAGTCGAACCATGAATACCCTTCATTTTGGAGAAAAAATAGGAAACTTAAATTTATCCGGGTATGCGAGAATAATACCATAAACAAACGTGCCTAGCCCTGGAGATCGAAAAATAGCAAATATATGTGGAAATATTATTAAAGAACTGATAGATGTCTCCCTAACAGAGTTTTTATACCTATATTAAGATAAAGGGCATTATGAACTCTAGCATTGTAGAGGCAACAAACTAGCTTATAAATTGTATGTAAATATTATAAGTAAACCTAAAACTAAGTAAAAATTGTTGCTTCATACACATTAGAGATCAATGAATAACTAAAAATCTAAAAACTCATGAATAACTAAAAATCTAAAAATTAAAAATTCTTACATCAGGTTCGAGTTTTATATCCAAGCAATTATAATATCGTTCTGCAACACCAATTATTTGATTCATATTTTATGCAGTTAGTACGCATGTATAGAATTTGTACATAAAATATAATCCATATTAAATAAATTATTTCGACTGCCTAAATCTATTAGGCCCGTTTCCGACAGTTATTTAACCTAGCTCCATTTTTGGCTGAAAATACTTTTCCTGTTATGCACGAAACATTTTAAATTTTTAATGGAGCACGAAAACATATTATTTTATTAATGTATCAAGTAAGCATTGGCCTTTATTCAGGAACATAAAAGCAGACATACCGCACGTATATATGTTATTAATATTCTTCTGGATTGCTTATTTATACACCTGTAGTAAACAGAATTTCAAATATACTCAAAGTTTTTAAAGATTTAAAGATAAAATATTGCATAATCCTCTAAAGATCTGCATACATTATTTAAAGTCTACATAATTCAAGAAATCTATGTAGTGATGTAAAATTTGATGAATACTAAACTTGTTTTCAGGTTTATCTAATTTAAGTTTTAAAATAGGATTTGGCCCTTGATAAATATGTCAAGGCGTATCTCAAAATTGTGCTAAATTAGGTACTCCTTTCAACATATACATGTGTTTCTCGTGTTGTGGTGGAAAGACGTACCTTGATCTAGTACCTATTAATTTTAATATATTTTATTCCACGTTATAACAAGGACACTACGATCCTTGTCTGGAACATACACGACGATCATGATTTCGCTCTTTTTAGAGCTCATCAGACCGCCATAAACTAGCGAGACCCGTGTAGGGCAAGGCACAAAGTAGAATCACAGAAACAATTACTCACTGACTAATACCACGACCGGTATTCAATTACATTGTTGATTTTCGTTAGGAGCAACACAACCATCATGGTCTGGAGGATGTACTGTTATGCCGCAGGTGCAATTAGCCGTTTTAATAAGCTAGCGAGCCTCGAGTAGAACAAAGGCTTAAAGTGGGATCACAGAAACAACTACTCCGCTGGCTAATACCACCACCACCACCACCATTGAATTAAGTCTTCGACTCCTGACTTTCGTTGGGACAAATTATGTTAATATATTTTATGTAATGTTTCGAAATATTTACTTCTCAGCGTCATATATATTGTGACGTATAGTAGTCAGATTAGCCTGTTGTTTAAAATGTAATGCAAGAATAGAAAGTGTATGTTTGCATGCTTGGACAAGCTTGGCGCAGGTTATTATACCTGTCTCTGTCCGACAGTTTGGTAGTTATAGGTAATCAACAGAGTAAATGAATATTATACTAAACCTTTCCTGGTCTCTACCGAGGGTAGAAATTAAGAATAGTCTCCGGCCATAATTCAGTAACCGTTGATCACCCTATTATGCGGAGAAAACATTTTTATGAAATTTGAAAATGGCCGCTAGGGGGCGTAACAGCAACTCAAAAATGGAAATGCCGATTTTCTCTCGAATTTTCCTAATTAAGGTTTGTCGAAACTATAAGCATTGTATTTTTCAGGCAATTATGCAACTTTTTGCTTCTTATCATTTTTTTCTCGGTTTTCAATAATAAATTAGTAGGGAAAGGTTAAACTTTTTTTCTTTCAAACGTTTATATCTCTGGTTTGGGTGAACCGACCATTGAACTTGTGTCAGAAAAGAACTGTAACGTAATAATTATATTAGTGGTCCCTAGATAGCGTTTTTTCGTAATTCTTCAAATAACACGGATTTTCTCAAAAAAACTCAAATTGTATGATAAGTTTTTTTGTCATTATTTAATTAAAGATTATAGCAAGTATCGAATAATAAAGTAAAAAAATCCAAGTACGTATTTAAATTTAAAAAGTTGATGATAGTCGCCCGAATCCGAAACGTCGGATTGAAAAAAACTGACCCTACAATTTTAGAAAAACTAAAAAAAAAACAAAAGAATAACTTTTATAGTTCTGTCATTTTAGGCTTAGTTGAAATGACAAATGAAAATAACTTTCACTTCATCATTGTCACTTTTTCTCCTCTACAAATTGGTGAGGTTAGTTTTTCAGTTCGACGGACTGGATTTTTTATTTAACTATTCGATACCTTTTATAACCTTAAATTAAATTATGACAAAAAATCATATGATATCCTTTGATTTTTTTTTGACAAAATTCGAATTATTTCAAATCTCCTTTGCTTTTGATTCTTCAGGGGAGTCAAGGACAGCTTCCACTCCAGCTATTATTTCTTCTTTAGGAATTTCCTCAAAAGATATCGCAAAATTTAAACCCTTACTTAATATGGATTTTTCACTTGCTGCGAGGAATTATGAACCAGGAAGGCAACAAGTAGTCTTACCATATGTAAAGGGTACAGCAGACAGAATCGGAAGAATTTTTAGAAAACACAACATACAATTATTATACAAGATAAAAACTAACAGGCGAATATCAGCAAGAGTGGAAGAGCATAAACTTAGCATCAGAAACAAACAAACAACCTCAGCCCTATTCCTTCATCATCAGGAAAGTTGCCACAAAATAAATTTCGATGGGTGTGGGGAGATTGCCAATATAGAGCATTTTAAGACTAGAATAATCCGAGAAGCCATAGAAATAGAAAAACAAGGTGATTTAAATAAAAGGGACAAATCATTAAAACTACCAACAGTATGGAAGACAATAATCGACAAATCTAAAATCACAAAAAACTAAGGGGAATTAGCTCAACAACAACAGCATCATTCGGAAAATAAATAATGACCAAGGGCCGCTCAGATATAACCTTCGGCCCCTGGTGGGGTATAAGAGGAAACTCGCAGTCGTTAACACTACAGTCGCTATTCTCACGCGAAAAGGAAAGCTTCGAAAATGCCAAATGTAATTTTGGTGAAACATTAGCAAAACTGTTCTTTTTCAGAACGAGAGTAGTAGACAGAGGTACACCCGCAATGAAAACACATCGTATTTTGCCATCCGCGAGTATATATATATACATATATATATATATATATATATATATATATATATATATATATATATATATATATATATATATATATATATATATATATATATATATATATATATATATATATATATATATATATATATATATATATATATATATATATATATATATATATATATATATATATATATATATATATATATATATATATATATATATATATATATATATATATATATATATATATATATATATATATATATATATATATATATATATATATATATATATATATATATATATATATATATATATATATATATATATATATATATATATATATATATATATATATATATATATATATATATATATATATATATATATATATATATATATATATATATATATATATATATATATATATATATATATATATATATATATATATATATATATATATATATATATATATATATATATATATATATATATATATATATATATATATATATATATATATATATATATATATATATATATATATATATATATATATATATATATATATATATATATATATATATATATATATATATATATATATATATATATATATATATATATATATATATATATATATATATATATATATATATATATATATATATATATATATATATATATATATATATATATTATATATATATATATATATATATATATATATATATATATATATATGTATGGCCATGATTTCGGATGTTCTCTTGGCAACCACCTATGTCATTTTTGCTCCTGTTAGTGACTCTGGTGTGATTTTGTTACAAATCAAACTTAACGATATGTTTTTCTAAATATTAGACTAACATGCGTTAAAAAAACAAAACAGAGTAAAAAACGTAAGTTGGTAAAAATCTCTCTTCACATTATCTTTTAGCTAATTTGCTGCAGGTCGGTCCATTTCATTTCAAAATTTTCTATAAGGCAAAATACTACTCAAACTCAAGCTCTCGCCGGAAAATACAACGTTTTGGTTGAGAAAAATTATCATAGCCAGATTCAAATAAATAAAACAAACCATCATGGACATTCACATTTAGAACAACATGGAATTCCAATTTGGGACATCGCATTCGATTGCTATGTTTCTTCAGACATATAAAATACAAATTTACAACGGTTCCGATAAACTAAATTTAAATACCACCAGTCGTGTTAGCCACATCTTAATAGAATATAGCATCCCTGGTGGGGAAATCCCATAAGAGTATCGTATTCGACCACAATTAAACCATACTAATTTCATCTCAAATTAACGCCATGATCATGTCATCCTTGAACAAGAACTCTCCTTTGGAGCGGGAAGGCAAACCACTGCGGACGAAAAGACACGAGTCAGGGGGTGCGAGAGGGGAAAGTGAGATAAAAGAAGCAGGTCAGATGGCATCTAAAAGAGATCCTGGCAGTTTATTTATAGAATCTTTGGAGAGCAAAGGCACGACTGGCAATTTTTTCACCAAGTTCAAAAAGGATTTGTTCTGTAATTTTAGTGTCCACATGAAACAATTACAAGTATCCCTTGGGAGCTTGATGTTAAACCCTACGTTTCTTCACGTGACTAACTCGGTATTAAATTTAATTAAATTCAGTTATTAGTAAATTATTCTTAATGTTGAATTATTAGTTTAAAAAATATGTGATTCAATTTCTCTATAAGGCCACACCTCACGATATAACTACATCAAACATGAAGATCCCACCCTCCGCGAATCCACCACCCACAGACCACATCAGTCCTTTAAGATAAAATGTAAGTAATCAAAATGAACGATCAAATTGAAAATAAAAATCGATTCGTCAAACGAATTGTGATTTTGACTTCAAACCTTATGAAACTGCAGAATGGCGCTACGACTACTTTAACTAAACTGCTAAACCAAATAACGTTTATGGATGTCATTTGACGCAGAGTTTAATATTCTTAATTTTGATAACAATGAAATTGAATGAAATTTTCTGTACGATGATCCTGTTATAAGCCAAAAACTGCAAACATTTAGAAGCTCTTTAGATTCCAAGGTTTCGGTCACCTCATAAACCTTTCTCATTATTTGGGATGCCCAAAGTAAAATAACATCATTTCTAGCTTTTTACGAATTAATGGAAGGAATGGCCCTTTTTTGATCTAATTTGACTCGGCTATCAAATATAATACGCTGATACAACATAGTTGAATATATAATGTATTTATTATATAAATTATATAGATAGAATGAAAAAAATAAAACCAACTAGAATTGCAAATTAATATGTTATTTCTGATAACTTTAACGTGCAAATTCGTATAAAAAAATTGACATCCGTAGCTGTTTATTTTAATACCGGAACGTAAATAAAAATTTTAATTAACATTCGAATTTAAACAAACTAAAATAAATATAGAACGGAAATGAAGCAACGCAAAGCATTCATTTATTTTAATTTCCAAATTTCACAACGCCATTCATATTTCGGCAGAGAGAGAGGGATCTCGTTGTAGTTTTAACATATTATGTAAAACGTTTTTGGCTCTCTATTATTTCTATTTTCCTTTGGTCTCTGTGCAGATAATTATTAACGTTTCGTATTTTGCGTACTGTAGTAAGTAAGTAGTAGTAAAACCAAACATGAAATAAAAAAAATTATGGACGGAAAATAAAATTATTTGATTACAGTGAGCTTTTAATTTCAAAAATTAAACATTCTGACTACCTTCGAGATATGACACCAAAATATGCGGAATCTTCTTCATTTTTAACAGACTATCTGAACGAAGCATCAGTGGCTTTATGTCACTTTAGCACTCAATCGTTTCCGAACACAAGCAAATTTTGTTAAAATACATTTATCTATCTATCTATCTATCTAATGTGTAGTTCACCTCTCAAATAAGGTCATTCGGATCTATCCCATAAACCTGTCGGATGAATACAAATTTTTAAATTTTTAACTTTTAAAAAAAAATGCACTAAAAAGCGCAAAATAATATTTTACTCTGTAAAGTCGGTTTCATTTTTTTTTTTTACAAAATTTTTTATTGCAGTTTTAGTTCTATTTATATTAGTGTTATTTTAAAAGTCAAGTTTAACAAACAGCCACTGGGACTACTGCATATTATGTAACATCATTGTATATTAACATGTCTTACTATACAATACACAGTGGTACTTTTTCTTCCTGACACAACGGTAGACGCATGTTTCATTCAATGTAACATCGAGAAAACAGAACCAAGAACTTTTGATAAAGATGTGTGAGAACGCATTTTTATCGATTTTTAGTATCTATTCTCCGCATGATGGTGCTAGTGCATACTTTTTAAATTACCTATGGGTTTGCAGCCCGAAATCACCGGAGCCCCAATAGGTGGTGCTAAATGTTACATTTAACTTGTAGTACTGTTTCAGTATGATAGACGTTTCGTTTTCGATTTTGTCATATCGAGCAATCTGTTATTTCAGATCTCGCTGGGTACAAGCCTGCCTGATGAGGGTAGAGGCCCAGAAATCATGATCGCAGGAGGGTACCCTGTGACATAATCGAAAGCAATTCTTCTTGTAGGCCGTTTTGCACCTGCAGAAATTATATATTTCTGCTATTATACAAATAATAATTCTAGTTCATATCAACTTATCTTCTATTCTGGAATTGAAGACCATTATGCGCCAATCACTCTCCGCAGCGCTTCTTAACACCCCTAAGGGCATTGAATATATGTAATCGAGTCATTTTTCCCAAACTACGTTTGAAACGGGTTTTTAATTCTTGAATAGTATTGCTTTTATTTTTGTAAATGATATTCTTTACAAAACCCCAGAAAAAACCTAATGGCGTAAGGTTAGGCGACCTAGGTGGCCACTTTACCAGCACATTCGTCCCCATCACTTATTGGGAAAATGTCCATCTAGAAACTCAGCTACTCTTTCGGCATTATGACTTGGAGCGCTATCTTGCTGGAAGTAACTGTTATTCATGTCTTGGATATTCGGTATCAGATTTTCCTCCAGAATTTCAATGCAGCTCTCAGCTGTTAAATTTCTATCAAAAATCGTGTAACAATATTCGTGCATTATATTGGGCACACCACACATTAAATCCAAAACGACCCTGTGATGTTCGAACAACGGTAATGTGTGGATTTTCATTAGCCCAATACAAATTATTATGACAATTGAATATTCCATCGCTAGATATGCGCACTTCATCTGTCGATATTACTTTTCTGAAGACATTATTGTCTCTCCGGCAATTGTCCAGATACCATAAGCAGACTTGCCTTCTTCATCCCCTGGATGTAAAGTTTCAATCTTCCTATACCAATACTGACGAAAGTTGTGCTTCTTCAATATATTCTTAATTTTTTTTCTGTTGACGCCTATTATGTGATTGTGTTGATTTTCTCTATTTCATTACTTTCCTTTCTATATGACTGTGGTTTGGCTTTTGGAAGCAACCCTGCAGCTTAAGATTTTTCTTCAGTCATTTAAAAATATCGGCTGCTGGCTTTTTGGGTACCTTTATAATATAGTTCCGTCGCCGCGATACTGTCTTTACCAGAGTGAGTGTAACACTCTATCATATTGAATTTGTCCATATTGTCTTATGCCATGTTCGCCAATATTATCGGAATATGTGTAATTCAAATTATTAACTGTCAAAATATTGAAAAGGATGGCGTCACACAATTGTTTCCTAAGCCTACTCCGTATTAATAAGTTTAAATGCCCCTGCGTGAGTTCCATAGTCAATAATTCGACTCTAAGCAGGCTTTGAACATGTTTTACATTTTATACTTTTAAAACTGCTATTTTGTTGCAGGAATGGCACTTATTATTATCTAAATTAATTCAAATAGGTTCTGGGGAAAATGAAAAAGACATAAGGAGGGAGGGTATAATTAAAATTCCCAAAAATTGAGTGTAGTAAGTTTTTCCGATTTATTTAACTATTTTATCAAATATATTGTTATAATTATGTGTAATGTCTTCAAATATGTTATCAATCGGTTTATATAGTTATCAAACATGAAATGTAAACCAGTCCCCTCCAAAGATATAAATAAAAAGCTCAGTTGCTATATTTAGCCCAGTTACATGGAAAATATGACGAAAAAATGATTATATTTAAAAAAATATTATTTTGCAAAAACTAAGTGTTTGGTACCATCGGAAATTTAATTTCCAATCGACTAATAAAAAGATATACAGGATGTTCCAATAAAATAAATATAACTTTAGGTCATATCTCAAGCACAACATTCCATCTAAAAGAAAACAACTATTTTACTATTATAACTAAAATGTATTATTATTATTACTAAAATGTATTCAGGTTGACCTGCAAATTAAAGGTATTGGTCAGTAATTGGTGTTTTAGCTTAGCTTTTATCGATAGGACTCAAAGATACCTGAGGTCCTGCAAATTGTTGCAAACAATTGGAGCTCGAAACGAAAAAGAGGCCTCGACCGCTGTGAACAGGAATATGATGACCAGCTATTCCTCTCAACTCCCCCAGATGAACATTAGTGTATGATTAGTATTATGAATATTTCAATTTCTTGCCTACTGTTGGAACAAGAAATTTTAAGAGCAGATGAAAAGTAGACCTTCTTTTCACTGACTAGAGCAGCATTATAGACATTACAAGCAGTAGTATTTCCTATAAGCAAGCCTACGGATACGTTTAACCTTGCCCAAGCATTTCTCGTCAGCCTGCGAAGTTGCTTAAGAGTGTCCGTGAACCATGGTTTAACTTTTTTGGATTTATTATATGATACTACTGATATTTTTTAAAGGGGCATGCTTGTCAAACAAGGATAATAAATTAGAATTGAAATAATTAACTTCTCTTTCTTTGAAGTCCGTTTAATACTAAAAGATACACATCTTATATATGTGCGACAGGTAGGCAAATATCCACTACTTTAATGGCTACTAATAGCTTATATTTGTAAATGCAGATTCCGCTTTGCCTCCCGCATTCTGAAAAATGCTCACATTGTGTCGAGGGTAGTTTGACGGGTATATGTTGCCGGGATCTCAATGCGAGCTATGTTTTCGTGAATTTCCGTACACGTAATTTTGTATGTAATCGTGTTTTATAATTACCGAACTGTGTATGTGATTACCCCGGGTTAGACATTTGTAAGGATAGGAAACTTTGAAAATCTTTAATTAGCTCTAGGTGTGTTTGTTTGGCTTCCGAAACATTTATTGCTTATATTTAGGATACCCTCTAAACTATGAGAGCATATATGCGTCATCCATAAAAACTGATCCAGGCGTTTAGCATGTAGATTGGTAGTAAATAATGTATACATACATTATTTAATATAAGTTAAACGCATTAATCTTGTTGATTCTATGTGTTCGGACAAAGCAATAGTGAAATTTAAAATAGAATAAATAAAATAAATTGTATAAAGGAAGCTTTGAATTCAAAATATATTTACACAAATTAAAAACCACTGACAATAAAAGATGTGTGGAAGAGTTTTTCAAATGACCCGTTGTTTGTTTAATAATTGTTATTGCTTGGGAACCATACCAGAACTTAATGTTTAATAAAATTAGAAACTCGATACATCCAGAAATTTGCCTCCTACTTATCTGAGGTGGTTTCCAGGGACAGTACGTCCTGTTTGCAGTATATTTTTCGAGTGGCAAAAACAACAGTATCAGATATTATACCTAAAACATGTCAAACCATGTACGGTTCACAACTATATCAATATTACAGATGAAGCACCTCTTACAAAAGAGAACCACATAGTCTGAGTGACGGCGACATGAAAACATTTAATCTTATAACTCATATTAAGTACTGTCGTTCTACCTGACAAGTAAACATCATAGATACGGACTTGTTATAGGTCGAACTCAAAAATCGCCTTTATTGTATAAAGAGTAAACTCTTGTAAACAGCTTCCACAAACTTAAAAAGCCATACAAACTAAAATAGCCTAAACTAAGCATATAGACTTAAAAGTGGCATCGCAATAATTACATAATGTTAAAAAAATATTACGTAAAGAGTTAAAATTACAGTAATGTAGTAGCAAATTGGGCAACACAAAATAAAACGGCTGAAGTTACTAATATAACAATAAATTGACAATCACAAGTGGTTGTTACAAAATTCGGGCAAACTGTAAAATTATTTTTCTATTAAAATTTAAAGAACTTCTAAATAATTTTAAGCTTGTTATATACTTAGTGGGAGGTGATTCTATATGTTAAACCTCTCAAAGAAAAATGAACTGTGAGTGCTGACTTAGGGCTAGATAAGGGTATACTATCAGAATTTCTTGTTTTATACTGGTGACCCATTTGTATTCTCCTAAATCGCGAATAAGGGATGCAGTTTCCAGTATCAATAAGCAATGCAAGGTAAGGATTTTTTATTAAAACAAAGGCCTGCAACGATCTCTAAACTTGCCCTGACATATAGCGAATTGCTCTCTTTTGCAAAATAAAAACTGAATTAAACTGATACGGAGAGCAAAATCCCCAGAACGGAATACCATATCTCAAATGGGTTTCAACTAAACTCAAGTAAACATTTCTAGATATGTCACTCCTCAGCTCATTCAAACTATGGGAACTGCATAGCAACTCGATGTCAACCTGGCATTAAGTGCCAGAATGTGGTCACTAAATTTTAGCTTGTCACCTTACCCACCCAACTTGGTACAATTTTTGTTAACAATATGTATGTGTATCTCATCTATGTCAAATTTTAAAGTTACTATATTAGTCTTGTTAATATTCAAATTAAGAGAATTAGCCTCACACCAAGACTGAATCCTCCGAACGTCAGCAGTCACACCATGCCCATTAAATTATCTACCTCTTTACCTACCCAAAGAAGAATGGTGAAATCCACAGAAAAAGTAAACTGGCCTGATATATCAATAGTAGCTAGATCTTCAATATATAGAAGAAACAATAAAGGGCTCAATACTGAACTCTGCGGGACGCCTTGCCTAATATTCATCACCTCAGAGGTCCCATCCCGACTCTTCATTAGCTGTTTCCTGTATTTTAAATAGGATGAAAACCACTCAAGCATCATTCCTCTAAAGCCATAAAAAGACAGTTTGCCCAGCAGAATCACATATCTTACATAATCAAACGCCTTTGAAAAGAATTAGATGTTAGCCTCTCAGCTATAGAACAATAAAAATAGTTCAGAGTACTACTGAAATATAGTGCAAACCTAGGATATGCAATATATTTACGAATTGGGTGTAGGTAACAGCCAAATCTGGTTAGTATTATTTTGTTTGTGTACCTGAAAAGTAAATTTCTACAACTAATTATTTTCTGAGTTTGTTTTTCTGTCACCGTCGCACTGCCTGATTAAGTAGAAGACTAAATAAACTATCGTCCCTTTATGCTTATCACTGTGAAGCTGCTATATCACCGAACAGCAGACTAAATTGGAATTTAGTATATCCCTTAATTTGCCGAACTTCATGAGAAGATCATGTGTTACAAAAAACCCCATTGTCTGTATTATTGTATAACTATATACTTGAAAGAAAACTGATACTTTCTTTCCATTGGCATGTAATATCTAACCAACTAACTATGTTAGTATCAGTCCTAGTATCGTACAATTACATTGTAAATAGATCAAGATTTCAGCAAGAATCACTTATTATAACGTCAATTTAACAACAAACAAAAGCATTACAATAATTGTTTTAAATTTACTCCATAAAGTTGTGCAATATTTACATATATATTTTCAATAATTAACAGACAAGATCAATATTGGTATATTAATAATAAATACAGATTGTTAGTTTTATTTGAAAAGCCGCCTATTATTATATTTGTTTAGCATATATTAAGTATTAAGTTCAGTAAAGAATGAGAAAATTGTTACTAATAAGCGAAGGGAATAGCTGCCAAACGGTTAGAAGTAAATAAAAGATATTAATACGTATTAACTATAGAACTTAAACTTTATAAATGCATGGGCATATAATATAAAGATTTGTTAAGTAAAACTTGTTTTAAATATAAATTTTAAACCGAATTGAATAAGCTTTTCGGAATCCAAAGCTTGTTTCATGCAGAATCAAGAACGGGGAATGCCTCTCTCAATTATTTTTTTAGCTTTGCTCAAAGTGGTAAAGAAGGTTTTTTTTGTTTGGACATACCACGAAGGCCTGAGGCCTGAGAATAATGCCCCCCTTACATTAAATAGTTAGTTAGCTTTTTTGGTGACCTATGCCCTGCATTACAGGGCGCAGAGTCGGAATTTCCGTCCACGTTCTCCAAATACAGAAACATGCATTGGCACTTCACGGCACCTTTATAGAAAAAGCGGTAGCACTGCCACGGTCGTTATTCTATCTACAACTACTACCTATTGTTAGCATCTCTAGGCGGAGCACGCTCATCCCCGGGTGGTCACCCATCCAAGTAATAGTCGCGCGCGGCGATTATTTACTTTAAATATCGACCGAAATCGGACCAACGCACTATTGTGAAAAACTAAAATTTTCAACAAGGTGTATTTTCATAAGGAAAGGTATAGTGTATTGATATTTTGAATTTGAAGTCAATATCTTGAAAAGGTTCTGGCGGTTTTTTATTGACCGACATTGTTACAAAAATGGCATTATTTTTTTCTGCAAAACAAAAATTTATAATTAGATTATGTCACATTTTTATTGTTAATGGTAACTTTGGTTTATTTTAACATAATAGTTTTTAAACGGAACCTTTTAACTTATACAGAGTGTCCAAAAAGAGGGTCCGATTTAGGTAAGGTCAAACTGTCAGATATTTAATTAATTTCATTAAAGGATTTACTTTGAAATACATACAAATGTTATTATAAACTACGTAGTATAACAAATTATATTTTGTGGATTGCCTAGGGTCTCAGACAAAATATTGTGTGATTAGTAAAGTCCATATTTTATGGGAATTTTTTTTAATAACTGTCCTTTGTAAAATTTGAAATTTTCAAAAAATACCAGAAAACTCCCTTTCTTCTCAAGTTTTTAATGTGCATTAATTTTCAGAAAAAAATAATGTTCAATATTAAAATCAGTAGCCCTAAATTCAATAATTTATAATAGTAAAAGAATTTTTAAACATCTACCCCTAGATTTGAGTCACTTCTTATTACGCGACGATTTTATGATTTGGACGACTTTTTTCGGAACGGGCTAAACTAGCGACTTGTAATGATTATTTTTATATATTTATTTGTTTATGTATCTTTATTTTTTTCTTTTTTCTTTCTCTCCGTAATTCCTCGCCACCTTTTACATTTATGTTCTTTGTTATGTTAGTCAACTCTAAATTTGTCGATTATCTTTATATGTTTGATCTATTTTTTCATTAACTTTATCGCAGTCTATTATTAGATTTAATTTTATCAATTTTGTAATATATAATATATAATGTATGTAATACGAATAACATTTAATTATATTTTATTGGTGTTGGGCTAATTTTAACACATTTGTTTTCTTTTTTACAGCTTTGTTAACGAGAATCTTTCTTCAAACACTAAAGCTTTATTTGAATCTGAATTTGAGTATAGCTATTTTTAAAGTACTATTTTAAGAAGTTTATGTCTTGTAAAGCCATATAGTTGTATCTACTTTTTTAGGGTCATGAAGATGCAATAATAAAATGTAGATTTTTTTGAATTTTTGGCTTCTCAATTCCAACCCCAAATTATAAAAAATCAGAAATTAATTATTATATTGGATGGTTAAAACAAGGGAAAGAAAAATTCTGGCGTCTGAAACTGACTCAGTTTTATCGGAATTTCGAAATCAGAAAATCTAACAACATGCTTATACAAAAAAAAAGAAGGGTAGCTTTTTTTAAGTAAATTCCCTGTAGTGTTGTGGTCCTGAAATAACATTATTGCTCTCCGCCTATATCTTTTACTTTAGTCTTAAAAAATGACTTGGGAAAACGAATGTTCAACACCGCTTATGGAAAATGGCCAATTTTTCTAATTTTGTAATCTCCTGAACAAAATTCTCTTGGACGCAATCTAATTCTATGTCTAGTTTTTAACATGCAGGATGTTCGACTTCGTATTTAAGATATAATTTATTATTTTAATTTATACATTTTACTTCTCAAATTAAGAAAAAAGTTTAATTTGGAGACAGGTTCCCAAATGTTTTGTTGTCGATTGTTGAAGATCCAAGTAAGGCCCTCAGTGAGATGGTTCAGTCGGTAAAAACGTCTTCGTCTTTTGGTTCTGGCAAATGTCCATCGTGTCCGAAAGTTGGTGTACTTAATCCGATTTTTAAGAGGGCGCAAATCAAACAACAATTTTTCAGCTAATGCACTCTTGTTCTGTTTATCTAGGGCCTTTAAAACGTTGGTTAAGAGAAGAATTATCTCCTTTTTAAAGTGAAATAAAGCCGGAATCAATTTGTGTATCAGCAATCCAGGGCCACTAATGATGCAGTGTTTGCTTTTAAGGAGAAATTATATATACATACCTAAATATGGAGGATGTGGCTGCACCTGTGTACTGTGACTTTTGAAAGGCATTTGATTGCGCGAATTGCAGAATACTGGTGGAAAAATTCTGCCATTACGGTTAAAGATGCAAAGGACTTAAAGGATTTTGTCACTGGATCACTAGATGACGTTGCATGTCTATTGAATCTTTCTAATGATTCTACAAATTATCACTACTAGAGAGAGCTCCAACCTGAGAATTCCAAATTTTTTTACACAATAATAATATCTTCCTGATGTTCGTTGACTGAGCAAAGGAAAAATGCTAAAACGCGTTTTTGAACTCAAGAAGGAAATCGCCTGCTTCATGGAAACCAAAGGGAAACCAGTTGCTCAATTTCGTGACCCCGAGTGGCTGCGCGACTTTGGATTTCTCACGAACATCACGCTGCCCCTCAATGCCTTGAATACCAAACTACAAGGAAAAGAAAATCTCATTAACAACCTTCTTGACACTGTGAAGGCATTTGAGTTTAAGCTGGATTATAAAAAAATCAGTTGTTGAAAAAGAGTTGACGCACTTTCTTAAACTGAAGAGTTGCGAATGTACAGATGTGGATAAATATATCGCAGCACTGGATTTACTCAAAAAAGAGTTTCAATCAAGGTTTTCTGACTTCAGAAATAATAAAAATTACATCAATCTCTTTGCCCGACCAATTAGTGTATCCGTTAAAGACATCCCAGAACATTTTCAGATGGAGCTAATCTATTTGCAGTGTAATTCCAACTGAAATACAAGTTCGATATGGGTCTTATTGATTTTTATTCAAAATATGTCTCGTTTTCTGAAATTCGAAAATATGCCCAGAAAATGTCTCTGTTTGGGAGCACATATGTGTGCGACCAGCTGTTTTTTCGTATGAAGAAAGTGAAGTCTAAAACAAGGTCGAGAATTACAGACACACATCTGAAAGGAAGTTTGCTGGTTGCAACTACAAAAATGAAACCAAATTTCGACACACTTGTCAAAAATAAAAAACGTCAAAAATAGCATTGATTGATTGAACTTGTTAACCAATAAAGATTATTCCACTTTGAAATTATATGTTTTTTAAATTTATTGATAAGGTGGTAGAGTGACGTGAACCATTATGGCCCTTCGGATGATGTGAAATCGATTTTTTTTACTTTTACTGTGGTTGCGGATAACCCAAATATTTTATGGACACATCCACAACAAGATGAACTTAAGTACGTGGTTTTTGAAGACCTCGTAAAGGTAAAGCAATGATGCGACTCAAACCTAGTATTTTTTAATGTTAACGAAGCAAGTTTACTTAGTTTCAAGTTTGCCTGTTCTGGTTTAAATACGTGTGTTCACGAATTCGTAAATAGACAAATGAATAGATTCCTAGGCATTGTGATCGACAATAAGCTCCAAAATCATACTGTGGCACTTAACAAAAAGTTGCGAGTGGTTGCTGTTCTGTTAGAATTGTTTCTTATGATCTCGGAGAATCTATCTTTAGGTTTGTTTACTACACGCTTTTGAAGAATGATCTGCGTCACGATATTGCTGTTTGGAGGTTTTGCAGCTATTATCTTCTTAATTCTACTTTTGTACTACAAAAAAGGGCAATAACCTACATTTGCCAGGTAAATACAAGAAAGTCTTTTACACAATTATTCAAGCAACAAAACATTTTAAACCCTTCCTCTTTATATTAGAAACAGTTTGTGTTGCATTAAAAAAATACAGGAGAAGTATTGGTTTACATGGAACCCGTAATTACAATACTAGACTGGTTAATAATTCATCATTACAAATTCCATGAAGCGTTCTTACTAAGAACTCTTTATGATAGTATAGATATTTTTAACTACCTGTCGAATAACATAGAAATGTCTGCAACCGTAAAAATATTAGACTAAAAGCTTACTATAATCTATTAGAATATTTTAATAATGACTGGAAAGAAAACTGATGTGATTTTAAAAGTGTGATACGTCCTCAAACTTTTAGTACGTATATTTATATTTATATTTTTTGACCTTTTTAATAAGTTGACAGATTATTTGTTTTTTATTGTACGTTTTTATTTCATTTTAGTTGGATATCTAATTTAATTCTCAAATTTTGGTTTTAAAAGTTTTGTCAAAAATACATTGCATTTAAAGCACTAAAGAATATTTTAAATTTTCGCCTTATATCTCGAAAATAGAGAGAAAATGAGATTTGAATAAAGTTGAACACTCTGAATTTAAAAAACTATTTATAGGAATAGATTGCGCTCATGAACTCTTTTGATCACGACATCAACAACTTCATTATATCAAAAAAATAGAAATACACAAAGCCATATTCCATTGAATATAGGAAGAAAAAGAGAGAGATTAATATATTGAGAAAAATGTAAAGGGTTTCTATTGTTTTTTGACATCGATGATTAAACTTGTCCCAATAAACTTATTTACTTTTTTTTTGTCCTATTAAGAGGTTTTCATTACTTTCTTTTATAATTTCAAACCTAATTTCTCGGCGACAGTTTCGGGTAATGAGCAAAGTTAAAAAGCTATTTTAACAAGATCTGCTAATTCTGATAAATGGGCACACCTTAATAAAGCAGTGACCAGAGCTGCGTTTGAAAAATATAGGACTTTACCATTTAAAACCAGTTTGTGAGTAAATTCAATTAACTAAATCTTCCAGACTCTGGAGCAATCTGCAATTTATCTCTTTTATTTCGGAGTGTTGAAAACCACCCGAGAAAGATAACGAATAATTATTTGCTCTAAGCAGTAAATATTAATATCTAATAGAATTTTGAATTGAAGTCCTACGTTTAGTATAGCCGGGCCAAAAACTTCGCCTCCCATTTTTCTTTTTTTTTTATTAAAATGTTAGACGTATTGTCATAATAATATAAGGGATACTAATCTGCCAACCTTTAACTCATGCTAGACAACTTTGTTTACTTTTGGTTTCACTAGAAATTTTTGAATTTTTAGATGGAAACCAGTAGATTAGTATGTTTTTAGTCAGTATACTATTTTTAGAAACATCTCCTAGCACCAATGCCAGCCAGAAATTATTGCAAACATTTCTAATAGTTTTCTATTTTCCATGGTGTTAGTTTATTCAGCAGCTTCTTTTGTACTACACAAAAAAAAGTATTGCTTTTATTAGTTGCTTTTCGTAGTGTATCTTTTTTATATTCATATGTTTGATTATAAAAGTGTTTTTACTCACCTAACTATGTTTAGTATGTACTATTAAATAATTCGTGTAGTTATTATTCTATTATTGTGTCGCTACTTTTGTCTATGTTATATTATTACTTCAAACTTTCGCTGCTGATTTATTACTTACTACTGCATTAATTTTTTGTAGGGGATTAATTGTTTGCAAATTGTGTTTCGTTAAGACGAACTTTATAGCAGAAATAAATAATTCGTCAATATTCAGTAAACTAGCCAAACTTAAAACCAGACCAATTTACTTATAGACCACTGTATTCTAAAAGTAAATAAACTTAAGTACATAATCAAAAAAGTCTGATTTTTGCCATTTTTTTTTACTTTTTGTCCTAAAATTATTCCCTAAACGAAAAAGAAGATGTATTTTTTTATGTTTGTACACTTCATGTAAGCTTAATTATTTCGAAAATTAAATAATATTTGCAGGAAGTATTCAGGGCACCGGGTGGTCCCATAGTAAGAATATTTCAAAACAAAATTAAAATGGCGGTCTAGCCTTATTTTAAATATTTTTTTGTAGGAGTATTTCTGTGGTATCTCTAAATACGTTAATATATTGCCTTAAAAGGTTATTTCGATTATTATATATCTTAATGGACGTAGTATTATTAAATAAATGTATCTTCTCCTTCAGGTGTGTATAGGATAAACTAACCACATCTTAAAAATTAACCTATTGACAATGAAAAAATTGCATAGGTAGTATAACTCTATGAAGCATTGCAAAAATAAATAAAATTTGTATATATGGATATAGAAAACACCGTGTATAGATATAAAAAAATAGAATAGATTCATATCAACAATGCTTAATTAAATAGATTTGTATCTAAAGGCTATTTAATCTACTGTCAAATACAATATTAGTTGATAAAAGAATATGAAATTAACATTGTTCATGTCAAACTTCTACCGAAACCTATTTTTAGATAAAAGCCATTATTTTCTATTCAAACAGTAATTTACTCGATGACTAATGTAAATAAGTCAATCATGTTGAAATAAAAGAAACTAAAAAAATAAATTTTAACTTTGACATTTGGTTATGGTATGTTTACTAAATTGAATGGCACTGAAGAGTGAAAATGTACTAATTGAAAAAAATTGATTTAGGGATATTGATTTCCTTTACCAAATAATTTCTTTTAATAGGCTTGCTACTTCCAACAAAAATGTTCTTTATCATATATAATATAATGGAATAATCATAGTCTAATGGACTTCTAGAATGTTGGTAAATAATTTTTTTCGGTAAATACGTCAATGGAAATAATTAAAAGTATTAAATTAAAGTCAAAATATATACATGAGGTATGTATAAATGACTGTGAAAGCTTGTTGAGTAGTTTATAAAAAAGGATAAATAATAAATGTAGCTATAAGTGTGATTAAATGATAAATAAAACACATAGGTAATTCAAAAATGTAAAAATATATAGAGTGTTAAATTAAAAAAAAACTAAGCACGACTCGCCACACTTCTGGACAATGCCTGTATAAGGCCAGGTAGGAAGTACGACTTTAGAGTAAGTGCGACATCCATCCGTTTTCTAACGCACTTTTTACTGGTAGTATGTGTATCCAATAATTGAATAATTGTAGTACTACGATTTGCAGTTATGTCCGAAAAAGTAGTCGGGCTAAGCCATACTCCCAAGAAATATTTAAAGAGCTGCTAATGACATAAAATCAGGAATTTTGACTGTAAAAAGAGGAAGTAGAATTCACAATGTTCCAGTGACAACATTAAGGTAAATGTAAAAAGGGAAAAAGAGGAAGAAAAGTAGTTTCGGCCGGACACCCGACATACCTCTAGTTGAAAAAAATTGCAAACTCTTTTGTTCAATGGAAAAATAGGTCTTTGGCTTCTCCCGCACTGATGTTCTGGACCTTGTAGCTGAATAGAAAACCACACCGCCTTTTCATCAAAAAGCCACAATGTATGGAGTAGCAAGGAGAAAAGTTTTGGACCCGTTCATAATTCGGAATTATTTTAAACTACTAAAAACCATATTGGAAGATTTAGATATTCATTTTAAATCAAACCAGCTTCGGATCAATTACGGATCACTAAAGTTGTTGGGAAAATTGATGCATCGTCAGTTAGGACAATAAGCAGACTAGGTTGAGACAACGTAACAGTATTAATTGCTTGCAGTGCCTCAAATATGAAAATCCTTATCCACTTAATTGTCTTTAAAGGCAAGGGAGTATAGAATACGTGAGGTCACACCTGAAGGAACTGACTATCTTCATATATCATATGCTGCCAGTTTAGGACGGTTGGATGGAGGCAGGCGTTTTTGTAAATTACTTCAAAAGAATGTTTATCCCAAATATTGGCAAAGACCTGCCCTCCTAATTTATGACGGGCATTCCACGCATATAATAATAGAAGTATTGAATTGAATATTGGCAGTTCAGGAACAAATTACTATTTTAGAGTTACTTCTCACACTCGTCGCATTAACTGCAATCGCTGAATTTATCCGTGTTTCTGTATATGGTATGCCAAACTAGTCAAGTGGCAGATCTTCTCTCATTTAATAGGACATAACGGATGGAACCTGATTCTGAAATAATTAGAAATGACTTTAACTTAAATTATTTTGTCTTTTAACAACAAAGTTGTTTCTGGAGACAATTGTGACCAGCTTCTTTTGAAAGATGGAAAAATAATTTTTCTAAACTGCATCCAAATCTCAAAGCTAAATAACCTCTAGCACCACTCATGCCGAAGTATCAAGTGAACAAGTATCCGTTTATCAGGGCTCCCATACAGTTTTAACGTCAGCTAAAACTCTAGGTATTCTTAGCGCTCAGCCTTTGACAAGTAAGGCATCAGCTGAAACCTTAGGAATTCTTAACCTTTCGGCTTTCGAGTAGTAACGCGTGGTTTCCTTCGAGAGAATTCTTTTACAAACTATTAAAAAAGCCGCTTCTGAAAACCAATATATATATATATATATATATATATATATATATATATATATATATATATATAAAACAAAGGTGTGCGACGGTGCAGAAGTTGTTACTAACAAAGATGTGTCGTCGATGACGTCTCAAACAAAAAGATGAAATGAAGAATACAGTAAAAAATAGAAAAAAAACTCAAACTCAATCTCAAATATACTTTATTAAAAGAACATATAGTCCTTGAAAACCAAGTAAGCTGTATAAAAATAAAAATATTGTGGTCTAATTATTAAAAAAATGAAATAAAAAAACATACACTACAAATTAATTAACTACATATTATACAAAAAAGCACAAATACAAGCATTAACAAAATCCTCCATTAAATATATAATATAATAAAAGAAACATAAAGAAAGCTTTTAATTAGAGATTTTAGCCAGTTTTACCAAGGTTGTTCTGGGGATAGGTAGTGGGAGGTTTAAATTTTGTCTAGTATTAAAGGACTTTTCAGTTATTATATGCCCATGCTTTTTATGTATCAGAGATACAGATTCAAGTATTAAAAAGTAAGTGTTAAAATTTTATATTTGACAAAAAGTGGTTTGCAATGGTCTCGGGTCCCAGCTTTGCACATGTAATGAACAGCCCGTTTTTGCAAAATAAAAGTAGAATTAAAAAATTGTTGGTTGCAGTATCCTCAAAAGGCTATACCGTAAGTTATGTATGAATTTACAAATGCAAAGCTTTTCTTGCCGCAGTAATACCGAGCACATTTGAAACAATACGAACGGTATAAATGTCTTTTGCTTGCAACAATTTCATTTAGATTATTTATGTGGTTAATAAATATCAAGTTATTATCAATGTGTTATCAGAAAATGAAAAAGAGCTAGACATTAACATTTTAGATGATTTTAGAAATGAAGAACAAGATTTCAAAAATTTTTCTAAGGAAGTAAGCGACATAGCCTTTAATGACTGGGTATTGGTAAAATTTGCTGGTAAGAAGACTGTAAAACACTTTGTGGGCCAAACCATCAATATTTCGATTGATGGAATTACTTTCATATTTATAAGGAAAAAGCACCTTTCTTAAAAAGATACCAATATCTACCTTTCCCAATATCGACGACTGCTCAATTGTTTTTGAAAATGACATAGAATTCGTATTACCACCTCCAAGTCTAGGCCGTAGAGGCGAAATAAGTTTTGATATAGCATCTGACACACTACTGTAGCTTTTGGAAACCATTTTCGTTTAAGAAATAAATTTGCAAGATAACAGTGTGTACACTCTCTTAAAAAAAGTGGAATGTCTTGGAAGAATGATTATAATTATCTGTTACCGAAAGCAAGTGATAAAGAAATGTTCTACTAAGACGTTTTTGCACCTACGTATCTGTTGAGTGCATTAGCTTATAGTAGTCAAAGGCACACTTGCCCCAATATCGGGGGCAAGTGCGCTTTTTGATCATACAAGTTAAAAACAATTCTAAAAACTTAAAATAAAAGAGCCTTTCAAGATTAACATATTATTAACACATTTCAAGTAGTTTGCCCAAAAATGTCGGACCAATATAATCGATAAATAGATTTTTTTATATCGCTGCAAAGTCGTACTAGTCAGTTTTGGAGATACACTTACGCCCACCTGACCTTACTAGAAAATATTTTTTTAACGTGTGCAGTTTAATATTAATTGTTTTTTTAAAAAAAGCCAACCTTTAACAGGGGAAATGGCTAAAAGTAATTCCAAGAATTGATTAGTCTTTGAAACAGATTTCTAAATTTTCCTGCTTATATTTTCCTTTTCCAGTAAATGAACTTATTCGATAAGACTATTTTCTTATGCCATGCAGAACTTGCAAAATGTTTCCGCCAAAACCAGACACAAATCTCATACAGTTTCTTAAATAATTACCATATTTTACGAAAATCTCAAATATATAGAGAAAATAACTCGAGAAAGGAGAAATAGAACGTACACAAGAAAATTGAGTTAGGTTTGAAAATCGGATTTTATAGAAAAATATTGAGAATTTGATTTTAAAGCAAACGAAAAGCCCGTGAAGGCATGGATTGTCTTTTAAAAATAACCATTAAAAGATGTGGCCAATAAAACATGCATCGTGAAAAACTCATTGTATTTAAGAAAAAAAAGTTAAAATAAAATGTATCTAAATTTTATAACAGGATATCGGAAAGTACACAGTTAAACACAATAAACAAGCTCATTTATTTTTTTTTTAAACAAAAATAAAATGAAACATAAAAATTACATATTTTTCAATACTCTTAACGAGAAACAAGGTACTCGCGACAGTTTTTTTCTTCGTCAGTAAATAAGTCGACGCATGTTAATGTTAATCCGATATCGTCTACATATCATAACCGCGTCTTTAGAAGTTTTTTTTTCACGGCCATTTTTGAAACCATCACGTAAAACATTAAGAACATTGTCGCAGTCACACATGCAACAGTTAAATTTCAGATAATTAGACAATATAAGTTTTAGTATCAGGAACCAAACCGTGCTCCTTATAATAGATTTCACAGTGGCCTTACTAAAAAAGAATGCATAAATACGACTAATTTTCTTCATTGAGTCAGTCAGAATCTGTTATCTAAAGAAAGAACATTTTCGAGCTATAAATTAATAAAATATTATTTGGTCATGCAAGTGTTTAAATATATCATGTTTATATACGTGGAGTTATTTGATTAATATAGAAGTTTGATTTCTAACACCTTTTATATGTTATATTAAAAGTATATAACAAATATTTTTGTTTGCTAATTTTTTTGCATCCTTTATATAAACTACTGTAACTAACAGCTGATTTTAGGTATAGGATGTTCCCTATTCTTTAATTAGCGTACTAACAGATTGAACTTTAATTTATTGCACATTATTTGTATTAATTTAAAATATAATATGCGTTATAATTAATGTGTCAGTCCGTATAAATTTAGAAGATAACTTGTTAGGTCTTAAGGTAAAATATTTCATACTGAAAGTGGTTTAAAAACAACTTTCCATGCCCAAAATATTTTCTTGCAATTTACGAGGGAAAAAAGGTTCCACATATATAATATTAAAATATTAAAATAAAATTCACGGAATCCAAAATATGAATTTGAAGCATGTTCATTAATAATTTGAATGGGATTTACCTCTCGAGATAATATTATTAAGAAGGTTGTTGGAAACTCTGGGTCGTTAGCACTTTCTGCCTACAAGAAAATATAACATAGTTACAAAAGCCAGTTTGCCCAAAATGAACAGTTTGCAGAGCTTAAACAAGTAATAATTTTCAAAAAAAAATGATATTTTAAACAAAAATATATAAAAACTTCTAGATACAGTAAGACTAAGAATAAGATATATTATAATTTTTCTTACGTTTTCTAATAGATAAATATCTTTTTATATTAAATCCATTCTCTTAAAAAAATAGTTTTTTTACGGAATAGGCTTGATTGGGTCGATTTACCTACCTCCTAGTTATAAAATTGGTTGAAATGTATATCGTTTAAAAAGATATAAAAGCTAAAATTTTTTATCACTAAAAAGGTAAAATTCTTTATAATCTTGTTTAAGAAACATCTTCAACAAACAAAGAGAGAGAGAGAGAGAGAGAGAGAGCGAGAGAGAGAGAGAGAGATTTTTTATTACATTAAATTAGAGAAGAAATAGGTAAATTATCTTTACCCGGAACTTCCTTTTTATGAATTCTTTCTTTTGTAAAAAAACACATGACCGAGTTTAGTTCAGCACGTAGTGATTCTCAATATGTACAGTATGTACATATTCAATTAAGAAATCATTGTTCTTGGGATTAGACCGTGTCAAAATGGAATCATTTTCCGACGTTTCGCCTTCGAATGCATGAGGCATCTTCAGGGATCTTTACTTCACGAGATCGGAACACTGAATGTTGTTTCGATCTCGAGAAGTAAAGATCCCTGAAGATGCCTCGTGTAATTGTCTAATCCTAAGAACCATGATTTCTTAATTGACCACAGCCGTGAAAGCTTTCGTTCTAGGTACATATACAATTTGTTATTTCATTCTCTTAATAAGTAAAAGAATTCATTACGAGGGATGTTACGGGTAACGCTAATTTACCGAATTTGGTAACTTTAGGAAACAATAAATTCAATTGTTTTTTTATTATTAGATTACTATTATTTTTTTGTTTGATAAACATGGAAACATAATTACCAAATCTTACACAAAATTAAGTGTTACATAGAACTAAACTGGTAACATTTTGGTACGAGATGGCAAAATAAAATACTTATTAAATTGATTTCAAGCATTAAGTGTGATATAGTGATAAACAGGTAAAATTGTGGTACGAAATTAAGATGGCAATCAAATAGAATGTTAAAAAAATCAACGTCAAAAATATTTTATTCAAATGACTTCAAATTTTGCACAAAAATTAAATATGATAAACACTAATTGTTTAATTTATTTATAAATTATACCCAAAAATCAGGTGTGCCAGTACGAATACAGCATCGTGGAACAAAATGGCGCCCAACAAAATTATTGGAAGAGACAGTATATAAGTGTTAATAAAATAATAAATGACTATGTGCGGAACTAAGTTGGGTCAGACTTCACTATTCCTAATAAAAGGAAAGATGCATAAATGGAAGTTCCGGGTAAAAGAAACTTTTAAAGTTTAGGTTACTTTTAAAAAACTTTTAAAAAATACCCAGATAGTATATGCTGTAACAGTTTTACGCTTTGCATCCACGTGGTTCATGTTTTAAACAGAACGTGTGCGTCTCGTATAAAAAATACTTCACATATATTTAGACTAAGATATATTAACTAAAGCAGGAAACCAAGGAAGTATAAAAGGAAAATTTGTATCACCTTAAATTAGAAGAAAACAATTTTTAAATGTGTTAACTATATTTTTGGGCTCACAAGTGATGTTTGCGCTCTAAGGCCAAAATGTTTAATTTTACGCCCTCAATCACCCAGAGAAATGTTATATTAGGTCCTGTGATAGTAAAAAAAAGATTTATTTACTTTGCCTTAGAGAAATAATTTATGTATGTATTTAAATGTCGCTCAGATGTGTCGTAAATATCAATATCAATTACTCATGCTGGGTTTAAATTGCGTATTTCAAATAATTACCGGTTTATATTTTTTGATGAATTTTGAATAATTCTACTAAGGCGGGGCCAGACGTTTAGGATTGTTGGGGCAATATTTTTTACTATTCGAGAATGGATAGCGTCGTCTATGTTTTATTAGTCTAAGAGTATATTTTCTATACCACGGACGTCAATAAAATATTTATGCACTAACCTATATTTCTGCGCTTGTCTCGAAATGTGAATTTATAAATGTCCTACAGAAAGTCTATATTGCCATTTAACTTTGGGATCAGCTATTGGACGGAAATAGCAGTTTCCGCTTGCGCAGTTCCACAAAGGAGCACTGAGAGCAAGTGATTCGGGCATCAGATTTAAAAGCAATAAGGCTAGCTGTATATCTGGTTGATATGTAATATAATGTAAAATACATCAACTCTATTTTGTAATGGCTGGGTTAGGCTGCTTTGGGCGTTGACTTCAAAATATTTATATTTAAGGAATAAATAAAATATTGTTTTTTACTTTTTAGCGATTTTTTTTGAAGCCGGTTCTTTTTTTTTAATATTTTATGATATGTAATATTTTGTACAATTGAAATAAAAAGGCATTTATTATTATTATTATTATTAATATTATACAGGGCTGAACGTGTATTAATTGCTTATATATGAATATGTATATATATATATATATATATATATATATATATATATATATATATATATATAAATATATAGATAGAATAGTGTTAGTGTGCTCTTCAAATGATACATATTGCAATGAATTATAAAAATATATATATTTTCTTTACTTTGAACAAGATTTAATGGCCTATTACTTCCGCGATTTCGATTTTTTTAGACAAAGCATGCTAAGAACATTCACGGGGTACACACGAATCTTTTGAAACCTTACCCATGAAAATCTATCCAGGCGTTCAGCCCGTACACATTATTACACACTTTCATACATACAAGACTATTAAACACATTACTCCTTTACATGCACAGTCTAGTAAAAAACATTTGTGTTGCTGAGCATTGACCTCAGGAAGTCTTTGTTTCGCTACTACTTAAATATACTGTTGGTGGGGAGACATATGGCAAAGTTTACACTATTCGGTAAACTTTGCCTGTGGTCTGTCTCTGACTCAAGCTGGGTTTAAATGCGTATTTCGTCTCTCAGTAATTTCAAAGAACTTAAAATACGGCCCAAGCCGGCCACTTTGCGATTTAGTGCATTAATTGTTCGATGTTATAAAAGATTTAAATTGTTCAGTTATGTAATTTAGAAATTCTGATATTACAGAGGCACAAAACTTAATATTTTAAATTTTATGATTCGCTTTTTAATTAAATGAATCTTTGTCGGGTTGTCTTTGGAGTGTTATTGTTCCCCGAACAGGGAATAAAAAGTGCTTTTAATTTTTTTCAGTAAATAATTAAATTTCACTACTAGGCTAATATTGAACATTTCACAGTATACCGCATAAATTACCTAAAGTTAAAATTAAAAAAAAAAATAGATTTCTTAATGTTTATAAAGTGGTCATTACGAGTCATTATAAACGTTAGAAAATTATACAGGGTGTAACTTTTTTCGGATCACGTCCCCTTTGACTGACGTTAAAAAATTGTTGACAATGACCTAGTTGGGCGATAGAAATTATCGAATTTCCTGATTTATTTTACACTTTATATTATATTACACTTGAACTTTTGTTGTTTTGAAATAATTTAGAAAAATGTATTAAGAAAAAAGACAGTTTTGATCATTTTAGCATCAGCATATTATAGTAAGGTTGACATTATACCGTTGACCTTTACTGCAATAAATCAACTATAGTCGAATGCGGTGTTATCGTGCGGGTCCAAAGGTCACCAACATTATGAATCAAATCAGAAAACACAGTGAATACCAAAATGTTGTGTGATTCTTTTATCGAGCTATTAAATCTCGATGGGCTATTTACAAATATATAGGGAGAAAGAAAATAGTTTTTTTATTATATTACGCAATATTATTAAGATAGCCACTTAATATTATTTTATATATTAAATGCCGAGAGACTAAATAAGAAAATTCGTTAAATAAGTATTGGGTTAAAATTTTTTGGTTGACAAAAACAAAAATACACAAAATAGCAAGTGCCTTAATAAAGTCAGAAGGCGGTTCGAATCAGTTGAACAATCAGGATATGTTCTGTTTATACAGCCACTTAATGAAAGTGAGATTTTTTTATCAATCACCAAAAATTATGAGCGCCACTTGACCTAAAAATCTAACCGCTTAAACAGTGTCATTTATTCAAATGCGGGCCACACCTGTGTAAAGAAAACTTGCTTTTTTTTGTATTGTGATAACAAAAAAGTTTTATTTTGCAAAAATATTATAAACTTTTGTTAAAAACACATGATAATTAGTTATTACTTCCCCCGCAAGATTTTTTCAGATCTTTACGTTTAAGGGTCCCTAGACGCAGGAAAACATGTTTTCTCAATTCCGTCTGTCTGTAGGTATGTCTGTCCGTCAGTCTGTCTGTTCGCAGCATAGCTAAAAAACTACTTATCCGATTTCTTCAAATTTCAGTCTAAAATAAAGGGCCATGCATACGAAAAATACATTATTTATATATATATATACATATATATATATATATATATATATATATATATATATATATATATATATATGTGGCGACTGAATGTCTCCCACATTTGTCTGCCAAAGTTAAAATTTGCGCATATCACACTGTATATATATTTTTTTCTTTTCATTGTTACTGCATAACATACTATACATATTTACTTTATTTTACATTTACTTTTTTAATCTAGGCTAATTATCTATTGCTATTGAGAAATGTAACAATTTGTAGGTACTTAGTTTTCTGTACATAATTGTGGGAACTTCCATCGGCATTTAGAGTCTAATTTAGTTTTAAAGTTCTTGTATGCTATCCGTTAATTTTTATTTTTACAACACTTCTTTGTACGATTTTATGTTGTTGCACGTT
This sequence comes from Kuschelorhynchus macadamiae, assembly GCA_030620095.1. Classification (NCBI taxonomy): domain Eukaryota; kingdom Metazoa; phylum Arthropoda; class Insecta; order Coleoptera; family Curculionidae; genus Kuschelorhynchus; species Kuschelorhynchus macadamiae. Next base: position 815,326 of record JAUTXW010000186.1, read on the forward strand.
CGATAATAGGAACCATCACCGATAGTGAACTGTTTATTGCATTTAGGGTTTATGATAGGAAAATACCGAAACGACCCTTCTTAGTAAAGCTTTCTCCAAATTCCCATTTTACTATCTGTAATGAATGTTTTTATTTTGACCATGGGAAAGTTTACGAAGATAGAAAAAACCCCTTTTGCCAACGAATAGGACCAATCAAAGCGAGGCACAGGGGGTGGAACTTTATGTTTCTTGAAATTTGTATTAATATTAGAGGAGGACTCTGTTGTTGGACTTGCAAGAAGTCGGATGTGAATTTTGTTGTTCTAGTTCAATAGATATTTCGTTTTATGAGTGTTTCAATAAACTCTCACAGTTCATATAAAAAAGGAATGTATTGGATATATAACTAATCAAGCACACACATACGTTCCTAAAGTGGTGACCCCGACGTGATATGTTTTGTGAGAGCAAGTAGTGTAATTAGTGCTTCAGTGTTTTAGTGATAAATTGAAAAATCAACGTAAGTACCTAGTATTACAGTGAACTTTTTATCATTCCTTTTGTGGTAGGTTGTGTTTTAGTCAATACAACAGTCCCTAAGCTATCGTGAGTTTATTTGTAACAAATATTTCACGCTATACCATGCCTAACTCTGCGGCAGAAACCAACAGTGCCATCCCTATCGCGAACGCTGTCGCGATAAATTCCGCGCCGCGACTTCCAGACTTTGACCCTTCGGATCCAGACCTATGGTTTGTAATCGTAGAGGCTTGCTTTAATAGATCAAAAATCACAAACACCGAGCAAAAATATTTGGACACTCTCGCGAAACTTCCGCCGCAATATATCAGCGAAGTGCGCGACATTGTGACGAAATCATTAGATTCTAATTCCTATTCCGAGCTAAAAGAACAACTCATAAAGCGGTTAAGTGCGAGCCAAGAATAGAAGACCAGGCAACTGCTAGAAAACGAAGCTATGGGTGACGAAAAACCTTCCCAATTCCTTCGAAGACTGCAGGCACTAGCAGGATCAGTAGTCCCGGAGACATTAGTGAGGAGTATTTGAGTAAGACGCTTACCAGCCAATCTACAACCTATACTAGCTACGCAATCATGTCAAGCACTAAGTGAAAGTGCGGACTTGGCTGACAATATATTTACTACTCTGCCTGTGAGCCCTTCCGTAGCGGCAATCACCCCTAAGCATTCGCAAGAATACCAGATTCTCCATTCCATCATGCAACAACTAACACAGCAACTTTCAGAGGTCAAGGGAGAGCTAGCTAGTGTCAAGCAGGACGTGCATGCTTCAAGAGGAATGCGACATTCCCGCGCGCATTTTCGATCCCGATCCCAGTCGCGGCATCGCTCGCCATCTACACCTAGGGAAGCGCGCCCAGCCGGATTATGCTGGTACCACTGGCGCTACAAGCAGGAAGCCCAGAAATGCACTATGCCCTGTTCATGGAACCAGGGAAACCAACCGGGCAGTCACTGATGGCGGCAAATGACACCTGCCTTAATAAATCACCCCGCCTATTTATCTACGATCGTGAAACCGGACTTCGATTTCTCATCGACACCGGTGCCGATCTAAGCGTAATCCCGAGACTCCGAGTGGATAATGCTCATACCAAATCAACTTACGCACTTTCAGCTGCCAATGGTTCGTCTATAACCACATACGGAATAGTAGCGCGTACCCTCAACCTAGGACTCCGCCGAGATTTTCCATGGAGATTCATCATAGCTGACGTATCTCAACCTATCCTAGGAGCAGACTTCCTCGCACACTATGGACTGCTCCCGGATCTGCAGCAAGGCAAACTCTTGGACTCCACAACACAACTGGCATCACGTAGTGAGGTTTTGGAATGGACCGCTCCGACCGTCAAAGTAATTAATGGTGTTTCCCCTTTCCATGTGCTTCTGGAAAGGTTTCCGGGAATCACCATACCAAACGGTGCTCCCAAACACATTAAACACAAAACTCAGCATCATATTATTACCACGCCTGGTCCGCCTGTCGCCCAGAAACCACGTCGCCTAGCGCCGGACCAACTAAAAACAGCAAGGAAGGAATTCGACACCATGGTGAAACTCGGACTTGCCAGGCCATCTAAAAGTCCTTGGTCCTTGGTCAATGGCGAATGGAGGCCCTGTGGGGATTATAGAGCTCTGAATAGCAGAACCTGTCCCGACCAATATGGCGTCAGCCATATCCAAGATTTCGCACAAGAGCTCCAAGGAAAATCGATTTTTTAAATCATCGACTTAATCCGTGCGTTCAACCAAATCCCAGTAGCTGAGGAGGACATTGCGAAAACAGCCATCACCACACCATTCGGATTGTTCGAATTTCCATTTATGACGTTTGGACTTAGTTTTAAGGTTCTTGTATGCTATCCGTTAATTTTTATTTTTACAACACTTCTTTGTACGATTTTATGTTGTTGCACGTTCGATAATAGGAACCATCACCGATAGTGAACTGTTTATTGCATTTAGTTTATGATAGGAAAATACCGAAACGACCCTTCTTAGTAAAGCTTTCTCCAAATTCCCATTTTATTATCTGTAATGAACGTTTTTATTTTGACCATGGGAAAGTTTACGAAGATAGAAAAAAACCCCTTTTGCCAACGAATAGGACCAAACAAAGCGAGGAATTATGGCACAGGGGGTGGAACTTTAAGTTTCTTGAAATTTGTATTAATATTAGAGGAGGACTCTGTTTTTGGACTTGCAAGAAGTCGGATGTGAATTTTGTTGTTCTAGTTCAATAGACTTATTTTATTTCGTTTTAACAGTGTTTCAATAAACTCTCACAGTTCATATAAAAAAGGAATGTATTGGATATATAGCTAATCAAGCACACACATACGTTCCTAAATGTATATATATATATATATATATATATATATATATATATATATATATATATATATATATATATATATATATATATATATATATATATATATATATATATATATAGCCTGTATTTTTCGTTAGCCCCGAGTTTCTGGTAAAGCGATTTTACCGATTTTTATATATCAAATTTTGTCTTATAATTAATAAAAAAATTTACTTATTTTAAGCACGCTTTAAAATTGGAACAAGTATTCTATAATTATTTATTTATTGCCTACAAAATTACAAATGTACTAAAAAAGTAAGCAAAAAAATGGTGTCAAATCTAATAAAAAAAATTTTAAATTAAAATTTACTCCATATCCAGGAGCCAGTGGCAAAAGCTCTGAGAATCAGTATAAGCAATATACAGAAACTTGTGCATGAAAAAAAAAACATAATTTACTTCCGAAGAAGATTAAGAAATGTACACGAAAAAAAATCCAAAGGCAAAAGACTTAAGTTACAATGCAAAAATGGATATTCATAATGCAATTTATGATTTATACGCGTCAAAGACTAATATAATCCTTCAGAAACTTTTTAATATTATAGATAAAAATATCATCATCACTTAAAAAGTCCTCATCTTCTGAGTGGTCCTCAAATGGCGCAATGATCACTGGTGCTATTTCGACATCCAGAACTCGTTCTCAATTCCACCAATCCTATATATTATATATAATTTCTCCGTATGTGCCACAGATTTCTTCCAGTACTGCGGTGTAATATAATTTAACAGTTCATATTATCATGGTAGTCCATACTTTTGGATGTTGAAGAAAACAATTAATTTGCACCAGGGAGAAATCCTGTAGAAGAACCTGCATGCAAAATGATGAACCGTTTTCCCGTCCCACATCCCTTTTTTCTCTTGACGCCTTTTACAGACTCGTCCTGCCAAGATTTCGAACCACTTCCATTAGAAAATATTTAAGTCTCGTCTAAAAATACCACTTTTCTAAATTTTGAATTAACATTTTCCGTGTATTTCTTTACAAAATGGATACGCTGACTTGCTATATGTGGCAACTCGCATAAAAATCTTCGATTACAGTCCTTTTTATATCGAAAACCCAACATTTTTATTAATTTAGACAACGATTTTAGTCCAATTTCCAATATGCCTTTTTAAAGCTTCTTTTGAAACTTGAAGGGTTATATTAGTTTTTGATGTGTATAAATTGTAAATTGCATTACGAACATCCATTTTTACATTGCCTGTTAAGTCTTCTATGTTTGGCTTTTTTCTTAATCTTCTTCTTTTCTTAATCTTCTACGGTAGTAAATTAAGCTTTTTTTCATGCACAATTTTCTGCACAGTCCTTATACCGATTCCCAGAGCTTTTGCTACTGTTTCCTGGATATTGGCCGGTGAATTTTCATTTTCGTAATATTTTATTAGATTTAATACCGTTTTATTCGCTTGTGGATGCAAAAAAACAGAAAATTGTTTTCTATTACTCATTTTGTCACTAACTTGTCAATCTGACTTTAAAGTAACATCGCTCAAAAATGTTTGCAACTGCTAGTATTTATATGTTTATCCTCTTTTTTCATATGAAAATATCATAGGTCTATCTAATTCATCTTCCGGATTTTATGCGGAGGATATGCTTACACGTAATAAAAGAAAAGCAAACTTAAAAAGTTTGTCGTTGATAAATCATACGACCTGCATGATAACATGCTTTTGACTATACCTGATTAAACCCCCTTGTGTACCCACCATCTTCAAACCGCAATAAATGGGTGCAGGGTCGGCTTGAAAACATACCTATCTATACTGTAAATATAGCCAGAGTATACATATCAATTTACGTTTATTTTGAATTGAATATACATTTTAGCTAAATGGAAATAATGATCAATTAAAAATAATATTTTATTTTATTGGAAAAGATATAATATTTATATACAATGAAAATTAATGAAATACTGAAAAACTGATATTAGTGTCAATAAACATCTGTATGTTCATTTTCTGTTGCAAGTTTACCACACATGTACTCTTTAATCATTTCAAAAGCCTTTAATATTTCTAAAGATCCCGTTTTTTTAAGTTTCTTCAAAATATATATTATTATCCCTCAAAAAATTTTTTTCGGCTTTTGTCCTGCTAAAACTAGGAAACATTTTAACTTGACGGCCATGATACCTAGCATATATATAACCCTAATTTTGGGTATAATTTTAAAAAGTCGATGCTCAAACCCATCCTCAAAAAGTTGTGGGTTAGTGTCATGGTAGTAATCTAAAGAAGTTTTTAGATGAGAGCGATAGACACATCCATTTTCTGAAACTGCATGTATTATTGTTATTCTTCTGCCTTTATTTGAAAGAACCCTGGTTTGAGATTTTTTTGAAAAATCATTCCTTCCTATTCTTGCAGTGTCATGTGCATCGAACCATGTTTTGTCGAGATAGATAACTGGACGATGTTCTGCTCTATATTTTTTAATATCCGTTAAATATTTATGACCCCATTTCCGTAAACATCGAGATTTCATTAGCGTTTGTCTTTTATCAATCGTGTGACATTTAAAAACCATTTTTAACAAAAATTTTCTTAAGCTTGAAATGCTACAAGAAATGTATGATATTTAAAACCCATTTTAAGCAAAATTATTTTCTTGTTTAAGGAAACCTGATTATTTTTAATACATTTTACAAATTTTCTTCTTAATATATATCTATATCATGTTTTTTCTGGGAGTGATAAGTTTAAGTACTATATCCTTTACCGAATGGGATGAACATATTAATTACATTAATTTGAGAATACGTAAATAATTTAGAAATTGTATAATACCCGTAATATTATGCCTACACATATCATAAAGATGTTATATACGTCTCTAGCCCAAGGCATCATAAGATATGGGGAGTACTTTTCCAACTACTTTAGAACCGCTAAAATAATTCAAAAATACTTAAAGTTGCGTTTAAAAAAGAAAAAAGATTTTCAACGGAATAACTCTTCCTGGAAACAAAAGTTTTCAATATCCATCAACTATACATAAAAGCAGTCCTAAAGTTTACATATAAAACACCCTTCTTCATTTTACTATAGTAACACAAGAAATAAATCCTTAGGAAATCGACAAGTGCCGTTCTTGACAAAGACTACAATCCAACGATTTATAACAAATTTTGCTTCCAAATTTTACAGTGTATTACCAATAATTGATTTAAGGAAAATAAATAATAAACACTTAGTTGCTATGTATCTATTAAAATATCATGGTTCTTCGGATTAGACCGTGTCAAAATTGAATTACTTTCCGACGTTTTGCCTTCCATTCGACGAAGCATCTTCAGGGATCTTTTTTAAAACTTTACTGAATTTAATTCATTCAGTGTTGTGCATGAAGTTGCCTCGTGCAATCGAAGATAAAACATCGAAAAGTGTTTTTGACACGTTCTAATCCCAAGAACTATGATTTCTTAATTGACCACAGCCGTGATACCTTTCGTTCTATAAAAAATATCTCTTTTTATTAAATTAAAGTATTTTACTTTTCTATAAATATCCAAGGCATACGTCAAGATCCGGTTGTTTTTGTTTTCTTTTTTTCTTCTTTACTAATACTGGCATTTTCATTGACCTCGAGTATCTGTGTTACTTTAGAATTACTTGTTTGTATCTATAATTTAAAAACGAATATGTTTATTTAACGTGTAACCAATTTGTTTGTACACACAGATATTGTGTCTAGGTATGCATAGTAGAGTAGAGTATGTAGAGTATCTGTAGAGTCAATGATGAATAAATAAAGCTGAAGCTGCCACTGCTGCTTTTAAACAGCCATATTTTCATTAATTTTTACAAAAAGGTATTTTCGTTACTTCGTGACAATTTTGTAGCCTTCTAAAGAAGTTTTTTTGTCTACAATCCCTCCGTAAGTTATAACAATTCAAAATAGGCCCAACATACATTATCCGTTTCATATATCTACCAGTTTAGATTTATTTAACCAAGCAGTATCTACTTCCTCTGCAATTTCATTTTGTTTTAATTTGTCGAAGCGATAATTTATACCGAATAAAAATAATTGCAGCACTTGTTAGAGATGAGATGAAGTACACAAGCAGAGCTTAACTGATTTATGTCTGAATTTGTTTATATAAGTGTTAACTATGGTTGTTTATTAGATTCGGGGACCTATTTATCACATTTATCACATTAGTGTTTGGGAAGTGTTAAGAAAACTGTTTGCTTAAATTATCAGTCCAATCATCTATTATTATGTCGTTAAGAAATTATGTTAAAGGAACAATTACTAAACGTGCTACATAAAATTAGATCATTATTATTTGAAGGAGGATAATATTTTGTTACGGTGCACAGTGGGGCCAAAAGTATCAAAACATACCAACAATTCTGGAAAACATTAAAGCTTATACTTTTGCATTCAGGAATGTGTTTAAAGTGTAAATGTAACAAACCAATATCACCAGAGATATTATTCACACTATACAGGGTGTCTCATTATAATTGACACCTTTTAAAAGTTCATCAGGCTATTCCTGAAAAATGTTTGGGAAATTCAAATAGTAAAACAGCAAAGTAGGTATTAGGAGAGATATTAATTTCTATCTTTTATTACAAAATTATCCCTGCTTGAGGTTACATTTGTTGGAGATAAATTAAATTGAAGAGTGGCAACATAGAACAAATAAAACACAACGGAATATTTTGCTACAGGACACACTTCAAACCAAAGAAAATACTACTATTTCCTTTTGCTATAAACATTATCAAAATACTAATTTAATATTAAAAAAAATAATAAAACGCTTTCATAATAATGTGTCGGTGGTTTGATCTTTGGTTTGATAATGTATTAACTGAAAATAAAGGCAATAAACTAAGATCTATAACTTATTCGAACAAAAATTATTTAAAACTAATATTTAATCAAAATTACAATCCGAAGAGCTATCACTATCAGAAACATGACTAATTTGGTCATTAACATCGGGTGGTAGAAGCATGGATAAAGTTTCGCTAGAAAAATTCTTTCTTTTTAATTTTAAAGTTTTTCTGTTACCAGTAACGAAAGGATCTGAAGAGAGAAGAAGCCTCTTGAAAACATCTTCATTAGTTTTCTCTCGAGCAATTTTTCTAGCGAATCTTTCTCGATATTTTTTAAAATCCTTGTTTCTACTTTCTGCAGCCTCTTCTGAGAGCTGACCAACTGGAAGAAGAACGGAACGAATAATTTCTGCACCGTGAATTAAAATTAAATGAACTGTTGGCGTCATATAACACCAAGGATATTTATCTACGAGTAATTGTGCTGTTTCCAGACAATACAATTTGAATAAATCCGCATTAATGTTATGATAACTGGTAATTACTTCCAAAATAACACCTAACCTTCTAAAAACCTCTAAATCAAGATGTGTTATATTAGAGGAAACTTCCGCGTTCTCAAAAAAACGTCTTGCCGTATTTCCGTCATTACTACTCCCGTATCCCGGTTTTGGTTGATCAATTATTAATCCTAATTCCTGTTTAAATTCTTGTTGAATTCTTTTTTTATTTTAAAAACTTTTTCCTTATCAGTAGCGTTTCTAACTTGCCAACATTTTACTGGTAGTTTATACGAAAGGTGCAAAATATACTCAAAAAACCGGATACGAGAGTGCAAGACGGGAATGGCAAAACGGTATAAAGAGACATCGCAAGGTTTTGAAATCATTAATTGAATGTTTTTAAAATCTTTTTGTCCTGAAGAACAAATGTAACATTTTTGCGTACTTTTGTTATTTGTTAGTACATTTCTTATTTTACCATCAATCATGGCTAAAATAAAGATATATTTAACACATATAGTTATGTTACTAATTTCAATTGTTGTTTCCTGAAGACTTTCTATCTGGTTTTCAATAAAGTTTTGCTCCTGTTTTGATGTTTCTGTGGTTTCCCGAGTAAACTGAATCCGGATAAGGCGGCAATATCGCGGAGAAGACGGACAGGGATTTTGCCAAATAACGTGTTTCGGGTCTTCGGATTTGGGGTTTCCACATACTAGTTTTATAGGAACCAGCCATGTTACAAATGCACTTGAATCCGTATCATAGTTATTTTCAAATTTTTGTTTATAATTTTGTTGTCCAGAGGAGCCATCAAAACCCCATTTGCATATCAACACTAACTTCTTTAGTATTTGGCGATCAAATCTACCCAGAACTTCTTTTTGTAATAACAATATTCTCTTGGTGGTGTGCTGAACTAGGGATTGAAGTTCAACTTCTACACAAGTGGAACCAACTTTTATATTATTAGGGTAACATGCAAGCTTGGCTTGTTGCACAACTTTATATGAGGGAAATCTGGCTTTGTCCTTTTCTCTAATTATATTATATTGATTACGAGATAAGTTCGCTTCCACCAAAACTGAAAGTGCCTCTTCTGGTGGCAATTGTGTTTTACTATCTGCAGACATACTTTTATTTAAAGCACTTATATATTCAGTAGCTCTCGCAGGATTCTTGGAAATTTCTTGTAATAGTTTGGAGGCTTGCACGTTACCAGATTTTCTAAGTTCCATTTGAGCCGCATAACAGATAACCTCGACCGTATTCTCCTTGCGCAGATCAGCAGTTTTCTGACGCTTACTACTTTCGCAACTAACTGAAAAATCTGTCAAAGGGCGGCCAATTTTAGATTGATCTAATGCGCGTGTAAAGTCGGTAAAGACCACTTTGGTATCTAGCCAGGTTTTATTGGTTTCAGCAAAAACTGACGTAACTCTGCAAGCTTTTTGCCATTTTGCTTTCAAGTCAAACATAAATTTTGAAATTTGGTTTGAAATAATCCGAAACTTATCAGTTGGGCAATTCGTTAAATTTCTTATGTATTCTTTAAGATATGTGCATTGTCGGTTTTGTTTTTTTGAAGGACATTCTTTAATCTTTTCCCACAGATCTCTTCGACTAATTTCTAAGTTCAAATAATCTAAAATAACAAAAAAATTTATAGCAATTTTATTAATACAAAAATATTACCTATTTCACTTTCGGCACACTAATCCTAATAAAAAAAGACGGGAAAAGACCAACATGTCCATAAATTCCGATTTAATTATGGTTTTCATAGGCTGCATATTATAGACGAATATGTAATTAATTGTTTTGATAATTATATGATTTTTACATTTTAGGATCACACATAAGATAACAAAACAAGAAACAAAAAAATTAAAAAAAGTTGGCCGACTGCCAGTTCTAGTAATAGGGTTACGAAAATATCACCCTCCTGCGCCTGCCTAAATTACGGCACTATAAGCAAAAACTAGCAGCTAAGCGCAATACCACTTTAAGTAAAAATGTTTACGAAAAAAACTATGCCAAAATCCACACTGAATACGGCAGAATTTGCTACTTTTTGTCTAAGACAAATCCTATGTTTGAATAAATTTGTTAATTTTTGAAGAACTCATGGAAATGCCTCCTTGGAACAACAGTAAAATACAGCAATAAAAATGTTTTATACAATAATGATCCACTTACCTTGCCGATTATTTTGCATGACTATTATCAAAGTAAATTCAATTATTATAGCACAAAGAGTAGCCCGAAAAAATCAATAATTATTGCACTTGAAAAATTAAAACCATAAACGCGTCTTGAAGCTATTTTTGACAAGCTTTATCATTTGTTTTATCACACTGACAATCCAAGGCTAATGTGATTTGGAAAGAAGGATTTATAGGCATAAGTCTACGGTGGTTATTTTTCTCAGTTACCTAAATTTTGATTTTAGAGTTTTTGGTGAGTTTTACCTAGAGTGGCCCCTCTGTGCGGTGGTTGTGCATACAAGCATTGAAAAAAAATTATTTGAATTATTTTTAAAAAATATATAATAGGTAATATGTCTTTCATTTAATAAAAGAAAAGAGTCCAGAGGCGACTTGTGGAATGATCTTAAGGAGATCTTCACAAGTCATAAAAAAACTAGGGTTGGGCGTTTTATCGATATATCGATAGGGGAGCCGAGAGGTAACTGAAAATATCGATAAATAACTGATAGTATCGATAGGTAGCCGAGAACATCGATACCTGTGAATGTAGATTATTTATTTAGAAGTAAAATATATATGCTATATGAAAGTAGGGACTTTTTTCCTTGCTCTTCTCTAATTTTGTCGCAAACAAATAGGCAATGAATCAAATATCATTCCTATAAATAATAAATACCTACATATAGGCTGTTCATTTAAGGGCGTTCACTATCCATATCTCAGAAATCTTTCTTGTTAACGTTTTGGAAAAAAAATATATCAAAAGTGGCCAAGAGCAATCGACTGACAATATTTTTTGGTTTCTAAATTGACCGCAAGGGGGCGTAGTTGCTAGGTTGAACAATAAACTAAAAAATTTCTACAAAAACTCCCAGAACTAGATATAACTTATATTACCTCGCCCGACCGCCGATTTCAATTCCTATCACTTTGGTTCTAAACTTATTGTCATATCACTCTTAATAATTATGAAAGATATAAATGGTTTGTTTCTTCTTTTTCTCAATCCTTATCCGAATTGAATGAGCGTACACTTAAAAGTGAACTACAAACTATTTTAGGATTCGGATCGAGTGACACTCCCTACTTTTTCAGAAATTGCTTAGATTACAGATTTTTCCAATTTCTTTCAAATTTCTAAATAGTTATAAAAAGTATTAAAATACCAAAGTTTAGGTGAAAACCGCGCATCTATTAGCTTTTATGCTATTGCCAAATAAGTGAATTAATAGGTATTTTTTGGACGAAATGATTAAAAACGAAGATAAGGGGGTGAAATTAAAATATCCACGGGCATACTTAGATCATCTCTGTTCAGGAAAAGAACACAAAAAATACCAACTGCCAAAATTTTTTTTTCTGGCAATTGGTATTTTTAGTAATTTCGGTTCTAGTTGTTGCTAATTGCCCCCCCTTGGCGACGTCCTTAAAAATCTCGATTCTTTTACGACACACACAAAAATTCTGATTTTCCAAAAATCTTAATGAAAAAATTTTACTCAGGGCATTTTTTCTTCGTCGAAAAATAAGAACCTGAAAATTTCCTCCGATATCTTTTAAAAGCACTTTTAAACAATCATTAGGTTTGGCCGAACGGACTATGCAATAGTATACTATATAACAAGTGTTCAAATAAGACGTTCGGAAATCTCTCCAATTCGAAAACGGTAATTCTGACGAGTAATGTACACTATTATTTTCCACGGCCACTCAACATTTTCAGTAGAATTGTTATATTTTGTATATTTCAACACTAGTGTTGTGTTGTCAACCATTACGTTAGCAGTGACATTGACACAAGATTTTTGTGTTGGAATAGTTATTTTGCTAACAAATGCGCAATGTGTTACCCTCTCGCACGCGAAAGTTCCGCTCGTATATGCTTTAAGTAAGGGAAAGTCACTTTGCGCACGTGTTAGGAACAATATTTTTTCTACGAGCGTATAGATTACAACGAAAATAAAAACAATTTTATTAGTATACACATTGTTTTTGAAGGCTATTTAATGCAACTTGAAACACATAACAACAGTAACAATACAAAAATTAACTACTTATTAATATTTATAACAAAAGAACAATTACTAACGTTTTGCAAATTAATTGTAGATCCGGTAGTTTCATTCAATGAGTGGCTTTTGGAAGCGCTTATGGTTCGGCTTGATGAAGGTTGAGTTTACTTAGCAGGGCAGTAATTCAAAGCTAATATTTTAATCGATATGTACTTTTTTGATTTACAGAATCATCTATGTAGCTCTCTGCGTCAGCCGTCGATTTTCAGCCCCCAAGTCGCTTAGCATTAGTAATTTCTTCCCCAGAATCAGTCAACATTGTAGCCTAGAATCGACGTAAACTATATCCCGTGTACTACTCTGGATTTTTGAGTTGTAGATATGCAGCTATTTCTAAAGGCGCTTTTCCAAATGAATTTATTGCAACACATTGTGTACTGCACCCTCCTTTTCTATACCGGACAAAAAACCGCCTGGGCTAAGTACATGTTTTTGGCAAACTTGCATATTTTCGATACAGTTGTAAATAATATCCCACATTTATTTCATCGGATACTACAAAAATTCTTAAAGTGTTATTTTTACTGTTAGGAATTTTGATGGTTATTAAATTTCCCTTATCATCTATATCATCAATTGTAATCTGCGAGAGTTCTTCTCTCCTACAAGGACCGGCCAACCCAAAAATGATAGCTACTTTATTAGAAGATAAATTTCATTAGGCGCCTCTTTAATGAATATTGAAACTTCATTTTTTTCGAAAATTTTGGCTTTTTTGGTTTGTATCCTATATTTTACTTTCTTATAAATTATGTTGAAATATAGGCTTAAATCCAGTATCTTTTTATTTTAAGGACGCTTTTTAACACGGAAAGTATTTGGCTGGAATGTTTTTTGCAAGTCCGTACTAGTTTTTCCCCTTGTTCTGGCACCAGTTTTCAAAACTCTTATATTGTTTCTCATAATTTCATGATATTTCGCTGGCAATAAATTTAAACTTATAATATTTGCAGCCTCCAGAATAGAATCTGGTAACTTATCATCAGAGCTGCTCGTTTTAAAATTATATTTATAATTTTTTACAATCTGATGAAAAAACAGTACGCGACGCGGGCGATTTACAGTGTTTGTTGTTTCTTGTTGACATGAAAATGGAATACAAAGTTTGACATTATGTGTCAAATTCAACAATGCCTCTATTGTTTGTTGCTTGACATTTTAATCATTTATTATCGTACAGGAAACTTTTTTGTTTAAGCAGAAATATCGCGAATTACGTATAAATTTAGGTGAAGTTTAATAAACTAAGATTACTACGGCGTATTATTTCGCATAAAATAGCCTATTGTTACTAAAAGACTTATAAATCTGCCATATTTTTAATGCAAATGCAAAGTTCACGCAAAGTTTAGCTTTGCGCACGCTCTTAGAAAAAGCATTTTGCAACACACGTGTTTTTTTCCTTTAAGGGTGTGATATTTGGCACCTTTTAGTCCAGTTAACAATGTGTTTGTTGTCAGTTTCGTAAGTTGTCATAGGAAAACAATATTATTTTTGAATACTGGACAGAATATTTTTTACAGCGTTATTAAATTATTTAAAATTAACAATAATGCAATATTATTTGTTATCTTCGGCTTTCCTTGCTACGAACTTTATCTAGGCTTAGAGCTCATCCAGACTTTGTAAGAATCGAAATTTGGAGTAAAAAATTTATTCATTACAACGATTTGGCAGAACTGCTAGAAGATGTGACGATCGCTACTAGAATGAACATGTGGTATCAGCATGATGGTTCTCCCGCCCAATAATAATGTCCGGATTTCGTTAGTCGGCTAGTTTTTCGGATTTAATTGGTTGTTGCCGTTGAGTTTTATTTATAGGCAATTATCAAAAGTTTGGTTTATAAAAATCGACCCGGGAAAACATCATTAAGATAATCAAAATTGCCATAAATAGTATATCAAAGACAGAAATTGAAAGTGCTTTTTCATTTATTCTCTGAAGACTGAATCGATGCATCCTAAATGACGGAAAATATTTTGAAGATTGACATTTTTTGTTTTCTTTGTTATCTAGTTAGCTACAGAGCGCTGTGTTCGTTGTTTTACTTGTGTTTTCGTGTTAGTGTTACTGTTATGTTGTGGCTTTGGTTCGTTGGCCTCTAAGCACGTTCCAAACTTTGGTTCGGACAAAGGTTGGACCAGTGCTAGCCTAAATAAAGTCTGAAGGAAGGAAAGCCAAAAGTAACAAATCATATTACACTATTGTCAATTTCAAATAATTTAATAAATCTGTAAATAATAATCTGACCAGTATTCAAAAATAATATTGTTTTCATAGTCCGTTCGACCAAACCTAATAGTTTTTAAAAAGATATCGAAGTAATTCGACTTTTCAAGTTCTTATTTTCCGACGAAGAAAAAAATGTCCCGAGTATATTTATCCAATTGACTTGAAATTTTGTCCGAGAATTAAGTGTGAAACAATGGTAGACTGGTAAAATTTTAGTGTGAATCCCATATGGCAAAACAAAATGTTTACAAATTCGGTAAAATGCTGTTTCCTGCAATAAAATATTTTTCTATTTTTTTTTTTTATATATATATATATATATATATATATATATATATATATATATATATATATATATATATATATATATATATATAATATATATATTAATAATGTAATAATAAATAAATAAATTTAAAACTAAAAAAAAAATGAGATTAATTACAGTTTATAGGATTTGTTTAAAGTATATACAGACATATGGCATATGTACGCAGTAAAATTCTGAACGAGGAAAGTTGTGGGTAAAGGCGAATTTACCGATTGTTTTAAACAAGCAGTTGTTTTTAAGAGTTACTGTTTTCAAAAAATTTAATTTTTAGTCGTTTAGTTCTCTTGTCACGTCTATCTGTGGGGAATCTGTATAATTAATGAATCGATTCCTATATTAAGCCGAAAATTTTGAGTTGTTAACTACGTGTACGAAACATATCTCATCGAGTATGCATTATTTCAATTAAGTAACACGAAATGGACAAACACAGGTCTGTCTACTTACTACATGAAATGAAAAGCCGTCATACTAATAAAATATACAAAGCTAGGAGACAAATTATTTCTCGGTTTGATAAGTAACTGCTTAGGACTATAATGAGTTCGTTTTAATTGGTATATTTTGAATAGAAATTCGAAGTAAGGACACGTGAAGGAACACACGTGAAAATTAATCGTAATTCGGAATCTGGGCTTAGTGATCGATGAATATCAAACGTCGGCTTAAATATGGACAGTATGTTTTTATTCCGTGAGTACACATGTACACACAACAAAGTCAATTGAGAAACTGTTGTGTTTGTAGAATATCGGCCACCATGATTTGAAATCTATAACATCTTCGTTTTCAACCATTTTCACAAAGAATTTTGATGCCTTTGCTATCATTTTTATATATTTCTTGACAGTGTAAATAGGGTCGTGTCTTTTGACTATTCTTTTGATAGCTGCAAAATTTCGTTGGGTAAGAAAGAATGCCCCCTTTTTGGAAAATACTGGTTTATCGTTTCAAATCTGCGTAATTAGATCAAAGTCATAAGAAATCTAAATAATGTGTTTGCATTTCTGACCGCCCCACCGTGGTGCAGATTCACCTCAAAATATTAAAAAAGTCTGCAATTTTTTTTCCAAACTTCACATTTTTATTTTTAAAATTCCTGAAGGGGGGTTTCAAATATACAAATGCACATTAAGAAAATTTTCAGGGTGAATAGAATTTTACGATTGCGTTTTGGCGTCCCTAAATCCAATAAGCCTCACAATAGTCATTAATAAGAAAATACTTAGCGGATGGACCTCATAATTGGCACAAAAATAAAGTCATATACGGATAAACTATTAAAATTTTTCTATAAAGTCGTTATGGCGAAACAAAATAGCACATGAAATAATTAAAAATTCAGTACCAAAAAAACTACTTGTCCAATTGATCTGTAATGTGTACAAACAATAAGTGTGAAACAAGAATGAATTGGTAAAATTTTAGTGTGGAATCCCATATGGAAAAACAAAATGTTTAAATATCCGGTAAAATTAGGTTTCCTGGAATAAAACTTTTTTATATAGGAAAATAATGAGGGACAATCTATTTTTTATAGGTTATATAAATAAAATTATGAAAAATAGATAATATAAATAAAGATAAATAAATAAATTAAAAACGAAAAAAAAAATTGAAATAATTAATCTTATTTTTTATACACCATATAAATATAAATATGAAAAATAAATAATAATAATAACATAATAATAAATAAGTTCAAACTAAAAAAAAAAGAAACAAATTACAGTCTATAGGATTTGTATAAAGTATATGCATACATAAACTATACTTTATATATATATATATATATATATATATATATATATATATAGATATAGTGGAATTTTGAACGAGAAAAGTTGTCTGTAGAGGCGAATTTACCAATTATTTTTAATAGCAATTGTTAAAAGTCACTGTTTAGTTCTCTTGTCACGTCTATCCGCAGACAACCTGTATAATTAATGATACGATTCCTATATTAAGCCGAAAATTTTGAATTAATAACTACCTGTAAATGTAAAAGCTTTCCTGATGCATATCTCATGGAGTATGCATTATTTCAATTACGTATCGCGAAGTGGACAAACAGAGGTCTGTGTACAAACTATATGAAACGAGAAACCGTCATCCTAATATACTAGGCTAGGAGACAAATTATTTCACGGTTTTGGTAAGTAACTGCTTAGAACTATAATGAGTTCGTTCTAATTGTCGTTCAACACAAATTACAATAACGGAATAGAGGGCACTTTTTGCTCTTAAAACAATGAAAATGAATAAATGCTGTTTCTCAACCTCAATAAAGTGTAAATATTATATTTTCAGGGTATTTAGAATGCAGAAAATATAGCTATTTACCTGGCTATTGCAAGAACAAAGCGCGATAAATTGTATTTGTAAGCATTGGTATATTTTGAATAGAAATACGAAGTAAGGACACGTGAAAATTAATCGTAATTCGGAATCTGGGCTTAGTGATCGATGAATATCAAACGTCGGCTTAAATATGGACAGTATGTTTTTATTCCGTGAGTACACATGTACACACAACAGAGTCAATTGATAAACTGTTGTGTTTGTAGAATCTCGGCCACCATGATTTGAAATCTATAACATCTTCGTTTTCAACCATTTTCACAAAGAATTTTGATGCCTTTGCTATCATTTTTATATATTTCTTGACAGTGTAAATAGGGTCGTGTCTTTTGACTATTCTTTTGATAGCTGCAAAATTTCGTTGGGTAAGAAAGAATGCCCCCTTTTTGGAAAATACTGGTTTATCGTTTCAAATCTGCGTAATTAGATCAAAGTCATAAGAAATCTAAATAATGTGTTTGCATTTCTGACCGCCCCACCGTGGTGCAGATTCACCTCAAAATATTAAAAAAGTCTGCAATTTTTTTTCCAAACTTCACATTTTTATTACTCGATTTTGATTAAGTAGGCTTTAAAGTATCTAAATTCAACCACATTTGTTTTGTCAGCTTCCATGGTTACGCGTAGTAATGCAGCAATTATCAAACACAGAAAATTCTTCTGTGTACTTGTAAAAAAAAGTGTGGAAAGTTTGTGAAAGTTTAACTACGAAAAATTAAGTTTAAGTATTGTATCTGACATTAAGCATGACTGAAATATTTTTTGAGGTAAGTTTAAACATTTTAAACAGAAGGCTTTTATTTAGCTAGATTTAAGTTTGAATATTATAATTAGATTGGTTTTCGAATATCCTTTATATAAAGCAATTTATCCACTTTTTATAGCGATATCTTAAAAGGTTAGCAGAGCTCCAGCCTGGGGTACATATATTTAATTTACTTGGATCTTTTACCTTATTTTGCAATAAAATATTTTTGAGATACGTGCCAAATTTTCATGTGGAAAGCGCGTGTATAAAAAAATACATATCTTAGGACTTTTTTGACAATCGAAATTATTTAAAAAAACTTACAGTTTTTTTTAAAGAATTAGCTTTCTCAATTAATTTGTACATCTTGACATGGCTTCTACCAAACCTATAATAATATAAAAACCTACCTGCCACCAAACAAAACCATTAACTTTCTTAGATATCAAACTTCATGAGATCAATCCGAGCAATTTTCAACGCTCGAATGGATCGATCAACCTTCAAAAACACTATTTTGCCCGCAATATGTCAAAAGTATATGACAGAAAACAAATCCAAAATAGAATATCTGTTAAAAAGATTTTAGACGCAATTCCGAAAAAAGTGGTTAGCAGTTAAGGAACTAAAAAAGCATTTTTAGAAAAAAATAAAAATTGGTTGAACAATTCCGTGACTTCCAAATTCAATATCAACAACTTCGAGAAACCGCTAAAGAAAACAACGCATAGGATATGGATGGTAGTTCGGGGCAAAAGGAATATAAACAAGCTTTTCAAAGCAATATTTCATGGCTCCTTTGGAATTATCCACCAAAAATAGAAAAAAATGATAAAGTTGTGATCTGGAGTAATTCAGCACCTTACTGCCGCCCTTGTAAAATGCGATTTTCAATAGAATGTACAGAAGTTTCTAAAACAAAATGTGCACAAATGGAAGCCAAAATTGCAGCTTTAACTTCAACGTTCATCAACGCTAATCAACAGGAACCAGTCAATAACTCATCAGCTTCAAATAACCATGACTCATTCCAAAATAATTAATTCAATCACAGGTTGTTCATGACACAAAAATGTTATTAACGCGGAACATCATCTGTTGAAATGAACAATAAAGAACACAAGCCCATAAAAACCGAGAATCTCAGGTTTGGCATCCCTAGATATTTGGTCTACAGATCATTCGAATATTTTTAAAGTTTAGTTGCCGTTTACATCTAGAAAATCAGGATTGGGAATTATTATAGATCTAAACAAAGAGCGGGAACTTTTAGCGATGGTAACTGTGCCAGAAAATTCTTTCAAAATTTTGCAATATCAGCAGAAATTAGACGACTGGATGTCAGCTTAATATATCTATTTTATATCATGCTTCAAGTAATTGCCAGTGGATTTTTAATTAATAAAGATGAATTTAAGACATTACATGCGTATTAGAAACTGCCCATCTTTTTGTATCTTTATATCCTTGGTACTAAATGCCAGCTAGCACTAATAAAATTCTCCTTCATGGCTCCGCCATCATCAAGTCGTCACCAGTACCAATAGGCCAACTGTCAGAAGAAGCCCAAGAAGCGCGGAATATAGAAGGTTCGGGGAACATAACGCACGGAAATGTAACAGAATGCTTACGAATATAGATATTTTCAACAATTTACTTGTTTCGGATCCAAAAAACACAAGTCTTAGAAAGAAACCTATTTTGAAAAAGAAATAATTTTGCCCAAAACCTTTAAATTTATTGGTGCCAAATACAGTTAATGGATCCCTTGATAGTGATAGCAGTGAATCAGAATAGAATTCCATTTTTTATACTTTTATTTATAAGTGTGTATAGTAAATTAATGCCTATTTGTATTATTACTTTCCTTTGGTAGGAAACTTTTGGTTTTTGATAAGTTTTATACAACCTAGCCTCTACTTGTCATACGTCTTTAGATATCACATTATTTTTTACATTTAAATTCGGTTCAATATATCCTGCAATACAATTATTAAGCTTCCAGCAATATATTGTATCAAAGTAGCTTTGTTACAGGAAACCATTTAAGTTTGGAAAGTTAAGAAAAATTAGAACGAGTAGTATGCAAATTCAATGTTGTTTCTTTGACTCATTTTTAAATAAAAATAGTCAGATTTTGTTTAGTCAATTTTTTGAATCCAGTACGTATAGTGAACTTACGTCATTTTTTTTCTGAATGTCTATTGACAATTTGACAGATTTGTTTATTACATTAATCGAAATATTTAATTTTGCCTCAATTAGGGTATGATATGTATAATCTTTTAATTTAACAAGGCATTATATAGAATATAGCTAAATAAACTTACGTCAATTTTTTTCTGAATCGCTATTGACAATTTGACAAATTTGCTTATTACATTAATCGAAATATTTAGCTTTGCCTCAATTAGGGTATGATATGTATAATTTTTTATTTTAACAAAGCTTTATATAGAACATAGCTAAATAAACCAAAAAAAGGAGGAGAAACACAAAAACAACCTTTTCAGATTAAGTTTTCTGAATAAACACCATTATTCGTTTTTCTCCTAAATAACTTCAATCAGTAATTTTAAAATATTTTGAGGTAAATCTGGCACACAGTGCGTCGCGCCGCAGATATCTGAAGGAAAATGTAAATTCCCAACTGTAGAAAGTATTTCCTTGTTTAAAAAATACATAAGACAGGAAGCAACTTCGTTGGGCTCTTTCTTTACCTTCCTGATAAACGTAAAATATAACTTCCAACATTATTTATCCCAAACACGTTTACAGTCATATCAAGTAAAAAGTTTCCAGTACTGGAACAACCAGCAACTGGAGATTTTGCCTTATAATCAAAAGTAATTACTGCACTTTCTAGATTAGTAGAAGTTTTGCATAAATCAGACACAATTTTCGTTTGATTAAAAACCTTTTTGGCCGCCCGTTTATGCAATTAGGCTGCTGTTGTGTTTTTCACGGTGTCATTTAGAGAAGAATCGATTTTTAAATTTAATTCCTCACACTTGCAACAAGTATCTACCTGACAGCCTCCAAATCCGAGAGAATATCGTTCTTTAAAAATGTTTAAATAAAACTTGTATTTTAATTTAGTGGGTATATATTTTTGTTTAAACAGTTCAAACATAATTTTTTCATCCTCATAATACTTTTCAGTGCTCTGACACTGCAATATGTTTGTAGAAAAGCTCCTAATGTGAAGAACTATGTTTCCAGATATTAGGTTCCAGATATAGATTTTCCCCGTTCGTCACAAGGTTGTTTGCTCTCTGCAAGTAGTTGACCCAAATACTTTAGTCTCAAAGGTGTGATTGCGTGAATTTTATTTTTTATATACCATTATTCGACCAGAAGAACAAGTTAAAATGTATTTAAAAGAATGATGTTTGGGCTTCGGCTATTCCAAATTTCTTGGTTTTTTAACTTTTGTGTTGCCACATTCTATTAATGTTTGTAATAGGCATCCTGCTCGTTCTTTGTATTCAAATATATTTTACCAAGAATTGTCGTTTGTAATTTTGCACCTGTAATAAAACTGACTTTTTAGAAAACCCGATTTGTAACCTATAAATTTATTTTCGCTTACCTACAGTTTTCTCCTTATTCTTTAGCGGGGACAATATGAACATTATAATTAATATAATCTTCACCTTTTAATCTAGCATTTTTTTAATATTTCGCATTTATATAACTTTCTTTTTCTCTTCCGTTTTTCAGATAAAATTTGAGCATTTGCTGAGTTCACTGCTAGACGCCATGACCATGATTCGCCCATTCTTTCATTAGTGTGGCCGACCATTCGCCCGAATCTATTTTTTTGTTTTTTTTTTTTTGTATTTTCAAACATTGAAATGCATGAGAACGATTTAAGTTTGAAAAATGCTGTGAAAAATATTCGTTAATTCGTTAATCAGCTAATTCGTTCACTCATACGAATTGACGAATCGACTGTATGCAGAACGAATGGACGAAAAGTGAGTAGCAGGCTTATGTGGTATTTAGGAATAGCACATCTGATTGACTCGGATCGTTTCTGAATGGAATCAAAATTTTAATCATGCACAAATAATGCTAATATTATCAGACGAGCTGTCACCGTGTGGACTGATGTATTTATTATTAAATAATATATTTTTGCCATAAAATCAATATTAGAAAATTTTAAAATTGCAACTGTTTGAGATCTCTTTCAAACTAGGCAAATTTCACATTGATAATGATTGCTAAACCCTCTGGACGTTAAAGAAAAAATTGCAAAACCTAATTTTTTTTGCTAATATCTGACAAAATATTATAAAATGGATCAGGAGATTTTTTTCTAAATATGATTTTTTTCTGAGATAAATCGATCGGAATCTATAATTAATTCTCTCATTTCTCATCTGACATCTACTGTCAAGTTAGATATCTGAAAATTATAAACGCCCCCGAAGATCAAATCTTCAAGAATTCCATCAATAATTATCTAGAATTAAGATGTTTAAAAAATAATGTTAATTTTTCAGGGTCTCTAAATGCCAAAAAAAAAGTTTTCTCTATTTCGTCGCTCTGTCTGCCAACAAAAATCAATTTTGAAAAGCAAGTGTGATATATACATGAACTGATAAAATTTTGGTATGAATTCAAGAGGACGGAACAAAATGGCGGCTTAGTGAAATGTTTAAAAAAACAAGCGTGAAAAACCTTCTGATTCAATTAACTTCAAATTGTGAACAAAAATTAGATGTGACATGACGGACAAAATTTTGGAATCAATTCAACATGGCAAAACAAAATGGCGGCCTTGATATATTCCCTTTATCGCGAACTTCTCTTGTTATTAATCCTTCTTATTATTAAGAATAGTAAAATATGACCCTCTTCAGTTACGCATATACTTATCTAGCAGTTACATATAAGTATAAATTGCGTTATCTTTCACTTTTCTTTAAGCAAAAGGAAATGTTCCTTATGAGAGAACCTCAGGGAAACTGAATAAAAACGAATATCTAAAGGAACTTAACTGTCAATTCCCTCCTGAAGCCTTCCTTTTATCTCCAAAAATTAAAAAAAAACACCTTATACAGGGTGTTAGTAAATAAATGTAACAAACTTCGGGAGGTGATTCTGCATAAAAAAGTAATGCTATATAAACGTATGTCCGCAAATGATGCGTTTTCCGAGATACGAGGTGTCAAAGTTTTTTTCTTAAAATCTGACGATTTATTTATTGCTCTAAAATCGGCCGAGATATGCCAATGAAATTTCGTGGGTTTTAAGAGGTAGTAATTGCGCATTTTTGGCATGCAATTAAGAATTTTATATTCATCATTGGCGTGCATAAGAGTAATGATCAATTTTTTTAAGAAAAAAATGGTATGCCATTGAGACATTTCAAATTAAAATTCCTCGTTCAATTTGTGACAAAAAATCTTTCTTGCCTTTTTTTCCTATGAAGCGCGGGTTTTATGCAAAAAAATAAAACATCTTAAAGCGTATGTCTCATTTCTTTAATACATTATCAAGAACTATCTAATACAATAATATTAAACTACAACAATAACAGAAAATAACAATAATAAAATTTTAAATAGGCGTAAAGTCTGTTACTTGATTAGGTAAGGAACTAAATAGGGTTATACGTCACTACCACTAATAAACGAAAATATTCATAACAAGGGTAGTTCCGGCTAAAGAAAATTTATCGATTTTTTAATTTGTATTTAATTATATAATATAATAATTATTATTCATAACTTTATTTACATAGTCTGTAAAAAATAAATGGTCAGTTATTATTTTCCCCATAGAAAGGAGGCTTTATTCCAGGAAATGTAATTTTACTAATATGGTCGAATGCGGTCTTATCGTGCGGGTCCAAAGGTCACCAACATCATGAATCAAATCAGAAAACACAGTGAATACCAAAATGTTGTGTGATTCTTTTATCGAGCTATTAAATCTCGATGGGCTATTTACAAATATACAGGGAGAAAGAAAATAGTTTTTTTTAATATATTAGGCAATATTATTAAGATAGCCACTTAATATTATTTTATATATTAAATGCCGAGGGACTAAATAAGAAAATTCGCTAAATATGTATTTGGTTAAAATTTTTTGGTTGGCAAAAACAAAAATACACAAAATGGCAAAGCGCCTTAATAAAGTCGGAAGGCGGTTCGAATCAGTGGAACAATCAGGATATGTTCTGTTTATACAGCCACTTAATGTAAGTGAGATTTTTTTATCAATCACCAAAAATTATGAGCCCCGCTTGACCTAAAAATCTAACCTATTATACAGTGTCATTTATTTAAATGCGAGCCACCCCTGTGCAAAGAAAACTTGTCTTTTTTTTGTATTGTGATAACAAAAAAAGTTTATTTTGCCAAAATATTATACAATTTTGTTAAAAACACAGGATAATTAGTTATTACCTCCCTCGTGAGATTTTTTCAGATCTTTACGTTTTAAGGGTCCCTAGATGCCGGAAAACATGTTTTCTCAATTCCGTCTGTCTGTATGTATGTCTGTCCGTCAGTCTGTCTGTTCGCGGCATAGCTAAAAAACTACTTATTCGATTTCTTCAAATTTCAGTCTAAAATCAAGGGACATTCATGCGAAATATACAGGCTATATATATATATATATATATATATATATATATATATATATATATATATATATATATATATATATATATATATATATATATATATATATATATATATATATATATATATATATATATATATATATATATATATATATATATATATATATATATATATATATATATATATATATATATATATATATATATATATATATATATATATATATATATATATATATATATATATATATATATATATATATATATATATATATATATATATATATATATATATATATATATATATATATATATATATATATATATTTATATATATATATATATATATATATATATATATATATATATATATATATATATATATATATATATATATATATATATATATATATATATATATATATATATATATATATATATATATATATATATATATATATATATATATATATATATATATATATATATATATATATATATATATATATATATCTACATATCCAACTATTTATCTTTTTCCTAACTCTGGTATATGGTTTGCATTTATAGAAATCTGGTATGCTGTTATAGGTCCTGGGACCAACGTAACACATATGCTTTTGTGTAGTGCTGTATAACATTCTTGGAACATCTAAGGTTTTTCGGTTTCTATGTCTAGTTTGTACATTATGAGAGAAGGATATCTTTTATCTTTAAACAACATATTTTTAATGATACATTTTTGTGCTGAATTTAGTGATCTCATAATATTTAAGGATGCCAACCCCCAGACTACTAAGCCATAGCTTAGGATACACTCGACCAGTGCACAATAAACCTTTCTCAATGTCATGGTATTTAATATGGTACTAAGTTGAAGAAATTTGTAAATCAGTTTACGAATTTTACCTGTAACGTATTCTACATGTTTGTCCCAGCGTAAATACTGGTCCAAATATATCCCAAGGTACTTAACATGATCTTTTTTGGATATAAGAGTTGTGCATCTACAATTAGCTGAGCGGTCACATCCCGAGCCATGTACCGCAATAGTTTGCCTAAAAGGCTGTGTGCTCGCTGTCATTGAAAAGGTTACAAAATGTGTTTTGTCTATATTAAGTGTTAGTAAACTCTTATCTAACCAGATTTTAATTGCACTTATGGCACATTCTGCCTTTTTATATGCATCACTCCATGAGCTGTCACTAACTAATACCACTGTATCATCCGCAAAACATATCACATTAGCATCACGACAGATCTCCGTAATCTGATTTACGTAAATAGTAAATAACATTGGCCCAAGCACGGTACCCTGTGGCACACCGAACTCTGGCGACAAAGCACTGCTATAAGTATCCTCTAGTCTAACTTGGTGTGTTCTGTTAGCTAAATATGAATGTATTAATTTATACGCATGACCCCTTATGTCAATTCTATCCAGTCTCTGTAACAGAATTCGATGTGACACAGTATCGAAGGCCTTTGACAAATCAAGGAAAACACCAAGACATTTTTTACCATTATTAAAACTTTTTACAATGTACTCCGTCACCCTACACAAGGCATTTTCTGTTCCAGCACCCTCCCGAAATCCATATTGATTTGATGAAATTAATTTGTTATGTTCCAAGAAATTATTTATCCTGAGTTTAATGCACTTTTCAATCAACTTACTTTTTTAACTGTTAGTTAGCGCAATGGGTCTATAATTGGTTGTTAATTTCTTGTTTCCAGATTTATATATAGGAACAATAACTGCTTTTTTAAAGATTTCCGGGAAAGTACCTTCTGCAAAGATTAGATTTATCAGATGGTGGAGTGGTTTAATTAAATTCTTATAAAATCTTTTTATGATACAAGTTTTTACAGGATCATTACCTGACGCATTCGTTCTAAGGCTATTTATCTGCTGTAATAGTTCTTCTTGTGTAAGTGGAGCCAGGAAACATGTATTTGGATTCACCTTACCGGTCTCTGGCGACACCCGATTCATATCAATATTTCCAGCAAGCTTTTTACCAATTTTACTAAAAAAATTATTGAATTAATTGGAAATGTCTTTAGGACTTGTTAATTCAAGACCACTTTCAGATAAGATAGTTTTAATTATTTGACCAGAGTCATTTTGATTAGTTATTTCTTTAATAGTATTCCAAGTTTTTCGTGGACAGCCTTTATTGATGAGTCGTTTATAATAATTATTTTTTGATATTCTTATAAGTTTTTTAAGCTTATTCCTAAAGTTAGTGTAATTTAATTTTGCATTTAAGCTGTTGGGATTGAGTGTTAATATTTTTTTTAACTTATTTCTCTTTCTAATAGAAACCAATAGACCTGCAGTGATCCATGGCTTTATACGATATTTTTTGTTTGAAATGGTAAACGAAATTGTCGAATCGGTAATATATTTATTGAGCTTTTGAAGTAAAGCATCTGTACAATCATTAACCGTTGTTTTATTTAGCACTTCTTGCCAGATCTCTGTGGCAAGTAATGAACTTAACTTATCGTAGTCTAATTTGTTAAAACACCTGACTTGAGAGGGAGGTCTGTACTGATTGTCAGTCCTAATATTCAAAATAATAGGGTAATGGTCAGATACATCAGTTATAACTACCGCTGAATTTATGTGTTTAACTTTAGAATTATTACATTTTATAAAACAATGATCAATACAGCTTCTTTGTTCCCCCCTCTGCCAAGTAACTTCATTAATTTTAGAGCTGTACCCATATGAATATGAACAGTTAAGGTAGTCTTGTACATATGTCTTGTTGTTTCAGTAGATTTATGTTAATATCTCCAATGAATACACTTAAGTCAACATTACTGCTGCCATACTCTCTAAGCAAATTGTCTAGATTATCAACAAATTCGTCTCTACCTAAAGCATGCAATCTGTAGGTGCCAAACAACTCAGCTGTAATAGCATTTTTATTGATAATGAGTTTTAAGAAGTTTGTATTATTAAATTTTATAATGGAATGATCAACTATTAGATTACTCTTGACATAAAAAACAAAATCATCGCACCTATTTATAAAACTTTCATTACTGAAAATTGTATAACCCGGTATTGCAAAATCTGTTATGTTATCCATAGGATGAGTCTCTGACATTGCCAAAATATCGAATGATTTATTACATGACTCTAAGTAAACAAGAAAATCATCCAGATTTCTATAGATGCTCCTTATGTTAACATGCATTAAGTCTATATCACAATTTGAATCCCTCAAAAAATTTATATTACTAACAAAATCAGAAATCTGAGTGTAACCATTGTTATAATCGTCCAATATATTATTTAAAGCCATTATAGTTTCTTAATATTAGCCTACAAATATACATAAAAAAAAAAATATATATATATATATATATATATATATATATATATATATATATATATATATATATATATATATATTGCCTACAAAATTACAAATGTACTAAAAAAGTAAGCAAAAAAATGGTGTCAAATCTAATAAAAAAATTTTTAAATTAAATTTACTGGCTAATAAGGAATGTACAGAAACTTGTGCATGAAAAAAATAACAAAGGCAAAAGACTTAAATTACATTGCAAAAATGGATATTCATAACGCAATTTATGATTTATACCGTCAAAGACTAATATAATCCTTCAGAAACTTTTTAATATTATAGACTAAAAAATATCATCATCATCTAAAAAGTCCTCATCTTCTGAGTCGTCCTCAAATGGCGTAATGATCATTGGTGCTATTTCGACATTTAGAACTCGTTCTCGATTCCACTAATCCCATATTAATTGCTCCATGTGTTCCACAGATTTCTTCCAGTACTTCCGCGTAATATAATTTAATGAATCTTGCCAAACAAGTTGCACTTCATCTGATGTAAGACCATCGTTCACGTGTTTTTCGTAATATGATTTTGTCCCAGCCCATATTAATTCTATTGCGTTAAACTGACAATGGTATGGCGGCAGTCGTAAAACCTCGTGTTCATTTTCCCGTAATATTTCATCTACGACATATATTGTTGGTTTTTTAATAGATTTTGCCATTAAAAGAAGTTCTAGTTTCAGCATATTGGGTAGGTAAAGGATTTTGTTTTTGTTTTATTAGCCAGACATAAATATCACTTTTCTTCCAGGATGAAGTAGCTTGTTTATATGAGATTCTTGAATGATAAGATGCATTGTCCAGAATGATTAAAAATGGAGCATCTAAATTTGGAATCAGTTGTTCTTTTAACCACTTTTCAAACAGTTTACAGTTCATATTATCATAGCAGTCCATACTTTTGGATGTTGAAAAAAACAGTAAACTAGCACCTAGGAGATATCCTATTGAAGAACCTGCATGCAAAATGACGAACCGTTTTCCCGTCCCACATCCCTTTTTTCTCTTGACACTTTTTATAGACTCGTCCTGCCAAGATTTCGAACCAGTTCCATTAGAAAATATCCAAGTCTCGTCTAAAAATATCACGCTGACTTGCTATATGTGGCAACTCGCATAAAAATCTTCGATTACAGTCCTTTTTATATTGAAAACCCAAAATTTTAATAATTTTGACAACGATTTTAGTCCAATTTCCAATATGACTCGATTTTTTAAAGCTTCTTTTAAAACTTGAAGGGTTATATTAGTTTTTGATGTGTATACATCGTAAATTGCATTACGAACATCCATTTTTACATTGTCACTTAAGTCTTCTGTCTTTGGCTTTTTTCGTGTACATTTCTTAATCTTCGGTAGTAAATTATGCTTTTTTTCATGCACAATTTTCTGCACAGTCCTTATACCGATTCCCAGAGCTTTTGCTACTGTCTCCTGGGTATTGGCCGGTGAATTTTCATTTTCGTAATATTTTATTAGATTTAATACCATTTTTTTCGGTTGTGGATGCAAAAAACCCGAAAATTGTTTCCTATTGCTCATTTTGTCACTGACTTGTCAATCTGATTTTGAAGTGACATCGCTCAAAGATTTTTGCATATGAAAATATCATGGGTCTATTTAATTCATCTTCCGGATTTTATGCGGAGGATATGATTACACGTAATAAAAAAAAAACCTAAAAAGATTGTCGTTGATAAATCATATGACCCGCACGATAACACTGCTTTTGACTATATTTAAACATATTGTTAGCCCGCAATTTGGTTTTGCCAAATACGAATCGCACTATAATTTTACCAGTTTAACTGTCTTGGTATTTGATTTTGTGAAAAATTTTAAGTCACAACTGGTAAAATTTTGGCGAAAATTCAACATGGTTTATTTTTAGTACTGAATAATAAAATATTTCATTCAATTTAAATAGTTATTTTGTTCCACCATAATGGCTTCACATAAAAAAAATTCCCCCTATCTCACGCTTCATTATTGTTTAGGTCTTTTTGATAAATAAACAGTTTCTTAATACTACATTTTTGACTTCCCTCCTAAAAGGGAAATATTGTAATCGTGAAAAATTCACCCCCCGAGATTTTTTCAGATCTTCACATTTCAGAGTGAATGATGAATCAATATGACGAAAAACATGGTTTCTGAATTTCGTCGGTCTGTCTGTCTCACTGAGTAGCAAAAAATGACTTATCCAATTGACTTCAAATTTTGGTCAAAAATTAAGGGTCATATTGAAACATTTTGGTAAAAATCCAATATGGCTAAACAAAATGGCGGAATAGTGAAATGTTAAAAAAAATATTATTAAGAAACTACATTATCTCAAATTTTGCACACATCAAGTATTATGTTGGAATCAATTGGTAACATTTTGGTACGAATCCAATATAGCGGAAGAAAATGCGGCTTAATAAAATATTTAAAAATTCAGCCCGAAAAAACTGCTTAATGGTTTGATTTCACATTGTATGCCCTAACTAATTGTGGTATAACGATCTACTAAATTGTGGTAGTAATTCAAGATGGCAGAACAAAACGGCGGCCAAATAAAATGTTTGTAATTGTAAGAAAATCACCTTCCCAGGTTTTACACATAATACATTTTAGCATCCCTAGATGTCGGAAACTTATGTTTTATCAATTTTGTCGATCCGCCTGTCTGTCTGTCTGTCAGTTCGCGGCATAGCTTAAATACTACTTACCCGATTGACTTCAAATTTTTATCAAAAATTAAGAGTCATATGGGGATGACCTGGTAATATTTTCATAAAAATCCAATATGGCGAAGCGAAATGGCGGCCTAGTGAAATATTATTAAAAAACTACTTATCTAATGTATCTCAAATTTTGCGTAAACATCAAGTATTACGTTGGAATCAACTGTTAAAATTTTGGTACCAATCCAGGACAGCGGAACAAAATGGAGGTATAATAAAATATTTAAAAATTCGGCCTGAAAAAACAACTTAATGGATTGATTTTAAATTGTGTGCCATAACTAAGTGTGATATTGGGATCCTAGTTAAACTGTGTTACTAATTCAAGATGGCGGCCAAATAAAATGTCTGTAGTCGTAAAAAAATCACCTTCTCCGGTTTTACATATCTTCATGTTTTTAGGGTCTCTACATGCCAAAAAAACCTGTTTTATCAATTCCGTCGATCCGTCTGTCGGTCTGTCTGTCAGTTCATGGTATAGCTTAAATACTACTTACTCGATTAACTTCAAATTTTGACCAACAATTAAGGGTCATATGGGTATGGCCTAATAATATTTTGGAAAAAATCCCATATAACGGAACTATGTTAAACATTTTTTGTTAGATAGGTGTATTATTTGGAATCAAGAGCCAGTAAAAAAAGGCTTTTTTATGTTTTCGACATTTCGCAACTTTATTGTTGCATCCTCAGGACACATATAGATCCTATATCCTGCATGAAACCCATATTATCAGTCTTTACCTACTCCATTGGTACGCAGATATTTCCCAGATATTATGTTTCTAAATGGTTTTCGTTAACGATCTTTTTGTTGTTATGTTAGACTGGTGTATTATTTAGGGTTAGGAAATATCTGCGGACCAACGGAGTAAGTAAAGACTGATAATATTGGTTATATGCAGAATATAAAATCTATATATGTGTCCTGAGGTTGGAACAATAAAGTTGCGAAACATCCACAATTTAAAAAAGACTTTTATTTTTTTCACTGGATCCTAACCCGAATTAATATACCACTCTAATATAACAACAAGAGGATCGTTAACGAAATCCATTTAGAAAGTTAAATAAATTATTACTAAAAAAATATTATCCAGTTTACTTAAAAAAATTTTGTTCAATTGACCTTACATTGTTTGCAGAAAAATTAAATGTGAAAATTGGATAAATTGGTACGAAGTCAATGGCAGTGTGTCAATGTAAAAAACTGGTTATTGAATTTATTTTAATTAGTCAAATATTGGTAGGAATCCAATATGATGATACAAAAGGGCGCCCAATAAAAAGACAGTATATGTAACACATATATACTGTGACTATATATTGCACTAAACTGGGTCACACTTCACTATTCCTAACAAATAAAAAAAAACAAATGTCACCATTGCATCTTCATGTGATTCTTGATTTTTGACCAAAATTTGAAGACAACAGAATAATTAGTATTTGAGCTATGCCGCACAGAGTTAGATTAACAGACCGACAGGAGTATGATTTTTTGGCGATTAATGAAAAGATTATTAAAAAGTAGACATTTAAGCTTTCTAAGGATACTAAATGTGAAGCGATATCCTCATTTCTGAGGTTTTATTAAGGTTGATTATGAGATTTTGGACAATTCCTAAAAAGTACTAAACGTAAGTACTAAGGGTAATGATTATTTACCATCTAAACAAAGCACGAGTTTCAATGTAATACTATTGTTCCAGGTCCTCTAAGGAACGCCAGCGTTTGCTGACGAAAAGGACAAAAAATAAATTAATAGTTAATTAATGAGAGCATTTCGTGAAGACATCTCTCATCACTTCCTTTGATAGTCACAAGTTAGAGTAAAGCGTACATATAACACAATTATCATACCTTAACTGCCTGCATTTATTGCAAAAATCAACATTCCTAATTACGAGTAGCATCGAATGAATTAATAATTACGAGAACAAACTACGTAATATTAATTTTTCCGTTCGTGCATGGGCGTAATTACAAAACAGTGCTTATAATGTCTATTGAAGTATTTAACTGGAAAATGAGAAAGAGATTTGCAAGTATTTCAAATTATAATGCCTGCAATTGTCTTGTCGCGTAAAATATGCATAATCGAGCTAACACTTGTTGTCCTCATAAATAGTCCCTGTTATTAACATTTCCTTTTGTTCTTTCCACCACTCCTTCTTTCCTTCACCGATCTATTTTTAGATACAAATACATTAGGTTCATGACGTATTTGCCAGTAATTATCTTTCTATTTTGTGTTTAGTAAATCATTTTAATAAATTTGTTATTAACTTCGGAGGATTTTTGTATTTGGTATTCAATAATTTTTAGAGTATGTCTGGAAGATGCTCTCTAAGTTCTTTTAGCAATCGTCGTTTAGCGTGTGTCAATTTTCTTCCGAAATAGACTGACGAAAAAACAGAACAATCACAGGTATTTTCAAGCGCAATAAGGAATATTTTTGATGCATGTTTAATGTTTTGCTGTTTATTTTGCAAGAGTTTTGAAAGAGCGTCAGTTAATTTTAAAATTGTTGATTGGAGAACTATTAAAAAGACAGTTTCTAATAATTCTACTTTGTTTTTTAAAGAATTAGCTCCTTCAACCTCATTTTTATTATTACAGGTCATAATAATTTCCTATAAAACTTTTAAGACATTCACAAATCTAAACCTAAGGGCGTCTAATGCATCGTGTGTCGATGACCAACGTGTTGGGTTAAACTTTTTTGGGGTCGTCTTATTTTTATTGACAGAGTTATCAAAACATTTACTTAAAGCCAATCTTTTTATGCTGTGCCCAAAAAAAATGTAAACACTTTCAACCAAATCGTGAAAATTTCGATATTCAATATCAGACTTACCGGAGTCATTAATTATTAAATTTACATATACTGCATTAAAAACAATTGCCGATATTTGTACTTGTACACCTTTGTATAATCCACTCATGTTTACAGCTCCGTCGTATCTCTGACCGCAAAGTTTTTCTAAAGGTATATCGTTTTCTGTTAATATTCTTAAAATAGTATTGCATAAAGCCGTTCCAGTTTCTCAACTGGGATAAATCCTAAAAATGATTAATTTATTAATATTTTCGTTGGCTTCTCGTCTACGTAGTCAACAGTAACAAAGCGAATAACAAAATTTAACTGATCAATGTTTGCAATATCTTGCGTGCTATCCATTATAATTGAATAAA
Source organism: Kuschelorhynchus macadamiae (assembly GCA_030620095.1). Classification (NCBI taxonomy): domain Eukaryota; kingdom Metazoa; phylum Arthropoda; class Insecta; order Coleoptera; family Curculionidae; genus Kuschelorhynchus; species Kuschelorhynchus macadamiae. The sequence continues at coordinate 849,421 of JAUTXW010000186.1, forward strand.
ACGATTCTTTTTTATGTGATCAATTATTTCATTTTTTACAGCAGTATTTAATAGTCCAATTATTTCATTTTGTATTGTAGCACTTAAAAATGTAACTGATTGTTTTTCTTATTCTCTAATAAAGTTTTTAAAACCAAATTGTATTCACTTTCGTCATGTCCCCTGAATGGCATATTACTAGAAACCAAAGTAAGTGTACCTTTAATAACACGTTCTAAAATTTTTCGCCATACAGATACTTTCTGTAAAATTTTTGACTCAAGCTTATGGTCGATTGTATCATTACTTCTGCATCGGTCATAAACTGCACAAGACTCGTTATGGCTTTGCTGCTGCTCGTGCCTAGTAATTGCCTGATTTAGGTGGAACCAGTAATTAAATCCATTAGAAATATTATTTTTTTCTCTAGGAAATAACTAGCAAGGTTGGCAGAAGAATTGGTTTAAAATAGGCGAAAAACATAACCAGAAACATTCTGTTTTTATTCCAGATTTATTAATTTTAGTATAACAAAATCTAGAGAATGTCGTGAATAATAACTTGTTAATTCGCGTGTATAATATCCTTTATCAGTCTGAATTTCCTCTATTACATTAATAATGGCGCCTTCTACACTTACTAACGAGTCTAAAGAAGAGTTAATACTTTGAACAGCATTAATATTTGTATCAGAACTGATTGAAGAAATGTGCTTGGATTGTTCAGTGCATGGTTCTTGTGTATGAGTGTCTATTTCCGACGTCGGGATCATTTCTAACTGATAAATCTAGGTTAAGTTGTCACTATTGTCAACTACAATAAGTTTAAAAAATGTAAAGTCGTTATTATTTAAAAGAAAACTGACCATTTTTTGATGTTGAGGTACTAAAAAAGTTTGTTATTCTAGGGAAATTTTTGCTTTTTTCTTGTAATGCGTTATTTACGCTTTTGAGCATCAGATTTATGCTCAGAGGTGCTCATTTAACTCAAAATAATATACCAATTTACATATGTACCTTTAGTAAAATTATTCACAGATTCCAGTAGTACAGTCTATCAGTCTCAGATAGAATTTGTTTAACCCCAAATACGAAAACGAAATACGTATCCAATAAATCCACTCGACAAACTTTATTAAAACGTTGTTTACCAGCCTCGTGTTCGGGGATTCCCCGATAAGCAGACGAAATTTTTGAAACAAAGCGACATCTAGACTCTAGAGGGTGTAAGAAAGAAAAAGCTCGATAAAGGGATCTTGAACAAGCATAAAAATTTAGTTTTTACAAAATATAAAGGAAATCATTTAAAATCTATGTGGAAACGAATAAAGAATAGTTTATTTTACTTACGTAGATGACTTTTTAACATTAAAGTTAAGTATTTTTTTTACTTAATAGGAATTTTTTATATGTAGAACCGAGTCCCTTGAAGTACCGCGCCCGTGTTCCGCGGAACACGCCCCTGCACTGGTTGAGATGTTCATAATCGAGTGATCAGTCATGTTTGGATGCGGTAATAATCAAGCATTTGTTTATGACAAGAAATTGCATTATATGTAAATAATTAAGATAACTGCAAATATTTGTTGTCGGACACTAATTTGTGTATAAAAATCCTTCCTGTATGTGAAATCTATTTGTTTTATTTTGGTTTTGGTTTTATTATAAATTCTTCTTGTTGAATCACATAAAAACGTTTTGATGCCAAAAACAAAAAACATTTTTGACCTATGGCGTTTTGTTGCAATGGTACTAAAACACAGTCATTTTTATTTTATATAAATTCTCTCGTATTGTAATCGTAAAAAAAATCATCGTCCCAGAATTTTTCCGAATGCCGAAAAGCATGTTTTTTTAATTCCGTCTTAATTCTGTCGGTACGTTTATCTCTCGGTCTGTTAGCGGCATAGCTAAAAACTACTTATCCTATTTACTTTAAAATTTAACGAAAAATTAAGGGTGATGGGGGGATGAAATGGTAAAATTTTGGTAAAAACCCAATATAATGAAATAAAATAAAAAAATATTACTAAAAACTATTTTTATTTATAATTTGAGGTAAATTGGATACCTCAAATGATGCACAAAATTAAGTACTTTGTAAAATAAACTGTTAAATTTTGGTCCAAACGGCGAAACAAAAAGATGATTTAATAAAATATTTAAAAAATCAACCTGAAAAACTACTTATTGGGAATTATTTCAAATTTTGTGCAATAATTAAGTGTGATACAGAGATGAACTGGTAGAATTATGGTACGAATTCAAGATAGCGGAACAAAATGGTGTCCAAATAAAATGTTTGTAATCGTAAAAAGTCACTCTTTTAGACTTTTATAGATTTTATTTAGAGTTCCTAGAAGCCGAAAGAGCATTAACAGCATTAAGTAACATTTTCGTAAAAATTTAATATAGCGGCCTAATGAAATGTTAAAAAAACTAATTATCCAATTTACCTTAAATTATGTGCAAGAATTAAGTGTGATATAGAGATAAGCTGTTAAAATTGTGGTGCTAATTCAGCATGACGGAACAAAATGGCGCCCAACAAAAATGTTTCAAGAAAAGAGAATATATACGTGTTAGTAAATGACTATGTGAGGAACTAAAATGTCTCACACTTCACTATGCCTAATAAAAGGAAATATTTGTTATGAGGGAAGTTCACCGATTTTCTAATATTGCCCGCCTCCTGAAACAACAGTAAAGGAGACTAACGAATATTTTTCTTATAAATTATTTCAATTATCAATTTCTGTATAACCTCTAGGTTAGGCTCCATACATACATTTCCGTCGCACTACCCCACGAACTTATTCCATACGACACTCGAGATTGAGAAAATCCTTCAAGTAAGAGACTCTAGATATAAGGTCTCTTGTCTTTCACACAATATTTTTAATGTGAGGATCCCATCTTAGATACCTGTCAAACATTACTCCCAGATATTTTATTAAATCCGCTTGGGCAATTGGTATATGTGATTCAATTACAAGTGAATGAAATTTTGGCAGGCTACTTGTATAGGATGTAAAAGAAGATAACGTTTGTAAGCCTCTTTCAGCGACAGCCTTAAGAGTTTCCCAGGTTTTAGCAGGATAAGATATAGCTGTATCGGCTTCAAAGCTAATTATTTGTCCTTCAATTTCAATTTTAATAATAAATTGGTGATATATAATGCAAATAATAATGATCCCAAGACAGTGCCTTGAGGCACACCAAGCTCTGTTTTTCTCGGTTCACTAGATCGTACATTCACCTCCACTATCTGGTACCTATTATTCAGATAGCTTTCAATTCATTTCTGGGCGTTAATTCTTATATTATAATGTCTAATTTGTCTTAATAATTTCATATGACTATCAGTGTCAAATGCCTTAGTGAGATCGACAACAACACATTATGTTAGTCTAAAGCTATACTGTCGGTTTGATAAAATTAAATTTTTATTAAACAAATTTACTAAACATTTTTAATATTTTTTCGAAAATTTTGAGATTTGAGATAAATGAGATTGTACTATAATTTTTTATGTCGGTGTTAGATCCACTCTTAAACAGTGATTTCAAAATCACTAGTTTTGTTATATCTGAAAATTCATCTATCAAAAAAGCCAGATTTAGCAAGAAGTGATGTTAATTTTCTCGTTGCATGTTTAAGGATTTTCGCACCCATGGTCATGTCTTCACTCGGAACTTTTCTAGTTATTAAATCCTCCTTATATTGGAAAGTGTAAAATATGGTCCTATTTAATTTCACATAGAGTAAATTATTATATTATATAAATTGTGTTATCTATCACTTTTCTAGACAAAAGGAGGAAATACTTATCAGAGAAATTCGGGGTAATTAGTTAACACTAATTTGTAAATAAACTTAACCGGAAATTTCCTGCTGAATTCTCTCTTTTGTCTATAAAAACAGAAAACACAATTTATATATGTTATTTAAACATTGTTGCAAATACTATTGTTTAGGGATTCTTGATAAAAAAGGTTGCATTTTTTCCAGAAAATTGGCATAAAGGCTCATAAAATTACGACTATATATGTAGTCTTAAGACTGGAGCTATGTTTTAATAAAATTAATATTACCTGAACTTATTTTGATGTGGTCTGGTAAGCAATTTGATAACAAATCTTTAAGAGTTTTTTTTCTCCAAATATATTCTTTTTTTTAAAACGTATTTGAAAATAATTTTTCCTTCAACGCTAATTGCGAACAATCTTTCCCGTAAACGCAATATCGATTGAAACAATTGAAACTAAATCCAAACAACGAGCAACTATTATTATAAAATGAATAATTGAAACTGAAAAACTGCTGCATGCACAGCGCAATGTTGCCATCTTATCAATCTGATTGAGATACGTTAAAAACAAATGGATATCCAAGTCTATTTAAGGGTCGGAGTAGTAAAATTGCTATTTAATAAAATAACAATAAAAATACCATACCTGCTTCACGTTTGGTATATTCTATAGGCGGCAAGTCTGCCTATACTAACGTATTTATTCTTTGTTTTTCGTGTAAAAATTAGAATAAAAAATTAATAGTAAGTAGAGATAACTTCACTGTGAGTGGATTTATTTTTAAAAAATCAGTAAATTTCGTTTACCCGGTACTTCTGGCATTATAAATCTTTCCCCTTTTTAGCAATAGTGAAGTGTGATGCAATTTAGTTCCGCACATAGTCCTTTAGTAACACATAATTAGTAGTTTCTTCCTATGCCACACTTGATTTTTCGGTATTAATAAAAATAATATGAATAAGTAAATTTTTACAGTGATTTTTTAAAAATTTCATTAGATTACCATTTTGTTCCGTCATGTTGAATTTCTAGCAAAATTTTACGAGTTTATTCATATATCACATCTATTTTTTGTACAAAATTTGATAAGAAGGCTTTTTAACATTGATTTTATTTGTTCGCCATTTTGTTTCGTCATCTTGAATTAATTCCACAATTTTTCCAGGATAGTTCTATATATAACTTAATTTTAAATATTTTAATAGGGCGCCTTTTTGTTTTGTCATTTGGGATTTGATGTTACCAGTTCATTCCTACGTAGCGTTTGATTTTTATGCAAAATTTGAGGTAAATTGGATAATTAGTTTCTTGGTAATATTGTTTTTTTAATTCACTAGACCGCCGTTCTTTTCCGCCATACTGGATTTTTACCAAAATGTTACCAAGTCATCATGCCCATATAACTCTTAATTTTTTAGTAAAATTTTAAGTAAATCAGGTAAGTAGTTTTTTAGAGATGCCGCAAACTGTCAGACGGACAGACAAACAGACAGACCGACGAAATTGAAAAAAACATTTCTTTGCATCTAGGAATCCTAACACGTGAAGTGTAAAAACGTGGGAGGATGATTTTTTCACGGATACAAGTATTTTATTTGATCGCCATTTTATTCTGCTATCTTGAATTCGTTCCACTCAGTTTATCTCCATATTACACTTAATTTTTCCAATCAATTTAATAAATAGTTTTTGCAGGCTTCTTTAGATATTTATTTGAGTCGCCATTTTGTTCGTCATTTTTAGATCCGTTCGAAATTTTACCAGTTTATGTCTACGAAACATTTGATTTTTGTGTAAAATTTGAGGTAAATTTGATAACTAATAAGAAATAATTTTTTACCAAAATGTTACCAGGTCATCCGCATATGACCCTTAATTTTTGACCAAAATTTGAAGTCAATCATGTAAGTAGTTTTTTAGCTGTGCCGCGAACAGACCGACGGAATTGAGAAAAGATGTTTTTTGGCATCTAGGAACCCTAAAACGTAAAGACCTGCAAGAACATGTGGGGTGATTTTTCGGGATTAAAATGCTTTTCTCTTATGGAGGAAGTAAAAATATCCGAGTGGAAGCAGAGAAAAATTCGCTTTGATTTTAAATATATAAATTAGACAATTCAAAGGAAGGTAAACTGACTCCTGAACCATATTGAACCGAAAGGGAAACTTGAAACATCTAAAATATTTTGTATAAATGAATTCGCAGAGAACTGTTTAAAGCAAATAAATTCATGAACCACATGTAGCTGCATTTTTTTGACATTTGCGCCATATTGAAAGCAAACCTGTTGTCCGAAACAATATTAACCGAATACGTGACATAACCAAGTATTTCATCTCAAAGTGAGATACAGTCACCTTTTTCCATGTAAGAAGATACAATCACCCTTCCGGATCCGGAAGTAAATTAATTTCTTAATTGACCCAAGGCTTACATACGGTGGACCCTTACCCTCCTTATCAAAGGCCTAGTTACGTTGCGCTCTACTAAAGTTGTGGAAAATGTGGTTTTTGGGGAGAAAAGTATATTCAGGCTAGGAAAATCTAATTTTCGGCAGTTGGCAGATTATTAGCACGATAGTTAATGCGAATTTAGGTTACACTTAGTAATAATTTTAAGTTGAATTATAATCTGATTTGCTTTGAATTTCTTTGGTATTAAATTTAAAAAAACAGTTTCTTAAATGACCAAAAATAGTATATTAAATAAAATTATAGTTATTTAGGCAATAAGGATAGAAATATCGATTATTGTGTGACTAGCCGTGAATATCATTAGACCTAAGCGTCAGCCGAGGCTCATACAACGACGTGTCTCATAATGATTGTTTTTGATCCGAATAATATACAAAACTTTATCTTCTGGTGTCAATTAAATCAAACATAGTCGAAATTTTGTTAAAAAATAATCCCGAAAGGCAGTCATCTTCTCATTGCTAGCTTCGTTGTTTCAGGACTATAATAAATCCATTACGGTTTTAGGACTATAATGAATTAATTAGAGTACTCAGTCTGGAAAAATGTGTCATTTTGACATTAAAAATAGCGTTCAAAGTTTTAGCATTTTAACAGGCCAAAAGATTCCAAGTATTTTTTATATTTTTCCACCTTACAATATTATTTCTATAAGTAAAATTTTATTTGTCGACCAATTTTTCAAATGTTTGCTATTCCAATTAGCGCTGACTATACTAATAGCTATTACAATCTAGTTCATTTACCCATACATACCCATGAACTTTGTAACTAGGTTTTATAATTAAATCTAGTGCACTTTTAGATACAAAGTTACTATAAACTGTTGTACATTAACATATTTAGTGATTGGCAGGCATAATGTTTGATTCTATTGATTGACAAGTAACAAATTCAAATATTTGAACTAGTTATTAAATTGTATGTTTAAGAGTATTTTTTATGTTTGCCTAATACATCATTAGTTTTGACATGTATCTATTAAGGCTTACTAACACTCTAATACCTTAACTGCAGGTAATGCAAAAATCAACATTTCTAATTGCTACCTACTCTTAATTAATTACGATAAATACGATTAAACAATGTAATGTATTTTTTTTTCGTTTGTATATGCATGTTTAAAAAACTGCGTTTTCAACGCCTACTGAGAAAAAGTGCTGGAAAATTGGGATTAGATTTGTAAAAAATTATTCTAAATTATGATGCATAATTGACCACGCACTTGGCGTTTTCACACACAAAATATATTATTATTAATATTATTACCGTATGCTATTATAATATACAGGGTATCCCAAATGGAGGAAATTGTCTTTTAACTTAGAATTTAAGCAATTAAACGGATTTTAATGACGGGGGATCAAAATGTTTACATTATACTCCGAGTATCACCAACAGTATATGGATTTACCGGAAATATAATTTAGCGAAATTCAGGGTCGATCTTGTTATCATGACAAATGGTTTTTTCAAACTACATCATCATAACTGGTATCATATCACACATATATATATATATATATATATATATATAAGCATATATATATATATATATATATATATATATATATATATATATATATAAAGCACATTCCAAGTCTAAAGGCTTTAAAGATTTTTCGGCATTAAAAATTTTTTCATTCGAGCTTGAATGGTTCAGTAAGCTATTTACATTATTTGTAAATATGCCATTCTTTATAGTTTCATCTCTTAGATATATATATATATATATATATATATATATATATATATATATATATATATATATATATATATATATATATATATATATATATATATATATATATATATATATATATATGTATGTATATATTTATATATACAAATACATGGTTTTTTGTTTTTAATAACCTGCCTTGTTTACGCAACGTATTAGCCAGCAATTATTTATCTGTCTCTAACAATATCTATTATTTGTGTATTAAGAGCACAAAGTGATTTCCGAGAAGCGGAGAGCGACAATCTGTTGTTGAGTAATTTGCGGATAAATTCAACCACGTCCCAGATTAATTAGAAACAACCGACAATTAGAAATTTAGATATCTAAGTGCTGTATGGCCACAGCAGGTATAAGACAGGTTACCTTATATAGTTGTTATAAGCACGGCAGTAATGTTCAGAGAGCGTCTGCATCATGGAATACTGCTAGTCATAAGAATATGTCTAAAAATATGATAATATGACCGATTTTACCAAAGTTGTAGTGTGATCCACTGATAGTTTAAACAATTAATACAGTAAACAAAAGTGAGCTGGCAAATTCATGTTGTCGTCATCGAAGGCGTAGCTCGGCATTTACCCGTCGTGACTGCAGTAGAGATGGTACAAAATAGTAGAAACAGTTATCTTGGAACAGTTTCGTACGTGAAATAGATTGCTCTAGTTACCACTTTCATTAAATACTTGTTCTATGTTCCTTGCTTTGAGACGGAAAGTGAGGACGAATGCATTCGGAGGAAGTGGGATGTGCTTATCTTGGCTGTCGGGATTCGACGGAACAACGCATGAATACGTCTCACTTCTCTCTTCCTCCGAATGCTTTGTCTGTCACAACAAACAATTCATTTATTATTAGTAATACTAGATATTAGATTCTATTGCCCTATTACCTAACGGAATGGCCTGTTATTTCATATTTTGTAAACTTTAGCCCGTTACAGATGTCTGTTTTATATTGTCGAGATGGCGCGCGGCATCATATACCACTACGTTATTTTAAGATATGGATATGAATACTCATCGTATTTAGGCAAAAATGCGGAATTTTGATGTAGATACCATTAGTGCAGTAATGTTATCTTTTTATTACGTTTAGGATTTTAATATTCTGGATATTTTCAAAAATAAAATAATATAGGTAATTAAATTTATGAAAAAAATTATTATAGGTTAAGTTTTATAAAGTGCGGGACACGAAAGAAAACCGGGCGGTCCTTAAAATAAAGGTTCATAGTCTTAAGCAAGCGGAAAAGTAAAATTTGTATACGCAAATAAATTTTATATTATTTGATTAGTTTTAATAGTTTGCCGCTTCACCTATAAAGTGTGCCAGCTAAGCGGTACGGACGATTAATCAAGGATTTAGTAAATTTCGCACTGGTCCACTTGTAATTGGGACGTGCCTAGAGTCTCCATGCACTTGCCGCTAGAAGGTTCTAGCTTTTTTTCCAGTGGCGCCTATACATTTCGGGCATTTGTTTTCATTTCTATATAAATGCGTTGCGTTGAATTTGAATTATTATTTCGAAGTAACGATGGCGGGCAAAAGAGGAAAAACAATTCGAAGCGGTGCACGTGAAGTTACTGCGAGCGTTATAGAGGCCTGTACTAGAGAAGCTGAAAATAATAGTTTGACTACTCTAATTCAAAATCGAACAGAATGCGCTGATTTTACACTAGTGTTTCGGAAAGTAAGAAAAATTCAAAGAGAACATAATTATCGCTCATGTTCTACTTAACCTTTAAAATCTCCTGGTAAAAAAAAAACCCCGATTATCATACAAAGATAAAATTGACGATGATGATGTTTAAGTAATTCAACGAACAATAGAGGATTTTTATATAAACTTGGAGAAGGTTCCGACCTGCAAACCCCTACTTTGTGCTGTAAAGAACAAAATAGATTTTCCGTACGGGTATAAAACCTTAAATTGGCTTTTACGATCAAATGGTTTTCTTTGGCGCAAGTGCCAAAATAAACAAAAATTGCTCATTGAGAGACCAAATATTTTTCACTGTCGGGTGAAATATCTATCAACTGTAAGGCAATATAGGCGAGAAGGACGCAATATTGTGTATCTAGACGAAACCTGGGTAGATAATGATATGACAGTGAACAAATGCTGGCAAACTGAAAGTGTTACAGGTGTTGTTCAGGGAATCCGCTCTAGTAGTCGCTTTATTATAGTTCCTGCTGGTTCAGAAGCCGGATTTGTTCCAGGTGCTGCTTTAGTTTTTCGCTCGGGACTAACAACTGGAGACTATCATGGACAGATCAATAGAGATAATTTTGAAAAGTGGTTGCTCGAGAAGCTTCTACCTAACATTCCTCCCAAATCAGTCGTGGTAATGGATAATGCGTCTTATCATTCTCACGTAGAAGATAAAGTGCCAACTAAATACTCTCCAAAAGCTCATATGATATCGTGCCTTAAATCGAACAATCTTGTATGTGATCCAACATGGAGAAAATTATATGAAGTAATATCAGCCAACAAGGCTGGAGGAAAAAAGTATAAAATTGACGGTCTTTTACGTAACCTCGGTCATACACCTTTAAGGCTGCTCCATGTGCGACCTCAACCCTATTGAACTTGCATGGGCAGGAGTAAAAAAATATATTCGAGAGCGCAACACCGGTGAACTTTCAATTAAAGATTTAAATAAAATAACATTAGAAGCGATTGACTCAATATCGGCTGAAAATTGGAAATCTTATGTTAAACATGTTCGTTCTCTTGAAGATAAATACTGGGAAGTAGATGGCAAAATTGAAACGGTTGTTAATGTTTTAGTTATCACAATGGGATCTTCAAGTAGTGACGATGAAACCTCATCATTTTCAGAGGAAGACAACGATTTAGAAGGAATCTAACCATTAGAATCACAACCGTCAACCTCAAAAATGGCTTAGTTTTTTTTTAATATATTTTGTAAAATTGTTCATAAAGTAGCTGTCAATAAACTACTTCAAAACAACTAATTTTCTGTTCAATACCGGGGGTCAAAAAATATCTAATATTGCAATTAATATTTGAAAAACTACAGAACTAATATTTTTCCAAAATTAACACATCAATGTAGTTATAGTAAGGGAGCCAGCACTGATTCCAGTGAACAAGATTTATCAAAATTTTAACTTATGCAGTTCGACTTTGGGCTATTCGGATATGCCAAAAGTGACCGTTTGTCTCCGTCTGTCATATTACTTTGTACAGGGGGCGTCATTGTGAAGTACTATATAGGGCGTTTCCTAATTGCGTGTTAATGTTAAAGGGGGGTGATTCCTGGACCTTTTTAAGAAAAAAGTTTAATATGAACCTGAAAGTCTTAACTTTGGAGACACAGGGTTTTAAAAAAACATTTTTTTAAAATCCTAATTATGATGCTATTATAGATAAATAACTGTGTAAAATTTGATACACGTCTTTTATGCATAAAAGGGAATTGTTTATTAACAATCAATTTTTAAAATTTCTACCAGTGGCGTGCATATGTAATTAACCTGGGTAAATCCATATGCTCCTTAATGCATAGAAGACGTGTATCAAATTTCATGCAGTTAGCTACAATAGCATCATCAGAATTGGGAAAAAAAATGTTTTCATTTTAAACTTTACCATCCTGTATCTCAAAAGTTAAAACTTTTAGGACATAAATCACCTCCTTTAACATCAGCACGCAATTAGGAAACGCCCTCTATAGTACTTCACAATGACTTGTATAAAGTAATATGACAAACGGAGACAGACGGCCACTTTGGGCATATCCGAGTAACCCAAAGTCGAACTGCATAAATTAAAATTTTGATAAATCTCGTTCACTGGATCTGATGCTGGCTGCCGTTGTAAAATCTGGACTTGTAAATCGTGTATCGCTATGCTAGGTGGTCCAATAATAGTGGACGTAGGCAGTAGCCCGTGAACCGTTAATGACAGAACTCAAGAAAAAATATATTTATAGGTAACTCGATCAAGAAAAATCAAAATTAAATCATTTTAAAATTCGAAAGTTCGCCGTTTTTGCAACACAAAAGTGATATAGAAGTGCGGTACACGAAAGAAAACAGACAAATATAGATAAAGTTTCATTAAGCATAGTTACATTTTTTAATTATCTGAAGTACGTATAGTCAAAAAGGAGTGCCATATTATTTAAAGAACGACGGGACACCACTGGTTTAAAGAGATTTCTTGGCCGACCTTCCTAAACCGATTGAGTCCGCCCGGTTTTCTTTCGTGTCCCGCACTATACTAAGCTACTTGCTAATAGATATCGCCGGTCAGCTGGCGCGTCGCAATTTGATTGCGATAAGCTCAGCGGTAACACCCGTTACTATTTGCGTATTCTTTCAGTCAGTTAAATCCTTATATACCTATCCTTCGTCGCCGTTCCAGTCTCGCGTATGAATTTGGTTTATTATTTTATTTTGGTGGAGTTAGCAACGATTGACCCCAAGAGGAACAACGGTGAAGCTTCGTTATGCCAAAGGATTTTTAAAGTAGGAAACACTTTGGAGGATCGCCGCAGCCGTACACGTTTAAGTTTAACAAAGGTTCAGCAACTCCTATTTTAAATGTAAACAGTAAATACGCTTAATCGATAATCTCAAGAAGGATCATATACTGTTATATTTTCAGAGCTTATGATGTATTTTTAATTTATATCCGTTTTCCTGTTAGGTGATTTGGATGGATAAATTATGCTTTTTGTTAGAAAACGTGTTGGAGAATTACCACATACTTTATTTTACTATTTTAGGGAGAATTTGTGTTGTTTCTATTTTGATCTGTTTAATAAGGAAATATTCGTAGTAATTACCAAATACTTTATTTTGAACAATTTGTTTTGCATTTGTTAATTTTGATTTGTTTTAATTTTAATAAAATATAATTGTCTTTACTAAATTTTATTTAACTCAGCGATATCTATTTAATAATTAACCAAAATGCCCTAGTTGAAAAATAAATAAGTTGTAGGTATCAGCAGAGCTGCTCCGCGGAATGGAGAAACGGTTTCTGTTGCTTTCCGGTCACGGTTCCTAAATAACGGTCGTTCCGCCTGCGATATGATTTGCCCGTTAACTGTATGGTAAGAAAGGAACAGGTGGAACGTAGAACAGGTATTTGAAACTGTTCCAGGGACGAAACAGGTACGTAACACAACTGTTACTGAAAAATCGTCGTTTTTACCACCTCTAGACTGCAGTGCACATATAAGACGTATTTAAATCAATGCAGGACAGCAGGAATGAGAGCGGTCGCAAATAACCATATCTAATACTAAAACACTTAACACTTAACTTGCTGACTCTATCAAATGTAAATCCGGAGCAATTTTCTTTCCCGCACCGCAACCCCTCCTCCTTTTTTTTGAAATTCGTGCCCTTGGCTCTCGATGCTCACCTGCTTGTTAATGGTACGTGAATAGTGAATAAAAAGCGTTCTCGGGTCGATCGAAAAGGACAAATGAGCGTATCTAAGGGTAAGAAAAATGGTCTTGCCCATAATTACTACGCAGGGCACATTTTTGAAATCCTTTGCCGCAAGATTCAGGCCATATAGGAGCCGCTTAAAAAGGACAACTTTAGAGCGAATTTTGCGATGAAGGCTGTAAATCAAAGTCTATACAGCAGATGTCGGGAAATCCATCAAAATTCAAAAACTAAAAAAAATTTTAATTTTTTCAATAAACTAACTCTGAGTAAGACTAGTTTAATAGGCCAAATGTACCCCCGAGTATCAAGGCCAGCCATCCAAAATGAAAACTAACATTTTTTGCGGTTTTCACGTTCACCCTGCATTGTTCAAACGACTGATCTTAAGGGAATATAATAAATAACATCGATATAAAATTTACTTTTTTCCTAATTTGAGCCATTCATTTATGGGTGCCACGTGGAATAAAAATTGGGCAGACAAAAAGTTTCATCTTTTTGACTCTACAATATTTAACATTTTTATAGGTCGAGAAAATTGTTGCTTTTTCAAGGTGGGCTGTGCCTTTGGCTGTCGTCGGTATAAGCAATCAAGGTGGGGTGTGCCTTTGGCTGTCGTCGGTATAAGCAGTTTTTGAACTCGACATGTGCCCTAAAATTTGCAAATACTTTTTAGACAATTTTAAGGGGTTGTAAAAGCGCATACGGATAAACAATGTGAATACATTTCACGGAAATTTTGTAGAATTATAATAATAAATAAAGAAGTCGTGACAGCAGACTAGTTGCTTTCTTGTGTATTCCGAGGATCCAGAAGTAGCTTTATTTTTATTTTTTACTTGATACGGAATACCGGGTACCTACATTAAGCATAAAGTAATGAGTTTGTATAGGCAGCTGACGTATTGCAAAATACAACTGATGCGACTAACGACTTACCTTTATGAAAACCCTCTCCACTTTTTAAATTAAAATGTTTATCTTACTAGAAAAATTCAAACAGTAACTCTACATATTGAATTAAAATCAATTACTCTCATCAGAAGACGTTTTCGGGCAATTTTTAATAGGAATCCACCTTCAAGAAAAACTATTTTGATATGGACTCATAAATTTAGAACAAATGGCTCAGTCGAAAAAAAAAACGTAAGACAATCCAGCATCTAAATCTTTTATATGACCTACTGAAAATTGTAGAAATTTTAAAAAAATTGCAAATGTATTAAAAATGTCAAAAAGCAAAGTTCACAGACTACTGAAAGTCTAAGAATTGAATGCGTATAAAATACAAACCTTTCAGAAGATTTCGGAGCATTATTATGAAAAACGAACGTTTCTGTCTGAATCAATTTTAGACTTATTCCAAAAATACCCTAGAATGAAATTTATAATATCAGATGAAGCTATTTTGCATATGAGAGGGCGAGTAAATAAGCATAACTGTCGTATTTAGGAAACAGAAAATCTACGAGCTTTTATTGAAGTTGAAAGAGATTCAACAAAAGTGCCTGTATGGTGTGGCACGTCTTCGACAAAAATTTATAGGCCGTTTTTCTTTATGAAAAATGTACGAGGAAATAATTAGGCAGATATAGTTTTTTCAACATGATGGCGCTTCAGCGCATTTTTCAATTATTTCTAGAGAATTTGTCAACAAAAAATTTCCTAGCCGGTGAATAGGTAGCGCAGATTTAATATAATAGCCACCTTATTCTCCTGATTTGTCTGCCCCTGATTTTTTTTTGAAGTTATGTGAAGGGGCGATGTTATAATCCGACCCCACACACATTACAGGAACTAATGAATAAGATAAGATATATTCTTTAAGATATGCTGAGGCACGCATTTAATAATCTGATTGTAATTTTAAATGAGTGCATAAATGTTAATACATAGCGGGCACTTCCAACAAATGATTTAATCACTGGCCGATTAGATTTTTCTAACACAGCCAGCTTATCATTTTCATAATGGAAATACCCTCCCAATAATAAAAAAAAAATTCGGAAAGCCCTAATACGTACCATTTTTTAATAGCCCAATTAGAACCTTTTATATTGGCAGGTAAACAATTTTATTGTGGGGCGGCTAAAATGGGTCCATTTTACAACGGAAAAATTACCTAAACTGGGTTGTTTACAACATTAGACATAAAATAAACGTTAAACATCACTCTTCTGTTGAGTTTCGAATTGAGTGGTTCTCCAATCATTCTGACGATTGTTATTTTTGCCTGGCAAAGACTGAAGGTTATTCCAAACAGGGAAAGCACAATATAGAATATCCAAATTTGCAATCTGTCATACGACCTGTTCCTCATAATGCAAATTTGCCAGTGCCAATTGCGGCTTTAATGTGGCAACCTAGAGATTGGGAGATAACGCATCTCAGCTCAGAAGAACAGTACACCGATCTCACTTTTACCACAAGTCCCAGTTCCGGCGAGCCACATTTGAGTGTTCAAAGTGAATTAAATGATTTAGTACGTGATTTGGGGTTATCCAAGCAACAGTCAGAACTTCTGGGTGAAGGAATGGAACCTTTTGGACGAAGAAACAAAAATTACGAATTTCAGAAAAAGAAATGCTATGTTTTCTGAATTCTACAGTATGGAAAATTCGTTGTGCGCGTGTACTGATATAGACAATTGAATGCAGGAACTTGATATTGAACATTCTCCCCGTGAGTGGCGCTTATTCATAGACTGATCTAAATATAGCTTAAAAGCTGTGTTATTGCATAATGGAAATTTAAAACCCTCTATACCAGTTTCCCATTCAGTTGCAATGAAAGAAAATTATGAAAATATGTGCACGATTTTGGACTTCAGGGGGGATTTACAAAATATTGCTGTTTTCTTTGTTTATGGGACAGTTGTGCAATAAACCAGCATTATTTAACAAAAATTTGGCTACAAAGAAGCGATTTTCAACCGGGATCTCAAAATGTTAAATTTATCTCTCTTGTTGATCCCAAAAATGTCCTTCTGCCTCCTCTTCACATTAAACTTGGGCTGATGAAAAACTTTGTGAAGGCTTTGAATAAAGATGGTGATGGATTTAAATACCTAAGGCAAGTCTTTCTCCAGTTTAGTGATGCCAAATTAAAAGAAGACATTTTTGTTGGGCCACAAATCAGAAAATTGCTGGACGATGTCAATTTTACGGAAAAGCTTACCAGGCAGGAACTCAGAGCATGGAATTCATTTGTTAATGTAGTAAGAGGATTTTTAGACAACAATATGTATGAAAATTATGAACAATTAGGTAATGAAATCTTAGATGCCTATAAAGCGCTTGGTGCCAGAATGTCATCAAAAATTCACTTCCTCCATTCCCATCTGTCATTTTTTCCTAAAAATTTGTTAAGCTGTTAGTGAAAAGCAGAGTGAAAGATTTCACTAAGATATCAGAACAATGGAAATTCGGTACCAAGGGCAATGGGATCCAGCCAGCCATGATGGGTGACTGCTGTTGGTTTTTGAAGAGAGAAGATAGGACACCTCATAAACGGAAAAAATAAAGTTTAATTAGTATTTTAAGTTAATATTTTTCTCGTTTGCTTTTCTCTGTATGGTATGTTTAATAGGCGAAAACTGTAAACATAGTCAATAAACAGGGTTAAGAATTTTCTGAAATCATTTTTTCTATAGATATTAAGTATCGTAACATTCGATATGGTTCTACAACTCTAACAAGAAAAGCATACGTGCTACAACTTTCTGTCATTTTCGTATTTAGATAGGTCCATTCTATTAGATTATGCTATTCTGATTTGTATTACAACAAAAAAAAATTTTTTTGTCGGCCAGTGTAATGTGTGGTTTTAAGTCTAGTTAGCTCATGTTATTTAATTTATTAAGGTTAAATTAAATTGATAATAAATTAAATAAACTAATACTAAATTAAAACAATGTATACATTTTTGAAAAGTAGAAACGTCATGTATTCTTCTGGTGATAAAATATACAGGGTGTTTTATTGAAAATAATCGAGTAATATTCACTAAAATAAATATTTATTTCAAAAAAATTTGGAGATTTGATAACAGCGTCAAAAAAACCACCCTACTACAAATTTTCCGAAGTTGATTGCTGAGGTCAGGGACTTTATAGCTTAGTTTGTTACAGACAATTATATATTTGACAATTGATGCTAAGATTTATTTCTTATATAAAACTTTTATGTCTGATTTCAAAAGAAATTCTAAAACCATCTCAGGTTTATAACATGACTTTACATTTCAAGTATTATTTTAATTTGATAAATTTAATATTGTACATCTTGATTGGTACATTTTAATTTTATTTGTATTTAATTAGGCTTAAAATTCGATGATATTTTAATGTGGACTTCTTGTTGATGGCTTTGTTGTTCTCTTGTTACGGTAATATGTTCTGCTCCTGGTATTAATAGATCCCACTTGCTGCGTACATCAAGTTTTACTGTTACATCAAAATTAGTCATTGCCAATCCCTGTTTATTTTGTGTCGTCATAGTAGTGTTGTCATCTCTATTAACACTGAAACTAATTTAGGTATTTTTGGTACCTAAATCGTTCAGTTTTGAAGTTTTGTGTTTTCTATCAGTTAATTCTCATCACATGTAGTTTTTGCGGTCTTGTTTTAACTAAAAAAAAGGGATAAGTGACTGGCAGACCTAATACTAACTTCATCAAAATGATCATCACATACTAATACCATTCAACACTAGAGTAACTATTTTTACGTCAACAGCTTTTATTCACCTTTCTCTTCTAGACTCACTTGATGGAACTTGAATAAATATTTTGTCCAAAGTTTTCAGTGATGTATTGGAACATGTTTTTACAAAATAATATCACTAATTCTTTTTTACGTCTTCTTACGTGAAGAAGCTTTTGAGTGTACCGGGTGTCAAGTTATAAATTTACACCTCTCTATTCTCTTTTATTAATTTTAACGTAAAAAATTAAGAAAGAGCTTTGTAGAGTTAGAGTCTGAATCTGCAATTAGACTTTCAATACATCCGAAGACGTACGGGGTGCAACAAAAAGAAATATTTTTTTTTTTTAATTTTACTTTCTGTATATAACCATTGAAAAGATCTTTTCAGATACACGCCAATTGAGGTATTTATATACTGAATAGTTTCTGAAATGTAGGCATCGAAAATTCAATTACATTGATTATTATATTTTTATTGCATCTATTGCGAAATAAAAATTAATCAGTATAAACGTTTTTCTCCAAGCCTACTACATTTCTAATAAATAGTTGGCAAGTGACAGTCTATTGCATTTTCAATGAAGGGTGTGTTTCTTTCATTTAACTTATCCATTTCTTACCTAATAAAATATTTATTATCTTCAGCATTGTCAAAATTCTATTTGTATATTTCATTTTCCAAGTATTTCCATAAAAAAATTTGTCTAATGGTGTCAGCTCGGGGCTATTTGTCGGCTTTGCAACTGTTCCTTTCTCCCAATTCATTTATGATAATAGCCCAGTAACTTAAGTTGGAAACTACGGTGTTGGTTCCCAAAAATTCGCAGCTTGCTGGATTTTTGCATACATCTTTATTTAAGCATTATTTATAACGTGTAAAAAGTCCCCATCCATATAGTGTATGCTTCAAATGTTATACGGGGGTCAAAGGTCAAAAAATTGGTTTCCCGTTATTATCTCGCTAGATCGTAAATGAATAATATTGTAGTTTTTTGATTAATACATTATTAGAGCACTTTTATAAGAGGTGTTTAATAAACACAAAATCTCTTCTCTTTCAGAGCTTTTCAATGATGTAACACAAGTCTAAGTTAATGGTATCCTTAAGCTTCAAAATTCGAAATTATTGTTTTTTTTTTTTCATAGTAGGCTTCAATTTCGCGTAAGAAAGTTTCTATGGATACCGTTGAACAACATGTTGATGTAAGGGATTCGTGCATCGACAGAGATAATGAAGACGTTAAGAAGTTAGTTGAATGGTTTGCATCGCATAATCCATTCCCAAAACAAATGTAATTATGTCATTAGCTACTGGAATTGCTGACAATGATAAAATTAGTTGCCAACATTTAGCAAACCATTTGATAATGTCAAATTTAAGCGTTCGGACACAGTTCTTCTAAATCTAACGGTCAAGTGTTCCATTGAGGTTCATGACTGTAAAACGGCGATTGATCCGCTCTTGTTGTTTCAAAGAATTAATTTGAATAGAAAATTTGATGAACATAATTAGCGATGCTGACCCTCTGATCATAGAAGCAGCACTTCTATCACATACAAATATAGCTGTTGTTAATGGAAGAATGGAATGGAAGATGTAAATTTGCTAATTATTCTCATTGCACGTGCTTCTTTAGATCAACGAATTTTTTTTAAACCGGGTAAAGGAAATGTTCAGATAAAAATAGATTCTTTTAATAGCATCGGTAATTACACAAATTGCAAACAATATCTATTATTTTTACACGCTATTACTGGAGGCGATACGACTTCCGCAATTTTCAATCGAGGTAAGAAGAAATCTCTGCAGTTACTTGAAAACCTTTACAGCGTTCGGCGGAAGTGTTTCAGCAGGAGAATTGTTCTCCCGAAGTTATTGTTAATAATGGAGTACATTTCTTATTAGCGATATATGGAGCTCCAACCAAAGAAGTTTACCTTGAAAAGAACTGGAGCCGCCCGACAACATGTATATCTAGTTTATTATCAAGTACAAACTTTGTTGGGTAATGAACTAAATCTCGAACAATGGGCATTGCTCATTAATGCAATTGCACAAAAGGCTGTGGGACGAACTGCGGTTGTGAACACTACCATGGCCAATCCTGCCTCAATGCAATATCCGGTGCTGATTCAGCAGATACGTCTTAGGATACCAACCTGCAAGATTTTGAGTGCGAGAAATAATTTTTTTAAGGAACTAATGATGGTGACACTGAAGCAAAAGCAGAAGAGGAAACATTGCTTCTGGTAGAGGAGGATGAAGAAGAGGAGTATTGATTTTCCACCAATTTTGACAAAGACATAGATGAGGCCTATTGTGGAAACCATGCAAAAAAACGTGCCTTGCATTCTACCTCGAAGGTGGTGTGGAAACGAATTCATGACTATTGCAGCACTATTTCACCATGGTGACTCCTTGTGCGGCGTATAACGTGGAAACGGTTGCTCCTACATGGAAAGTGTGAAGAAACTTTTTTGTAGAGTATTTCTTAGCAACAACTTTTGTAACCACAAAAATTACCATCCGAACAATAGCAAATGAGATAATATCGAAAAACCAATTTTTTGACCTTTGACACCCGTGTAACTCTTAAGTTATTGGCTTATAACTGGTGTTTAACTAATTGTATTAATAAATTATTCTCTGGTAGACCATTAGTGGTAAATTTTGCAGCATGGTTCTCTAAAAATGTATGGTATATTTCCCAGTCATTTTCCGCTCAAAAAAATATGATCGCAGTATGTTCAATAAGCCACACCCCACGCTACCTGCTTGTCGTCTTTGAAATCGGATTTCTGAAGTCCTCCGCTTGAAGTTTTGCTTATATGGCAAACCAGTCAACAACTCAATTCATCAAGCCATAACATCGTTGATTAAGATCTGTCATTATTTAAATTATTGAGTATAAAATTGCAGAATTTGAGCCTTTGATCTTTCTGATTTGGAGTAAGTTTTGAACTGTATAAAATGTGTAATGATAAACAATATATTTTTTCAAAACCTTACCGTGAGAATTTCCTCTCCTCTGATGAAAACGTTGCCTTAATTCTTGGGATCGAACTCTTAATGATGAACAGGATTATTTACGTATAACATAACAAAAATATAACAAAAGCATATGGAGTTTCTCATCATTATTCCCAATTGTCCTTTGCAAACTCGAATCTCTTATAAACATTTTACAAAAAAAAACTTAAGAATTACTTGGAAAATCAAAATTTGATGTTTATCATATTTGATCTCATGATTAGCTTTGTTGCTTTCATTTCTACCTACTGAAACAGGTGTAATGAAAATATAATAATTGTAATTATTTTTAAATTTGAATGCCTGCATTTCAGAAATTTTTCAGTATAAATACATCATAGAGGGTATTTCTGAAAAGTTGTTTGAAAGATATTTTTAGCCGTGATAAAATATAGAGGGTGTACCATTAAAAAATATTACTTTTTGATGCACCCCGTTAATCTTAGGATACTTTGGAAGTATGATCGCAGATTCGGTTACTACATACTATTCAAAGCTCTTTCGATAAAAAATTTAAAAAAATTAAAAGCGTTGTAATTTATAATTTGGCACCCGAAACATCTGTGACCGAGCTGTTATTGTTAGACGTTAAACGAGTTTGTATTATATGGAGATTATAACCTATAAAAATCGGGTAAAATTTATCATGCTGCCAAGTATACTATGTATACTGTAAACTTATGATATCAGGGGCGTTTCAAAGGGGTTAGAAATAAAATGCCAACATCATAACAAAATACAGAAAAGAATTGTTCAAGACATATTTCATATTTAATTACCAAATAACTATCAATTTAAATTACATAAAAAAAAATTATCATCAACCCTATTGTTTTAATTAGAAAAAATAGGTAACCATAATTACACTAGAACTACTCCCGACTGTCTTGACTGTGTAATTTTCCAAGCACAGATTCTATTGGTAACATATTGATATCTTTTGTAACATTTTAGGAATATTAAATTTTCACTTTGCCCGTAATATTTATTCAAGCGATTAGACATGAAAAATTGCCCATAAAAGTTCCGATCTAATAAAAACCATCCATTTCAAAGTAAAGTAGCAATAAATTCAATAATGATATGCAGTGAATCTACACTTATAAAATTAAGATCTATTGTGGGATGTTCGCTTAGTCAATGTAGTAATCGCATTGTTGCTCAAACATCCAGTTAACTTCTGACCTGGCCGTCACCGTTTATCTAATTAGGCGTTCAATGTCAACTTAATATTCTCGCGGATATTTTCCGTTGAAAAATTAGAATTTTTTTTCTGTTTTGGAATTAATGGGTTTCTCGGCGTCCATTATTTTATTGTTCCAAACGATTAAAAATAAACGGGGATTTATAAGTGTTTATTAATTTGCTATTAGTTATTATTATTAGATGATCAAAATATTATTCCAGTTTATAAAAAGGTCCTATTTCGAAAGGTCATCTCATAGTCTTTTGAATCATTTGTAACAACTTCTTAAATTTTGACCAGGGGATATAATACAGGGCAAAAAAGAAAGTCGGTCGTTTTGAAAAAAATTTCACTGCCTTTCCATTTTGTAGGGAGACCACGCTAATATTTTTTGAACATAACATTTCATAGATATACACTGACCGGCATGAAAAACGGGTCTCTTAAAAATTGAGTCAAATTAAAACTTCTATAATTTTTTTCGTTATGAAAGGATTTGAATACTCTTTTTAGCAAATCGTAAGTAAATTAGTATTTTTTATTCTTATTTATTTAGGTGCAATGAAAAATCATATTATACCGTGAAAATAAAATGTGTTTTTTAGGTCTAAGTTTGAATCACCGGGTAGAATGTTTAGGTGGTGCAAAAATGATGATATACTCATCAAGCCATGTTTATTCTAAGCATTTTATTTTTTTTTATTTATCTCAATAGCTCTTTTCCTTTGGGAGATTTTTAATAAAACACTACACATTAAAAGTATTTAATATTCTACGTAAAGTTTTGCTTTGCTTTTTTTGTGTATACTTTGATCAGCACAGCTATGGAAGTTTCAAAATGTCATTCAGAAGCCCTAGTTACTGTTTATTGACAGTACACAAAAGTCCAAAGACCGTGTCAGCAATTGTCGCTTTAATTAAAATTAAACCAATTAGAACAGGTGAGACATGTTAATGTAAGTGAACGCACTATTCGTAGAAGATTAAATGAAGCAGCTCGTTAATCAAGAAAACCTGCTACGGGACCGGAACTAACCAGAAAACATCGGTTAACCCGGTTGCAGTTGGCCAGAGATCATGAAAATTGGATGGAAAATGACTGGAGATCAAGATTTTCTTCTCCAGACGGCAGGGAAAGGGTATGGCGAAGAACAGGAGAACCTTATGCTGAATGCACCTTTAGGCCTAGGGTTAGTTTTTAAGGAGGTTTAGTAATAGTACGGGCGGGAGTTTCATTAGATGCACGTACCGATTTGTATATTGATCCCAGGGGATCAATAACTGCTGAAAGGCACATTCATGAAATACTATCTGATTAGGTAGTTCTATACGAGTGGTTAGTCGTTAATTTCATCTTAATGCAGGATAATGCGCGATCCCATGTAGCAAGGATATTAAGAGAATACCTAACTGACATTAATATCCCATAAATGAACTGGCCCCCACACAGCCCGGATTTAAATCCTATTGAGCATGTGGGCCAAAGAATTAGAAACCTGATGCCTGCTCCTACAACCCTAGACGCACTACGACGGGCGCTTTTAGAACAATCGGAAGCTATCCCTCGAGAAGAAATAATCAATTTAATACAAGGCATGCCAAGAAGAATTGACGCGGTTATTCAAGCTCGAGGAAGCAATATCAATTATTAGCTGGGATTCAAAATGTTTTTGTTTTGCTTGAGGAGTAGAATGTTTGTGTTGCTTGTAATTAAAAGCTTATTTTTAAATTTTGTAGTGTTTTACTCAAAAGCTTTTTTCTCCCAAAGGAAAAGAGCTATTGAGATAAATAAAAAAATAAAATGCTTAGAATAAATAGGGCTTGACGAATAGTGACATTTCATCACTTTTGCAGTACCTAAAAACTCCATAGGGTGATTCAAACTTATATCTAAAAAACACCCTTGTGTTTCCTACGGTATAATATGATTCCAACTGATTTTTCGTTGCACCTAAATAAATAAAAATAAAAAATACTAATTTACATAAGATTTGCTAAAAAGAGTATTTAAATCGGTTCATAACGAAAAAAGTTATAAAAGTTTTAATTTGACTCAATATTTAAGTGACCCGTTTTTTGCGAATATCTACTATGGTTTTTGGAAAAAAAAATGTTTTTGGAAAAATTTTAATTTTTTGTTTCTACACCAATTTGCTCTATTTTATAAAGTGCATTAATTAATTTAGTCTTTGCTAACTTCTATCCCTCTCCTCCTGAAATAAAGAACTTAAAGAAAAACTATTTATAAATAAATCTGCCAAGAGAAATTATTTACAAGTACAAAAGTTGGCCTCTATGCAGCGTAACTGCGACACAAAAGTATAAATGCCAATTTTCTCTTAAATTTCCAGTATTGAGTTGTGCTGAAAATATAAGCATTGTGTTTTCAAAAATAAAGTGGTGGGCAAAGGTCAGACATTTTTACTTTCAAATGTAAATATCTCTGTTTTGGATGAACCGATTTGATTCGACTTGATGTCGACAAAAAGTACTTTTTTGCTCTACTACTGAAGCCATAAACTGTACTGTAATGACTTTGTTAGTGGTCAGTGGATGGCTTTGTTTCGGTATTCTCCAAATAAGGCTGATTTTCTCAAATAAATCAAATGGTACGCTATGACTTTTATATTACCATTTATTTGGTGGTTACGAAGGGCATTGAATAGTCAAATAAAAAATCTAGGTCCGGTTTTAAATTAAGAAAGTTGATGATGGTCTCTCGAAACTGAAACGTCGGATTGGAAAATTAACCTTGCCATTTTGTAGAAGAGAAAAAGTGACAATGACAAAGTGGAAAATATTTACATATCCTATTTCAATTAGGGGAAGGTTGCCCAAGAGTACGCATATAACTTTTAAAGGGGAATAACTTACAAACAAGGTATTTTTTGTGATAAAATATTTATTATCATATTCGATATAAAAAAACTCTGTTAAAAAACATACAACAAAAACATAAATGCTTTGGTAAATAGCTTAAATAAAATAAAAACTAAAATTCTTAAAATGCGTACTCTTGGAATGCATTGGATCCATAAGTACGCAACGTGAAATCTAAGAGATCGCATGTAACACCAAGAGTGCGCACACAATAGGTGAACTAGCACAGGTCACAAAAAAAATTGTTAAACCCTTCATAGGAAGTGCAGATTTCGTGGTACCATCTGTCACACTTCTTACATTGAATCAGGTCAGTTTCGGGTGGATCAAAATAAAATTCTTGACATGCCGGACATGTACCTGATATTTCTCTCTCCTTATCCACTTTCTCTTTATCACATTTTTTTGGTTTTTCAGTCTTATTTGGTTTTGTATTAAAATTCCGTTTAACTTGAGTTTTCTTTTTTTTGTTCACGTTTTCTTCTTCTAATGAGTCCTTAAATGGAGTACTCGTTAAAACTTCTGATTTCTTACTTGCAGCTTTCCGTTTTTTTGCACAGCGAGGTTTCCGCGGTATTGGACACAATTTATCCAAGACACTCACGTCTATAAAAAAGTTAGTTTTAGTAAGTTGTCCTTAGTTTTAGATTTTTTATAACAATTACAAACCTTCAGATTCATTTGCTTTTAAAGTAGGAGGATCAAAATACAATACCTATTTTGTTTTGGTCCTCTTCAGATGGCAACTGCGAAGGCATAGCTTCTGAAAAAGAACTTTTTGGTGGCGTCTGAGGATCAACGGCCCAACTCGGGCCAGGTTTTGGAGAATTAACAAGTTGAATAGGTGCTGAACCTGTTGGCAGCAAAAAATAAACATTTAAAAAAATACATTTACTTAAAGTTTACTTACTTACCTATATCCAAGTGCGGGGCTACTACCTCGGGTGTTTCAGCAGTAGCTAAAATCCTTGGGTCTGCTGGCAAATCTTTCAATATCTCTTGTTCTAAATCTCCATTTTTAATGATAATTTCAATGTCCGATTCTAAGATTTCTGAAGAAGTTACCGTGGAGGGCGCAAAATCAACTTCTGAAAAGACATTAGGGTTATAGGGCCATATTCCCGTAGCCGAAAAAGACTTTTCCGAATTTTGAAGGGATGCCACTCTAGCATATGCTTTGCCAAATAGTCCTGCCACCTGATATATTGTAATTAATTTACCAGGATTTAGAGTCATCCAGGTATCTGCCTCTTGACAATAGGCCGCTTTCAGCGGACCAAAAAACCCAACGTCTAATGGTTGAAGCCTGTGACTACAATGAGGCGGCAGGCTAAGTAGATGAATTCCATTTTTACGGCAAAACGATATCGCTTCTAAACTGATGTGCGAACTGTGGTTGTCCAGTATTAATAGTACTGGGTCTTTAATTGACTGTTTTACATGCTGGTTAAAATGATTTAACCACTTAATAAAAAGCTCTGCATTAATAAAGCCAGAATCTGATAACATCAAAATGGTGTCTTCTGGAGCACCATACATAAACTCTTGTTTTTCTCTTTTTCTAGGGAATATTAATGCAGGTGGCAAATATAGTCCTCTAGCATTTGCACAACACACAGCTGTTATTAATGTTCCCCTTTCGCCCGAAACAACTTTTCCCACCGCTTTTTTACCCTTAATACTCACAACTTTTGGTATTTTATTTGGGACTGTCAACATCCCAGTTTCGTCCATGTTGTAAATATTTTTGCCACTAAACGAATGAGTTTCAATAAGGCGCAATAAATTAGCAAAAAACCTTGATACTTGGACTTTATTAAACCCAATAGTTCTAGCTATGCTCACCTTCTCGGGTTGTCGTACCGAAAGATTATGCTTTTGGCAAAAAGTTGTAAGCCACTTTTTGCCGACTAATTTAGTGGTTTTATTAAAAGGGTGAGAAAGTTTCAATTGTTCGGCGAACTGGTAAACCAATTTGCGCAATTCTTTAGCCTGGAGTCCATAAAATAGCTCGTCTAATTCTTTGATCCTCTTCACCAATTCTAGTTCATTCTCTTCGGTAAATACTCGCTTATATCTTCCCAATGAAGTCGGCACATTTCCAACTTTAAGCCGTTTTCTTAATGTAGCCTCATGGATTCAATATTCTTTTGCAACCGACCTTTTTGATTGACCAGCAGCTACCTTTTTCTTTATTTCATTTAGAATACTTTCTGTAAATTTTAATTGGCGACTGCTAGTTCGTTTATAAGGGCCCATTTCGAAAAAAAAAGATGTAACTAAAAAAAATACCTAATTTAAATAAAATTTTTAGTATTTGTACAGTGTGTATAGTCAATTAGATTTTTTTCTGATTTATATGTTTTTTTATTTATTTTAATAGGTGAAATATTAAAAGAGATAATTATCCATTTATATGTAAAGAACATTAAAATCCAAGAGTACGCATGCATACTCTTGTGTTAAGCATTACTGCATACTCTTGGATTTCTGTTCGCTTTTTAGTTATTCCCTTTAATAGCCCATATAATGTTTTAAATATGCGATTCAACTGTATGTGGCGGACTGGGAGACACTCCTCTTTTAAGTATATTAGTTGTTAGTATATTGTTAGTTGTTAGCTCATTTCATCGTTTTTTTTTGCTGTTTTACAGAAGCAAGGTAGAACTCGGTTTAATCTTTTTGTCCAAACTGAGTCCTGCCCTGCCTCTATTTTATTGCGAATCGCTTATGTGATTACGAGACTTTGAGTTTTAGTATTTTTTGTTTTGTTCCTTTGTTAGGTTTTGTTCTTTAAAGTTATGCAAGATTACTAAAGTTTCAATAGGAGCCTTGTATTTTTTCCAGTTTTTTGGTTGTCCTAAAATTTTAGAAATGAGAGATGAAAAGAATTTCCACTTTGTCAGTGTCACTTTTTCTCCTCTACAAAATGGCAAGGTTAATTTTCCAATCCGACGTTTCGGATTCGAGAAATTATCATCAACTTTCTTAATTCAATTACGGACCCAGATTTTTTTATTTTACTATTCAGTGCCCTTCATAACTACCAAATGAATTGTGATATGAGAGTCATAGCGTACCATTTGATTTTTGTTGAGAAAATCAGCATCATTTCGAAAATTCTGAAACAACGGCATCTAATAACTGCTACAGCTTATGGCTCTACGAGTCGAGCAAAACAAGCACTTTTTTGACAATAAATTGAATAAAATAGATTAATCCAAAACAGAGATATCTACATTTGAAAGTTAAAATGTTAATGTTTGACCTTCCTCCACCACTTTATTTTTGAAAATAGACAAAAATGGTCTGAAGCAAAAAAGTGCGTAAATGGTTGAAGAATACAATGCTTATATTTTCAACATGCCTCAATTACGGAAATTTAAGATAAGATTGGCAGTTACACTTTTGAGTTGATGGTACGCCCTCTAGCGGCCAACTTTCGAACTTGAAACTAATTTACTGCGATTTCTCTTCGTTCATTTACCTATAAATACGTTTACCTTAAGTTTTGTTATTAACGGTTCCCGAGCTACAGCCGACGTCCTCTATTATTGGACCACCCTGGACAGTGGTTTATTGAGGAATTTAAATCAATAACAAAATCAGTTGTTTGTTCACTATAATGAATCACGGAACATGAATACACACGTCTTAACTTTACTTTTTACGTTTGTTTTACTTTATTCCTCCGACGTTAATTCTAACGGCTCACTAAATTCGGGTTACACTCAGTATATTGGAAGTTTCCATACCATTTGCGTAAATGGGAAGCTGTGCCCCAAAACTTCATTGCGGGACTAGTAGATTCTATGCCCGACAGAGTTAGGGACGTCACTCTAAATAGAGGCGGTCGAACAAGGTTTTGAATGTTCATCCAATCAATATTTTTGTTCGGCGCACTCCGGAGTATATATTCTCATTTTTCACATGAATCATTTTAGTCAACAAAAAAAATTTGTTCTTGATTTAAGTTACTAAATAATTTCTTTTAAAATGCACGATGTTTTGTTTTGCCCTGTGTTATAGCCTCCAGTCAAAATTTAATAAGTTGTTGCCAATGATTCAAAAATCTGACCTGCTTTTTGAAATCCGTTCGATATTTTAAGAATCACAAGGTATTAAAGTTGATTGAAAAAATATTTTGTAACGATAATTATGCACAGCACTTTATTGTAAAAAATAAATAATAATAATTATAATAACAATAACAATAATTAATAAACTGATGTCTTAAAAAAATCGAAATAAAAAAATAAAGTTAGTACCAAATAATTATGTGCATACATATACTGTTTATTTTTCTTCTGTAATAGCATTTTTAGAGAGACTAATGGTCTATAAGTTAGATATGGCAGATGCGCTTTGCCTTGTTTCCCAATTATAACTGCTACCTGTTAATATAAATAAACCATTTGGTTCAAGAAAATAAGCACCTATATAAACTTATATCATTTCTAAAAAAAAAGCGTAAGTTATATTTATTTTAACACATTTGTCTTCATGAAGTTACACTAGGAGATATTTTATTATCAATTTTTAGGTATATGTCAATAGATAAATTATTACATGCCCTCATATTTTGTTATTAAAGTTCGGCAACACCTCTTACTATTTTCATGAACAAAATAAAGAGAAAGGAGTCATAAAAGCTAGTCTGTCGTTGATTGCAAAAATTCTTTTAGACAGACCAACTTAAGTGTTTAGGATAAGCAACGCATACAAGAGCAATAAAACCGTATCTCCATTTACGCCACATCGAACGAGACAAAACGGTCGTATTTAGCTATAATATATAGGAATTTACTGAGAAAATATCCCTTTAACAAAAACCGTCATAGATAGAATTCTGTGTTCAGATTTCAGGCATTTCAAATAAATACTATGGTGTAGAATTGTAGTAAAATTACAGACGGAATTTTCATATATTTTTTAATTTGTGAAATTATTTTGGGTTTCTATTTCACAGGATTGAAAATGAAGCAAATTTTCGGTAAATATCACATATATTTAAATTTGTAGTGTATTTTATAAAAATACGGAAAACTTTTTAGTCACACAAATTTATTTTTGTTAACAAAACTTATTTCAGCCATAATGCACTATTCCTAATAAAGAGGAAATATAACGATTTTTTTTATTTGAATATTATTTAGATCTATTTTATTCAATGCAAACTTGATAGAAAGAATGGATGAAATATCACAGTTAAAAAATGAATAATTAGAGGCACGCCATTCAGTCGCCCTCTTCAAATCCTCACAAATGATATTTGTTAGACCGTTGTAATCAGTTCCCCGCCAGAAAACAGTTGTACCATCTGCGAAAATAGTACAAGTCCCCGAATATCAAAAAAGGCAAGATCATTATGTTCCAACATAAATAGGATTGGGCCCAATACAAAGCCTTGTGGAACACCATCACTCATATGTAGCATATTTGATCTTCTTACTTCTTCCTGATAAGTATGACTGAAACCATTGTAATCAAGTTCCCCTAAAACCACAGTGCAAAACTACCGATAACGCCTGGTACTAAGCGATGTTTCCCAAAAACCTTGCAACATCCCCTGGAAGAGTATCCAGCGCCATACATTCAAAAGATATTGACATTCGATACCTATACGAGGATTGTATGTATATTTGCCAGTCGCACGCTTTTTTGTTTAAATACATGTTACTTTTTAACAAAGTTATTACAACTAAAATAATGACAGTGAAATAAGTATAAAAATACAAATTTGCAGATAAATTTAAACAAAAATAGGCATTCTTAAAAACCAGTTTTTGACATTTTCACACAAGGGTTGTTCATTACCCAAATTACTGGTTTGTACGGGTGCAAATCTAGTATTTATATCACAGCATCCTGCCCAGCCAACTACAGGAGCTTTAGGATTTGATCCTAGCAAGGCCTATTTTAAATCTGGAATTCAACGAAAATGGTTCAAATTAAAATATTTAGATATTTTTTACACACCATTTTTGTTATTTATCGTTTCAATTATTTGAATTTTGTTGTGTGGTACGTTTTTAAGTATAATATAAAAGTGTTTATGGTTTGTATATTATACCTATCTATATCAAACAATACATTAACTAACATAAAGTATTATAAACACGGTCTTGAAATAAAACTCCATATAAACCGAAAGTTGCCTAAAAAAAAGTAAATGTAGAGTTAAATGAAATAAGGTCATTTAGTACAGAATTCATTAGTTATTTTTTCGTGTAGAGAGTTTGGTCGAACAGGCAAAACGGACAAAATTATCAGAAACTTCATAAAAATAAACAAGCTTTAGTAGCCGTTAGAGTTATGAAATAGCGGCAGGGTCTATATAAGAACATAAAATAATTGTAGATATCTCTCAAACAAAGAAAATTTTCTGTTTGCTACTATATATTTATTTCACGTTACTAAAATGAGCAAAATCGGGATCATCGTTTAACAAAGAAAAATCATTGCTTCTGCGGTATTACAGGATATGTTCCAGGCAGGGATTATAATATTTTTGTTATGACGTTGGTATAATGTAAAATAAAAATATATTAACGTTAACGCTCCCAACGAAAGTCAGGAGTCAACAGTGTAATTCAATCCCGATCACGGTATTAACCAGCGGAGTAGTTGTTTGTGTGATTCCATTTTGTGCCTTTACCCAACACCGGGCTCGCTAGTCTATATCGACCTGAGGAGCTCTAGAAAAAACAAAATCACGTTCAAACGAATTATATGCGTTGGCGAAAGGAACATATAATAAACACTTGACAGTAATCTAAGTTCCAGATCAGACTGGCTTCGAAGGTAATGAGATGGCCGGTGAACTTGCTAAAATAGGCTCATCTAAAGCCTTTATCGGACCAGAATCTATCCCTGGAGTATCTAAGTGAACAATACGAGGCAGGCTGGGTAAATCACTTTGTGAAGGATAGTTATAAAATTCACTGGCAAAGTAGACAAGGCCATATACAAAGCAACATTTTTCTTAAGGAACGTGAGGTTATTCTGTGTGTCATTGTGAGGCACTGAACCGTAAAAGCATTTGTTTCTCCGGCAACCGAAGGTCGGCCCAGAAGAAGTTCTGGACTTTCTTATTCTGAATCGGAGTAATTTCAGAGGTTTAAGCTGATCGGTAAACTGCAGAAGCCCGACACTATCACCTGGGGTCAAGCCGCTGATGTTGATGAATTATACGTCCAAATTCATACTATTCCATTTTACATAATAATATATGAGTGTTTATTGTCTCAAAAGCAGGTTCGAAGTTCAAGAAAACCACTCCAACCATCTTTCGTTCCACCAAAACATATTTCTAATTCAAACAAAATTGTCTACAATGTACGTTCGTACGAGTTTTTAATTCGGAATTCTGTTTGATACTCAATAAAAATTGACTGTTTGCTAGATATGTCACTATCTGATCGTTAACATACATTTCGAGAAATTTTTCATAGGGCGAAACCATATTAATTGGCCTATATTATTAAGTTTTTATAGTTCACCTTACCTATTCAACTGAAACAACTGTGCCCTTTTTACAATTTTTTGGAAATATATCATTCTACTTGCTGGTATTTATAAGGTCAGGATTTTTGCCTCAAGTACTTTAATAGGCGCTTTTCAATATTTTAACATTTAATTTAATTTTTGAGTTCGCCAGGTTGAGAGCAGTGTATTCCTTGTCCCAAGGCACATTTTTTTTGTAAACGGGTAGGTTTTTACTTAGAAAGTATTCTTCAAGTTTTTTCCGTTATTTTAGGTTAGCCTCTTCTCTCTTCCAGGTTGGTTAGCCCGCGTCCTCCTTCTCCACGAGATAAGTACATAAGACTGCATAGTCAATTTGGATGTAACATGCCATGCTTCGTCATCAAATCTAGTCATCCTAGATCTGTCTTTGTCAGGTAAGTATTCCCGCAGTATAAGTTAAGGGTGGTATGGGCCAGATGTTCATGGTTACAAACTTGTTTTTGGCGTTGTGTCTTTCATATTTTGTTGATACCCCGGACTATTTCCTTTTTAGTTATATGTAGATTTTCCTGTTATCTTTTTTCGTAGGTCTGTTGGATCTCGAACTACTTGTATGTCTCATCGATATATATATATATATATATATATATATATATATATATATATACATTCTTCAAAAAATTGTGTTCTATATAAAAGATTCAATGGATTTCCAGAATGAATACTATATAAAAGATTCAATGGATTTCAAAAATAAAATAAAACATTTAACTATACCAAATAACTATATCCTCGTTTCTTTAGATGTAATATCCCTTTACACTAGCATTCCTATAAATATAGCAAAAAACATAATTACAAAAAAATGGAATAAAATTAAACCTTTTACAAATATCCCTTTAAATTACATTTTAGAAGCAGTAGAACTTACACTAAATTCAACATATTTTATTTACGATCAAAAATTCTATAAACAAATAGAAGGATGTGCCATGGGGGCTTCCATTTCAAGCGTAATAGCGCAATTAGTAATGGAAGACTTAGAAGAAACAGTTCTTAGTGATATTCCATTTGAAATTCCATTTTTTTACAGGTACGTGGACGATTGCATAACAGCCATCCCCATTAACAAACAAAACGAAATAATCAAGGCGTTCAATAACTATAATAACAGATTGCAATTCACTATCGAAACTGAAAATCAAAACCGAATAAGCTTTCTGGACCTCACCCTACATCACCACTCCAACAAAATTAGATCAGAATGGTATACTAAGGAAACTTGGTCATCACGCTACCTAAATTTTCATTCCCAACACCCTCTACCCCAAAAAAAATCAGTTATTATAGGTCTTGCCGATCGTGCCATAAGGTTGTCCGACCCTGAGTACCGTGAAAATGCGATTAAGAAAGCAAAAATTGCACTAAAACAGAATAACTATCCCGACATATTAATTAATAAAATTTTTAAAAATCGAATATATATTTTCTACAACCAAACAAATAATAATAGAAAAAAAAAATAATAACAACAAAACTAATACGTTTCTTGCTTTACCATACATTCCGGGCTTATCTGAAAACATTAAAAACATTTTTAAGCCATACAACATCACCGTAGCTCACAAAGCACACAATTTACTAAAAACAAATTTCTCCAAAATCAAATCAGAAATTCCAAAAGATAAAAAATCACACGTAATCTACGAAATCCCATGTAAAGATTGCAATAGTGTGTATGTTAGACAAACAAGCCAATACATTAAAAACCGAATTAACGGCCATAAATATGACAAAAAAAATAAAACAGCCCTCACCAACCATGCTCTCGAGGATAAACAGTTTTGATTTTAATGCAGTAAAAATATTGAAGACAGAAAGTCACACTAAAAGACGTGAAATTTTGGAAATGATTGAAATACAAAAAAGACCCCATTGCATAAACTCCAAAACCGACACAACACAACTCAGTAAAACTTATAATAATATTATAAAATAATACACCTATAATGGCAACTGCATAACAACAATAGTCCGCATTTAAATTCCAAAACAAAAAGAAAAAATAGTATCTTAAGTTTTTACAGACATAGACCTAATCTCATCGTCCATACACCAAACCATTCGTCAGTATTGTTCGTATATTGCTTGTATATGTTCTTAAAATTTCGACAAATGTAAATGTATATACAGCATGTCAAGTTTTTAAATGTAAATGTTAGTCGCTGAGTGTTTCTGTTTAATTTATTGACGTATACAGGATGTTATCCATGAAACCTTCCAATTACGTAAGTTAAATATTTTATTAATTTTGTAAAACAAAATTTTTTTTCGAATCGTTCCTTTTTGTAGTGTTTCTGATGAAAGTCAACGTTCGACCGAAACGTCAAAGTTATGAAAAAAATATAACAGAAATTTAGTATATTCATGTGCCTTATTCCCAAGAAACCATTTAATTCACAATATAAGCACTAAGGCCAAGAAAACGAAAACAACTATATATATATATATATATATATATATATATATATATATATATATATATATATATTATATCACTTTCACGGGAGTAATGTACACTATTCACACACTATTATCTTCAACAGCTCTTGAATTTTTACTATTTAGATAAACCCTAGTGGTATGTTACAAGAAAAACTGAGTACTTGAATAGACTAGATCAGCGGAGCCCAGTGCAAACGCAGGATTCCGAAGGGGCGATTCTACTTTACATTGAAATCGTGGGGTAATTAGGTCTTGCCCAAAAGTGGTGAAAAGGTAAAAATACAAAAAATATTCGAAAAAACCTGTATTATCCTGTTTGTACAATCATAATAAAGATTTTTCCTGTAGCAAGCTTTTCTAAAAGAAATACAAAGCTATAACAAATTAAAGTTATATAACTTGATATCGGCATATGGAAACAAAAGAGAATAAAAAATGCACTAATATTAAATGATTTTTTTTATTCAGACCTCTTCTTATAAATTCGATTCAACGATTTCTGTTTCAAAAATCCGCCCATTAATTAAATCACAATTTAAGTTCATACATAATTCAGATTTTAAATAAAAAGCTGTTGGGAAATAAAATACACAAATGGAAGAGCAAAGTAAATATTCTTAATCTCAGTATATTTTTCTCTAAGAATTTTTATATTAAGGGTAGCTGAAAAGGTTGATTTAAAACGTACGAGCTCACGTTTGAGCTTGATCAAAAAGTCGGAATGGAACATATGTATTCAAAGAAAATAATTTTTAAGGTTTCTGTTGTCGAAAAGGCCAAAGGCGGGCAATGTTGTAATCTGTTATAATATACGTGCAATAAATGATATGAAAATTGTATCAGATGAAGAGAAACGGATTTAAAAAAAAAGCTAAATTGTGTTAAAATATAATATTCAAATCGTCTGCTATATTTCCAATGTGTATTGTGATGAATAATGTGTTAATCTCGTAGACATATAAAAAAAAACAAAACAAAATGTTAATCAGAAATTTGACCTCTTTAATAAAATATGAGATTGTTTTCGTCTGATTTCTGTCTGCCGTCTCAACAGAGAATGTATCATTTGAGAATATACCTTGTGTGTAAGTCAATGATCCTAGAAATAAAAGATCACTTTATAATGTGATGTTTTACAATACATTTATTATGTTTAGCTTAGAAGCAAACATCGTTAAACCTCGAATTAGTTAGCAGGTTTTCAGTAGTGGTACAAACCGAAATAATATTACCATGAATAGTAAACTACATTACCGTAGTAACAAAGAGTGGCGTATCTACAATCTTACTAGTCCTAATTTGAAAACATAAGTGTATTTTAAATGGTTTGTGTCGTAAATACAGCTCTCTAAGTAGTGAAAACTGATTTAGAACTATCACATATTATACATACTAATATACAATATTATTATCCATTATAATGGTATATTATTAAAAAAAAAAGTTAAGCAACGTCGATCACAATTGGTGCCTGGATAAGTGTAAAAATGCTTCCTCTTCGGAAGAGCTGCTAAAATACATAAACAGCGACTCCTAACCCTATCATACATTGTATAGGGTGTCCAGATAATCAGTAGCATTGTAAGGAGGGGAGCGAAAGGGAACTACCTCTGTTTTGAGGGTGCTACTTAACAAACTAGAGTATTTTTTATTTAATTATATGGTTGCATAGCTTACTTCCTTTTTTTTAGTTTTGCTATAGATGTTATTCGTTTATCCTTTGGCTTGATTTACTAGCATGTGGAATGTATCCGCTCAAGTGCAGCGATGTTTTGCCAGTGATAAATGTCTTGAATTTTATATATTACTGAAGATGATATTACGTCTGTAGAGATGCTGCTCCGAAATTCCACAAGTGAGGTTGTCTTTTGTAAGCATCTTCTTTTTATACCAAGATTCGACTAAATAGTTCTTTCTTTTGACATCTCCATAATAACATTTTTTTTACTGTTGGAATGTATCTAAGCAATTTGTTTTAATTTTTTTTGGTAAACAGCAACAACAACTTTCCACATTGACCTCGGGCCAATTTAGTCTCACGGTAGACTGCACTTGCCTAAACTCTATTGTCGCTCATTTAAGCGCGTGTCCCTCCTTTATTCGCAAGTGACCATGTGGTGCTGTAAATGCCACGCCGAAGAATGTCCAAGAGGAATCCTGGTTAGCAAATACGTTGCTGAAAAAACGACCAATTAGTTAAATTTACGTTGTTGTTTTGCCCCGTTCAATCCGATCTCTTCTACTCTGCTGCCGCGGATTTGCAGAAATTTGTTGTAAAAGAACTTTATTATTAACAGGTGGTAGGGCTACACGCCGGCCGCCCTTCCGAAGCCGTCGAGGCGTCTTTGGCAATGCCGCCTGGGTTAGGAGTAATTGTAAGAGCTAACAATTTTAAGGCGTGATAAGAGATTCACACCTGTGATATTTTAGGGAATTAATTATCCAAAAAAATGTTTCCTTCATCTTCCATCTATAAATATTTAATTTAACTGCTTTTCTGCCAGACTCGAAACCACCGCAAGTAATTCGTGTCGCCAAGCAACGTGAAAGCTTCTCAGCTAGAAAACTATCAGCCGAACTCGTAAGGAGTTTGAGATTGCCTATGCTGCAACAGCCGTTCCTCACTGCAAACCCCTCTAGTTGTCCTCCAGAGATCCCAGACATTGAGAAAAAAAGTTCTTTCGTAAACAGGTATTTTTCGCCTACAGAACGACCTCAAAATACAACATCGGGGATGCGACCCTCTTGGAGAAAATACCCTGTTATCCAAGGCCAAGCTTGAACATTGTTTCTTTCATTCCTGGTGTGCGAAATAAAAACTCCATCACTCAAAAACACAAAGAGATGGGACTTAACTCAATGTTCACACTTGAACTCTTTTTGCCTAATGACTAGCTGTTGACCCTTTGAACACCCGCCGAGATGTGCAACACATGTGAGCAGACCGGACACTGATGTGTCACAGATTACAGAGTCCCTTAGTTATCCTATGACAGGGACACAACCTAGAACCAGATGGCCTACTTCTCGTAGAGAACCGGAAATAATCCTAGGATTGCCTAAACCCACATCCGAAGAAGTTCAAACCTTAGTAGGCACTGTCTTAAATGAAGGACAAATGCCCGATCCCTGCATGCATATTACTACAAGATCAAACAAATATTATGTGGTACGTTTCAAGACCCACAGGCCTGATAGGACTCGGAAGGCTAACTCCAATGCCTCAACATGTCCAGAGTCAATACGACTTCGGGTGATTGAGATGGGGGTCTGTAGAGAGAAGCCATGTTTCAGAAACTGAAACTAGCCATAAAGGGACTTCGTTGGAGGAACGAATACCCGAGTTTCTCTCATTGATGTGACTATATGCATCCTGAAACCGCCCCGTTCTCACACCAGAAAGGGAAATAGAATGTGGTGGGGAAATAGGGAATTCAAATGAAATATTGGTAAAAAGTTAAATTTGAATCAATTTAATAAAACCATAGTTAAGTTAGGAGTATTCATGTATAAAAACATATGAAATTAAGCAAAAAATGTCCAAATCAACGATAATTTTTTATTATTTATTTTACTCTGTAGATGTAAGAATTTTTTTTTTAATTTTTATTTTATTTTGAAATGAAACTTAAAAAGATAGTTTTTTAATAAAAAAAAAAGATTGATTACAATAGCTAAAAATACCAAATTTTGTCATCTACTTACTTGCCAGAGAAGCATACATTAAATTCAAGTTTAACCTTTTACCAATCTTTTATTTAAATTCTCTAAGTTTGAAATGTGTGGCCTCTCAGCTAATTTGACTTAAAAAACATGTTTTTTAAAATGTTCATGGCCAACTAAAAATCTAAAGTAGTACACAATTATGGAATATGTGACTGTTTCTAGATATAGTTTTTAGAATAATAATAATATATAAAAATTGGCATAGTTAGACGTATCATCTTGATACGACCCAATCCAGAAATCTGGTAACTTTTTATAAATAACGGGACTTCAAATTGGGTATAAGGCTTTACAAAGAATATATTTTACAAGTATACCTGATATATCTGCATACTTTGTAGCTTTGTCGACTCTAACTATTACCTAACAGCTCTGAATAACCCTTAACCCAAATAAATCTAATACATATTTTTTTGAATACAAGTTGGAACTATGCTTAGTATATTTATTAACCGTTAAATTTGTGGGATAATAACCATAACATATATAAAATGATAACTATATTAAGCAAAGCACGTGAGAATACTACGATGGATTTTCTAAGAAATTACAGTTGTAATGTAATAATTTACAAAGAACATAAAAATCCTATTAACAATTGAATTCGGGTTTCCAATAAAACCAAAAGTGAGAACGAATTATTCTGTGGCAAAAACTCAGAAACAAACCTAATAGAAGTTTCCAATTTAAAATCGAATTTCGTTATAGCCCCAGGGTAACTAACATCTTGAATTTAAAGCTATTTTATTGGGTTCCCCTTATAGTCTAGACGCCATTTATTGCGAAAATCTTTGCTTAAAATCTTCATGTTATTTTGACTAGACGGAATTAAGTACTGTTAAGATAAAATTACATATTTATAGTATATAATTCCATTCGTTTTAAATTCCTTGAAACGGGTGAATAAGCAAATAAATTCTAGATATTTAATCACAACTAATAAGTATTCTTAATTATATCACACATGTATTGATTGAAAATAAATTGCTAACATTTTAATTAAGAATTTAAATAAGTAAACTGGCAATATTTCATTATTACGGTTTACGTTAAAGTGAATTTTAGAATTACGAATCAATTCAGGACCTACCCTTGCTAAAAACAATCGAGAGTTAATACTAAAACCCAAAAAACTAACCATAAATACCAAAACACATTCTAAAACCGAACCCTGTAGAAGAGATTTAAAAGAAACATAACATGTATTTTTTAGAGAGCTGCTTCGCCCCTTTTTGGTACTGACATTTTCAATATTGCATTTAGCCGTCATTTTGTTTCCTTATTCGATCAGTAGTTTCCTAATAATGATTTTCTTTACATTTTGTGACGTCGCAATATTGGATTTTTACCAAAATGTAACAATCCCCTTATGGCCCCTGAGTTTTGACCAAAATTTGAAGTCAATCGAATTAGTAGATTTTGAGCTATGCCGTATAATGGCAGGTAGACAAAACTACAGACAAACAAAGCGACGAAAAGGGGAAAACATGTTTTTCGGAGTCCACGGACCCAAAAATGCAAAGATCAGGGATACGCTTTTTAAATTAAAATATATTTGGTTTTAAAGGCGCAAATTTTCATAAGAAATTAAGAGTCATATGAAGATAATCTTGTAATATTTTGATAAAAATCCAGTACGGCGAAACAAAATGGCGGCCTACCGAAAATAAAAAAAAATATTATTAAAATGCTTACACAATTTATCTCAAATTTTGCACAAACATCAAGTGCTATGTTGGTATCAACTGATAACATTTTGATACGAATTCAAGATGGAAGGACAAAAAGGCGGCGTAATAAAATATTTTAAAATTCAGCCTGGAAAAACTACTTGTTGGGTTTATTTCAAAATGTGTACCATAACTAACTGTGCTATAGGGATCAACTAGTAGAACTGTGTTACTTATTTAAGATAGCGCAACAAAATGGCGGCCAAATAAAATGTTTGTAATAGTGAAAAAATCGACCCTTGAGGTTTTACAAATCTTCAAGTTTTAGAGTCCCTAGATGTCAAAAACATGTTTTATCAATTCCGTCAGTCCGTCCGTCTGTCTGTCTGTCCGAAAATTCGCGGCATAGCTTAAAAACTACTTAACCGACTAACTTCAAATTTTGGGTCATATGGGGATAACCTGGTAATAATTTGGTAAAAATCCAATATGGTGGAACAATGTTAAATAATATTTGTTAGACTGGTGTATTATTTGGGGTTAGCATCCAGTAAAAAAAAAATCTGTCTTTGAATTGTTGATGTTTCGCAACTTAATTGTTGCATCATCAGGGCACACATAAGATCCTATATGCCGCATGAAATCAATATTTTTACTCTTTACCTACGGTGTTGGTCTGCCGGTTTTTACCATACATTAAGTTTTTAAATGGTTTTCCTTAACGATCCTCTTGTTGTTATGTTAGAGTGGTGTATTATTTGGGATTAGGACCCAGTAAAAAGACAAGTATTTTTTTTTAATTGTCGACGTTTCGCAACTTTATTGTTGCATCCTCAGGAGAGATATAGATTATATATCCTGCATTAAACCGATATTGTCAATTGTAGGCTGGTGTATAATTTGGGGTTAGTTTACATAGGAATAAACTGGTTGATACATTTTGGTACGAATCCAAGATAGAAAACCAAAATAGCGGTTTAACAAAATATATAAAAAAATCAGCTTAAAAATATTATTTATTAAATTAATTTTAATTTTGGTGCAATAATTAAGTGTGGTATAAGAGGTAAGTTGTTTCATTGTTTTAGGGCTACCCTTTATAATGAAAAAAAATATACATACAATAAATAAAAGAAATTGAAGTGCTTCACCGTTTAGAAAAAAATATACCACCTATTTTAATTAGTTATATGTAGTTTAATTGTTGTGTTATGCTTAGTTTCAGCCATATTTTAAAATTACTATAATCTGATATTCACGCCGTTTATTCAGAACTAAACAATTTTATTTATATATATATATATATATATATATATATATATATATATATAATATATATATATAACTTTACAAAATTTTGAACCTAGTTCAGCTTTATTGACAATAACGCAAACTGAACATAGCCGGCTATGGCGTAGTTTTTTTACGTACACACATCACACATTATACTCGCGATGCATCGAATTTTCCACCCAATAGTGTGGCCAATGCTTGATACTGTGATGGCTTGTTGGAAATTGGAATGAAATGGAAATTTGAGCAATGCGTGAGAGTGAGGAAAAATTATTTGGTACTAGTATCTTGCTCTCGGAAGACGAAGCAAATGTGATAAAAAAAGACGAAAAGTACAGATTATAATATATAAAAAAAATATTTGGAGAGAGAACGTTTTAAAATCACAACCTCTTCCTCCACGTTCACCAAATGCCATTCGCACGATCTAAAAAATGATTTTTGCGACAATGCGCTAGAGGACTGCATGCTTTAATTTGAAACAGTGTTGGCCGTCACTTAAGTCACTTACCAAAAGTGAATATATGAATAACTTTGATTGATTTATAAATGATTGTTGAATAAAAAACGGATAAAATACCTTTTTTATTTAACAGATCAACTTTTTTTGGTATCAATTGAATGCTTAAAATGAAAGCAGCCTTTTAGGCATACTTTCTAACGTTTTTTAAAAACACTGTAGAAATGACCGTAACTAACCGAGACATAAATATCAAAAATAACTGGTCATTTGCCAACACTAACGTTGTTAATAATTTATTTCGATTCATGCTATGCATAGGGCACCTGCCAGCTTGCCACTACCTTTAGCCATAAACTATAATAGCATATTTTATTCTAAATATCGGAAGCCCTTCTTTTAACTCAACTAGCTAATCGCAAAGATCTTTAAACCATACAGTTTGTATGTACATATATTATTTTTTAATATTAGCATTGTTATTCTAGAAACCGGACTTTTCTCTTGTATATTATAATTGTTTTAGAGTTGTCGTTTTTATATCGTACTGGTATGTGAAATAGGCTTGTACTACTGCGGTGTACAGTAATAATTATCGACCGTAAAATAATCAAAATCGAATAGAGTTAGCACTTACTTGACGGAATTCTATTATAAAGATGCAAATTAAAACACATCAAATTTCCAATAATTTATCAAACGAACTTATTGGTCGGACTTCCCTAGAAACAAAATTAGTTTTATCAAGGGATATGTTATTACAGTTTATCATATCTCATTATTTCTTCTTTGTCATAATAACTTCATTAAAAGGGTTATTAAACCTTCTTAAAATCTAGAGAGGCCTTTCTAAAGAGGGTTCTTACAGTGTATTTTAATGCTTTAATAAAACCTAATGGAAAGGTTTTAAGTTTCTTATAAAGCATTAATAAACCGTTCACAAAACCTATCTTA
The DNA here is from genome assembly GCA_030620095.1 of Kuschelorhynchus macadamiae. Lineage (NCBI taxonomy): Eukaryota > Metazoa > Arthropoda > Insecta > Coleoptera > Curculionidae > Kuschelorhynchus > Kuschelorhynchus macadamiae. The sequence goes on from JAUTXW010000186.1 coordinate 892,742, forward strand.
GAACTTCCCTAAAACGTATAGGTTTTATCACTGCATATTATTTACTCACTTAAAGCAATTTGCTTCTAGATTATTATTCCTTAAAGGAAGTTGGATTTAAGATATGTGTTAAGATTCCATTGAGATTTAAAAATTTAAATTATCAGAGGTTATTTCTCTTAAAGAATAAAGGAAGTAAAAATGGACGTAATTATCTAATAATTATTTCCAAGTTTGGAGGCAGTTGGAGGGAAAATGCAAATGAAGGATAGTTTATGTAAGAGGGCTGAAAGATTTATAAGATTGCTTTAATACTAACACTGAAACCTGTCCTCAAAACCTTTAGCTCTTGTAGTCTTATCAGTATTTAAAAAAGCAGTCATAAGATACATGGTTTTTAATATCCCACCTTAAAATCTTCTTAAAGTTCTTTTTAAACCGATGGGCATATAATATGCTTCTTAGGCAGCGTTATCTTAATTTATTTTAATTTTTACTGGGAGAGCTTTTAACTTTTCATTTAGCACAATATTAAAACGAAATTTTAATTGTTTATATAGGACCTACTTAGATTAACTTTATTATAATTTAGACAAATTTTATTATAATTTGTTTAAAAAAAAACATATTATTTCATAAACAAATTTTTTTGTTAAAAAAGGTTCAAAGTTTTATTATGTAGTTTATATTAAGAAGCATCAATCAATATTTTTTTATAACTGACCAGAAAATAACCCTTTCAAGGCAATTTTTAGAGCAAAAAATTAAACTTTACCAATCTAGACTAAAAATTAAAAAGTGACCGGTAAAGCGATTTTACTGGTTCCAACTTTTCACTTTCCGGTCACCTTTTAAAATAAATAGTAAAAAAAAAAGATCACCCAAATTATATTACATATCTTTATTTCCATAGCTACGGAGTTATATAATTATAGTCAGTTTGACATGACATGACTTTAATATATTATTTATATTTTCAATATCTTCTGGCAAGGGTCAATAAGTTTTAGATAGATAGATAGATAGTATGGGCTATTACATAAAATGGTGAGCTATGAGCAGACACCATTAGAACATTTGGTCTTCGTGTAAGAATATCCATACTATCAGCATATAGTTGGTGGTTTTGCAAAAAGAGTTGGGGTTGTTTTGTACCAACATAGCTAGGGACAAAAAAATACAACGATGACGCTTGCATGTATTTATGTGTCCGTACACATCTGATCATCCGTATGTGTGGTATGAATATATTTGTCGGATTCTTAGAATGGTCCCCTATTTATAGTCCCATAAATCTATGATATAATGGATATGAGCAAAAAGTATATACGAATGCTGTTCAATCTTGCATTCAAAGAATCAATATATGCTTCTTAATTCAAATAAAGATCAAGAAGAACCCTGCAACTCTTAGGATTTACGCTGAGTCAGCCACAGGAATTGATTTGTTGTAAAATCTTAGTAAAATCAAGTAGCAAATAGTCCTGGTTTTTCCTGTTGGAAAATGCTAAGATGCTGGTATTATTTGCATTAAGCTTCAGCGAGTTGCCCTCACACCGCTCAATCATTGACATCGCTACACTCAAGCATTTATCTGCCAAAATATCCACAGATCGGTCAGCCATCAATACATATCGTCTGCGCACTGGTAAAACCAACTCCCCTCCTGAAATTGGCTGAAAAGCTCGTTCACATACAATAGGACTAGTAGCTGCCACATTATAGATCCCTAGGGTACACCCTGTCCAAGTCCAACAGAAAAATAACGTCGACCATCTCTGGTAAAACAAAATATTTAAGTTCTGTTATTTAGATATGACCTTAATAAGGCCCAATATGCCTCGAATGCCATAGTGCTTTTTAATCCAGGGTGTCGAAGGCCTTCGGGAGATCAAGATAAAAACCTGCGATCCTGCTATTTTTCATTTCTTTAACATTGTCATAGATGCAAGTCAATGTCTAGAATATGGCCAGCTCAGTTGATTTAGTGGGTCTGAACTGGGTCCAAATTGCTGATCACTCAACACCTATATATGGTTGAAAATAATCTAGAAATCTGTTATATATTACCTTCTCAAAGACCTTTAACAAGGATAATAAAAGTGAAATGGGGAGATAGTTTCTACGGCTTTGTTCTTATAAATAGATTTTTGCTTCAGGAAATTGCCCCAAGTCAAAGGAATCGTTTATTGTGTGCAACTGAATTACTTGTCATGGTTGCAATATATTTAAATACATAAACGGGTACCTCATTTAGATTTGAAGGATATTTGTTAGGAAGGTGCATAATCACCCTGAAGATTTCTTGCGAATCCGCAGGTTTTAGGAAAATCGTAGGAACAGAAATATGTAAATAAGGTTATAATAAGTTTGAATTTTGCACAGGTAAATTAAACTGGGAATAAAATATATTCGAGATTTTTACGGATCTTCTCTTAACTGGCCTTCAGTTGCGTTCTAGTTTGAAATTTGAAAGATAATGTTAATATTTATTGCACTCAGTTTTATGAATTTGTAAATAAGTAAGTTTTGTATATATCTCGAATAATTCATGATCCCATCAGTCTGGTATATTTTTGATTCTGGGAATATCATATTATATTATAGATATTTTCTATTTTAGTATTAAATATTGAAATTACTCTTGTCATTCCACCCCAACCGCATTTTATTCTTAATATATGAAGCTATAGATTTTAAGATTATAAAATATTTTACATTTATAAATCAGTATATTTATGAGAATTGATGGAAATCCTTAATTAGTTTTAATTTAGCGCAGTTAAATGGACGGAGGTACTAATTTTTAAATACATTTACATTCTTTCAAAAAATGTTTCTTAGGTATTTTATAATAAGTAATAACATTTTTAACTTGTACCAAAGTAAACTAAAAAATCGACCAAAGTTCCTTTACCCGGAACTTCCCTCGTTATAATTTTTTTCCATTTGTTAGGAAAAGTGAAGTGTGACCCAACCTAGTTCAGTACATAGTCACAATATATATATATATATATATATATATATATATATATATATATATATATATATATATATATATATATATATATATATATATATATATATATATATATATATATATATATATATATATATATATATATATATATATGTATATATACATATGCTAGATACTGTCTTTTTAAACATTTTTATTGGACGCAATTTTGTGCTATCATATTGGATCCCTACCAATATTTCTCTTTCTACCTATGCCACAATTCACCTTTCGGCATGATTTAAAATAAATTCAATAATTAGTTTTTACATTGACACGTACTACCACTTTATAACGTCATGTTGAATTTGTACCAGTTTATCCCATAAATGCGTACTACAACTTTACCAGTTTATCTGTATATCAAACTTAATTCTTGCACAAAAATTGAAATTGATTGATAAGTAGTTTTTTAGGCTCATTTTTTATATAACGCTATTTTGTTTTGCTACCTTGGATTTACAGCAAAATGTTACCTGTTCATTCCTATATAACACCTTATTTTTGTACAAAAATTGAGGTAAATTGAATGATTAGTTTTCTTATTAATAATTTTTTTAGCATTGTTCGGCCATATTGGATTTTCACCAAAATATTACCAGGTCATCCCCATATGACCCTTAATTTTTTGAAATTAGAAGTTAATCTTGTAATTTTTTAACCTATGTCGCGAACTGACAGACAGATTGAGACACGGACCAACGGAATTGATAAAATATTTTTTGGTATCTAGGGACGCTAGAACATGAAGATATGTAAAACCTGAAAGGGTGATTTTTCACGATTACAAATATTTTATTTGGCCACCATTTTGTAGCGCCATATTGAATTAACACATTTTTACTAGTTGATCCCTATACCATAATTAGTTATGGCACAGAGTTCGAAACCAATCCATTAATTAGTTTTTTCAGGCTAAATTTTTAAATATTTTGTTATGACGCCATTTTGATCTGCCAACTTGGATTCGTACCAAAATTTTACCCGTTAATTCCAACATAAAACTTGATGTTTGTGCAAAATTTTCCGCGAACTTACAGGCAGACGGGCACACTGACAGAGGGACCGATGGAATCGATAAAACATATTTTTTGTCATCTAGGGACGCTATAATGTGAAGATATGTAAAACCTGAGAGGGTAATTTTATTCACGATTACCAACATTTTATTTGGTCGTCATTTTGTTCGGTCATCTTGAGTTAGTATCCCAGTTTTACTATTTGATCCCTATGCTACAATTAGGTATGACACATAATTCGAAATCAATCCATTAAGCAGTTTTTTCAGACTGAATTTTTAATATTTTATTAAGCCGCCATCTTGGATTCATACGAAAATGTTACCTGTTAATTCCAACATAATATTTGATATTTGTGCAAAATACTTGATATTTGCGATAAATTGTATAAGCAGTTCTTTAATATTATTTTTTTACATTTCTCTAGGTCGCCATTTTGTTTCGCCATATTGGATTTTTACCAAAATATTACCAGGTCAGCCCCAAGTGACCTTAATTTTTGACCAACATTTGAAGTCAATCATGTGTAAATAGTTTGTTAGCTATGTCGCGAACAGACAGACAGACCGACCGAATTGAGAAAACATATTTTTCGCCATCTAGGAACCCAGAAACGTGAAGAACTGAAAAATCTCGAATTGTGATTTTTTCACGAATACAAAAAAGTAAATAGAAATTAATACCGAAACCTCTGAGGTTCATAAATTTATTTTGGATGTCGCCTTCTTCATGTTTCATATTTCAGCATTTGGAGTATTTTAAGCCAATTTAGTAGAAAAATTGATATGTCTCAGGCAAAACAATATTTTCACATTCTCCTTTGGTGTAGAAGTAATTTTGAAATACATCCAGATTTCATATGAACTGACAGGTCATTTATAAACCTTAAAAACAATAGCCTTCCTGACAAACCAGCACTGAGGCATGCTATTTCTCAAAGCATGCCTATCTGAACAGACATTCGATATTTAACGCATATTTATCTGACAGCCACTAAAAACATTCCGTTCGAAAATTTAAAATCTTTGAACATTGAGATGGTCTTTGATTTTGCAAGTTGAAGTAGATTAAAGTATTTATTTTAGCATTTGTTTTTTAACATTTCAAATTTGAAAATAAGAGATTTTTTATGTTAAAGTTTCCAATATTATATTTACCGCCTGTGTTCATAAAATGCATCTTTTAGAGTACTTACCTCAAAATTTAAATTTAAGTGAACTAAACCAAAGACATATTAAACTTTGAATGGACATTGCAATAAATAGAAAATAAAGACACCCTCCCACAGGAAAAAACAAATTCGTTCAGTCAAATAAATTTGCGGTGAATGAAGTAAATACGATCTATATATATATATATATATATATATATATATATATATATATATATATATATATATATATGTATATATTTATATGGCAAGAACTATTATATAGTAGAAAAAGGTTTTTTTCGGATGACCGTGTTTCTGCCTTAAGGTCTTCATCAGTACAGTCAACTAGTTGAGAAACGAGTACAACTAGTGACAAAATTAATATATAAAACCACACCAAAATCACAGCAGAAACAAAACCGACATTTGTAGTTACCAAGAGAACATCCGAAATCTTCGCTGGACTTACCATTATTGGTGTACGTATAATGAGGACATTTATTTCTTGTAGACTACGTACCTAATCTTATGAAAACTCATTAATAATAATAAATAAATTAAAAATAAACAAAAAAGGAAATAAATTACAATTTATAGAATTTGTATAAAGTAATTATGCAAATATAGACTGTATTGTAAATAGTGGAATCTGTACCAGCGAAGTTGGTGAAACTAGCTAAGCTGTTCTTTTTACAATTTTAATGATAGTATAGAGTCCTACTGGCAGTACAAAAAGTGCACATTTCAGTACTCACTTTATTGGCTTCCGTGAGGATTATTCGATCTGCAGCAGGACCGATAATACCACCATTTTATAGAGGAAACTTCAAGATTTAATTTTTTTGCCATTGCCGTACGATTATTTGTTCGCGAATTATGGCCATGCAAAGACGGATAAGTTTTTAGTCATAAAAATAATACGAACAGGGTCACGCGTTGCTGTTTTATTCACTATGTTTGATAAAAAGAACATTAAATCGTAGAGTTTTGGGCACCCTGGTGAAAATTGGCAGGCTGCTAAGAGCTTTGGAACAGTTAAAAAGTTGTTAAATCTTATATCGTAAAAAAAATCACCCTCCGAAATTTTTTAGCAGATCTACGTTTCATGGTTCTTAGATCCCGAAAAACAAATTTTTTCAATTCCGTCGGTTTGCATGTCTGCCTGTTCGCGGCATAGCTAAAAAACTAGGTACCAATACGATTGACTTCAAATACGACAAACAAAATGTTGGTTTAGTGAAATGTTAAAAAAATATTACTAAAAAACTACTTGTCCAATTTACCTCAAATTTTGCACAAATTGTATTATGAGAAAATCAACTGGTAAAATTTTGGAATGAATCCAAGATGGCAAATCAAAATGGCGGCTAAACGATTGATGTCAAAATGTGTGCAATGATTAATTTTGATAAAGAGATGAACTGGTAAAATTCAAGAAAGCAGAACAAAATGGCGGCCAAATAAAATGTTTTTAACCGTGAAAAATCACTACGTTTTTACATATATTCACGTGTTCAGCATCTTTTGGACAAATATTAAAGGTCATATAAGAATGACCTTGTAAAATTTTGGTAAAAATCTAGTATGGCGGACAAGATGGCGGCCTAGTGAAACTTTAAAAAAATGATTTATAAAAAACTAATTATCCAATTTACATTAAATCTTTTACAAAAATTAGGTATTATACTGGTAACATTTTGATATGAATCCAAGATAGCAAAAAAATGGCGATCTAATGAAATATTTAAAAAATCATTCTGAAAAACTACTAATTAGATTAACTTTAAATGTTGCAGAAGCATTAAGTGGGTTATCGAGATTAACTCGTAAAGTTGTGGTACGAATTTAAGATCACGAAATAAAATGGCGGCAAAATAAACGTAAACAATCTTCTTATTCAGTTGCCTTTAAAGTTTGCAGAAAAATTAAATATGATATAGGGATAAACTGGTACGAATTTAACACAAAGGAAATAAATAAAGGTGTGTATCAACGTAAAAACTACTTATTCTATTTATTTTAATTTATACCCAAAAGTTAAGTGCCAATAGGTAGAAACTGGTAAAATATTGGTAAGAATCCAGTATGTTGAAACAAAACGGTGCCCAATATAAATATTTGAAAAGACAGTATATATGTTACTAAATGACTAAGTGAAATTTACCGATTTTTAGTATTCGATTACCATACATATATCCATTACTGAAGGTTTCATTTAAATTAAATCGCTAATAAAGAAGTTATTTTTATGAAGTTGATATTGGACCGTATTGGTTGTTTCATGTAATATATTGTGTAATATCTTAAACAAATGAATTATAGTCTTGGCTGCTTATTACTCACTCATGCTGGCCTTTAAAATTATCAAAATATACGAAATTCCCGAAAACATCCGTAGTGGTAGCAGAACGTTTAACATTTCTGGCCGAATACTGACCTTTGATGTTATAGGTCTTTCTAGCAGGACAAATTCATTTATACAAATGTACTCCGGGAATCCTTCCAACAGGACAAAAAGCTATGCAATCTATCGTTAAGTTGGGTTTTCAGCCATGTTCAATAAAATGTTTCTATTACTTGTGCTGTCGAATTTAAGGAATAATAATCATATTTAGCCAGAAAGTACGTAGAATAATGTTATTTAAACATCGCAAATTGAATTTTAACTTGGCATTTTATTTTTCTTTAGATTCAATGCATGTGACGTCAGAAATCATTCGTGTTTAGTTGTAGTTTCGAACAAAATGACAATTCATGTCGAAAATGTTAAAAAACATACAAATTGATTGAATAGTGGACTAGTTAAAACAAATTCCAATAATCTACCAAGAGTGGACATGTTTATGGTGCATGATTTTCTAAAGCTAGGCGAGGGCCTTAATATTGTAGAAGTCGGAGGAAACAAAGCATCACCTGAAGCATAAATCGCAATAAAAATTATATAAGATGCTTACCACACCCAAAATAATAAGGTAATTTACCGTAGTGACAAATATTTTTCATAAGAAATTGTTTTCTCACCAATTTTACAAGTAAGAACTTTTTTCCCCTTTAGCACTCCTCGATAAACATATTTTTTTCGTCCTGGAAGGAAAACTTAAGGAGATAGTAGCTATGTGCATAATAAGCTCATATCCAACATTTTTTTTTAAATGGATGTGATTTATTGTGTGTTTATTTTGAGTTAATGCTAGATTTAACGTCAGTTTGTTGTCACAAACTCAGATATAATTAATTTTGAATCTACTTTTTATCAGTAATTTGTCAATAGTTTAAGGAAAAGAGCGCCCAGAAAAATATCGTAGACTAAAATATTATTCATTAGGTCAAGGTTTTTTTTCTAACATGACTCGACTAATAAAGTAAAATATTATTTATTAGTATTTTTGTGAAGCCTTAGTAAAAATATTTAATATTAGGTTGAAGTATAAATTTCAAAAACTACAAAGCTATAAGACATTTTTCAATTTTGATTTTTGTATCCCTTGACTCAGACAAAATTTTGATAATATTTGTAATATGATATATTCTGATTCCTACAAGCAAACTTTTTTAAAGGCACAATATTAGACTTTATTCTTGGGCAGGATATTTGACATAAAACACAATTAACGTCAATATACAGGGTGATTTAAACACACATGTTTTTACCCAAAATTTAACTACATTTCTGAGCTAAACAGCAAATCCCAAAATTATTATGTCAAATGATAGCTTTTTGTTTAAAACATGTTTTTTAAAAATCTTTGCCAACTTATTCCATTTTTAAATTAAATTATCAAGGTTTTGTTATTTATTATATTGTTATATTATTATTATTATTACCGTATTGGTGAAAAAGTGATACAACAATGTTTACCAATAAAACATATTTATTAGCAAAATGAACCTTAACTAAAACACTATTTTTTAAACCGATAGCAAAATAAAAAACTATAGACACCTAGGTACTATAGGTACTAGTATCGGGTGGGTCCTCCCCGAACTCTTATAACCTCCCGACATCGTCTGGGCATACCTGATATTATTATAACATTGTCTATTGACTCTTGAAGAATTAAATGCCATTCTCCATGAATTGCTTCAACCAATTCATCAATAATTCTAGGATGTATTGCTCGAGCATACAAACGCCGCTTTAAAGCGTCCCATATGTGTTCGATTGGATTACAATGCGGGGAGCGGAAGAGCCAAACCATTTTGTTATATTAATGATTTTCGAAAAAATCGTTAACTATTCCTGCTTTATGTGGTCTAGGATTATCATCCACATAAATAAAATGGTTGTCCAACTTGTCAGCTACTTGCGGTATATTATTCTCCAAAATCTCTAAATAACGAAATGCGTTTACAGACCGATTAATAAGAACTGTTAATTCTGTTCGACCAACTGTAAATATTTCTCCGCACACTGTTGCAGAACCATCTCCAAACGGAATTGGATTTAAGGAACAGTTCGGCGCCATACACGAATCCGGATGAAGTGCAATCTTTGATTCATCCGCAAATAAACAATGTGACCATTCGAGTAAGTCCCAGTTAACATGTTCTTCGGCAAAAATCAAACGAGACCGTCTATGTTCTCTTAATAACTGAGGATACCTATAGGGCCGTCGGGAATTTAAATGAGCTTCATGTGACAGATTTCGAATAGTTTTTGTAGAAATGGTTACATTTTGTGTTACCTGGACATGACTTTTAATTTTTGAGGACGTAATATTCCTCTCGGAAAGAGCTTAACGTACAATGTACCTGTCTGTCCTAGGGGTTGTTTTTTTCACAGCACCTCCTCCGTGGTTATATTGCACAGAAATTTTCATATCTGCACCATCCATACTCTTCATAAAGTACTTTATTTAATATGCAACCTTTCAGCCACAATTCTTTGTGGTAAGCCACTTTCTAGCATTTCGTTCGCATTATATTTGGGCATTTGGCAATATTTTAAGTGTTTTTAAGTAACAAACCCACTAAACAAAACTTTGAATGAACTATTGAACATTGTGCCTCCTTTACTTACTTTACAAAATTTAAAACAAAAAATCATACAATTATGTAGGTGCCTCTCTATAGTTTTAAAACGGAACAAGTTAGTAAAGATTTTTAAAAAGCATGTTTTAAAGTAAAATATCTTTTGACATGATAAGCATAATTTTGGGATTTGCTGTTTAACTCAGAAATGTAGTTACATTTTGGGTAAAAAACCCCCGTTTATTGACGTTAATTGTGTTTTAAGTCAAATATTTTGCCCAGAAATAAAGTCTAATAATGTACCTTTAAAATAAAAAAAGCTTATTAAAATCGCTTGGGGGAATCAAAAAATATCATATTCAAAGTCCCATGAGTGACGTCACACGTATTATGCTGCCGGATTTTTGTGGAGCGAAAAACTTATTGACTTTTTGAAAAATCTGCTTATTAAAAAATGTCTCGTTTAAGGGCCTTCATTTGGCATCTACTTTCAATGTACAAAATAAAGAAAAATGTTATATGTTGGCTTTATAATTAGTTATAAATTTATTTTCCGAATCTCTTAATCTTAAAATACTCCGTATTTGGCAACAAAACAATATTTTAGAGAAAACAAAAGTACCTGTTGTGAATGTTTCTCTTTTTTCATATTTTTATAAAGTCGCATCACCATTAACTTAAAGCAAGTTTAACATTTTAAGGACAATGGTCCCAAATTTCAAGTGCGGATAATAGATATATAATTTTTAAACATCATTTTAGACAGTTCAAGAAACACTATATAAATAAGTAAATAGAAATTACATCTGAGTTAATAAAACTAAAGTGCCGACTGCACTCTAACAAAATTTGCGTAAAGATGGAAATATAAAATATAAATGAAAATCACTTTTAAAAATCGCAACTTATATTGGGTAATCATAAATTCAATTTCCTATAAAACTTTTTAACTGACATTTCTCAAGTGTTTGAAAGTAGCTCTAAAAGTTTTTGTTAGTTTTCTGAATATTCCCTTGAGTTTTGAACTTGAGAGAGAATCAAACGGACTCAGGAAATATAACTTTGCATAAAATTGAATAAGACATCAATTTTATTTACTTGATGAAAGCAGAAGTATTTATATATATATATATATATATATATATATATATATATATACATATATATATTTGTTTTCAATCCGTTCACTACTGTAGTTCTGAAAAGAACAGTGTTGCTGACGTTTCGCCAAAATCACATTTGACATTTTCGAAGCTTTCTTTCTTTTGTTACGCTAATTGTGCATCCCGAAAACACAAATAACGACCAACGGCCGCTCAGATATCAACTTCGGCTTCGGGTGAGGGTATAAAAGCAAACGCCGCAGTCACCAACACTTCAGTCTACATTCGGTTGCGAGAAAGAAGGTTTCGAAAATGCCAAATGTGATTTTGCAGAAACTTTAGCAAGACTATTCTTTTCAGAACGACAGTAGTGAACAAATGTACACTCGGAATGAAAACACATTGTGTTTTTCCATCCATGGAGGACCAAGAATCAACACCATACACATCTACGGAGAGGAGATCTTCAAGACAATCAAGATGTATGAGAAACTGAGAGGTTACAAAAATTAATCTTTTATGTGATCTAACCTTTCAAATTATGTGTCGTAACAGCGATTTACTTCCTACTTTCACACGGTTGTCTTGTCATACTAAAACAATAAAAACTAACACCATTCTTCGAAATGCTAGTAAGGTTTTATTAAAAGAGCAAATCCATCAAATTAGAAAACAACTAGCCGAGACAGAGAAAAAACTTTTAAAGTTACACCTTAAACTAAGTAACAGCATTCACCCTTTATTCTGGAATCGCATAAGGCAATGCTCCGAGAGTTATATTATATGTGCCTGAAAATCCTTTCCAATGCTTCGTCGATGGGAATGCTGGGATACAGCGATTTGATATCTAGGCTTGCTATGGTATCGTCTTTTTCAAGAGCGATGTCTCGTATAAAGCTCTGAGTTTTTTACAAATGAATTAGCTTTTTTCAGCAAGATATTTTGAAGCGGCGAATTAACACCACTAACAATAAATTTGATGGACGCCCCTAGTGTGTGTATTTTTGGTAAATCATAAAGTTTAGGACATCTGCTCGACTTTTTCCGTGGTATGATTTTTTGTTGAATTTCGGGGTTTATTGGTGAACTTTTTATTTTATTTTTAGTGGTTTTTTCTAGGTACGTAGTCAGGTCCCTTGGAACAGGCTTATAACAATTGTCTTGTAGGATATCCTGCATTTTTTATATGCAGTCTTGGGTATTCATCACCACAGTTGCGTTTCCTTTATCTGTTGGAAGGATTATGATGTCTTTACTTTTTCGAAAGTTTGTTAGGGCTTTTTGTTCAGTGGCATTTTGGTTTTATTCTGGTGGTTTACTTGATCTTAAAATTCTTGCTACTTCTTGTCGGATCTCCTCTGCTTTTGTTTCTTCAGAAGAATCAAGGATAGCTTCCACTCCAGCTTTATTTCTTTTTTAGGGATTTCCTTAAGAGATATCGCAAAATTAAAACCCTTACTCAGTACGAATTTTTCACTTTCTGAGAGATTGTAGGATGATATATTAGGCACTAATTTATCGACGTCTACTGAAAATACTTGTGGCTGACTCGACTTTCTTAGGAGATTGTCATATTTTCTCGAAAGTTTATCAGTCTTAATATTCTTATTTGATTCTGTTCGCCAAAAAGCCAAACTTTCTATAAAAATAGTTATTTTTCATTCAACGGGCAAATGTATAAACAAACAGATGATGCTCCAATGGGGTCTTCACTATCACCAGTAGCTGATTTAGTTATGATATACTTCGAGAAAGAAGCTCTTGAGAGAGCAAGTTTAAAACCCAAATTACGGATTTGTTATGTGGATAACATATTCATTACATCGCAACAAGGTCATACAGAGCTCAAAAAGATTCTGACTCACGTAAATTCAATCCACTTCAAAAATCAATTTACTCTAGAGTTAGAGAAAAACAACAAACTTCCATTTTTAGATGTTCTGATCACAAAATTGCATAACGGACATTTCGAATACACCGTGTATAGAAAACCAACACATACAGAGAGATATTTAAGTGCAAGAACACATCATCACTCAGCACAAATTCAAGCTGTGGCCAATACCCCAGTATCCAAATCGGTGCAATTAACTGAATTATAAATGTTACCCTAAAAAAGAGCCGGACTGAGTACTGACTTATGGGCCCTAGTGTTTGAAAAAAAATCCTCCGTGTTGTACTTCGCTATCAACCTATTAAAAAAACATACTTCCTTGGGCCCCATTACTACTATGCCCCTGGTATCAGTGCCACCCCCTTACAGTGCGGGGGCTAGTGGGAGTGTAGTTACATCATTGGGCTAGCGATACGTTTTGTTTTAAGATACTACGGATCTATCTAATATTTGACCAGCACTCACACTTAGTCTTACTAAGATGCATTTTTTTTAAATTAAATTTTCGATGTGCTCAAAACTTCGCTGACATTATAGCTAGGCCAGCTTGAAGTTTATGTCCAGATTGTTCTACTATAAGAGCACCCCTTCAGACCCACGTCTGATTTTATAGGTCTTGTTTATATACCAAGTTTATCAAAAAATTAAGGTTTTTATATTGACGTTATTTTTCTACATTTTTGTTATAAATGATAAAAATATTGCTTTTTACAAAATTATATGCAAAAAAGATGTAAAAACAGAATATAAAAAAGTACTAAATATGGTAAAAAAAAACAAATAAGAATGTATTAAACAGAAATATAAAGCCTAATAAACATTAACAGAACCACACAGCTAACACTTATTTATAAAAAAAAGAAATAATTATAAACAAAAAAAAATAAAAAAAACAATATAATAAAACTAAATGTTTACTAAAAATTTGATTTTTTTAAATAAGAAATTCAAAACAAAAACCAGTAACTTAATATTTAGGAAAACTTAAATTTATTACAAAGAAGAAACATAGGAACACAAAAAATACATACAAATATATTTACAAATATTTGAATAAGAATTAAAAAAGCAAAATAACATAATCTCATTATCAGAACTAGAAGTAAATAAGAAAAAATACATTTATTTATGAAAAAAAATCAACTTTAAAACTGCACTTCTCATAAAAATGAAAACATATAAAAACGTGAAATATAATTTTTTTTATTATACCTAAAAAGAAAACGTTAAATAAAGAAAAAATAATCGGGATATAATACAAAAAAACAGAATAACATACATGTGAAAAATTTTGATATTATTACTACCTATATGCTTTTGTGGTACAGCTCAAATTATTCTTCAGTGCAAATCCCTGGTTGATTTTCACACGTCGCACAGTAATTAAATCTTCAGATTTTTGTTGTTTATATTTTTCACTGTAATACTCCAACATCTCGTCACACAACTTCTTTTCAAAATCAATAATTTTGCAGCTGTCAATATCATTGAGTTTGGCGTAAAGAACTTTTGTATTTGAAACCATCCGTTGAATCAGATGAAAGTTAACTTTTTTGAACCAATTATAATTTTTACGTGCACAGTTATATAGCTCTATGTCTTGGTCTACAGCCTCAACAGCTGCCATGTTGTTGTTGTAATGATCGATATGCTGTGGTTTATGAAGTAAAGTTTGAATATTCTGTGATTTTTTACGTTCTTTTTCTACAAAACCTGCCGTTAATTTGGTCAATACATAAACATCTCTTTTATCTTTGCATCGTACAATTAGCACATCACCTTTTCTAACAAAACATGACTGCCCAGACTCAAGTTTTATTGTCGTCAGGTCTTTTGGAACACCTCGGCTTGTTCTGATTGTACCTGTAACATAGGTTTGGTGTTCAAGCAAAAATTCAGCAAGTCTCAAAGACATGTACCAATTATCTAAACTTATCTCACGTCCTTAAACTAAATGATTTTGAAAAAGATGAACCACAATTTTTTCGGATAGGCTTAAGTGTGGGGAATTGGGAATTTGTTCTATGTGATATATATCTTTTCCAATATAGAGACTAAAATTAAGGTATATTCTCCCATCTCGGTGCTGCTTGGACATAGACCAAATAGTTTAATACCAAAGCGTGATCGCTTAGTTTTTATATATTGTCTAAAATGTAAACGGCCTTTGTATAGAAGAAGACATTCGTCTAAAGCGGCTACCTCTCCGATGTCAATCAAATTTATACAGTTTGCACGTAATTCTGCAAAAAACATGGCTTAACGAGTAAGAGGTCGATTTACTACGTATACTCTGGGGTTGCTAAAGCGTAGAAACTTTAAAATTGAAAAAAATCTGTTGCGACTCATAATTTTAGAAGTAAACACTTTTGGCCCTCCAAATAAAAAGGATTGGTTCCAGTAATCGTGCATAACATTCGAATAATCGTGCAAACAAGCGTATGAATACATACATTTCTTCCATATTAACTTCTCTCCAAATTATGTTATAAACTCGAAGAGACGGTTGAATTTCCAGGTACATAGCAGCACGTTCGTTAGTCTAAATACATAGATTCCGCACAATTTTGTTTGACATAAAAGCTTCAAAACATTCTCTCGTAGACTTCATTTCTACAGTTACCGCAGGACTCATGCCATCAAATAGGGTTTGAACGTCTGCCAAATCGGTCTGCCGTTGATCCTAAAAAAAAAATGACATATAAACAACAAAGAATGTATAATATAGCTTACTTAAAAAGGATCAGGAATAACATGAAACTCTCCCATTTGTATAGGGTCTAAAATGATATCTTCTGCATCGCCAGAATCGCTGCCACTCTCGTCATACTCGTCATCGGAAGTATCGGGAGAAAAAATTTGGATCGTCATCACTATCGTCCATCACTGAGGATATATCACTATTTTCACTCATTCTGTACTTTAAAAAATGTCACAAGAATCACAAAAATCCGTGAAATACAGTGCATAACACAGATGAGAATATAATACTAGCAAGCGGGTGCATTCGTAAACGAGATCGTCATAAACGTGAATAAACAAGAAAATAAATCGAAGGCGTGACCAATCCCCCACTTACCTAAATATAGGCATATACCAATTAAATATAACAGCCTAACGCTCCGTTGCCAGTGTTATTTATAAGAATAAATATATTCGCCATAGGTGGCAAACATGATACTCCACCTTAAATTCATCATGTTGCGACCGGTGGCGAAATGGGTCTCAAGGGGATAAGAGCATCAGATGATCTACTTCAATGATATCGTCAGGCCTAGATAAAATTATATACTATACGGTATTTGCTTTCTTATATTATGACCAAGTTAATGTCTATTTCACAGCGTCTGATGGCTTTTGAATCTCTGTTTCCAAACAAACAATGTTTTTATTTTAAGGTGTTTATTTATGTTAAAGTTATTTAAATACTTACAACAAAATGGTCTTCGCATGCAAAATATTACTCGTTTTCGATAGCTCCTTTGGTTCCCGCCTTACCATCTTTAGTAACAACTTTTTTCGCTTGTTGTCCTCCGGAGGAATGTTTTTGTAAGTGTTTTTATTGATGTATTTATATACATCGGCATTATACACCAACAATAGGACATTTTAGCAGATTCTTGCAAAACAATAACAACCGCTGCTCCTTCTGTTTATACCCACACATTACGTTTTTCGCCAGCTTAACCTTACGGCGCTTGCTGACAAGTGACGTCACAGTACTGATTCAAACTTTAATCTGAAATAATTTTTTTAAATGAAACAATTAAAATAACCATTTACATATTAGGTTTGTATTAAGTAACAAATCCAAAAATAGTAAAATATTTTTTTTGCGAGGGGCCTATTAGATGAGGGTTAACATCAACCGGTACTACTTGATACTATCAAGTACCAAATTATTGTATTGTCAGCCGAATTACATAAACTTGCCAAATGTCAAATCTATACGATACTTAGAAGTAGGTTAATATCGACCGTTACCATTTGGTACCACGCACATTACTGTATTGTCATCCGAATTAGATACACTAACAAAATTTGAAATCGATACGGTAATAACTCGTATGTTAAAACCGACTGCCTAGATTTATTTACATACAAAGTCAGTTACAAGTGAAGCTAATAAAAGCGTGTTAAATATAGTCTTGGTATTTTTTGCTGACTGACAGCCACAGATATTTTGTATTGTAGTTGATTGGCATTTGGAACTTTATGTAGCACATGAAACTGTCAGGAATATCTAAATATTCCATTTCAGAAAGAACGTTCAACTTTTTTATTTTAAATCGCGTGCTAGCTACATGGTAAGTTATTCTTGAAAGAAATCTTCTCATAAACACTTATATAATCTGCGTGTTTAATAGAAAGAAGCCTTGTAATCATCTTTGTATATAGGTCATAATATCATGTTTGATATTTACGGAATACCAGTTATTAATTTTAATGACATTTTTTGACAAATTGTTTCCAAAATATTGGCCCTCTTATTGACATAATACTGCTTGCTTTATTAACAAAATATTTGTTGTGTTGATATGTAGTTTTTAATATATCAAGCTGAAAAAGATAATAGGATCTACATGAGATAGCGCAATTTTTTTAAAGCTTTCATAAAATAAACAATAGATTCTGTTTACACACTTTATAGCTCTGTAAGCAAATTTACCTCTTACAGGTAAACAGTATTCACTTTAAAGCTGTTTTTAAAGGTGTATTCTTCTCGCATGCATATTTTATTTAACGCATATATTGTCCTGTTTGTGATCGCCCATTAGTTTAAATTTAAAAATGCACAATTTGATATGACCCGTTTAATAATGATGACCAAAACTGGGAGTTAATATCATAGAAAAAAGGAAATAGTGATAATAACCAGAGGTCCACAAATGCTGTTTTTGAGATACAGGGAATTAAAATGTTAATATTTATTTGGTTTTTTTTTTACCGATTTTTAATTCAATTTTGATACACAGTTTAATAACAAAAATATTTGTAAAAGAAAGAATGTCAATTTTTTCTATAAAGAAGATACTTAAAAACGTTTCGGCAAAAAAGATCTTTTGTTTTACATACAGGTTTTCGAGTTTGGGTTTCATTTTTACTTCCTACGTAAAAGGGAAGTATTGTAATCGTGAAAAATTCCTCCTCTGAATCAGTGGCGGCTCGTGGATTTAAGAACGGGTAAAGCGGAGCGTAGCCAAATGCACAGCGCCACAGGCGAAAATTTTTCGGGTTGCCACGCACAAAATGGCTATTTTTCTAACCTTTTTATGATGTTAATTATCCATAGCTTTGGAGCGTTTTTTAATACTTTGTGGAAATAGTATGAATTTATAAGATTTTAAATATATTTTTTGTTCTTAAAAAACAGTTATGTTATGTAATTTCGATTCGATTTGATCGATGCAAAACTGCTTCCGCCTCCGATGAACCTAAGCACTAATTTACATTAATTCTATAACAAGCGAACAAGCGCCTGCAGCCTGCAGCAGCAGTTTTATGCCGCTCCTATCTTTATTTGGCTTACGGATATTCACCATTGCGTTGCCATAGCAACTGCCGTAAACAAATCTAAGCGCGAAAGCCGGAGTGCGGGGGGAGTCTGATGCGGAATTTGTTTTGTTGATTCCTTGCTTATGAAAAGGTGTTCAGTGATTCTATAACATATAACATATAACGCAATAGTTTTATGTAGGACAAGATTTAATATTTAAAAATTTACCCTGAAGCAACTACTTATTGGACTGATTTCAGATTATGTGCCATAACTAAGATGAACTAATGAAATTGTAGTACTAATTCACGATGGCGGAACAAAATGGCGACTAAATAAAATATTTGCAATCGTGAAAAAATTACCTTGCCAGATTTTACAGATCTTCACGTTTAGCGTCCTAGATGCCAAAAATAAAATATTTATGAATTCCGTCGGTTTGTCTGTCTGTCTATCATTTTCTGGCATAGCTTGAAAACTACTTATCAGATTAACTTTAAATTTTAGTCAAGAATTAATGGTCATATGGTGATCATCTGGCAATATTTTAATAAGAATCAAATTTGCAGGAACAAGATGGCGGCCTAGTTAAACGTTAAAGTAATATTACTAAAAAACTAATTATCCAGTTTACCTCAAATTTTGGACAAAAATCAAGTGTTACATAAAAATGAACTAGTAATATTTTGGTATGAATATAAAATGGCGGGCCTAATAAAATATTTAAAAAATCAGTCTGAAAAGACGACTTATTAGATTAATTTCAAATTTTATTCAAGCATTAAGTGTCATATAGAGACAAAGTGGTAAAGTTGTGGTACGAATTCAAGATTGTGGAACAAAATGGCGGCCAAAAACCTTATACACTTGCTTTTAAATTTGCAGAAAAATTAAATGTGATATATGGATAAACTGTTACGAATTCAACATGACATAACAAAACGCCGGTGTGTGTTAATGTAAAAATTACTTATTTAATTTATTTTAAATTATGCCTAAAAATCAGATATGGCAATATGTAGAAACTGGTAAAATATTGGTAGGAATCAAATATGATGAATCAAAATGGCGCTCAATAAAAATGTTTGAAAACGCAGTATATTTATATGTGTTCCTAAAAGACTATATACTGAACTTAATTGGGGTCATTTTTCACGTAAAGTTCATATTATTGATAATGCCTTGTATATCCATTAAAATGAAAGTATCGAAAATCTATTCAAATCGATTTTTTTCTATTTTTCTACTTCTTCCGTTCAGACCGTTCAGATATAATTAAAAAGAAAATTAAAAATAATCCTGGAATCTCGAAATCTTTGAAATTTGTCATTTTGTTATTTATCACCCTGTAACGAATATTTACCCAAGTAACTTAACGATAGAGTACAACGCCATTTGTCCTGCTGGAAGCAATTCCCAAAGTACATTTATATAAACGAATAAATCCTGGAAGACGGACCTATAACCTCAATGAGCGAGCCGGTGGCCGAGAGCGTAAAGCTTTAGGTTTACACCGGAGTTGGTGTCGCAGGTCCTGGGTTCGAATCCTAGGTGGGTGCACGACTTTCCAAGTCTGCAGCTAATATTTGTGGTTTAAAAATCCAACAGGGAAGAGTGTAAAATAAATTTCACTGTCCACGCTGCCATTCACGCCGGTCAGGCCGTGGGGAACCGGATGTTTCCGTGGTAGTTTGGGGGTAAATTCACACTCCCCGCCATCACATACCCTCTCAGGTGGAGGGGATGGCCGAGGTTCGTTAAACTGTAGGGACCGTCTGGCTGACATTCCCTAGACGTAAAGTCCTTCCCCAATCCTTGAAGGGTGATTTCTGTCCCCCTTTCCGCGCACCCTTCCACTCCCCTATATGTACTTGTCGGAACAAAAAGTATACCATGTGTAACAATCGGATGTTCGGGCAGGGTCACGTTACCCGAACAACCACGAACAATTAGAATATGGGTAAATGTACCAGTTTACGAGCCCACAACCAGTCAGTCATAACCTCAATAGCCAATATCCCGCAGAAGGGTTAAACGTTCTGCTAGCAGTAAGGGTGTATTCCGGAAGTACGTTTTTTTTTGATAATTTTAAAGGCCAGCAACCAAAAATATAAATATTTTGTTGAAAATCTTGCATAATATATAACATGAAAGAACAAGTATAAGCCAATACCAACTGTATAAAAATATCTTATTTATTGGTAAACGAATTTAAATGAAAACTTAGTAAAATTAAATCAGTAATTGACATATGTATCGTAATCGAATACTAAAAATGAAAAACTTATTTTTAAAAAATACAGATATTTTTATTTTTTAAAATATTTATTCCATCCCTAGTCCACAAGAACATATTTGTAAACGTATTACATATATTTATTAGAATAAAAATTCATATATTTAACAGCAGTATTTGAAAATTTAACTTTTTTTTAATTGTTCCATAACACCTAGCAGCCAATTTTCATCAAAGAGCCAAAATTTCACGAATTATGGTTTTTTTCATAAAAAATAGTGACTGAAACGACGTATCATTTTTATGAACAAAAATTTATCCGTTTTTACATGGCCATAACTCGAGAACAAATAATCGTACAGCACCGTGCACAAAAATGCACTGAAAGCTTGAAATTTCCTCTATAAATTCGTTGTATTATCGGTCCTGCTGGCTGATCGATTAAGCCAATAAAAGGGGTACTCAAATGTGCACTTTTTGTACTGCCGGAACAACACTATGCAATGCAGTATTAAATTTGTCTATTTCCTGGTTTATTTTCGAAGAATTTTGCAAAATTATTACAGAAAATCCCAACTCTGCAAATCTTTTAGTTCTCGAGTGTATAGCTCAAAAATGTATTCATAAATTTCTCGTATTCTTTTCGAGTGTCCGCAACAGTTTATTATATGGAAGAAGCTGTAACTTTTTCTCTTATCTAGTATACTGTCTATATACTCATATTGTTATTACTTATGCTTCACTGATATATTGGCAAAAGCAACAGAGAAAACTTCATTATTAAAGCTAAGCTAAAGCTGTCTTCCTTCGGGAACTAAGTGACTCCATGGCACCAAAATCGACTCCTCAGCCTTGTAGAGCATTCTATGCCAGTTATTTGAAGAAGAAAGAGGCAAGAATGATATTCCAAAATCTGAAAAGTACAATTTAAATTGAGACACTGGTACCCAACAACAGATACAATTTCATGACTCTGACGCTAAACTTACACAAAAGCTTTTTTACTGATACGTGCAGCGACGGCCTAGTGCATATGCGCAGATGAACACGTTAACCACCGGACAAAAAATGCAATAAATTTAATTTTATTTCATAATAAGGAATTCGTATGACGTTCTAACTATTTAAAATACTGTTAACTAGAATTAATTATGTCGCAGATACCGAATATACTCCTGTTCACCAAACTGCGTCAAGTGACATAGATGTCACGAAAGTTCGTCTGGCCCTCGTGCGTTCAAGAAGGCGAAACTAACTTTGAGTTTGGCATCTTTGACCTCAGCGGGTCGAGGGACCGAGGAAGCTTCTACAATCTTTTTCTTGGCATCGCACACAGTTTACTTGGGTACAACCTCTTTCATTTGGAATAATTTTGATTTCGGGTAGCGCCAGTGAATTAATTTATACTAGCTATATTTTTGATTATATATTAAGTATTTTAAGTTTATTAAGAAAGAATACTTTAAACAATAAAATTGATATATTAGATGTGAATAACACGTTTTCTATTTTGAAATAAGGAAAACGTCTCTTCTCGAAACTAATTTTTTGTCTACAAAGTTGGTCATGCTACGTCATGGCTACCTAGAATTTGAAACCTGCCACGTATCAAAACTGAACAACAAAAATAGCGCGCATCTAATCGTAACTTGTGGCGTGAAGTACCACCTTGAAAATCTCCAACAGTAAATAACTGTTTTAAAAGATAACGCTTCTTTTAAATATAATGAAGAAAATAGAAATATAAGATAAAATACGCGTTTCATAAAACATTTAAACTCACTCGCCCTTTAGAAAAATTGCTGCGGCTCATTTTCTAACCTAAGTCTCGTGTAAGTTCTTTGAGTTCTTTGAGTTACGGAAAAAAAATTGTAGTAAACGGATATACGTAGATCAAAACCCGAACTTAATTTAAAACAGACTAGAAAATTAAATTCAGAAACTTTAATAAGTAGTTTAAACTGGAAATATATGGTAAAAATGATTGGATTTGTGGATGCAATGTAACTGATAATTTGTTTAGCATTTCCTGTTTGTTATTCGGTAATGTGGAACAAACCTGGACAAAATCTGGAGACTGGGTCATTTGACACAAAAAATTAAAAACATGAAAATACCCAAACACATATCGATGAATTAGAAATGAAACTGTTAGACAAAGGAGATATTCGGTTACTGCTTGACAGTGCGTATAGGTGCAATATTCAGCACCAGCAGCAAAATGAACAAATAAGAAAAAACCGATACCTACTCTAAAAAACTATCGATTGTAATAAATTTTGGGAGACTTTGGAATTTAGCACTTCAAAGTCATAATGAAAAGGATGATTCTTTAGATCCTGGAGTTTTTTAATAAATGTTAAAAGGGTTAATAAATTTAGTGCCAAATTTGATTTAGCACTGAAAGATAATTTTGAGAAATTTACCCCGTTTAAAGGAATCTCAAAAATCATACAAAATTAATTAATGCATGTTGAAAGTGTCTCAAGAAAATTTCAAGATAGAAATTTGGAAAGCCAAATTTGTCTCCGCTATCGTAAATGATACGGATGTGGCCAGTTTTTTCAAGATGGTTCTAGTTCACAACACAACATTAGCGATTGTGAATTACTAATCCCCTTAATGATTATGCAATAAGCTTATTCGATTATTACGATGGTGCAAGTCTAATTAGTGTATGTAACTCAGTCGTTCAAACGAATATCAAAAGATAACAATAAATAATTTGTTTGTTTTTTATTATTGAAGTATGGCAAAAAAAAAAGTTTCAAATTTATAGGTTCGGAGAATGTTCATATTTGACAAACACTTGACTCTTTTCCTGGTGTTCTCCGAAATGAAATTTGCCTGTACGTAAGACAATGTAATATTATGGTGTCATCGAGGGTGTCACTGTCACACGGTCCGTATTTAGGGAGAGGGGCTTATATTTTAAATTTAGCCCTTTTCCTGGTTTTCAATTCAGGTTAAATTTTGCATATACATGGGCCATATGACAATGCAATAATAGGTGACATTGAGGGATAGGGGGGGCTTGAATTTTAAATTTGAACCTTCTGTTGGTGTTTAATTCAGCTGAAATTTTGCATATATGTTTGTAATTTGGCAATGCAATATTGCGGTGCCATTAAGCTGGTCCAGCACAGGTAAAAATTACTCTTTTCCTTTTTCAATTGAGCTGAAATTTTTCATATACGTAGATCAAATGTCAAGGCAATATTATGGTGTCATTAAGCTGAGCCATTGTCGTAATTAGAAGGGGGTGTTCAAATTCTAAGTTAAATTTAACCCACTTCTTGATGTTTACTTATAATGAAATGTTGTAATAGGAATGTAAGTCAGATTATAAGGCAATATTATGGTATCAAATAGGTACTTACCACAGTACTTACTAAACAGTTTTAAACACAACCATAACCGAGATCATAACTAATAAATAAATAAAAATAATACTTAGGGGAAAAATATTATTTAAAAAGAAGTTTTTATTTAGTTAGTAACAACAGAACTAAAAAGTAAAAAGTAAGTTAATTTCTCGGTTTATTTTAAGAGAAAATATGTAATTTTCTTATTTCTGTCTATACAGTTTCAAAGCGTGATGCACTTTAAACTAAACAAAGAAAGAAAGAATAAATATATTCTAACAAGCTTTTACTGACACCTTCATATAATATAAATCGCGTTAAAATTAAAAAGACTAAGACGGAAAACAAAACTTAAAAAATAGTAGAAATAACAATGTTATAGACATAAAAAGATGAATATTTTCCAAAAATCCTATAAAAAACTTCGGGCTTTTGTTCATTGCTACGCTTATCAGTTTAAATTCATTTTATCCTAAACCACAAGCCATAATAAAAAAGTTCATGATTTTTCTTCAAAAAGTAGCATTACAATCCCTAGATGCCGAAAAACATGTTTTCTCAATTCCGCCTGCCTGTCTGCCTGGTTGTCTGTGAATCGGCCTGTTTGTTCGCGGTATAGCTAAAAAACTGCTTACTGTCTGTCTTTGTCTTCAAATTTTGGTAAAAAATTAAGGGTCATATGTGGATGACCGGGTAACATTTTGGTGAAATCCAGTATTACAAAACAAAATGGCGACCTAGTGAAATGTTAAAAAAATTATTACTAAAAAACTACTTATCTTCACGTTTTAGCGTTCCTATATGCCAAAAAATATGTTTTATAAATTCCGTCGGTCCATCTGTTGGTTTGTGTTGTCTGCCTGTCGGTTCACGTTATAGCTTAAAAGCTACTTATCACAGTGACTCCAAATTTTTGTCTGTGGCATAGGTAAAATATTGATAGGAATACAATATATATCTGATATGATCTAACAAAATGATGACGAATAAAAATGGTTTAACATTTCACTACTGCTAATAAAAGGAAATATTCATAACGAGGGAAGTTACGGGTAGAGGAAATTTACCGATATTTCATCTCTGCAACGAGTAGCAATTTTAGATGAGATTCTTGACCAAATAAATCCTTGACCTTCCGCTACAATATGAAATTTTAAAAGCAGTACAACATCAGTACAGTACATGAAAACCCGTCAACTATGGATATAATGTGTGGGAAAAATTAAATTGGGTTCAAAACAAACAGTCGTATTTTATTAGAAATATTTAATCAACAGCAGAAGTTATGGTACGGACGGGGATCGAACCCACACCTCTGGATCTCCTATTGCTCTAACTAATTGCGTTATCGTACCACTGATAAGCAATTCGTTAGAACTTGTACATATTCAACGCCACCAGTATCATATCTATAACTTTTGCTGTTGATTAAATAATTCAAAAAAATATTTCACTGTTTAAGAATAAACTGATAAAATACTTCTATTCAGTTGTTACAGGATTTAAAGTTCGTTTTTCATGTACTCTTTTTCAAGTATTTCATGGGCTTTTGCCACATGCTGATAAATTTGTAAAACCAACTACAAAAAACGGTTACAGGTTCTGGAAAAAGATACACAGCTTGAATATTGTATTCAAAAGGAAAGAAATTATACCAAATAAAACTTCTGAATTTGTCACTTAACCTAAGAGAGACCGCATTTATAAATATCCATCTCTGTAGCTGCCAGCTTAAACTTCATATACAGAAAAAAAGATTACCTTTTGCCAAACATTTGAATGACTCAATATTTTTTGATTCAAAACAATTGTTTTAATACGAAAAAGGTCTTTTGTTTTGATTTTTAATTAGAACTATTTTACAGATTTTAGAAATCTGTGTAGAGCTTCCTAGATAATAGCCTTTAAACCATATTTAGTGGCACCTTTACTCTTTTACAAATACTTGTTACTATACTAATAACAACGCTGAAGCGTAAAGATGCTTTTCAACATTAAATCGTGTAAGAGAAGTTTTATAAGGAACGATAGACGTTAAGCAATGTTACCCATCGAAAAACAATTTTTCAAGATTTCATAAACTTTATTGAAGCTGTTATTGACAAGTTTGCGGCAGATAAAAATAGGAAAGTGGAGTGGGCGGATACATGGCTAGAGGACAACCTTATAGTGAAATTAATCTGAACTACAAAGATCTTAAGTGCAAACTTTGTGTAAAAGAGCGGGAGACTGCTTAGCGTATAGTTACCAACTTGGAGGTTCTTGATTGCAAACGGCATCTAATTTTCAGGGATATCTGAGGAGAATTACTACCCACCCAGTTACAGATATTAAGGTTCTAATACAAGGAAGTAGGTTAGAAAAGTGGACTTAACTATTATACCGAATAGTATACTTTTTATACACCTTTACACTTGTAATAAATGTAGCAGTAGTAGAAAACCAATAGCATAGAATCGTTATGTACCAAGTCCTTAAAATATAAAGATATTTTTAGCAGCTGCGATTTAAAATATATGTATATATACTTCAGAAATAATCGTTTTTCTGAAATACACCAATATGTAAGTCGGCTAATGTTGATTTTGTGAAAAACGAAACGCCTATCTCAAAAAGGATATAATTTAAAGTTATATTAATAATTATTTAACAAACACTTTTTGTCTAAAATTAAAATATGTATGCATTATTTCATGTCTATTAGACTTAACGTAAATCATGTTATAACAATGATAACCAGTTGTTTTACTTCAGAATATTAATATAACTACGTTAAGAAAGTATAACATTCAGATTTTAATTAAAACATACCTATATCCAGTCTTCAATATCATATTATTAATAAATTATTAGTAAAATACTTATTTTAAACCTACATTTAAATATAGTTTTTGGACACGCGTTGAATCGGATAATATTATTGTCTATTTAACACAATTTTAATTCTATATGCTTTTGTGGTAAAGTGTTTAGTTAAATTCGTTGTTTATTATTACTATTACTAAAAGGCTACAATATATGTTGTCATGTTAGATAATATAATCGATTTGGCAAATTTGACGTATTTATTGTTTGCATGTTAATGAGACACATTTTGTTAGTTCAGTTAGTTCTTTTTCTGGAGAATATAGTAGAGTATAATAGAGCAAACGTCTTCAATGTTTTTTAGTGCAAGGGCCAAACACCGATTTCACATCGTCCGAAAGGCCACGATGGTCCACGTCACTTTACCACCGTATCAATAAAATAATATAAAATAAAAAAAATAAAACCAATCACATTGACATTGTTTATTTTTGACAAGTGTGTCGATATTTGGTTTTATTTTTGTAGTTGCAACCCGCAAACTTTCTTTCAGATGTGCGTCTGTAACTCTCGACCTTGTTTTAGACTTCACATTCTTCATACGAGAAAACAGCTGCTGGCACACATATGTACTGACAATTTTCTGGTATGTCTTCAACGGATACACTGAATGGTCGGGCAAAGAGATTAATGTAATTTTCATTATTTCTAAAGTCAGAAAACCTTGAATGGAACTCTTTTTTGAGTAAATCTAGTGCTTATCCACATCTGTACATTCGCAACTCTTCAGTTTAGGAAAGTGCGTAAACTCTTTTTTCAACCACCGATTTTTCCATAAATCCAGTTTAAACTAAAATGCATTCACAGTGTCAAGTAGGCTGTTGATGAGATTTTCTTTTCCTTGTAGTTTGGCGTTTAAGTCATTGAGGTGCAGCGTGATATCCATGAGAAATCCAAAGTCGCGCAGCCAGTCGGGGTCACTAAATTGAGTAACTGGTTTGCCTTTGGTTTCCATGAAGGGCGATTTCCTTCTAGAGTGCAAAAACGCGTTTTGGCATTTTTCTTCTGCTCAGCCAACGAACATCAGAAAAATATGTCACAATACCATACTCGGCATTAATTTCGTGTAAAAAATTTTGGAATTCTGTGTGGTTGAGGTCGCGTGATTCAATGAAGTTCACAGTTCATCACTTTTATCACCTCATCAATATTTGTGGATTTTGCACAGATTTTGTTGATGAACGATACAATTGAAATGCATTAAAGGAAGATATTTCTACTGTTTTTTCAACAAATCCACGAGCTCTCCATTTTTTCTTACCATGGATGGTGTACGGTCTAGTTTAGAAAGGTGTGTCAATTCTAAATTATATCGTGTCAGTACTGTCATCAAACACTTATAAATATCACATCCTTTTGTAGTTTCTTTAATCGGAAAAAGGGCAGCTATCTCTTCAGTGATTTTAAAATTATTTTTTACCCGAAGTAGAAGCCCTTTTTAATGTCAAGGTAGAAGAAATAAGTTTAGTTCTCCGATAAAAATGTCCACGACAAAACTAAACTTGCGCGATTGCACGCCACAATGCAGTATTCGCGTTACACGCGTCAAAACACACTATACTCAACTCACTATAATCTTTTATCGTACAGGTAGCAACTTTACTGCTAGTTAACACTTTTTCACTTGTATCGCTTCGTTCGCTCTTGGAATTAGAACTGACCGCTGCCATGTAATGCCGGCTTTATATAGGCCGAGCGCGTCAACTTTGAGTCTCTTGAAATTTCAAGCAGCTACGAGACTGGACTAGTAGGTCCCTCTAGTGGTGATAATTTCTATAATGATAAGAAAGATCCAATGGACATGCAACATTATCTAGTGGCCTTGTGGGTAGTCGTGATCGAGAGTTCACAGAATGGATCTCTTCTAACTAGGTGGTGCTAGCGTCCTCGGAGTGTCATTGGCGGGCGCGGCGCGATACAATATTCTAGGGCCGCGTGTTGAAGAACCTTGATATAGAGAGTAGAGAGGAATCATTAGTAGTGACTAATTAGTAATTTGAACCAGAAGATAAAATAGTTTTCCATTCTTGAAATAAATGTTAATGGGAAAGCAGTCAAAGAAGTATGGCCTAATACGAATCAAATTCTGTGACTTAGTTCCAAATAAGACTTATTTAAAAAACTTCAAAATTAAGGACTCCTAAAAATTACATTTTAGCTTTAATTACTTTATAGTAACCACTCAAGTTTGGCTGGCACCTTCTGTGACACTTCCTATTAAAGGAACATAAATAATATTTCCAAGAAAAAACCTTGTAGGTTCGGTCTAGTTTCCGCCTGTATATTTTATTCTAATATAAATAGGGTTACATATTTTTGAAATATAAGCAAGGTTATAGTCTCAAATTGGGCCTTAATTTACATTGAGCTGTAATACCTCATTATAAGTAGGAATATATATTAGCATGACATACTGACACTTGAGTGTTTGGAGTGCAATAATTAATATGCTATTTTAGGGAAGTAATTTTGCCGAGAGACTGTAAATAGAATATAGCCATTATAAATTTTCGCCGTAAGGTAAACGAAAGGGAAATACTATTTTTGGTATACTAATATAGAGTTCATACTATTGAGCTTTTTATTGAAATGGGAAATTGGAACATGTATTAAAAATGTTTTATTCCCTGGTAAGAGGGTAGCATTGCAATCGTGGAAAAAAATCACCCCTCCCAAAATTTTTACAGATCTTCACGTAAGGGTTCCTAGATGCTATAAAACATGTTTTCCCATTTCCTTCGGTTTATCTGTTTGCAACAAAGCTGAAACACTCCCTACACGATAAAATAAACTTTAAATTTAAGTAAACAATTAAGAGTCATATAAGGATGAGACCGTAACACTTTTGTAAAAATCTAAAATGGCGAAACCAAATGTCAGTATAATAAAATTTTAAAAACATCTGTGCAAAAAAACTACCTAGAAAACTAGTTTGTCAAATGACCTCAAATTTTGCAGAAAAACTAAGTATAATATAAAGGGAACTCGTAAAATTTTGGTACGATTCCATGGTGGCGGAACAAAATGGCGGCCTAATAAAGTGTTTAAAAAATCAGTCAATTGATTTAAAATCTTGCACAAAAATCAAGTGGTAAAATTTTGGTAAAAATTTAAGATGGCGGAGAAAATT
This sequence comes from Kuschelorhynchus macadamiae, assembly GCA_030620095.1. Taxonomy (NCBI): domain Eukaryota; kingdom Metazoa; phylum Arthropoda; class Insecta; order Coleoptera; family Curculionidae; genus Kuschelorhynchus; species Kuschelorhynchus macadamiae. The sequence goes on from JAUTXW010000186.1 coordinate 922,973, forward strand.
GCGGTATAATAAAACGTTTTAAAAATCAGTTTAAAATAATATATAGTACAAATACCGAAACACGCACATTTCATACCAGTGTAGCAGTTTGGAATCACGAGCCAAAAGCGAATGCAGCAAACACATAAGTATGAAATGTGTTTTTCGCATGTGTTTCACATATTCTTTTTCCACGACTGCACAGAAAACTTTTTGAAAATTAAATTAATATTAAAATTAAGCTCACATTGAAAATTCTTCATTTCTTACGATGTGACGTCACACTGAGCGAAATAATATTTTTCACAGTCTATCTTGGTGCCACACTGTACCCAATAGCTGCACTAGTCATGATGTGTCAATGCCAGGATGCTATGCGGATTATATTTATTTTCACACACAGAAACACAATAATATCTATCTTCCTCGTCGGATCCCACAAAGCAACGATGAAAAGTTATAATAACAGACTTCTTTTCTTCTTGCCGTTGACATATAATATTTCACTGACCATGAGCATAATATTTAGTAATAGTCGGGGTAATAGTATTATTTTTAAACCTATTTGTACAATAATCGTTTAACTGCCAATCAAAGTTAAAATCTATTTTTACAGGCATATTTAATAACGTACATAATCTGTTCATTTTACATTATGCATAAAAACGTAAATAAATGTTTATTTTTGTTTACTTTATTCTGAATGCAAAACAACGTACACTACATTAGTGTTTTAAAATAAGTTAATGTAAGAAATGTATATTTTTTATTCCAAATATGTATAAAGAAATATGTTTACCTGTATTTTTTGTAATTACAAATATCGTTTGTGCCTCAAAATTTATGAATATGCGACTTAGGGAAAAGGTGTGGATATGCAAATTTGCCTTCTAAAGAAGGATAAAATAGAAATTACAGGTCATATTAACCCTTAAAGTAATTAAACGTACTTACAAATTAATAAAATATTAGGAAGAATCAAGATACCGCGTATGTCAACATAGAAAACTAACAACATGTTGACTTACCTGAGAAAAGAAACGTTAGGAGAGAGTTTGATAGTCCAAATTTTTTCACACTTCCCAGCATAATGCCTAAGAAAATAAGCCAAAAACTCACAAAAATCGCCCAGTTTTTAAGCAAGGGATTGTATTTAAATACAAAATGGTTATTTAAATTATTATTTGTTAGTAATAATTGTATACAGTTAATGAAATATTACAGAGATAATAATAATAATATTAATGATATTAATAAAACATTCTAACGGAAGAGCAAAAAGGGTACAGGAAAAACAGCCGAGGATGCAAGGAGCAGCTGATTATAGACATGATGGAACAAACCAGGAAAAATCATAGAAACCTTCACACTGGTTACATAGATTATAAAAAAATCTTTGATTCGAATCCCCACAATTGGCTAACCAGAGTGTTAGAATTATACAAAGTCAATCAAAATCTCAGGAAATTTCTTACACAAATCATGAGTACGTGGAAAACTAAAGTTAATCTGAGAACACAAAAAGAACACTTCGGAACAAAAGAGATCTACGTCGGACGAGGTATATTGCAGGATGATTCACTCAGCGCTTTGTGGTTCTGCCTCTGTCTTAATCCACTCTCAAACACACTGAACAACACACTCTTCGGATACCACATTAAATACCAAAAAAATACCCCACACAAAATTAACCATCTCTTGTACATGGATGACATAAAATTTTACGCAAGCACAAAGACACAGCTAAAGGAACTCCTTAAAATCACAGAAACGTTTACTCTGCACATTAACAATTTGGTATAAGTAAATGTAAGCTACTTCATGTCAACAAGGGACAGAGGAAAGACCACCCTACGACGGAAACAATCAACAATGAAACCATAGATAACATGCTCAAAGAAGAAACATGTTCCATCAAAGCACCAAAGTTAACCACACTCATACCAAATCAGAGCTTAAGACGGAATTCAAAACCAAACTCACAATCTAATAAAAACAAAACTGAATTCCAGAAATCTAACGAAAGCTATTAACACCTTCGCCATACCTATTTTTACGTTTTCGTTTGGTATCATTAAATGGTCATACACAGACATAGAAACCATTCACATTCTCTTACGCTTTGAATTCACTAAACACAGGAAGTTACATCTCAACGCATGCAAGGAAAGACTCCATCGAGAAAAAAGAAGGAGGGAGGGGAATTATAGATATTCAATCGCTAAATAAAAATCAAAATTACGAACTCATAAAATTCTTCCACGACAAATAAACTAACCTCCACAAGGCAATAGTGAAGGCAGACAAGAATTATACACCGCTCGTCTTATCTCAAACGAGCCACGCAGCAGACGCACACAGTCACATCCAATCACGTCTAGAAAAGATGAACACCTGGTCTGAAAAAATACTCCACGAAAGACACAGATACCACATAAAGCAAGACCACATACATAAAAAGCTTTCATATACGTGGTTACAAGAAGGGCAGATGTTCCCCAAAATAGAAGGCTTCCTGCTTGCCATCCAGGACAAAGTCATAGCAACCAGAAACTACCAAAAGCACATCATCAAGGACACAACCATAGAAGACGACAGGTGCAGGAGATTTCATCAGCAGAGAGAAACGATAGATCACATAACGAGTGGATGTAGAATAATAGCCGGAACTGAATATACCGCGAGACACAATTTAGCAGCGACGGTCGTCCATCGAGCATTAGCCACAACATACAAACTAACGGAGAACTCAGATCCTTACTACATATACTTACTTGAAAACGGAGACTACAAGCTCTACTGGGAAATTGACATCCACACAGATAAAATAATCCCCGCAAACAGACCCGATATCATCGCCAAACACACCTACTTGGCAATGGAAATAAAAAAGGCTGTGAAAACAGGAAAGTCATCATTGTTCCTTTCATCATATCAGTAACAGGCCTCGCCCCATCAACGTTTACATCGCATTTGGCTACAAATATTCACATGACCCAGAAATCGGTCATTTTGAAAACATGTCGTTAGATCATTTCTTAATACACAATAGTTGTTTTTTTTCCATTTCCTTTTTTTTGTACAGACTTGGTATCAGCATGAAATACAACTACAGGAATACTGTGAGTCAACAAGGTGGAGAAATGATAATAATAATAATAAAAGTCTTTTATTAAACAGCGTTACAATATTTTTACAGGGGCAGATAAAAATGCTTATTAATATGATTAATTTGTAAAAAGGGAGAGACTAAATCGTCCCTGGCGAAGTCTAGCCTCAAGGCTACTTTCACTTAGTAACGAAGTGTCCATCCCTTAAGTAAACTACAATTTTATAAATTCTCAGATAGCATTGTTTTATTATTTTTAGTAAATATAGTAGCGATTTAGACCGTGTATTAAAGAAGACTTGAAAAGATTAAAGGTTAGAACTAGTAACAATGTATAAACAAGGATCATGTAGAAAGATAATAACCTACAGTGTTAGAACCACCATTAACTTAATTTTAATATTATTAGCAAAGTTAACAATTCGAAACAGGAGAAATTATTTTTAAAAAATCAATTTTATTTCATAAGCGTACAAAGAGAACTGACTACAAAATGCATTTTAGTTATATTTATAAGTTCAGTAATGCTTATGTTGCATGAGAACGAAAAGATAAAAGTCTAAGAATTGCAAGTGCATAAATGCAGAATTGCATTTCTCACGGGAACGTAACTCCTCCCCTCATAGTTGAAAGCACGTTCTTAAAGACGTGTTTTCAAAATTTTCCAAAAAGGTTTAAAGATTATTAATATTTTAGAAAATTCTATTATTTTCTTCAGTATCTAAAGTATTAGAGTTTGCATTTAATTGTTTTTTCTTAGACTTTTTTACAAGTTTTTTGTATATGAAAAATATAAAAATTATTGAAATGAATATGTAAAGTAAAATTGTCCAAAAACTGGTCTTCTTTACATAAATCGTTGTGGTCATTTCTTCTAGGGCCTTCTTTTGGTTTTCCAATTTGGCTTCGATTTCTTTAGTAGTTTTTAGGTTTACGTAGTTTAAGTCCATACTAGGAGGGCTGTAGAATGAATCTCGGTTTTCCTTAATTAGACTTAAATTAAGGGTAGGTAGATTAATTCCATTAAATGTTAATTGGCTTGATTTATATGTTTCAAGCGTAATTGACTTTATCCTTACTTTACATCCTGGGGATGACTCAAGAAGATAGGAACCATATAAGGGTATGTTATCTTCGGATTTTTGACAATTTATGACGGCGATTACTTGTATTGGTACTGTTATCAGCCACTTGTCGTCGATTATTTTTGTTGTCTGGATCTCGTGCAGTTGAGTTTTGAAGGGGTGGCAAAACGTAATATTTGGGTGATGTTTGATAAGTTGAACAGCGCAGGAGGGGCTGTCTTCGACAAACGTGGTGTGGGCTTCTTTACACAAATATTTTTGTGGTTGGATTTCGTGACATCTTTGGTTCATATGGGCATATTTTGTATTGCCTAATGCTAGGTAGGGTTTATAAGGAATATTTACAAGAAATGATCGATTATTGGGAATTGGTAAAGGAAATAACTTAAAATATTGATATATCTCCGATTCCACAAGAGGAAGTTCAAATATAAATACAATATTAAAGTTTTTTAAGAAACTTTTAATTTCTATAATTTTTTCGAAATTAAGTATATTTTTATAAGTTACTTCTAAAGGGAGTTTATCTGAGCCTAGATGATCGTGTAAGTTTTTTATCTCTATAAATAGTTCATTTGGTTCTATTATTGACTTATAAAGTAGATTAATTTTTGCAAAAGTGATACCTATTTCAATCTTATTCAGAATATCGTAGATTGATTGATAAATTGTTGTTATTTGATTGATTATTGTATATATTAAATAAAATTCGTGATTACTTATTTGTTCCATTTGAACTTTATTAATTATATTTTCTATTTGTAAAATGCGTGACTTTAGTACCATTTGGTTATGTGTGATATTAGATATAATTGTTTTAAATTTATTAATAGTGGATTCTAAAAGTGTAATTTGATTGATAGCGTCAATTTTCAATTTATTTTGATTTTCTTGTAATTTCGTGATTTTGGCATCAATTTGCTCTGCGTCATTTTGATCTAAGTTTCCAGTTATACTTTTTATGAATGAACCTAAGGGGTTAAAAAGACCTCTTTTACTACGATAATTTTCTTGATTTGGGACAATTTGTTCTAATAAAGTTTCTATTCTTTTTTCAAGTGTACATAATGTATTAAAAGAATTAAAATATTCCTTATGGTATTCGCTGTTATTTTGAATGTTTATATATATTGATTTTGCTTGTTTTTGAATATTTTGAAATTGGTTAATTAAAGGGGTTAGGTTAATATTTTGAACGAATGTCCAGTGATTGGATTTAAGTTTAGCGGTTCCCATTTTGAATGGTAGTATTCCTGGATGTTTATTTAAATCATGGAATTTTACGTAGCCGCCGACGATGGTCCGGCATCTGGAACAAGGGGTATTATTTTAGTTTCGTTAACATGTATGATTTCTTTGTATTTATTTTTGGGATTTTCTATTTGTATTTTATTATTTTCTAATATAGCTGTTAATATGAATGGACCTAAATATCTCTTTTTTATTTTTCCAGATCGATTATCTGATTTTTTATAAATTTGTGAGCCTATTATTAAATTAGTCGGGGTTTTATCCTTGTTTGCCCTATCTATAATTTTTTGTTTTAGTTCTCGTGATTCCTTTGTAATTTTGTCGTACAAAATTTGTGTGTTATTTTTATGATTATTAACATACTCGGTGTATACATGAGCGGATATTAAATCCATAGGATCTCTAGAGTCTGTGTGTCCAAAGACAAGTTCGTATGGGGTAAAATTTGTACTAGAATGGATCGTGTTATTATAGGCGATAATTGCGTACGGCATAAGTTTGGTAACTTCTGCATTGGGGTCTGATTCTTGAAGTAATCGAATATGTTCGATTAATGTGGAATGTAGCCTTTCAACAGGGGAATTTGATTCATGGTGGTAGGGGGAAGTGAAGTGTATTTTAATATTATGAGTATTTAATAAGCCTTTAACGACTTCGTTCTGAAATTCAGATCCGTTGTCTGAAACTATTTGTTTTGGGATACGTAAAAAGGAAAAGAAATTAATTAACTGTTCACAGCACGACACTGCATTTCCAGTATAAGGCAAGGCTTGTGCGTATTTGGAGAATTTATCTATAATAGTTAGGAATTTTTGTTTACCTATGATGAAAGTGTCGATATGAACAATTTCGAAAGGTTTGCTTGGCGTTTCGGTTAATATCAAAGGTTGATCTGGTGGTTTTCGATTATATTTTGATCTTTGACAGATTTCACAATTATTGATGTATTTTGTTACATCTGCTGTGAGTGATTTCCAATAATAATTTGCTTTTAAAAATTTGCAAGTTTCTTCGATTCCTCTATGATTTGTTTTGCCTTCATGACGATATTTAATTAGTAATTCTCGTTCGTCAGGTTGAGCATTATTTATTAATTTTGAACATTCTAAAAGTTTTAAATTTTTAAAATGGTTATGCATTGTTTGTTGAAAATAGGTTCTTAGTTCTTTGGAAAAGAAATAAACATATGTTGTTTTATTTGTTAAATATTCTTTCAAAAAGTTAGTAATTACTATAATATTAGTGGGTAATGTTGCATGAATAATTTGATGTCCTTCGAAATTTTCACGTTTGGTTTTAACATATTTGTCATAAGGTGCTTTTTAAATAATAAGTTGATGAGCTTTATTATTAATAATTTCATCTAATATAGTCATATTGGAATGATTTTCGTTAGCATTTGTACTATGTTTTATTTCCGTTACGGGTGGTTTTATTGGAATATTAGAATGGGTTAGTTGTGTTATAGATGGAGTTATTAGAATGCCAGAAATAATATTAATTTTGGGTGTTGTTTCAGGTTCGTGTTCTAGTCTTTCTATTGTTTGTGACACTACTTCAGAGTCAAGGATATCTGGGTTAAATTGGTCGTTTAGGAATTGCATTACGTCGGTGTCTATATCGCCTGGGTAATTTATTAATGATTCTGATTCGATTGCGTTTAATTGAATTCGGCTAAGCGCGTCAGCGTTAGTGTTTTGTGTCCCTTTTTTGTAGATTATTTCATAATCATACTCTTCAAGTTGTAGCCTCCAACATACTAATTTCGAATTTGGTTCTTTGAGGTTAAATAACCATACTAATGGGCGATGGTCAGTATATATTTTAAATTTTTTGCCATAAAGGTAAGGTCTAAAGTATTTACATGCCCAAACGATTCCTAAAAGTTCTTTTTCAATCGTTGAGTATTTTTGTTCTGTTTCATTTAGAGTGCGCGACGCGAATGCTACAGGGTTGTCATTTGGCGGGTTGCCTTGAGAGAGAACAGCGCCTAGGGCTACATTTGAGGCATCTGTCGTAAGGACAAAGGGTTTTTCAAAATCAGGATATTTTAGTATTGGAGCATTAATAAGCAATTCTTTTAAATGGTTAAAGGATTGAATAAAGGCTGATGAGTGTTCAACTTTCGCTCCTTTTTTGAGACATAGTGTAAGGGGTTTTGTGATTTTTGCGAAGTCTTTGATGAATCTACGATAATATCCGGCTAGTCCTAAAAATGACTTAATGTCTTTTTGGGTTTTGGGTATGGGGAAATTTTTAACTGCGGTGACTTTATCAGGATTAGGTTTTACACCTTCGCTTGTAATTTTGTGACCTAAATAAGCAACTTATTTGTGTAAAAATTCTGATTTGTCTAGCTGCACTTTTAAATTGGATTCTCTAAGTCTATCAAAAACGGATTTTAATCTATCGATGTGCTCTTGAAGTGACGTAGAGAAGATTATTATGTCATCTAGATATACAGAACAGATTTCATTTTGAAGTCCCCGAAGGACGTTGTTCATGACTCGCTGAAATGTAGAGGGCGCATTTTTTAAGCCAAAAGGCATGCGTCTAAATTCATAATGACCTATATCGGTTGAGAACGCTGTTTTAGGTATATCATTCGGTTCCATTTCTATTTGATGAAATCCGGTTGCTAGATCCAATGTGCTGAAATATTGAGATTTTCCGAGTTTATCGAGAATATCCGATATATTTGGTAAAGGAAATTTATCATCAATACTGCGTTCATTGATTTTACGGACATCGCAAACGATACGCCATTTACGTTTACCGGCCGCGTCCATCTTTTTTGGGACAATCCAAATTGGACTACTCCACGGTGACGTTGAGTTTTGAATGATACCATTCTCTAACATTTTGTTAATTTGGGTTTTAACCTCTTTTTTATGAATTTCGGGATATCGATAAGTTTTTGTATATATAGGTGTGTCATCGGTTAGGTTTATTTTATGTTTAATTTGATTAGTAAATGTAAGTGGGATGCCCTCACAATAAAATATATCACGATATTCGTAACACAAGTTTCGAATAGCTCTGTATTCTTCCTGATTACAATGTGACAGTCTTAAATTTTTTAAGTTTTGTTTTTGTGTATTATCCATATATTCATTTATTTCTGTATCGGTTTCCATTTTTTCTATGAAGTTGTTTTCTACTTCATTTATGGTTTCGATATCTATGGGATTAAATATTTTTATTTTAACTGGGTTTTCGGGACTATTCGTAATAATAGTTGTTGCGTAGGAGTCAATGACTTGTACTAAAGCTTCTGGCATCTCTGCGCAACCAAAATCTGTATATTTTAAAATACCTAAACCATTCGATTGATTTACAGGCAGTTTGATTCATTGACATGTGCGTGGGGGAATTATTATTTCGATAGTTTCAAAATTATGTAAATTTGATATATTATTTTGATAATATAAAGGCAATGTTACAAATTGAGTATCTAAAGAACAATGTTTTAAATTTATATTCGCTCCAATATGTGTTAGAAAATCAATTCCTAAAAGTCCGTCAAATTTAGGTGAAAAATCAAAAAGATAAAACTTATGATTACCTGTATGATTAAAACAAGGAAATATTGGTATATTAATTACTTCATTGTGAATTGACGTAGCGTGGGCTGTCCTTACTGAGAAAGGTTCCGAAAAAATGAAATTTGAATAAATTTTGTATGCTAAATTAGGCTTTATAAAACTTTTGCCACTACCTGTATCAATTAAAAATTTTGCTTTGATTTCGGGTATGAAAATTACTGGTAAATCTGAATTTGTATAATTATTTAAAAGTATTATGTTTGGTTGTTGGAAATTTGGTTCTCCTGAAAATTTTCTTCATTAAAATCAATTTGATTTTCATAAGGGTTATTTTCTAGACAAGAAAATTCGGTATTTGAGTCATTACACGAATATTGCGAATTATCGGTGTATTCCGGGTAATAATATTGAAATTCAGCATTGCTAGTTTGAAAATTTTCATTTTGATCATTATCGGCATTTATCGATTCGACTGATTGGTTATATAGTTCTTCTACAACAATATTACGTTGTGAAGAATGTGGTTGTTGGTTTCTTCTAAGGATTGTGTTCCCTGAAGAAGTATCCATCGGCTCAGGCTTTTGTTCGCGTGATATTCCAGAAGAAGTTGGGCGTTGATTTTGGGGGTTAAAAGATGGTCTTGGGGTAAAAGTGTTTCTTTGCATAAAATTTTGATTTGGGAAATTCGATTGTCTCAAATTATTTACGGGTTGCTTAAATTGTCCGAAACCCATAAATTGATTATTTCCATTATTAAAATTTGGGATTGGTTGTCTATAAGAAGGCATAAAATTTGAAAATTGCTGAACGGGGTAATTCGAAAATATTGGTCTCACATTAGCAGGATAATGTGCTTGTGTAGGCAAATTTATTTTTGGTTTTTGTGAATTAAAATTTGGGTTTTTTGGTAATATGTTACTACGGTTCTTATAATATAGAAAATTTTCTTCTTCCAAGGCACAGCTCATTGCCTCTTCTAAACTAACTGAGTTTTTTAATCTAACCACAAGTTGCATATGGTAGTTTAGACCGTTTATGAAGGTTTTTTAATACTGAATTTCCGTATTCGTTAATTTTTAAAAGTTTTAAAGCTTGCGTTTCATTGCTTAAATTTACTTTGGAAAATAACAAACTGCGGGCGTCTTGCAAACGCAGGCCAAATTGTTGCGGTGTTTCATTTTTTTCCGGTTTGGACGTTATTATATCTTGAATAATACAATCAATCGATCTATGGTCTGAAAAAGTCGAAATTATTGCAGCTTTTACTGCGGCCCATGTATTTAATTCTATTCTAGAACAAATAATATCGGCTGCCCTACCTACCAGTTTACTTAATATAGTATCATGTAAACATATATTTATAGGTGCATTATTGTCAGTTTTATTTCTATGATTATTATAAAAATTATCACAAGCATTAATAAATCTGTTTATTTGTTTTGGATTCCCATCAAATAAGGGAATATTGTCTGCCTGATATCTGACTAGTTGTAAATTAGGTTCAGTAGTCATTATTTTACTTATTTGAATTAAATTAGAAAAAGGTGTTAGATTTCCTTCACAATTTAAATTTCCAAAAGCTGATGTTAAATCTTCCAGTTTGCGGAATTACAAGAGACGTAAATATCAATATTGAAGATAGGATAAAAATAAAATGAAATAAGGAAAATTGAAAGGAAGCACTTACAGCAATGTACTGAAAATAATTCCAATTCTCATTCTTAAACTAGGGTCCAATAGGAGAGGCGATGTGGTCCTTTCCCTGGTTAGCTGCTATGAGGGTGGGACGATGTGTGTTCCCAAACTCGCACCAATAGGACGCTGGACGATACTGTTCCAAATCCCTAGTCAATTTTGAGTTTCTTGGTACACCCTGAAGATTTTTTTTTGATTGTCCGATTTTTGCCACGAATCGTTGAGACGAAACCAGAAAATACGCACGATGCGCGATTGTTGGCAATAATCCTACCGACTGCGCCAGTTAACAACTCGAAACACGAGAAATTATTTTTAAAAAATCAATTTTATTTCATAAGTGTACAAAGAGAACTGACTACAAAATGCATTTTAGTTATATTTATAAGTTCAGTAATGCTTATGTTGCATGAGAACGAAAAGATAAAAGTCTAAGAATTGCAAGTGCATAAATGCAGAATTGCATTTCTCACGGGAACGTAACTGCAAGATACTTTTTTACTCATAGACATTTATGTTTATGATTTTGTCTATGTAAGATCATTGAAAACACCTTTTCGAATTAACCACATCCAAATGATACAATAGACCAAAAAGGTAATAACGACAATGTATAATTGATTTCAAATCAAAACAATTATGTATGTCTCCCTTTTGTTATGTCTATAGTGGTATTACACGACAGAAATAACCAGAGATATTATATCTTATCCTGAGTTCTTACGTTTTATTTTTGGGCTGTTTTCTAATTATAATTCTTTAATCTGTTTGCCAGTTTTAACACGATATCTTACCGATTAATCATAGAAACTGTTTCATGCCACAGAGAAAACTTTTAAAGTGCACGTGTATTTTAAATATGAAAGTGCTTAACGATTGTAATTTGGTAAATTACTTCAAAAGGAATAGTAGCGTACGTTAAAAGTACAAAAATTAAAATAGGTCAAATTTGATTGATGTTATTTCACGCATATATTTCATCGATTCCGGTTCCAGTATTTTCCAAATGTAATTTTGCATCGAAATAGTATGTTAGGAATTCTTGTCGCAACAGAAACAGCTTTGAAAACGTCAATATTTTGTAGGGTATTTTTCTTACCCTTTAAAAAGGTTTAATAATCCCACAACAGTAATTGAGTTGTTTGTACAAATAAATTCGAAGACGTCTGTATCGAAAAAACTTATTAAAAAGTTAAAAGTTGGTAATGAAGGCCGATTTCGGAACAAGGTTATTGAAAATACATATTTCTAACATAAAGTTGTTTTTCAAGAAATTAAAATTAGGGTTTTTCATTTTAGTTAGTTTATTTTCTCAATTACATATGGGGATGAGCTGATAACATTTTGGTAAAAATCCAATAGAGCGGCCTAGTAAAAAGTTAAAAAACGTATTACTAAAAAACTACTTACCCAATTTCTCTCAAATTTTGCACAAAAATCAAATATTAGAAAATCAACCGGTAAAATTTTAATATGGATCCAAGAAGGCGAAACAAAATGGCGTCTTAATGATATATTTAAAAATTCAACGTGGTAAAATTACTTGGTGGATAGACTTTAAATTTTGTGCAATAATAAATCATGGTATAGAGAAGAACTGGTAAAATTGTAGTACGAATTCAGGATGGCTGAACAAAATGGCGGAAAAATAAAATGTTTTTAATCTTGAAAAAACTACCAGGTTTTACATATCTTTACGTTTTAGCATCCCTGAATGCCAAAAAATATAAGTTTTATCTTTACTAATACCGTTGGTCTGTCAATTCGTGACATGGCTTAAAAACTACTTACCCGATTGACTTCAAATTCTGGTGGTAATATTTTGGTAAAAATCTAATGTGGCAGAACAAGTTGGCGGCTTAGTGAAACGTTAAAGAAAAATATTACTAAAAAATTAAATATAGTAACATATACTGCCTTCTGAAATATTTTTCTTAGGCGCCATTTTGTTCCACAATATCGGATTCGTACCTAAGCCACATTTAATTTTTGAGCATAATTTAAAATAAATAAAAGAATGTTGATTCTTAGTCCTTCACGGATGGAAAAATACAATGTGTTTTCATTCCGGGTGTACATTCGTTCACTACTGTCGTTCTGAAAACAACAGTTTTGCTGAAGTTTCGAAAAAATCGCATTTGGCATTTTCGAAGCTATCGCTCTTGCGTCCGAATAGAGGCTGATGTGTTAGTGATACGACGTTTCCTTTATACCTCTACCCGGGGAGCCGGTTTCCTGATAATGTTGGAATAATTGCTTGTTTGTTTCTGATGATGATGCTGAGTTTAAGCTTCGAAAATGCCAAATGTGATTTTGACGAAACGTCAGCAAAACTGTTCTTTTCAGAACGACGGTAGTGAACGGATGTACACCTGGAATAAAAACACTTATATAAATATACATATTAAATACTTTTGCTAACAAAAGTTTACATATTAGTAAATCTACTAATATTGTAAAATAATACTAAAAAAAACTTTTTTGTTTGTGTAACTTATAAATTAAATTTTACAAAACAAAACAAAATAAAATAAACACGTAATTACCGGTATGTAAATGCAACTCATATATACAAGCACATAAGATATTCCCACACTCTACCAAAATAGCTTAAAAAATAATTGTTTATTTTTTGTTATATAATTTTTACAAGAAGAATTAAATTTTTTTAGACTACAAAGAAATCTTATTTCAGGAGGTATAAGGTTATAAATTTTGGGCGCCAAATAATTCAAGTATCTTAAATTAATGTTTGTGATACTTTGAAGTGTCACTAGATTTTTGCTTAAGGGAGAACTGCACGCAAAAAGTGAAAAACTAGCGACAAGGTCTAGTCAAGTTGAAAGTAAGATGAAAAGGTACCTACGTATTAGAAAAAACTTCCTGCACGTCCGACCTCAAAAAAATGTGTTATGTATAGGCAATTTAAATTACATTTCGTTTAAAAATGGGTTCAGAAGGTTTCACGCGCTGCAGAAATACAAAGACATGAGTACGATTTAACATTTCAAATTTTGCAGTTACGTAGACAAAGGATCAATGCAAGGCGGTAAAGAGCCATTTTGTGAAAAAAAAATTATATGCGACGGCATTTGCGTCAAAAAGTAGTCGAAAAATGGTCGAAAATGAACAAATCTACTTCTATTTTATAATTCTAGATTAGATTTTTTCATAAAAAATCGCATTTAGCGGCCAACTATACATAACTATATGTCGACGATAACGACCATTTTTCGACCACTTTTTGACGCAAATGCCGTCGCATATAATTTTTTTCCACAAAATGGCTCTTTACCGCCTTGCATTGATCCTTTGTCTACGTAACTGCAAAATTTGAAATGATAAATCGTACTCATGTCTTTGTATTTCTGCAGCGCGTGAACCCTTTTGAACCCATTTTTAAACGAAATGTAATTTAAATTGCCTATACATAACATATTTTTTTGAGGGCGGACGTGCAGGAAGTTTTTTCTAATGCGTAGGTACCTTTTCATCTTACTTTGAACTTGACTAGACCTTGTCGCTAGTTTTTCACTTTTTGCGTGCAGCTCTCCCTTAACTTACTCCTTGTGGTAATAATGGTATTAAAAATAATTTTAAGAATACAATTTTGGATAATAGATAATTGTTTTAGCGAAATGTCATATAGTCCTCCCCAGACTACTAATCCGTGAATTATTAAAGATTCTACCAGTGTTTCGTAAACTCCGTTTAATAGTCGTGTTCCCAATATTTCCCTGAACGTATAAAATGTGTGTATTAATGTATTATTGGTTTTATCAAGATTTAGGGTTAGCGTAAAAGAGTCCAACCAATGCTTAACTTTGGCAATACCCGTTTTAGCAAGATGTAAATGAAAAAATTAATACTTTATCGTCAGCTTATGATATTATTTTACCACCAAAAATGTTGATATTAGTTAGAGAATTAATATATGTAATAAAAAGTATGGTTCATCTTTGGAATTCTTTGTGGTATCTTTGGAAGTCTCTGTACAACTTTAAGCATATTGGTATATCTTCGTTGGAAAAAAATGTTTAAATAATTTACTAGTTCATTAGTTTATTCCTAAATCACACCTGGTTTTTGTGCAAAATTTAAATTCCATTTGAAAAGTAGTTTCCTAATAATGTTTTTTTTAAACATTTTGAGAGGCAGCCGTTTTGTTCCGCCGTATTTGATTTTTACAAAATGTCACTTTTCCATGCCTATATGACCCTTGACGTTTAAACAAAATTTGAAGTAAACTGGATAAGAATGTTTTCAGTTATGCCACGCAAAGATAAACCAACGGATATAGAGGAACACGTTTTTGGAGCCTAAAATAAAAAAAAACTGCAAAAATATCGGAGGGTAATTTTTTCAGCAGAACAGTCCTTCTTACGAGGGAAGTAAAAAGATAAACTTAAACTTCTGTTTAGCATCCATGGTTTTTACACAGCAGGTCTTTTGTAAAAATTATATTTTTGAGAAAGCAATTTTTTTAAGTTTGGTCATAGATTCGTTCGAAAATATTTCTGTGACAGCGCCCAGAATTGCAAAATTCGCTTACAGATAAATTTCAACGTATAATTTTTGTATTGTGTTTCTAAACAGACCTATATGACGCTTCTGGTAATACGTAAATAGAAATTTTCATGTTTTGAGAATGTATGTTCATTTAAGACATTTAAATTGTTATGTATGATATATATATATAATATATTCCTCCCATATAATTATTTTTAACAGACTTTACAATTCGACTTAATTTATTTTTTATGTATGTACACTGGTTACTTCAGAACGTAACATTTTAATCAGTCTTAAAAATTTCACTTTTCGAATTCGCTGTTAAACTAAATTAAGGCACTTAGATACATATGTCTATTTTGAGAAGTACTTAGTAACAGTTAAATATTACTTCGAGTACTTAAACCCTATTAATATTATATATTATAAAGTTTGTTTTAACTTTTAATAAATAATTTTTTACTTAAATATAAGGCAATATTAAATAATATAGATTTAAATTACTGTATTTTTTATTAACCAAAAGAAAATAGTAAAGTTTTAAAACTATTCTGGTTTTTCTTGTTTTATCAAGTTTTAATATTTTCGTTAGGCTTTCTTGGACGATTTTTGTTCCAGTGTGTCCCGAATCTTAGTTTGTTAGATTTGAAATTTGCCACAGTGTCCGCCGGCGCCGCCAGTGCCGTCTTGTCAATTAGATATCAATAATAGGTAATTACGGTTCCACTACCGTCCCCTCATTTCACAAAAATATGGAAAAATTGTATGAGAAATTGGTATTTTTCATACATGCATACGGTCTGTCTAGGTCATTGTCTGACTTTTCGCGGCATAGCTGAAAGACTATCCGATTGACTTTAATATTGATGAAACATTTATTGTCATATGGGGATGACATGGTAAATTTTGATAAATATCTATTATGGCGAATCAAAATGTCGACCTAAAAAAATATTAAAAACTAATTAAAAATTACTAATTCAATCCCTAATACAATTTACCTCAAATTTTGCACAAAAATCAATTGTGACATAAGGTTAAACTGGTAATTTGGTGAAACAAAATGACGGCCTAATTAAATGTTTAAAACATTAGTATAAAAAAACTACTTATTCAATTAAGTTGAAACTTTAAAAAAATTAAGTGTGAAACAGGGATAAACTGGTAAAATATTGTCAATTCTATATAGCAAAACAAAACAGCGGCTTATTTAAATTCCATATCCTAGACTTTTTTATAGATTATCTAAATATAATTACAAAAAATAAAAAAAGAATAAAATTATTAAATTAGAAATAAAATAATAATAAATAAAAAAAATGGTATACTGGAGTATCGAAGCATTGGCACAGGCAGTGGGTTTATTTAAATAGGTATGGTAAGTGAATGCAAGTTTGTATGTATGAATATAAAACTGGTGAAAACGGAAAACATATATTTATTTCAATCTGAATGATTGTTAAATATGTAAATAAAACGGTGACTTTCGGCTTGACAAACATAATATAAAAATATAGGAAAAAAAACATAGATAGAAAATGAATATGGATAAAAAGAAATTAAAAACAATCTGTAAACTGGTTTTGCCACACACGGGATATTGTATAAACTGTAATATGAAAGTTTTATTGAGGTAACTTCTTCGTCCTCAAATAGAAGAATTTTTTGTTTCTGGTAAGCTTATTTAAGTATAGGGTCCAAAAATCATTGACCATTATACATCTCTACAAGCATAATTGACGACGTTTTTCCCTATGTGGGGCGCATCAGGCTATCGTTTATATTCAACATACCGTTAATTGTGTTCTGTCATCTTCACCACATTGCATTGCATTAGTTTGATGAGCCCTATATAGGGCAAAATGTCGTCAGTCATACCGTTAGATGATAGAAAGCGCTTACAGACTTCTAAATCTAAAGGTTCATGATTTTTGGACCCTACACTTGAATAAGCTTATCATAGGTGGAATATTTTGTTCGAGTGGCCTTTAATATTTTTCTTATATATATATATATATATATATAAATATATATATATATATATATATATATATATATATATTCTATTTTCTTGGGTTTAAGGTCCTGGCCTGAAGTAAAACTCGTTTTTTGCATTCGCTGAGCTTTCGGAAATGTATTGTTTCCTTTTCCAAGGCTACAATACAAACAGAACTTTACAATCTCATTGATCAAAATTTGGTAAAAAGCGTCTTTTTTATCGAGGAAACTGTAATTATTAAGATATAAAACAAAGTCATTTCGATCACGAATATAATTCTCAGGACGTCAAGGAAAACAAAAAAATTTTAAACCTATATCTAAGTCTTTTTGTAATTTCTCCAAATTATAATTGCTGTACAGGTTTTTGTGATGTTACGGGATTTTTAGTATAATATTGATTTTATTCAATGGGTTGTTTAAATAAGAATTTATTTCTACTTTTGAATTCTTGTTTTAAACCAAATCATAATATAAAATGAAAGTATCTAAAACTTTTAATTATTTAAAAAATATGTCTCAAAACAAATAGATCAATATTTTACATTTCGATCAGTTAAAAAATCTCCTTTTACTAAATTTTGGTATCTCCGGTAATTCCTCAAAAAAAAACAGCGTTTGAAGTTTTAGTGAAATAACCTGTATATCTCATTAACTCTCAGTAATAAAAACATCTTAGAACTACACGTATTTTATAAATTTAAAAGTCCGTGGGTTTATTATCAGCGTCCCGACGGCTATACCAGTGACGGCATCGATTTTATTTTAGTTCTAAATTACTACGTTTCACCCCCCTTCAAACAAACTCCTTTTATCAAATTTTGATATACTCTTTAATTCTCGAAAAAAACGGCATTCGGAGTTTTAAGTGAAATACCCTGTATACTAGTCCTAAATAATGAATTTTATTTAAAACTAAGTCTATGGAGACTTACTATATATATATATATATATATATATATATATATATATATATATATATATATATATATATATATATATATATATATATATATATATATATATATATATATATATATATATATATATATATATATATATATATATATATAATATATATATATATATATATATATATATATATATATATATATATATATATAAATAATAAAAAGATAATTTTATACCCAGAATATAGAGAAAACTAAACTCTAAAGAACATAATTTTTTTTAATTACCCCGTACTAACTTGTCATTTTTTTTTTGGACTAATATAGAACATGAAGGATCTTTAGTCCGAAAGCCCTTTCTCGTTCTACTACTGATGTATACATTCAAAAAATATTAACAGATATATGGCACTAAGTAAAAAAAAATAGTTAAAATATATTCAAGAAAACAAACTTGTTTTTGTTGCCATGTTTCGCCAGAACTATGGTTTCATCGGATGATACAAATAGAATAAAAATAAAAGTTGCCAACAAAACCTTTTTTACCTGGTTTACAATGGGTTTTTCATATTTGCCTAAATCTATCTTGACAAAAAATATTTGTAAAATGTGGATTATTCAGGTTTATTCAGATCAGTTTGATCCGAGGTTTGATGGTTAAGTAATAGATCTGTGGGTTTTTTTACTTGGTTCCATATATCTTAGTTATGGATTTCCACCAAGTATCGGCCGAATCAATCCAAATGTTAACAAGTTTATTTTGCATCTGCATAAATTAAATTGGGTAAAAAACAGACTTGTCGAGGCGGTTCAGCAGGAACTAGTTTTTAAATATTTCTAAACGGCCAATAGATTGCTAAACAAGGCATATTTTTAACTAGTCGTTAAAAAAATGTTTATTTTTAACACTGCAAGTCGTGACAAAGCCTAAGCTTAAATATTTCGCCATTGTACACAAAAATAATTCTAGATAGTGTTTTGTTTTCAAAATTTGTAGTTCAAGTTCGTTATTATGTCGATTATAACTTTATCTGATTAAGAAATACAGAAAGTTACAATCTTTAAATATTTGGGACACAGTTTTGCGCTTTGATCATAATTTTCGCGTATTGTCTCGACTTACATCAAAGCTTTCTTTAAAAAATATATCCGGTAAAATGCCACGCGTAGTGACGTCATTCAATAAATTAAAGGTTGAATCAGTTATGTAAATATTACTATAATAAATTTCGATGAATATTTTGATGATGTTGACGGGCTATTAAGATAACAATAGTTTAAAATAATGTTTATCTAAAGTATTGGGCAGCACGTATTTATAAAATAAATTATGATATATTAACATAAATGGTTTTAAATTGAACAACTTACGTTAAACAAATATAAACTAGCCGCAGCAGAAAAGTTTTTAATCCATGCCACTCAAAAATATCCCAAACTAGCGCTAAAACTTAGCGGAAGCACAATTTTTCTTTGCGCGCTCGTTTCCAAACACTCAAAACTTTCCATTTTTTGTTGCAATGTTTAAAATATAAATTTTGTCATCGTACAGTTAATTAGATAGACATGCCGGGTCGTGAGCGCTAAAATCAATGTTCCAACCACATTAACTATCTTCCAATTCCAAAAAAAAAGTCTCCTAATATTTTTTGTTTTTTCAATAACGCTTTTGCGCGCCGGAAGAATCAGTTTATGTCTTCAATTTAAATTCAACAAATTCTCAATGAAATATTAGATGGGAAATTTCGATAGTGGTATTGGTGTCACTCGCCTCGAAAATAATGTTCGCTAGTCGAGCTCCGACCGTCAACTGTTTCGACTAGCAGGTCCGCGCCTTGCGCACTCTATTGCCGAATCAAAATGTATGTGTATACTTATTCAATATAAAACGCCAAGGGATGAAAATTTGGGGTTTTCGAGGGTTGGAAAATATAAATACGCTTTAAGAGATGATTTAATTTGAGCATAATGTGTTGCTCGTTCGTGTATTTGTAACATGTTGTTACGATTTTATTTATAATGAGTCTGTTATACATTTTTCTTTCTGAAGAAAGTCGGCTTGCTCCTCGTGAAAGGAGAGACGTATTGTTAGAGGCAGACAGGGTTGCTCCGGATCGCAAGAAGTAGGGCAAACACCTGCCTGAAATTTCGAAGGGGAGGCTATAGTCATTTCCATAGGAAATTTATTGACAGTTTTGCGAAATGGTATTAGTAAAACAAGGAAATTAATCAAAACATTAATATATATATATATATATATATATATATATAGCAACAATTATTTTGTCAAATGCCGTAAACATTATTTATCAGCGTGGTTTACCAGTGAGAAATGGTTAGATTGTAATATTGTGGCATTTTAGGTATTTTTGATGTCAGTTTTTGAGAAATACAGACAAAGACCAAATTAAGGAGATGACCAGGCACGTAGCCAGGGGGGTCCAGGGAGCCTGGACTGTAAAAATGTTTTGATATAGGCATGATTCTTACTAATTTTCTTGAGCTTTGACCGTACTACTGTAGTAATAATTTGAATCTGCACAATTGATGTTTGTCCACTTAGTACAATAATATTCTCGTATGCCGGGAATAAGAATACTCCAGTCATAATAATCTAGCCCTGAAGATGACATTAATCTGTGTCGAAACGTAGGCATTTGATTTGAATGTTTTTAATAAATTGTCCAAAAAAGCTGTACAACTTCTTTTAATTGAAAATATTTATACACATTGTTTTAGATCCTTTCACATTTCAATTTATATGGAAAGCCCCAAAAAACTTGTGAAACAGAAGTAAAAATAAAATGCTAAAATCGTTATAGAGGGTCTCCGGACAGTCCAATATTTGAGGGGGTTGATTTACATATCGTCCTCTTTATGACATACCGTCGTAAGTGTCAAAAATTGGAAAATTTAGTTACGCCGTCAGATCACATAAATTTAGTCTGTCTTTCATATGACAAACCGGCGTATCTGTATTCCTTGTACTTTTTCCATAAATCAGTATTGGTGGCTTGACGTTTCTGATGAAATGTTTATTAGTATATTATATACAGACGTAAGAACACATTCCTCGCTTTGTCGTATTATTATATACCGAATTACGCATATATTTTAAAGAGCGCGGCTCAGCGTATCTGCAAGTCAGTTGTTAGCATTCCCACTGCTACGTAATACATAACCTTAAAATATGTTTTTAAACGTTTCGTTTCGTTTAAATGTTTACATTGATTTTCGAATAAAAGCCGTTTTTTAATGGATGTACTTGTTTTGTGGCGTGATGGAACCAAAAACGTTATGTATTCGACTGAATTGAAAACCTATAAAAATAAGTCTATTATAGTAGGAGGAAAAACGATATTTTTTGACTCCCTCCGTATTTCTCAAGAAATTCAAAATAGCTAGTCAATGTATTTCAGCACGGAGAATTCGAAAATCGTAACAAAAAAACAATTGAATGAGAAACAAAAGACTTACGGTAAGGATGTTGCGTTTTTCAAACGGAACACCCTGTATATTATTACATCTTTGGATTCTATGGCCAATTCCAAGTGTTTTTTAATAAGAGTACTATATGTCTATCTTCAACTGATTTTGATTTATTGTTTGTTTGAAAATTGACATTTTTGTTTCTTTGAGCTGTCATAGCACCTGAATGGTTGGACCGAGAGCAACATAACTTTCACATTCTTAGTTTTTGATAAGCTATCTTATGAAGCCAGTCAAACAAAAAAACGGAAATTATTGTGTTACATGTTTAACTGGCATCATAAGATAGCTTATCAAAAACCAACATAGTAATGAGAAAGTTATTTTGCTCTAGATCTCCAGCGGAAATGTTTGGCAAAGCACATAAAAGTTAAAAAAACACGAAGAAAGACGACAGAAAAATCCATTTGTTTTTTTTCTATGATATTGTAATATTTAAGCATAATGCTGTATAATAAATGCATCATTAACCTTTTATATTTTAGTATTTCTCTCTATAATACCGTTAAAAAAGTTTAATTTTTTTTATTTTTGTTTATTAGTTGTAATTTAGAAATAAAATATTTTCCGAAAAATGTGTTTTTTTATAGACACTGAGAACCTACAATTTTACTATCTATCTACGCATGATTTTCCTATTTCAACTCGCATTGTGTTTAAAATATCACCTTGTTAGTCAATGACGTATCTAATTAATCTTCATAAAAATATGACAAAACGACGTATCTGATATTTTTTTCAAAAAACACAAAACTGGAAAGCTTTTCCATGTATCCGATTCTTCAGTTTTGGATTTTAAGTGTTTTAAATTGTCACCCCAAAATTGTGAAGAAATCAAAGGTTTAATAGCAACGCTATGGCAAGATAAACTTTAGTGATTTCGTTTTTTCTCTCTCTTCTAAAATTTAAAAATAGTCAGATACGTGGATATAGAAATATTTTAAAAAGTTGCTATGAATATGGGTTCGAAAACGCGTTTTCAAGATACAGGGCCTTGTTTTTTTTTTCAGGACCTCTGTACATTTAGAGAGATATTTATTTCAAATTTAAAAACTGATAAACCGTCTAAGTCTGCGTTTAGAAAATAACTTTCTAACTTTTTTTGGGGTCACGACCCCTTTAACCACCCCAACCCAAAAAATCTCTATAGCAACATTGATCTAATTTGGGACTTCTATATTTTGAAAACGAAGCATTATTGGATAAGAGCTTTTTTAATATTTCGGTGTGGAGAATAGCCCATTCAAATATTAGAACAGAATTTCCGATATATATCCAATCAAATCTAATTTAGGAGGTAATGATTTTTTCTGATGTGATTTGTTAGATCTCTTTTACAGTATCAGGTTTCGCATGTCAGGTTTCTGATCAGACAGTGTAATGATTTAATTGTAGCATTTTGCATTATCAGATTCAGGTTTAGTCCAGCGCCTGACTGTAGCCGTTGTAGACTGCAGGAACCTGACGTCGGGTGAAAAGGTAGTAGTTTACATACATGAGAAATGCTGTAATCTTCTCGATATTGGGACTAATTTTACATAGTTTTTCCAGCTGGCGAGGGCCAATCTTCAATAGATTACTTATTCCTGTCCCGGCGTCAAGACCACGAAATTCAAGAATATGGCGAATATTAATGCTTTCTAATCTAATAGGTGTAATATGTCTATATCATACAGTGGCAGGCATAAATCGTCATATAATATGGCAAACGTTTCATTTTTTTTTCAGGAAATTTTATTCTACGTATTTCTTAATATTTTATATAGAATACCTATCAGAAAACACAGCTTTCTCAGGTATTGTACACTTTGTCTCAATGTATTTTATCGATATGCTCCTATTTAATATTTGCGTTGAAAGTATACCAAATTCTAAAACTAGCTTTACGACTTTCATTTTGTAAACTTTTTTATTAAATAAAATGCCATACTTTTTTGTCTTAATTCTTATAAATATATTTTTACTGTATTGACAGTATGTAATTTATTTCAAGTGTGTTTTGATTCTGTGAACTAGTGTAATTTAGTAAGCAGTTCTTTAAAAAGGGAAACAGATATACTAATACTGTTGACAAAGTATTTCCATGATTTTTAAATTCTTCATATAGAGAACTGATTTTGCCAGACTAGTTGCGTTTTAAGCATCGAATGTAAGGTGTCTATGTTACCTAAAAATAATTCTATTTTTATTTATTTTCCTTACTCAAATTAATAAAGAAAATATTTTTATAAAAAAAACAAACATATGTCCGATAAACACAAGATTAATTAATAACATTGTACATCACAGTTTTAAAGGTGGTTATGATATTAAGTATCTAGAGCATTTATCTAAAAGAAAAACAAAAGTTGCTGATTATTTAATGTTAACAATACTAAAACTAACGTTTATTTTTTATTACACAAAAAAAACATGTTACACAAAAACTTTTTTTAAATGTGAATAATAATAATAAAAATCAAAATTGAGGTACTTAAACTTACGAATGTAGTATGGAACGTATTTAATTTATTAAAATAATGCAAGTTTTAATGGGGTTCCACCGTAACAGCTATTCCCTAAAAAGTATGATAATGAAGATAGCGACATACTCAATTTCTTAAAATGACTTTATGAATAATTGTTAAGAATGTTTTCCATTGTTTTGTAATCACAAGTACGGCTAATATTAAAACTGCGGACGTTTTGAAGTATCTCTGATGAAATAGCCCTACATTTTTATACAATCATTTGTTGGAGTTAGTCAATTGAGTCTGGTTAAGGTTTGAATACAACGGATTTCAAGTAACCCTATAGGTGGCCATTCAATGGGTCCTCTCCTACCAATCCAATGGTTCGGATAATGGTTGTCCAACCACTCTTTTATTTCCTAACATTGGAACCTGTGGTGGACGATAGATCAAAATACAAGAGTTCTAAGCATACTATACCACAACTTGTTACCATTAAGTAAAGAACGTTTTAACAACGAAATGACTCGGATTAAAAATATAGCTAAAAGTAATGGATATAATGGTAATTTTGTACATAAATTAGTAAATAGACATAAGCATAAGAAAATGTTAAAAGATGCCACTACTCTTCAAGCACCTGAGGCTCCCAATAAGTTCATAGTAATCCCATATGATCCCAGATATACGAGAGGTCTAGAAAAAGTATTTAGAAACGTAGGTTTTAGAGTAGCCTACAAAACGAAGAACAGTTTGAAAAATCTCCTTGGAAACCCTAAAGACAAAGTCGACTTGAAGGAGAGGAGTGGCATCTATGAAATTAGCTGTAATGACTGCGATCTAAAATATGTTGGGCAAACTAAACGCTCCATAAACATTCGTTTTAAAGAACACATGGCACATTTAAGATACGGAAGAACAGAAACGTCAAGCGTTGCCCAACATGCTTTAGAAAACAATCGCCAAATAGGAATAAATAATCCTAAGTTGATTAAACATGTATCTAATAATAAATTATTGGATGCATTTGAGAGTTTAGAACTGGTTAAATGTGGTAAGAAGGCACTAAATAAAGACAGAGGGCCTATTCCGTATAGTTCCCTTTATTGTTTACTTGACAACGGTGCAGTCGGGCGCAACCAAGTGTGACCACATTTACCTATAAATAGTCTCGGTTAGGATACTTTAGTTTATATCATCTGCTGATGATGCTAACTTAGTTAGAGAAACGCGCGTCCAGGACGTAACAAGTTGTGGTGTAGTGTGGTTAGAACTCTTGTATTTTGATCACTCTCTTATTGTACGTACATAATGAAGCGCTGCTTCGTGTTGCTGGAAGTGCAGCAAATGTTCAGCTAAAGCAAGATTTCCATCGACGTCCCTTTGATTTTCCACCTCATGGATTATGTAAGGCTTTATTCTTCTATGCAACATTTCGGCATAATGATAGTATCACCTAATATGCCCGCCCAAACATTTATTTTTTGAGCATATTGTGTATGCAGCTCTCTAATAATGTGATTGAAGTCGTTCCAACAATGGCAATTTTGTTTGTTTACCTTGCCATTTAAGTAGAAGATGCATACCTTATAGATATGTTTTATCAACTGAGGCTGAGCAATAATCTTGTTAGTCATAATTTCTTAAAACTCAATACGTTTGTCCGGGTTATCATCCTCTAATTCTTGAATAATTTGTAGCTTGTAAGGGTGAAATTTGTGAAGCTTCAACACTTTTCTAACTTATTCATGTGACAACCCAGTTTTTTCTGCAGCTTGGCGAAGCAACATAGTGTGGGTCATAGCAAGAACTTCAATCTCAGCGGCCTCATTAAGCAGTCTTGGCTCATTCCTTTTTGTATTGCAAACAAATCCAGTTTCTTTAAATTTAGCTACTAACTTTTGGATGTACCTGAGTCAAACATATCTTCCTGGATGTTTGGTTTTAAATATGATCGCCGTTCTTGCGAAACAACGGCTTTCCGCTCTATAAATATAATTATGTATTGTATTGCGTTCGGCAATACTGTTAAACATTTTAAGAAACGGGTACAACATGAAAAACAAATAGCTGCTAGAGCTCATTTTCACTAATAAATCACCACATCAAATGAATAATTAAATACCATGCGTGACAAATACGAACTGAAATAATATCAGAAATAAGCAAAATGAGAAAAAGGTATTCAATGACTTAAATGATAATGATTTCAAAAATACAGAAATAAGTGAAGGATGCCATTTCAAATTTTAGGGAAAGTTACCCTGGGGTCAGGGAGTTGAATGTAATACAACAAAAAAAAAACCTTAACAGCTGTTCCCCTTGATATGTAAATTGACGTGTTTTATCAAATTTTCATAGTGTCACCAGTTAAATTTAAGTTAAGTTTAACAACCAATATGGGTGTTAAAAATGTACGCTGCCAAACTTTAAAGGACGATTCTTTGCATGACTTCAAAACAAAAGTTCATATAAATATTGGTCCGAAAATGAATAGTTTTCAAGATACAGGGTGTTAAAGTTCTATTAAAAAATATTTTTCTATCATAACTTTTATATCACTGTAGATATGATATTTTTATCAAATTTGGTTTATATATTATACCTGTTAAAGGGCAGTTTTTTACTCAAAAGTTTTTTCTAATTTCTACCGGTGGCGTCCGTACGGGGTTTGGACTGAATTTTTTTAAATAAAAAAAATGGTACCCCACTGCTTTTCCTGAAAACCAAAATAGTTTTTGAAATCCCGATTTTTTTTTGAGCAAATTTGGTACCTAGACTTACTTAATAATATCCGCTTCTGATTATTTTTTATCAAACAAAATTCGGAAGTTAGCACGTGTAATACTAACACCCATAAAAATAAATAATTATAATTTGGAATAATCTAAGGAGTGATTCTTTTTTTAGGGTCATGTCCCATTTTATCTCCCGAACTTTTTATTGCGACGACACTTATGATTTCCCATTTCCATTCACGAGCTCCTTTTTAGCTTTTTTTTTAATTTAATAAAATGTACTAATACACCATAATTTATAAATGTTCTACTTTCTAACTACTACTAACAATTTGATAGGAAAATTTAAGAAACACACTTTGATTTATTCCACTAGTCAAAAAAAACCTAAAACGCAAGGTGGGCTTTGCTAAACGATAGTAATTCATTTATTTATAACAATACTGTCAGTTGTCAAAACTTTTGACTGGTATTTGTGGTTTTTAAAAGTTTATTTAATTTTCTATTGGTGAAAATGGTTCAATTCAATCGTAAAATGGCAGACACGCACTTCGTGTATGAAATGACCTATGGTAATACTCGCGCCGAAAGACGGATGTATCAAGAAAGATATCCCGACCGTCCATTACCTAACAGACAATTTTTGGTTAATATTCACTCCAGACTCTGTAAAACTGATAGTTTTAAGAGGTCTACTGCCCTTATAGAAAAGAGAACAATAAGAAAGGTTCAGATAGAGGAAGCCGTCCTAAATGCAATTGAAGAAAAACCAGAAACTAGTACCAGAAAAATTGCGACCGAATTAAACGTTACTCATGTATGGAAAATTTTAAAAGATCAACAACTTTACCTGTATGTATTTTTCCAAAAAATTTTCCGCTAAGAATGGCTATTTCTAGATAGATTTAAAATAAATTAGTGCAAAATCTAAAGTTTTTATCTCAGGTGTTGTTTACCGACCAGGCATGTTTTTCCCATAATTCAATAATAGACTTTCACAACAATCATGTGTGAGCCGATGATAATCCTCACGCCATAATTGAAAACCATTTCCTGTAAATGTTTGGATTGGAGTTATAGGGGATTTTCTTATCGGGCCTCAGTTTTTGCATGGCAGGGTTACTGGTGAGCAGTACAGATAATTCATTGAGCATGTTTTACCCGAATTTTTGGAAGATATCCCATTAAGGCAAAGACGTTCTATGTGGTTAATTTTGGCCATTCAGGTCACCTGATATTAATCCAATAGATTTCTTTCTCTGGGGACACCTAAAACCATCTAATCTACGAAATCTTATTGAAAAGTCCTGTTTAATTTTTAGAAACACTCCTGGTATTTTTCAAAGGGTTCGCCAGTCGCTAATAAGGAGTAGAAACGCATGTATCGAAATCGGGGGAGGCCGTTTCACAGCATTACACGTACCAACTTTCGAATAAGTACATTTCATAAGAAATAATCAGAAGCGGATTTTACATAATATTACCATTGCGAAATTGCATTAGTATTGCAGTAGGTGCATGAAAATGATTATTTTACGCGAAAGCCGTGCGTCTCACGAAAGTAAGTACAAAAATCAAATTTTCTTAAAATAAAATGGGGATTTCAAAAATAAATTTTGTTATCAGAAAAAGTAGTGGCGTGTCATTTTTTTCTTAAAAAATATTCAGTCCACACCCCTTATTTCCGTTAGTAATAAGGGGAAGATTAATTAAATGTAAATATACTAATCAACACGTAATTGTATTTAAATGTATGACATTCTTTATTTTTGCTGCGTATTTTTTTAAATATAGCCTCATAATATAATGTCAATTTAATTACTACAGAGTAATTATATTTAAACACAAGAGGATTTATTTTTATTCAACACGATAATGATTTTTGAATCGAAATTAATTTTTGAGAGTATTGAAATGAGAAAGCAATTTCTCATTTAATTAAGTTATTGCCGCTTCTCCTTTTTAAATGCTTGATTTGTTTGTTAATTTGATTTGTATTTAACATTATGAAAGCAGCAAATGTTACTTACATTTAAAATAATTGTCATTTAAATTGAAGTGTTTAATTTTTCCCCAAGCACCCTGTATAAGACATTCATAATCGAGCATCATAATGTCGCATTATCATCGGATCTATGTATGAGTACCAAATCTCAGTCAATTTCGGTTTTGAACTTTCTAGCAATATTTTTTAAGCACCCTGTATAAGACATGATTGGACACCATAATTGAATGGTCATCAGGTTTATGTATGTAAACCAAATATTTCCGATAACGGAAACTGTTTTGTACTTTTTAGCATTGTTTGATATCATAATATTATATTATCTTCGGTTTTATGTACATATACCAAATCTCAGTCAATTCCGATATCAGGAACTGTTTTTATTTTACTTTTTAGCATTTTTTACGTACCCTGTATAAAAGATTCATTGGACACCATAATATTGTATTGTCATCGGGTTTATGTTTGTATACCAAATTTTACTCAATTCCGATAACGGGAACTGCATCAAAAGTTACTTGCAAGATTTGACCCAAACATATTAAATATCTAACATACAAGTGAAGTTAAATAAAAGCTTTTAAAAACGACCTAAATGATTCGCAAGGCTGATTTTGTATTAGAAATATCTTTATTTTGATGATTTATGTCTATACTGAGGTTTTCCTCGATCCTTGTTCTAATTTTTGTACCTTACTGTCCTACGTAAGTAAATAGGACAATCTCCACAATGAAGAGAATAATTTCCAGGATTGCCAAGTCTATAATATTTTTCTTTGTTTCTAACTATGTGCTGTTTTAGATATAGTTCCTAAAAATGTTAAAATCCTAAATTTTTTTAAGTTTGTATTTGTTCTTATATTTATAATTAAATTGGTTGATTGTTTTCATTGGGAAACTATTATTAATGGCAATTTATTTTAGTACATTCAATTCATTAGTAAAAGCGGCTTGAGATGTCTGAAAGTCTGTGCAAAAACGAAAGCTGCAAAGCTAAGCTGAGAGAAGGGTTATTTAGATTGTATAGATGTTGTCAGGACAGGAAGGTTTCCTAAATAGCTAAATTTCCTTATTATTTTTAATTAAAAATGGGTCTAGAGGAGAATCTTTGTCATTAGTTTCACTTTCCAATTTTTTAATGTGACCAATTTTTAATTATAAATTTATATTTTGCCTGAGACTTTGTGTAGTTCTTATTGATTCACCTTTAAATGTAATTACCTTAAAAATTCTTTTTTTTATAAATACAGTACTTTTTTATATTACGCTTTTCTTTTATTTTCTATTCCAAGGTTTCCTTTTTTAAATCCATTTTGTTCCATTGCTTTGTGGAAATTTGCCTTTTATTCTTTTTACTTCATCCAGCATCTCGACTAAAGAATACGTTTTTTAAACTTTCATATTTATAAGGAAAATAAAATGCCATCTTACCAATAAAGTGGGAGCAGTTAGTAGTCACTCAATACTCTAGGTCTTTGCAGGAATTCCTTAACGTCTGTTCCTAAAATGGATTTTATAGCTTAGAGGCGTAAACTGGGCAAATACACTGTATACCAATCAAATTTCAATTAGGAGCCAATAAACATCAGCCGTATATAATTAATTGTTTGGCGTCTCCACGTATGTAGATACATATATCCACATTAATCTACTGTATCACATATCCATATTTATCTTTTCTCTTATAAAACTCAAAACTGCTTTCTAATGTTAATGTCATTTCACTAACAAAAAGTAAGCTTGGAGAGATTTAAAATTAGTTTGAAAATAGAAATTCGAAAAAGTTTCTTAGAAACTATGCCGAAAAATTGAGACAAAAAGAAAGAATTTTTAAGTTTTAGTAGTTTCATAATATATTGGAGTACTCTTATAGCACTTTCAACTCCTTGTTGTTTTCTCGAGATAAAAGTGGACCGTATAACTTTGAACATTAACTTTGCTAAACACCACAACTGTTAGGTATAAAATAAATAAACTCTTGACTAAGTTCTTTAAAAATACATATATTATTATAATTAAATTGAGGCTTCATTCTGTTGTGTTTGTTTTGTAATAAAAAGATAATTTTACTATAGTTTGTAGAGAGCTGTTAATTTCAGTCGATCTTGGCATTCGTTATGCTGGTCAACTGGCTAATTATTTCTTGTACTTATTATGAGCTGTTTAGAATCAAAAGTCACATTCTCCCACTTAACCTAAGTTTGGGCAATCGCCTAAAACATCTGCAGCAATTATTAGAGGTATAAATTTGGTCTTAAAAGGGTGACATTTTGATATCCGTTCATTTTTAGCCTTTTCATTATATGCTTAAAATACTATAGTTCATTCCTATATCCAGTTTTGTTAGAAATAATTAAGAAAGAGACTTTGATAAGTTATGGAGCTTTCTGGTGTGGAACTGAAGCGTTTTTGAAAAACAACACAAGTCCATTTTATCCGAAATTCAACCGTATACAAATTTGGGTAGCATAACACTTTCTGTACATAACTCAGATACCTCATACGGTAAAAAGGTCCGGGTTAAAAGTAATGCTCAAATAAACCATGTTTTAAAAAAGCAACTGATGTCCATGCGGTTTGTGGTAAAAACAACACTAGTCCATATTAGTCACAAGTTTCTTGCTGTACGTTTTGCCATGGCCGTCCATCAGAGTTTAATGTAAAAAAGATGTACAAAGCGTTTCGGCATATTCACCCGACATCGAAAGTTTCTTACTTTGTTTATAAGAAAGATAACTAAAGCAAGTGAAAATCAATGAATGCCAGAAAAATGAACTAATCCAGACAAGAGAAATTCATCAAGCTAAGGCAAAGGCATTTTACGATATAAAGCGAAAAGTTAAAGCTTAATGCCAAAGTAATCCTAAGGTAATTGCAATAGCCTTCGATTTTATGCAAAATTTTCCACTACAAAACTTAACTACAAACAAAATGTTTTACAGTAGACAACTTTAGAATTATGTTTCTGGAGTAAACGATATTGGAAGCAGTGACGGCAGTATGTACGCCTAGCGTGAAGGAATGGCAAAACGTGGCCAAAATGAAATCACATCCATACTATTTCATGATATTAAAGAACATATACCCGGCCCAACATATACGGGGGCATTCGTACATACATTGTGATAGGGGCTTTAGTCTTATTTCTTGTGAAAAAAAGTCATTGTTGATACTCCGCAAGAATGAATTATTCTTATTAGGTAGGCAAGATCCAAACCGTCTCCATTTAATCTAATAAATCCTGGAACACAATCAAAATCGTTTCTACTGGATAAAAGTTTAAATAATGGTTTCTTTTTGAAAGATTTTAAGCCAAAAATGTCGCTTAAACCAGCGCGAATGTATCGGATAATTCAGCAGTACCCTGGGCAAGTTTTAATGCGTCAAAGTTATTATGGTCCCTGGACATTTTATACCATTGCAAGAAAAAGAAAGCCACATAAATAGCTCTGATACCAAACTAATACAAAAATGAAATAAATCCAAAAAAGATTTGATGGAGCTGACCAAATATCTTAAAAACCCACTTTATAAAGAGCTTTATCTCAACCTTCTTCCAAAAATAGCAGAAGTGGGAGATACTTCAGATGCCGAAATTATTAATAATGATAATAGTAGTGGTGGCGAATAAAAATAGTTTTTTTCCTAAATTAATTATATTAGTTAAATCAGGAGATATTGAACTCATTTTTGTACTTTTTTTACATTATTTTAAAGTTTAATAAATTATTAGAAAAGTTTTTGTCTTCCACATTTGTTCAGAAAAGCAGCTTGGCAAAAACAGTATCCCAAAAAATAATAAGGTAGGTAGTTTTTCTTGATTTCCTAAAATTTTCGTTTTCGGCCGTGTTATTTTTCAAATAAGCGCTTCAATTTTTTTCAAGACGCATTTGTTTAATACCTATTGGGGTGTTGTATTTGGTAAATATAAAAAACATAATAAGATATGTTAAATACGTTGTAGCAAAATAGTTATATCCGTCTGAGAGACATATTCCACCAGATTGGTCCATACTCCCAGTAAAATTAGATATTAAAGAAAAAAAACTTCGAAATAATTCCAAATAAACGGAATATGTGGAAGCCTTATTAATTAATTAATGTCCAGTAATAGAGGACGCCGGCTGTAGCTCGGGAACCGTTAATGACAAAACTTAAGGAAAAAAATATTTATAGGTAAATCGGCCAAGAGAAATCGCTGTAATATATATTTAAGTTCGAAAGTTGGCCGCTAGGAGGATAAAAGTAACACAAAATTGTAAGTGCTAATTTTGTCTTAAATTTCCATAATTGAAGTATGCTGAAAATATAAGCATTGTATTCTTCTACCAATTAACTTCTCTTATTGACATTAGGGGACCTGGCACTAGTCAAGAATTAATATTTTCCAACAGTGAAATCTCAATGAGTGAAACATATCGTCACCCCTTAAGAATGTCGATTAAACCGTACAATAAGTCAAATTTGCCCATTAGTTTCAACAAATGAAATATTGTAGTATAATCTTTAATTATTGTTGTTAATATTCTTGTTTATTTGAAGTTGCGTATTAAAAAAAATGTTTATTAAAAATATTACATTCATATTTTGCGTAATTAAGTGAGGCGAGAAGTAAGAGAAGAAGATGAGTGAGCGAAATGATTGAGAGAAATAAAAAAACGAGTGAGGTAAATGGGTAAGTGAAATGGAAGAGAGAAATAAAGGTAGATAATGTGACAATTTAAAAATTTTAAAAAGTCGGTAATGTCAACATTACATAATTATGTGGTGGTAAATACAATATGTTTTTTAAATAAAAATCAATATATTGAAGGCATTTGTATGTAATTCCATTGTGATTATTTCTATCCGTATTTAAAACCAAATCGTTACTATATTATTAGAACTTCTAGGTGTAAACTGTAAATTAAGCAGTATTTAAATATGATGTATGTTAATGCTAAAATACAGAAAAAAATATAAAAATACACATAGAGAAATTCTAAATTATTATACTAGTTAGTTTTTGTCAATTGACATCTAAACTGACGTTTTGATTTCAAATATGTTGATATTTAATTGAACTTAGAAGCGAAAGTAATTGTTGATGTGTACTAGAAATTTATACAAGCTGTAAAATTTATAAATTTATATTTAACTGAATTTTTGTAATATCCATCCTGTATAAAATAAATATAAATAAAAATATAAATTTACAGAGTTAATATTTAGATATTGAAAAAACAAACCTGCAAAAAATAAAAAATTGACGGGTGTTAAAGTTGGGATACAATGTTTCACTCACAATTTTAGAGTATATCGAAGTAAGTTCAAAACAACGTTTTCTTTTAAAAGTTTTATTGGTCGATGGGGGAAAAATGCGATGAGTAAAAATATGCTGCTTTTGCTTGTAGATTACAAGAGAGTTAGTTTATTTTCTATTTCAACATTATTAAAATTCAACCACCGGGTCCTTTAGATGACCTGCCACTATAATCAATAGAGACCCTCCTTTAATTTACATGACTCAAGGAAATGATAGGCTAGATTAAAATAAGGGAGCACAAAGAATAAACGATGAAATAACAATGGTTTAAGTAAGTGATTTAACAACTAGTATTGCAATGTGGAAAAGAGTGAGGGCACACCTGTTTTTTATCTTTGCCTAGATTTTGGAATAATTAAATAATATTTCTTAGGTACGTATTAAGTACATTTGACTATGTCTTATATACAAGACAATCTACACAAAAAAAAACTTAAAATTTCGATATTCTTCACTCAGTGTCTGAAATTCTAGGTTAGAGTTAAAATTTGTAGTGGTTTTTAGATATAAGTCGCAATTTCTATTAAACTGTATTTTTAGGAAAATAGTCAAAAACTCACTTTATGACAGACCTTAACTAATTTGTAAATGTTTTGAAAATATGCTATTGCCTTTAACAGAGTGCCATGCGTATAATATTACATATATACGTTTTGTGGTACAATACATGTTTGGGAACAAAAATACTAGATATTACTTTTATTTAAAAAAATCTAAAAAGTCTATATTATCATCTACAAAAAATGTTTTTTTTTATTTACCCTGTATACTATATAATAATACATTTTTTATGTAGGGACACGGAATTTTTGTTAATAATAAAAATTTTTATAAAAAAATAGACTTAAAAAAAAAACAATAAAAAGTTAAAAGTAACATTTTATTCCACATTGAAAAGTTGACTTTATAAAGTCGGCATCACACTATATCTTAATTAGTTAATCACAAATAGACACTTATATATTAAGTGTCTACATACAGCGTGTAACAAAAAAGTACCGCTTACCTGACTTTAATGAAAATATGTACTGTATGTATACAATACTTAGGTATGAAAGTATTCCAATGGTGAATTCCGCGTTACTGCCAAGTTTACCGTTTTTCTGATATAAAAGGATTTTTTTATATATAATATATAAATATTTTCAATATTTTTTTAACAGCACTTTCTATGAAAAAAATTTGATGTATTACGTATTATTAAAATACCTGCACATAAGAGGTTATCTGTTATGTTTGACAATGTCAATTTTGTTGATATACAAAGATGGATCGTTTAACTGAAACCCAAACAATTGAAATTTTAATTATACTGGGTTATAGAGATAGAATGCGAAACCTGCAAGATGTTTGACATTTAATACTTTAAAAAGAATGTCAGCCTCCTCGATTCGTCTACATTCGATTTCTATTCGCTCCTTTAAATCCCCGAAGTCATTGGACACCACATTTTTAAGGTTTCCCCACAAAAAATAGTCAAGGGGCGTCAAGTCCGGAGACCGAGGTAGCCACTCTATTGTACCCCTACTTCCAGTTCATCTTCCAAAAAAACAATGTCTAAATATGTGTTGGAGCAAAATCCTGCTGAAACGATATTTCAGCATTTGGTGCACTATTACTTAAAAAAAAATCAAGTTAAATACTTACAGCAGGTAAAGTAAGGAACTTACGGCTATTCGGAAATAGTTCTGCAATAGCTAGGACAATTTCGGACCTCAAAAGATTCAAATATCTTTCTCCAATTAATGTGTCTTCCATGAGGAAACCAAACATTTATTTTTGGGGAAATTGAGTATTATTTTCACGTATCCAAAGTGGATTTGCCCTGGCCCAATATCGACAATTATGCCTGTTAACTTTTCCATTAAAAAAAAGTTGCTTCGTCAGAAAAAAAAATTTAGATGGCAAAATTTAGATTGGTATTGCAATGTTCCATCGCGATTTCACAAAATTCCAAGCGCCTATCGTGATCATCCTCAGAGAGTTCTTGCACCAAAGTTATTTTGTATGGCTGAAACTTTTCGATTTTTAAAAATTGGATTATGAACATATGTGAGACAGGTGCGGATTTTCTTCAAAACTGATTAAAACATTCAGAACCTTATCAATATATGTTGTGCTTTTAGGTCTGCTAGAACGTACAGCATCTTTTAGTATATTTAGTTATTGGATTTCTGTTAGGATATTTGTCATTAAAAATGTTACAAACATCTTGTAGGTTTCCCATTTTATTCCCATAACACAGTATAATTAAAATTTCAATTCTTTGGGTTTCATTTAAACGATCCATTTTTGTAAATCAACAAAACTGATATTGTTAAACATATCAGGTAACCTTTTGTGTGCAAGTATTTTAACAAAAGATAATACATTAAATTATAGATAGTAGACCCTTATTTTTACAAAAACTAGTGACTTTCATAAAAAGTATTGAGAATTTTACGCAGTATATAATACCATATTAAATAGGCACGGTTATTATTTTAATACTGACTCATAAATGAAATTTTTAATAAGGAATAAAATAATATTTTTTACTTTTTAGTGGTTTTTTAAGTCGGTTCTTTTTTATAAAAAATTTTATTTCACTGTTTTTAGTTTTATTTATAAAAAAATGTAACTTTTAAAGCCTAAATATAAGTTGAAATTGACCTTCGTGTCATTAAAAACGCCGACAACCATATGAAATACGATATTAACATGCATACTTTTTTTTCTGATGATGTGGTGAACGCAATATATATTCACTCCAGAGGTCGCTTAAATAGTTGAAAATTGCGTCATTCCGCCTTTTTTACTTTTTTAAATATTCTTGTTCTGGAACCACTTCGGTAATATCCTGATTATTCCCTGAAATTTTCATCCAAATTGTAAAAGGTACAATATTTCGTAATTTTATAGATTCGGTAATTTTATGCGTTTATGCACGCTAGGAATTAGGTAGGACAAACTTTGATAATCTGTAGAATGCGAACAGTGCATTTGGCGGGATTGGCAACTGATAAAAGGTATCATAACAAAATTACATGCAAAGCCATTTTTCATAAAAGTCGTGCAGGGTACTCTGATTTAATTTTATAAATATTTTTGGATAGAAAGGTATTTGAATCACTTAAAAAAGAAAAAAATCTGGTTTTTGCTTCACTTCTACTATTGTCATTTTAGGTAGATTTTGTTATAATTATTGAAACGCCCATTTATATATATATATATATGATCCAAATTAAGAGTTAAAGTCGGTTAAATTAGCAAACTAGTAGCATTTTTATTGTGATTAAAATAAACTTTTATTTTACGTTTTTTTTACTTAGCATTTTATTTAAGTTAGAAATAAGAAAAATTTAAATTCATAACAATTGGGCAAATATATATCCATTTTCTTCACTACATTTTTCAGCATTTTTTAACACAGCTTTTGTTGCCTGTTACAATACTCCTAATATTATATTGAAGTTCGACTAATGTCAACTATCTCTTTTTATCTACTTCTTCTTTGACATAACCCCAAAAAAAGTCTAATAGAGTTATGTCAGGGGATCATGGTGACCAACGAATCGGACTATTTGACAAATTTATTCACACATAATAAATTATATTTTTAACAAGATGGAGCTCCCCTCCCGTATAGTTCGTGAAGTCACACTATTGCTTGACAGACTTTTTCAAAATGGATGTATAACAACAAATGGTCCGATTCGTTCTCCACCAAAATCCCCTGACATAACTCCATTAGACTTTTACTTTTAGAATTATGTCAAAGAAGAGGTATATAAAAAGAGATATTTGACATTAGACGAACTTCAACTTAATATATGAAGACAGCAAAAGCTCTGTTAAAAAATGCTAAAAAAATGCATTGAAGAAAATGGAGGTATATAAATTTAAATGGTTTTTATTTGTAAAGAAAGTTATACAGAAATGCGATTTTCGATTGTTTTTCTTTTTTTTTCTTATATATATATATATATATATATATATATATATATATATATATATATATATATATATATATATATATACATATTTATTTATTTATATATATATATAGTCTATATTTATAAAAGGCGAAATAAAGGGGTAGAACCCTTTATTCTTTAGTCAATCTTTCGGGATTAATTTTATCTCTTCCTCAGGACTCTTCTGACAAATAATTTCAAAAGATACAAGTTAGAAACATACTAATTAATTCTAATACATATGAACTCACCGATGCGCATTTGCTTTAATTAAATCAGAAAAAAGAGATAAAATGTAATATGATTATGCACGAAAATTTTAATGTCGGTGTCACTTCCGGTTAAAATTTTAAAATCAAATATATAAGTAGGTATATTTCGTACAAACTAAACTGCAAATATATAGGATTATTACATTATAAAATGGAGATAAAGGCACACCTAAACTGCCTGGGCAGATACCTTGCGCCACGTTTATATTTTCTTTTGATTTTTCCATAACTCTCAAATTCAAATTCTTGTTAAAAAACACAGTTTTCGTCTCACAAGAGAGTTCTCTGAACACAATGAAAATGCACATATACTTAAACTCATAAATTTAAAATACAAATCGTGAAAACGACTCTTTAATTAGTAAATGCACAAACATAAATCGAAGCGATAAAAAATATCAGAGAAATATTTGCTTTAAACAAACCAAAACTCAGCCGTTACATCTATCACAACTGACATGTCAAATATCTCTGTAAATTTTATTATTATCCTTGATCAAGGTCACCTATTATTTCGCGTCGTATATGCATAGGTACCTATCGATTTTTGACCGATATGTGCACTTTTTCTTTAAATCGAATTTTCACCCACTTGCTGAGAAGTTATAGGGAAATTTGATAGAAGTTTGCAGTAAGCGGCAAAATGAGGTTAAAGTTGGAATTTAAATTATCAACTTTAAAAAATTGCAGTAATTTAACCGTTAAAGGTATAAACTCGGAATTTGGTAACGGTCTACCTAAAAATATCTTGTTTCATAAAAAAATACCCTACAGGCTTAGATATATCAGTTTCCTTGTAATACAGGATAATGTTAAAAAATATACCCATTCTTGGAAACTTTGGTGCAAACGTCACCTCGTTAATGCACCCCCTGAATATAATCCAGAACCTTTCCTAAATAGTTCATTTTGTGTAGCCTTTAAGGCACTTTCCGGTGTAGTAATGCCTATTTTTTTTATAAAAAAGAAAAAGTGACGAAAAACAATTCAGTTTTATGACTTTTTCGAAAAATTTCAGTGTTTCTTAAAAATTTCTATTTTCTCGCCATTTTTCCGACAGAGATGCGTTTAGGCTTTTGTTCTCGTAAATATTTCCTATGAAAAACGTCTCTTGGAAAATTTCGATAGCACTTACCCACTTTGAGATATAACCGCCCCAAAATACCCTTTTTTTCGAACGAAAAAATTTCGTAGAATCGTCAAACGAAATCGAAACCCAACCAAAAACAATAGGGTTCTGCAAGACCGGAAGAACCATCGTTCCAGAAAGTTTCGTCAGAAAAAAAATTAAAACAAGTGTTACATCAAAGTTGACTTTTTTTGGTCAAATTTGCGGTACCCTATCTTCGGTACCAAAGGTGGTACGTCTCCTCTAAAAATACATATCAAATTCAATGGCCTATCGCTAATAGTTTCCGAGATATGCCCGTTGACACCACCAGGTTTTCGTCTCTGAGTGGGAGAGACAACGCATCACTAGGGTTGGAAAAAGACCGGAAGGTACCGCAATAATTTGTCGTCCGTGCTATTTTTAGTATAGTAGAAAGGTAAACACCAAATCCAAGCTTGGCGTTCCGGTTGCCAAAAAATCCAATTTCCAGCTCTGCGCATGATTGCACATGTCTCCGAAAATTTAAGTGTTTTTGTTTTTCTAATATACCAGCATGGACATTATTATTCTTCGTTTAAAGGTGCAAGAGATTCTTGCAGTAGTCTTAAATGTCAACACGTGTCTATAAGCGAATATGAAAACTATTTAAGTTAAAAAAAGAATATTACTCTCGAGCATTTTTTAGAGTTGGCTATTTTTCCCAGGATCAGATTTTGACGAATTCTGAGGTCTTCAATGAATATAATCCTCTGATTTGGTAGCAAAATTTAAGGCGCAAAATATTTAAAAAATAACACAACGTTAAATCATCGATACAAAAGGGACTGAATTAATTAAAACCAATTATATTCTATCAGTAAGAAAAATTGGTCAGACAATTTTTATTTTTAAATATCTTAAAATAACTATATTAACCGTGAATCTTCCACGAAATCAATTTCACTTAAACCTTTGAAACAAAAATAGATTTAAATAAACAAATAGGATTTCCGATCTATAAAAATACTTTTTATAAAAAGTCTTTGAGGTGTGTAAAAAATATTGCTGCTTTCATCTTAAAGCATTTTTTCAATTTTAAATGGTAGGCAATTTATTAATCAATCATCGCACATTACTTAATATCGCACTGATTAAACTGCTAATATGT
Source organism: Kuschelorhynchus macadamiae (assembly GCA_030620095.1). Taxonomy (NCBI): domain Eukaryota; kingdom Metazoa; phylum Arthropoda; class Insecta; order Coleoptera; family Curculionidae; genus Kuschelorhynchus; species Kuschelorhynchus macadamiae. Next base: position 963,531 of record JAUTXW010000186.1, read on the forward strand.
CACTTCTATAATCTCAACCTAAAGCTATATTGGCACTCTTTTGATCAATTAAAACGAATATAACGACAGATGCATCCTGTGCGTTTTATCGATGTGCTTTTAACTCCAAAGTTTTATGCCGCTTTATTTTCTATCGATGCTAAAATTATTTACCATATTAATTCCGTTAGCAGGGATTTTTTAATTTGAGACAAATGGTTGTAGTGTTTCATCGGGCTGTTGAGTTAAATTATTTAGTTTGTTTTTTCTCCTCTTATTTTGTATTATATATAAAAAAGACGCAGCAGACATCTTTTGGAAAACTTAATGTCATTTAAATAAAAATTGCCTAGGTTCTCCTGTTTCTACTATACTAAAAATACTACTAAAATATATAATAAAAATAGCACGGAAGACAAATTATTGCGGTACGTTCCGATCCTTTTCCGGCCCTGGTGATGCGTTGTCTCTCCAACTCAGAGACGAAAACCTGGTGGTGTCAACAGGCATATCTCGGAAACTATTAGCGATAGGGCATTGAATTTGATATGTATTTTTAGAGGAGACGTACCACCTTTGCTACCAAAGATATGATACCGCAAATTTGACCAAAAAAAGTCAACTTTGATGTAACACTTGTTTTAATTTTTTTCTGACGAAACTTTCTGAAACGATGGTTCTTCCGGTCTTACAGAACCTTGTTGTTTTTGGTTGGGTTTCGATTTCGTTTGACGATTCTACGAAATTTTTTCGTTCCAAAAAAAGGTATTTTGGGGCGGTTATATCTCGAAGTGGGTAAGTGCTATCGAAATTTTTCAAGAGACGTTTTTCATGGGAAATATTTAGGAGAACAAAAGCCTTAATGCATCTCTGTCGGAAAAATGGCGAGAAAATAGAAATTTTTAAGAAACACTGAAATTTTTCGAAAAAGTCATAAAACTGAATTGTTTTTCGTCACTTTTTCTTTAAAAAAAAAAATAAGCATCTGGTCAGAAAACTAATTACAGCACCGTAAAGTGCCTAAAAGGCTACACAAAATGAACTATTTAGGAAAGGTCCTGGATTATATTCAGGGGGTGCATTAACGAGGTGACGTTTGCACCAAAGTTTCCAAGAATGGATATATTTTTTAACATTGTCCTATATTACAAGGAAACAAGATATTTTTAGGTAGACCGTTACCAAATTCCGAGTTTATACCTTTAACGGTTAAATTACTGCAATTTTTTAAAGTTGATAATTTAAATTCCAACTTTAACCTCATTTTGCCGCTTTCTGCAAACTTCTATCAAATTTCCCTATAACTACTCAGCAAGTGGGTGAAAATTCAATTTAAACAAAAAAGTGAACATATCGTTCAAAAATCGATAGCATATACGACGCGAAATAATAGGTGACCTTGGTCAAGGATGATAATAAAATTTACAGAGATATTTGACATGTGAGTTGTGATAGATGTTACGGCTAAGTTTTAGTTTGTTTAAAGCAAATATTTCTCTGATATTTTTTATCGCTTCGATTTATGTTTGTGCATTTACTAATTAAAGAGTCGTTTTCACGATTTGTATTTTAAACTTATGAGTTTAAGTATATGTGCATTTTCATCGTGTTCAGAGAACTCTCTTGTGAGACGAAAACTGTGTTTTTAACAAGATTTTGAATTTGAGAGTTATGGAAAAATCAAAAAAAATATAAACGTGGCGCAAGGCATCTGCCCAGGCAGTTTCGGTGTGCCTCTATCTCCATTTTATAATGTAATTGTTTGTTTATTAATTTTTGTTTAAACAAAATTTATTGCGTTTTGAACCGTTTTTATTTGATTAATGTGTAAATTTGAATAAGTTCTTCCGAAAAAGTTGTCGACTTTTGAAAGTCTCATTTTAGTTACTGATTTAGACAATGTTTGATAAATTCATTATAACATAACAAGTGATGATTATTAAAGTAATTGGTAAATAACAAAATCAGATAATCACTGTTATTACAAGCAAACCAACAATTGATAGAATTATTTTTAATAATGTAAGCTTCTCTGTAGAAATGCATAAAATGTGTGAAACCACATAGCCGTTATTCACACCTACCAGCTCTTAATCATATATTCAGTTGTTTTCAAGCCGAAAGCCATACTTTTGCAGACCATACACCAATGGGCAACGATAATAAAATTTTAAAAAGTATTTCACAATTATTTCTAGTAAGACTTCTTCATAATCCAAAGCTTTTACTAGTTGCAATTATTGTATGGCTGTGTTTCTTTCATCATTTTATAACTTTAGCAAACTATTAATAAAACCACGCTTAAATTTAGTATATTTACAAGTTATTCAGGATTCCTCAAATCAGACGGTTATTCTTTTGTCATTTTCTAACTTATTGGTTTATTTACGTATTTACTTGCTTATTCTTTATACGAGGAAAAGACGCATTGTGAATTCTAGTTTTTAATGTTGTTATTGGATCAACGTAAAAGATGTGGTTAAAACATTGTTCTGCTATCATCGATAACATTATCTTGTATTGTTATAAGTTAGCTAATTTGGAGTATTTTATATTTACATGGTTTTAAATATTTTGTTTAGACAACATTAAATTTTCTTTTTACTAGACAAATATTTTATGAGGGTAATTACCCCATTCGTTCCCCTCGAGGGGCGGATAATTCCCATAAGTCTGTGTACACTGCAAAAAATCAGTATAAATCACGATAAATCTCACTATAATAAGTTAAATTATTTTACCTAATTACCCTACATCTCTTTATATCATATTAAATCTCCTTAAATCAGTTTAACTCAGTCGATTTCCCGCACTTAGTGGTTATTCGCGTGAACAACAAACGCAAACAGCCAATGAAATTTCAACTTGTGACACACAGAAGGGTGACGCTGGCATGTAATCAATCAGTTTCAGAAAGTTTGAAGAAACATAGAACGTACAGTTTATTTTTTATTCTTTATTGTTTTTGTGTTAGTGAGGAATGTAAGGGGTTTTTGTTTTTGCTTTAATCAGGTAAGTAAGTACTTAGTACTTAGTATGTCGACATATAGTTGTATAATAATTGTTTTATATTAATATTGATAAGGCGTAATCACAGATTAATACAGATACCGCACTTTCGTTCGGCGCGCAAATCATCACATAACCTCAATTTGGGCGGAGAATCTATCAAGCCAGCAGCGTTGGGTCGGCCGCAGCTAATTATTGTTTTTAATCCCCACCAGGAAAATCACTTTTACTATTAATTTCTGAGTCTTCATTAGTATATTAGTGGCACACAAAAACGGGGGCTAATAATAAATATTTTTATTAGAACAACATTTTTTACTTGGGCCTCGTAGGGTCGGCCGGAGATTGGCATTATTATTTCAGACGTAGTCGTGTGCAGTGGCGGCGTTTTTAGTTCTTCAAACCGCCGGCTGCGCGCCGACGTAAAGTATATATTAAATTTAAATATTTAAAGACTATATTAGATATTATTATAAGAAATAATATCAAATATGAACATTTCTAGAAAAGTCAGTAGTATGGTGTGTGCTGCCAAACAATGCGAAATTTCAAGCTACAAATCATCTCATAGCTTTTTTAGGTTTCCCAAGGATATAAGAAAATAAGTTTCTTTTAAATGTTATATAGTTTCCGACATATAATAATAGGTTGTTAAAACTTTAAGACAGGTGCTAAAACAGCTCTAAATACGCTATAGCCTACATATACTAATTCATATTTTAAATTCAATTAAATAAACTTCGGTACTAATTGTGTACGTGTTTTGGGAGCCCCTGACAACAAAAGTGAATTTGTGGAAATTACAGATACAGTAGCGATCGGGCGATCGATACGCGAAATAAGTGAGAACCTTCACATACATTTCTTCCGTGGAATCGCGTTATTAAATATAGGAATTTTTCGAGATCGCGTTTTTAATCCCGGGATTTTCGAAACCGTAAACTGATTTCGAGATTCGGATACTGAAAACCTTAATTGCAGGAATTATTTGTTCATTTAATATTTTTTAATTGATTTGTCTAAAAATTTGTTATTATTATTATTATTACCTACCTATAATCTAAAAAAGGTATAATAATGTTTTTACTTCGCTCGTAAAAGGGAAGTATTGTAATGATGAAAAAATCGCCCTCCGAGATTTTTTTCAGATCTTTACATTTCAGAGTCCCTAGATGCCAAAAAAACATGTTTTCTCAATTCCCATCAGTATATCTGTTCGCGGCATAGCTAAAAAATTACTTATCCGATTTACTTCAAATTTTGATCAAAAATTAAGGGTCCTAACTGATAAACTGGTAAAAATCCAAGATGGCAAACTAAAATGGCGGTTTAGTGAAATGTTTAAAAATGATTACTAAAAAACTGCTTATCCATATTTTACATAAAATTCAAGTATTGTAGGAATCAACTTTTAAAAATTTGATACGAATCCAAGATGGCGGAACAAAATGGCGGCTTCATAAATTATTTAAAAATTCAGTCTGAAAAACTATTTCAAATTGTTTGCAATTTTTAAACTGTGGAATTAATTCAAGATGGCGGAATAAAATGGCGACAATATTAAATATTTGTAATTGTGAAAAAATTACCCTCTTAGGTTTTACATATTTTCACGTTTTAGCGTTTCAGGTAACGTTTAGTGTGAATTTAAGGTAGCAAAACAAAATGGCGGCTTAATAAAATATTTAAAAATTTAGCTTGAAAAAACTACTAATTAGATTAATTTTAAATTGTGTGCAAGCATTTAGTGTAATATAGAGACAAATTGAAAAGGTTGAAGTACGAATTTCAAACGGCGCGGCGGAACAAAATGGCGGCCAAATAAAATTTTGGTTCAAAATGGAGGGTGTGTGTCTATGTAAAAACTACTTATTGAATTGATTTTAAATTATGCCTAAAAATCAAGTGTGGCATAAGTAGAAACTGATAAAATATTGATAGAAATCTAATATGAGGGAACAAAATGGCGACGAAAAAAGTGTGTTTAACAAGCTTTTGTCAGTAACGCACTAAAAAGTACAGAACAATGTAATGTTGTCGAAATTAATTAAACGTACATGTACATGCTTCTCAAAGACACGAAAAAGCAAATGACACTTTTTTGCATAGTCATTGAACAAAATATATTTTAATAAAAATATATTATCTTATACTTTTTAGTGCGTTACTTATAAAAATATGTTCTCTAGATATTTTAAACTATATTTTTTATTGAACCGAAGACCACATATAGTTTTATTCATTGGCGTTCACTCTTGCTCGCATTGATAGCATAAAGCATGTTTGCCAGTTAGCAATTAAAACCATTATTTTTTATCTAATCTTAGGGCAAGAAACTGGGTCATGGCTTGCAACAGAGAAGATCTTTTAGATAAAATAAACGATCTGCATAAAAATCAGAGGTTATGGAGCTTACACTTGAATCATCCTCTTATTTATTTATGGATATTACAAAAAATACAAACGAACAAAGAAATTTAATTTGCTGACCACAACAACTCAAAACACACAACAAAATCAGAATCAGTATATAATATTTACGTTTTTCACACGCACGCCAATGGCAGAAGTGAAGTGAATATAATATGCGCTAAAACCCTTTCTACATGATACTAAAACGCAAGTTCAGCGATATAACTGATCTAACAATAATATTAAATTTTAACCCTTATTCTTTCAAGAATCTATTAAAAATCAGACCACTCTGTACGTGCATAACTACTATGTATACACAAATTTTTCAATATAAATATATTAAACTTGGTTAAACGTTACTCACAAAATATTTTAATAAGGTCCTGCTTAGAATAAATAAACATATTTCGAGTACATCTCTGAGTTCTCCGCCCAGCTAATGGAGTTCGATTAAACACGTCTATGAATGAAAATTCCAGGAGTGCGGTATCTGATTGGTTATTCATCTGTGTCGTAACTACTATTCCGGGGTATCTCGCTTATTTTTTAAGATAAAGGGTTGCGATTTTCGCGACAGTGTACTACTTAAAATAAAATTTTCACAGCACGCTTAGCTCCTAAGATACAGGACGAAATTGAAAATATGGCATTTTGGAATCATTATCCTTTAACAAATCAAATGGTATACTCTGTACAAGGTACAGGTCTGTTCGTGTATTGCGATTTTAGATCCTGTTTAAAATTCTGGGTAGTTTTTATTCGGAATTTCAGGTGCCATATTTCAGGGTGTGATTCCAATTAGCCAGTTAGCCGAGGAGAAAGAGTTAAGATCGAAACTAAATTTAAGTTATTTAAAACAACATTAAAACATTTTTTTAATTATGTTATTATTTAATTACTTCCCATTTTATCAGTTAGCGAGTCCAGTATATTACAACTGACCAATGCCCTTTCCTTACAAGTTTGTTGCATCTTAAAAGGTAATGTGAATAAAATTAACTAGTGATAGATTGGATTAAAATAGATCAAACGTGTATATAAACTTTTTTTTTAGTAGGGGCTTCTTAACAAAAATATCCATTCCCAAATAAGTAAATTTTTTTTGACACGAATTTAAAATACCGATTTTAAAGAGGAATTACCAAAGTAAATTTAACAGTAGTAAATAAAACAGATTTAAAAAATACTTTTTAAATCTGTAAAATGACATCCGTGTAAATTCTGGAAACTCAGTTCCTGTCTTCCCTTGCATAAAATATTAAAATTTCAAATACTGAACGTTAGTGGCTGTTACTTGATGAAATTCCATTACACGAAGTAAAATAGTAATATATTAATTAGAAAATTCCATAAAATGAATTTTTACACGACGGGTTTCGCTAACACTGTAGCTTCGTCTGGTATATACTACATACTAATTTTAGAAAGAATTCTACATTTAATGTTAACAATGTCTATCTATCCCACGGTTACTTATTTAAATTTTATAACCTAATTGTCTTAAGGTACAAAAGCCGGGTTTTTTTAGCCACAATACTTTAACTCCAGCAACAATATTTTGAATTTTAGGAAATGTTGAAGAAAGGAGAATTGTTAAGATCTATTTGGTCGTTAAGTAATAAATTTGTATCTTTTAGGCGGTTTATTTCTTAAACATATGATAATAAATGTTTTAAAAAGATAACATATTTCGGAAATACCTGTTTAAAAATTAAACGTTGTCTTAACAGGAAGAATGTAAAAATCGCTTTTAAAACTAATAATTCCTTTGGAAAATTTCTGAAAAATATAAAACTTAAAAGTAATAGAGGTGAAACGTCAGGGGTCTATCAGTGAACGGGTAGAACTTTTAAAAAGCGAATTAATGAACATAAACGCAGTTTTATTCACAATAAACATGACTCAACGTTTGCCAGCTATATTATCAGGGAGGATCATGTGTTTAACAATGATTCTAAGATCCTTCATGAAGAGAATAAAAGCCCTTAATCAAATTTATTGTAAAGTTCAGAAATAAACCGCCTAAAAGATACAAATGTATTACTTAACGACCAAATAGATCTTAACATATCTCCTTAACTCAGATTTTCTGAAATTCCAAATATTGTTACTGGAATTAAAGTATGGGGGTTAAAAAAAACCGTAGGCTAGACAGGCACTGTTAATATCAAATGCAGAATTTTGTTTTAAATTAGTGTATATACCAGACGAAGCTACAATGTTAGCGAAAAGCATCGTGTAAAAATTCATTTTATGGAATTTTTTAATTAATATATTAGTATTTTACTTCGATTAAAATTTATATAATTGTACCAGTTTGTCCAAAAGTTGGAGGTCGAAATAATAGCTTGATACCCATCCCAAGTTGCACTTTTAATCATGAATACGTCATTGTTATAGTCAAAAGCAGTGTTATCGTGCGGGTCATATCCTCCGCATAAAATCCGGAAGATGAATTAGATAGACCTATGATATTTTCATATAAAAAAAAGGATAAACATATAAATACCAGCAGTTGCAAAAATCTTTAAGCGATTTCACTTCAAAGTCAGATTGACAAATCAGTGACAAAATGAGTAATAGAAAACAATTTTCGGGTTTTTTGCATCCACAAGCGAAAAAAATGGTATTAAATCTAAAAAAATAAAATTGGGCATGAAAAAAAAGCATAATTTACTATCGAAGAAGATTAAGAAACGTACACGAAAAAAGCCAAAGACAGAAGACTTAACTGACAATGTAAAAATGGATGTTCGTAATGCAATTTACGATTTATACACGTCAAAAACTAATATAACCCTTCAAGTTTTAAAAGAAGCTTTAAGAATTCGAGGCATATTGGAAAATGGACTAAATTCGTTGTCAAAATTATTAAAAATGTTGGGTTTTCGATATAAAAAGGACTGTATTCAAAGATTTTTATGCGAGTTGCCACATATAGCAAGTCAGCGTATCCAGTTTTTAAAGAAATGCACGGAAAATGTTAATTCAAAATTTAGAAAAGTGGTATTTTTAGACGAGACTTGGATATTTTCTAATGGAAATGTTTCGAAATCTTGGCAGGACGAGTCTGTAAAAAGTGTCAAGAGAAAAAAGGGATGTGGGACGGGAAAACGGTTCATCATTTTGCATGCAGGTTCTTTAACAGGATTTCTCCCAGGTACAAGTTTACTGTTTTCTTCAACATACAAAAGTATGGACTACCATGATAATATGAACTGTGAACTGAACTGAAAAGTGGTTAAAAGAACAAATTTAGATGCTCCATCTTTAATCATTCTGGACAATGCATCTTATCATTCAAGAATCTTAAATAAACAACCTACTTCATCGTGGAAGAAAAGTGATATTTATGACTGCTAATAAAACAAAATCCTTTACCCAATATGCTGAAACTAGAACTTCTTTTAATGCAAATTCTATTAAAAAACCAACAATATATGCCGTAGGTGAAATATTACGGGAAAATGGACATGAGGTTTTACGACTGCCGCCATACCATTGCCAGTTTAACGAAATAGAATTAATATGGGCTGGGGCAAAATCATATTACGAAAAACACGTGAACGATGGTCTTACATCAGATGAAGTGCAAATTGTTTGGCAAGATTCATTAAATTATATTACGCCGGAGTACTGGAAGAAATCTGTGGAACATACGGAAAAATTAATATGGGATTGGTGGAATCGAGAACGAGTTCTAGATGTCGAAATAGCACCAATGATCATTACGCCATTTGAGGACGACTCAGAAGATGAGGACTTTTAAAGTGTATATATATATATATATATATATATATATATATATATATATATATATTAATTTTAGACTGAAATTTAAAGAAATCGGATAAGTAGTTTTTTAGCTATGTCGTCAACTGACAGACTGACGGACAGACAAACCTACAGACATACGGAATTGAGAAAACATGTTTTCCGGCATCTAGGGATCCTCAAACGTAAAGATCTGAAAAAATCTTACGAGGGACGTAATAACTAATTATCTTGTGTTTTTGACAAAAGTGTATAATATTTTGCAAAATAAATTTGTTTTGTTATCACAGTACAAAAAAAAAACAAGGTTTCTTTTCACAGGGGTGACCCGCATTTAAATAAACGACACTGTATAAGTGGTTAGATTTTTAGGACAAGCGGGCCTCATAATTTTTGATGATTGATAAAAAAATCTCACTCTCATTAAGTGGCTGTATAAACAGAACATATCCTGATTGTTCCACTGATTCGAACCGTCTTCCGACTTTATTAAGGGGCTTGCCATTTTGTGTATTTTTGTTTTTGCTAACCAAAAAATTTTAACCAAATACATATTTAGCGAATTTTCTTATTTAGTCCCTCGGCATTTAATATATAAAATAATATTAAGTGGCTATCTTAACAATATTGCGTAATATAATAAAAAAAAACTATTTTCTTTCTCCATGTATATTTGTAAATAGCCCGTCGAGATTTAATAGCTAGATAAAAGAATCACACAACATTTTGGTATTCACTGTGTTTTCTGATTTGATTCATAATGTTGGTGATCTTTGGACCCGCAAGATAAGACCGCATTCGACTATATCACAAGTATTTTCATTGTAGTAACCGGAACATGGTGTCGCCACGCTCTGTTCAAGCTGAGTCTACGTAGTCATCACCAAAATGGGAAACAATTTTAGGGGAACTATTTGATGAATAACATGTAACTATGACTTTGACTGTTACGTAGATAGTACGGAATTGTGTAGTTACATTTATGTAGCCGAAGAGTAATAATTCACCCTATTTATCACTTCCTTATTTCTGTCTTTATTTAATCCGTTTTAAAAATATGTATGGTTCGTTTTAATACAAACAAAACAGTTATGGCTACTACAAACACTCAAATTGGGAATATGATATAGAGCGTATAGAGTACGTTATTGGTATTTGAGGTAGGGATACATGGGTTTCACTCAGTTTTCTGGCTATGCTAAGGACCTAAAATTAAAACGCAGGCAATTTCTCTGGTGAATACGCTGATGATAGCCGTAAAAAAATTACGCGCCTTTAAAATTGGTTAATTTTCAATATATTTTGGTTAAATATATTGGCCAATTTAAATCTCAAAAATGTAATTTTTTGTTAATTTTGGTTTAGATAGTAATTATCATTAAATTTCTTATTATAAAGAGTGATTCTTTTTTTAACGTAATGTTTAATTTGTATGCATTTTTAATCTTTATACTCACAAAAACAAACATCATAGCTAAACATTTATAGGAGAGATGAAAATAAACAATGGCGTTCTACTGGACTTTTACTTTTAGGTTGGCTGCATTTCTTTACTGAGAAAATTACTTAACATCAAGAGTCTACGACTGCTCCCATAGGCTTTTATAGTTTTGGATTCTTTAAATACGCAACTGTCACTTATACCCAATTACACTGAAGTCTTGAACACTAAGGTGGTACGAATAAAGTTCTCTACAACCTATACTGTATATTATTACCAAGCGGTTACGATTTGGGGACATTCCGCCGGTTCTTTAAAATTTAATGCCTTGTGTCGTAGCATGCGGAGAGTTACGGTACTTGAGAGTTACGGTCACTACTATAATTCTGCCATCTATCATAACCATAACCCTTTGTTTTACTTTTATTTTTTGTTTCCTTAATAAATCGCTTTAGTTTGTTTTGTTCAGGTATGACATAACAAAATTGTGATATTTTTAATTTTCTATAAAATGTGGTTGAGTGACGAAAGCTACTTTTTTTTTTCTTATGGTACGTGAAGCCACTGTGAACCATTTTAACTTGTTACTCGTAGACGATAACACGACACATACTAGCTGTAGACCGAATAACAACGACATTTCTAAAGGTTTAAATGGGGGCACCATATTATCGCTAGTTTTTCGCAAAATATTACTGTTTATATTGACTTTTTTATTGACAACCCCTGCCAGCGTCAGTTGTAAATGTGGGGTTATGTTAATGTTTTACTTTAATAATCTATTCGAACTTCTCTAGTACAAACTTACTTCTTCATTTAGATTTTTGCCAAATAACAATGTTGGTGCAAGCGATTAATGACAGTTGTCTGCCAAGTGAATTTAGTAATCTAATATGTCCTGAAGAAAACCTACAAAATAAAGTTTTTTTATGGTAATCTTAGAGAGCTTCTACCTCAAATTGAGGTGCTGAGTGAAGTAAAACATACACTAAGACATGAAACAATATTGTTTTTTTACAGCAAAATAAAACCAAAATATAATAATGTGCAATAATTAATAACTTTTCTTGGAGCAAACTTAAACTTAAGAAATTTACGGTCATAGTCATTTACACATTTATCACAAACACTTTATAATTACAAGCAAAAAACAGGTAAACCAGGCTTAAATACATTTCTCCATATGGCTAATGGCTGAGAACTTCTTGTTTGAATCAATAGTCATTTTAATAATCACAAAAACTAATAAAATGAGACACTAAAACCACAAACCTCGTAAGAAACCCACGTAGGCGAAAAGTAAACAAAACGATTTTAGCAGCAATATGATGGCAGAACCAATCAAAAATTAGTTACTCTATTGTTGCCACTGTCCTTAAAAAATCACCGACAAAATCTCGTACCAGCGCCCGCTATCTCCGGAACCTCAAGTACAAGAGGTATTAGTTTACTTGTAGTAAATAATTACTGTAATTCTTACTTCTAAGTTGCAACAGAAGAATAACGACTGGTAATAGTCAGTTTAAAAGTAGCAGTAGACGATAACTTTTCTATTCTGCAACGACTCGTTTTACTTTATATTAACACGTTACAAGAGTACATTTAAACGTAATCGAGTAGTCTCTGCCAAGTTCAAGAAGGTACTGATACATAAAAGTTGTAATTTAATAAACAGATTAGAAACAGTAACTTTGAATAATTACTATTATGTAACGGAAAAGAAATGATGACCTTGGTGTCAATTTTTTAAGTAGTTGCTTAGCAGTAGTTATTTTTTACTTACTTTACATAGTAAATTGCTATAAAGTATTATTCGCAGTAACAAATACATATATAATACTTAAAAACGAGTAAAATTTTATATTTTGAATATAAAAATAAAATTTAAGTGGTTTTACCCGAAGTATTACCTATAGAAAAACTGGGTGCATTTTTCAGGATCGTTTGGACATACGAAATAACCAATAACTTGCTTGCGTTATACAACATCAACATTATCAGTATTAAACGAGGTATTAATAAGTAACAGGAATAACACGTAAAATCCGTATACCAAAATCTTCCCTTAAATCAGTCACTAAAAATCTTAAAGCAGGTTAAATATATTTGTAAATTTTTAAATCGTCCTTAAATCAGTTGAATGAATGAATAAGAATAAATTTATTTAATTTAATTTAATTTATCAGTTTAAATCATCTACTTAAAGTCGCACATATTCTTAAATCAGTATAAATCATTTATTTTATTTTAAATCAGGTTAAATCTGATAAAATCATAGGTGATTTAAAATCTGTGTACAGCTATTTGCTGAGTTATCCACCCCTCGGTTCGCCTATAAATCCACTCTTGATTGGACCTCGTCTAAGCTTACAAGAGTTACTATTTGTATATTAAGAGCACAAAGTGGTACACTGCCATTCAGAACGAGAAAGTCATCTCGCGAGAGTAGCAAGGTTACTTTGCCCTCGAATTATACATATGTTTTTTTCTACAAACGCTGTTAAGATAGTTTTCCAATAAAAAAACACATTATTCTTAAAAAAAATCAGTAAAAGTTGAGGTATTTATTTGCCCCTAGAATAATTTACAGGACAATCCTAAATCCTAATTAACAAAATTATTATAAAATATTGACGTCAAACAAACCAGATGTTTATTTCATGGTTGTTAGGGCTGACCTTAGTAAAACGCCTTGGGGAAGTGCCATTTTGCGCTCTCTTCGTATTTTTCGGGCGGTTCTAGTAAAAAATCAATAATAAAAGCTTTGAAATGTTTCTTATGTTTAAAAACCATCCGGGATATTGTGTAATAACTGCTGTTTTTGCGAATTAATTTGTCCATGTACTATTTAAAAAATCCGCTGACGCCATTTGACATCAATATACGGAAAACCAAGCCACATAGAATGGTATCTTATTTATTAATCTATTTATTTTAACTATACAGTGTTTTTTATGTGTTTCTATATTTTGACATGCATTTTCGCCAATTATCTTTTGAGATGCAAGGAAAGTGTAAACACAAACTTAAAGATTTACACTTGGGGTTTCTTTTAGTGAAATGACTAAAAAAATAACGTTAAAAGCTGTGCAACATAAATTCGTGTTTCTTTTTCTTTGACGCCTGCAGGGACATTTTCTTCCTGATCTCAAACGCATATGATATGACGTTTGCCTTAACCTTATTAAAATATTCAGTTTTTAAGCTTAGGTTTTAAACGTTGCTAAAAAGTTATTCAAAAAAAAAACGAAGAGGTAGGTATATTTTAACAGTTTTCAATGTTACCAATGTTTGAAACTACGTATTGCAAAACTGGCTAAAAGAAATGCCATTATATATATTTTTGAAATCAGGAAGAAAATATCCTTTCAATATAGGGTATCCCAAAAAAAATTTAAATTGTGTATATTTTGTAGTTGTTTATGCTTTTTTGTTCTTTTTTGTCATACCACTATAGGGTATTCCACGTCAAGATCTAGAAGTTTTGTATTTACGATTTTTTGTATCTCAAAAAAAAAATGCGAAAATGTATGTCAAAATATAAAAATCACCCTGTACAATAATGGAAGAATACTTCTCGATCGGGCATTAACCGTTTGTATCTTCAAAAATTAACTCAAACATAATATAATTAATATCAAATCTGACAAAGAATAAACATCCTGTGAAACTTATGGACCGATTTTGGAGCAATGAGAAAATAGAACTTGGTTAGTGAAATATGTAGAACGGACGCCCATTTTTAATATTTCCTACGTTAAGTTCTTTTTGAAAAGACTAAAAGAGCAAGAAGCTACCCTGTAAATATTAAACAAGCTAGGTTAAACTATGTTGCAGAATTCTGCTTGAAGATAACCTTCCGAGCCTGGTAGCTTCTATAGTAATAATACGAAGAAACCATTTGATTGAGATTAATAGAACATTGAAAACACATGCAATTATTATGTTTAGAGACACTCTTACGAAAATAATACTGGAAAAATAGGAAATAACCCAAAATCCCGCATGGTTTCTTAGAGCAACTTGGACTAAGACCCTATAGAACTAATATTGAACGCATAACTACCATTGGTTGATGCACTTAGATTAGTGTAAATAGCCTTCTAACTGCTTGATATATTCGATATTCAACTCAAAAAATAAGAGTCTAGGGAGCGCGTTCAACTTTGGCACTTTGATTTCGGCATGTGCAAAATACATACAACATAACTTGAAAGCTGGCACGTCAATATCAAGGGAACACAGAGTAAATAGGAAGTGAATTGACTGAATTGTGAAATTAATGATTAAAAAGGAATAAAATACTTACCCACAACCGTTATTATAACACCATTAAATTGTGAATATTACTGTCTTTTTTTTTAATATGTGTTGCCGAAAAACATGTTTGCTCAAATATTGTTTGAATTATAATAAATATGGAGCAAATTAAGAGCAGTCATACAAAAGTATAATATTCTATTCACATAATTAATCGGATATATTACAGCATCGTTACGTTCGTGTTGCAAATATCATCCTCGTGGTTAATAGCCATCATTATAGGTAGCTGTATTTTATTCAAGGCATTGATATAACATTAATCTATTGTAATTAAATAAATTATGTTTAAGAAAAATTATATTACGTTTTGCAATCGATTTTTTATAGATTAACGCAATGTTTGAAAATCAGGAAGGAAAGCAATACGGTTCGCCAGACAATTTCAACTTGTATGCGGTGTCGCTGGTGCCTCAGTTTAAACAATGTTATCTCGAAATAATGGCCGAATTGCTGCGAGTCTAAGATGCGTTTTCCTGCTTCCTGCAGCAAATTCCGTAGGAAGTTGAATTGCAGGGACATAAAGTGCCGCGCGTGACAGAAGATGCGAAAGGAAAAACGTATTGTTATGTGGATGACTTCATGCTGGATCGCTCAACCTATACGTAACAATTTTTAGAAACGAATATTATTTTTCGATTTATTTTCGTATTTTCCCAAATTATCCTTTAAAGAAATTATAAGGAGTGTTTTATTCAACGTTTCGGTAGTTGAAAAGTAATGTCTCGTGACAGCTGAAATATTGGAGCTGAGGAACTTAAAGGCGAAAAAATGTCTTCGACTGTATTTTAAAGTGGATGTCTTCTTTATTTTAAACTTTATTTTAAATTCAAGTGCAATATCCAGAATAACAGATATATGTATAAGTAATATAAAGTACATATACAGGGTGCAAATTAATTCATGTCCGAAACACTAATAGAAAATTTATTTCGTAAAAATATGAAAAACATTTCATCTAAACAGGAGTCTGCAAACGCTGTGCTTTCGAAACGCAGAGTCTTAAATTGTTAAATATTTTTTAGTTTTTTGGTTCACACTTAAACATTTGCAAAGATTAAAAAAATGTTACTCGGTATACTACGATGAATGTCAATAAGGCGACTAAATACATTTTAGATAATTATCCTATATTATTTTTGAGCTATTTATTCCTTTTTGGATTGCAACTCCTTTAACCTTCTTATCTTTTTATTATAAACTGGTCACTGGCTCTTTTCCTACATCAAATTGCCTATTTTTGTCGGTAATTTTTGGTTTCTTACGTTTTCTTTTGATATTTTGCACCGTCTAAGAATTATTTACCAAAATATACATTTATGCAAATACTTCAAAATTCATAGAATGTAATATGTTCAAAACGCTAACTGGGAAAATTAATTATTTTTAGAAAGTCAAACATTTCTAAAATAATAATTTAGAAATACAGGTCTACATTTAAAAGAAATAGTAGCGTATGAACCCAATAATAAATCGGATTTTAATGAAGTACCTATATTTACGCTCCCACATATTTGACCTTTCTGTGTATTTGGTGTTTTCGTAAGCTTAAAAATGGATTCAGTTCCATATTTAAAATCATTTGGTTTTGAGTGGGGATCAAAATCTAATCTACGGATTAAAAATACGAAACTTTCATTTTGTAGGGTAAAGTGTTGAATTTATTTTGCTGCAATACCTCAGATAAAGTCAAAAAAAAATAGCATTTTCGAAAATCTCAAAATTTTACTAAAACTTTCAAAGCATGAGCTTCGAATTTGCAGCACCCTGTATATAAAGTTTATATTAATTATGTAATTTCGGATATCCGATATATGAATGAATAGGCATAAAGAAAAAAAAAGTGCCCAGAACAAAAATGTATCAAAGCCACAATATTTAATATAGTTTATTATAAATATTTTGTTACATAGGTGGTATATTAATTATATATTTTTTAGATACCCGATATACAAATGACTAGAGACAAAGAAAAAAGTAAGCAGAATTATCTATAATTTTATTTAAAAAGTTCCCAGAACTTTTAATAAAATTAAAATTTTACATTAACAGCATTCAGTTTAGTGAAACAAAATTACACCGCCTATGGTTAATATTTATTTGATACTAAGAAACCATTTCGGGCCTCGAAACCACTCTTTTCGGGATCTGACATTTCTACATTTTTTCCAAATTAGAGCAGCCTAAATAAATAAAAAAGGCAGAATTTATGTTGGGCATTTTAAATAAATATATATTTTATGCACGTTTAGCCATTGCAATGTGGGGGCATAAGTGACAGGGAACAAAGTTCATCAAGTGTTTATGAGTAAACCTAATATCTTCTATCAATAGCCTATTCATGATAGCAATTTGTTTTCTATTTTACATAGTACAGTTGGATGTTGGGTAACAATTAGGTTTAATTTCAAAAAAGTTTGTTACTTTCCAGTTGAAGGTTCCATACTAGTTGGCATATTAGGAGTGGAATATAACACAAAATGAATGGAAAATATTTCTTTTAGTAAGGTAGGAAGTGGATTATACTTTATATTTTTGGTTTGCGATATTATGTATATAATGGTAATGTAAAAAAGTAAGTTATAAAAAAACTCGACTAACCCTTTTTGGAACCTGGGATAACAGGAATAATATATTCAACCTAGGACAACAAGGGATTTCTTTGGACCAGTATGGACGTAAACGCACGATATATGAACGGCCTCTCGAAGAAGGGTCTCCTATTTCATCCGCCAGTCTGGTGTAGTTCCAACAAGCCGGTTACAAGGATAAACAAGAAAGTAGGAACAGAAAGTTATAAAGAAACCTACCTCTTCTTAAGTAAAGTTAATTTAATTTCAATGCACAAATAAAATAGATAAGGATATTTAATTATCATAGATACATTTATAATTAAGCTAAATAAAAAAAATAATTCAAATTTTCTAGAATTTTCTAGAAGTTAAGAAATATACATAGGGTCGAAACCGGATGTTTAGGGGGCTTTTGGCAAGAATATCAGCGCGCTCGTTGCCTTGAATACCAATATGATTGCGATAATTTATTTTATTTTTTCTAGCTTAAGTTATTTCGTTGTTCATTATAAATTTATTTAATTTTATTTCTTCTATGTAACTTATAAATTCAGTTTTGTATATAAAAATAAATTTGAGTTCATTTAAGATTAGGTTTTCTTATAAAAACTTTACTTTAATAAAATATATTATAATATGTACAGCGTGAGAAAATGGTTATATTTTTTTGCCCAGAACTTCCCTCTTTATAAATATTTCCTTTTATTAGAATTAGCGAGGTATTCTGTATTCTGTACTGTTTTCTTAAACATTTTATTGTGCGTTAGTTTGTTCCGCCGTATTGGATTCCTATCAATATTTTATCAGTTTCTACCTCTACCACACTTGATTTTTGATCATAATTTAAAATAAATTGAATAAGCAGTTTATTACACTGATTTTTTAAAATCTTCATTAGACCGTGATTTTACTACGATTGAATTTGTACCAAAATTTTACCGGTTTATCCCTATATCATATCTAATTATTTTACAAAAACTGAAGTCAATTGAATAAACGGATTTTTTACGTTCATGTTTAAAGCAGTTTATTTGACCATTTTATTCCGCCATCTTGAGTTCGCACCATAATTTTGTCAGTTTATCTCTATATGACGCTTAATTCTTGCACAACATTTGAAATCAATCTAGCTTTCAGGCGAATTTTTTAAATATCTTATTAAGCAGCCACTTAGTTTCGCTATCTTGGATTCGTACCAAAATTTTGCCACTTTATTTCCACGTAAAACTTGATTTTTGTGCAAAATTTGAGATAAATTGGATAAGTTGTTTGTTACTATATTTTTTAACTTTCTACTAAACCATTTTCATCTTCTATATTGGATTTTTTGTCAAAATATTAGCATGTCATCCCCATATGACCCTTAATAGGTGCTTTTTTCACGAATGCAACATCTTCTTTTTTTTAATAAATAACCCAACAATAAGCTAGACGTAAGTATAAAACAAAAAAAAATCCGGCCTGGTTCTTATTTTTGAGTGATCTAAAAATCTCGCTTATTTCATTGACTTCGATATATACTTCCAAAACATAAACAACTTGTTTATCTGCTCTGCATAACTGATGACTGCTACCCTCTAGGATGATATCTAGTATAATAGCATGATGCAGATTATACCATTCGTGTGAAAATGTTTATACGTAAAAATTGTACAAACTGAAATTCCGAACCAGCCCAGGTCAGGTGAACCTTCTAAAACTCTCTCGACCAATGATATTAACGTGGAGTTGTTCCTACTTAATTGGTAAACATGTATCCTAGTTGCTGGCTGGTTTGTCTCTGAGTAGGCTTTTCAGACGAGGCTAAGACTAGATGATTTTTTCTATTGTGCTTGTCTACTTGAAGATCGGGTACTATGGCTCTCTACTACTCAGTCTAACTTTGCTATATGAAAGTGTTTATGTTCTTGGTTTAACGCCTATAGCGCCTATAACAAGTAACTTGCGTAGTTTAGCTATTCCCAAATTACTTTACTGAATTCTTCCATTTGACCAAGATATACGTACGTGTGCGTGCGACTTGCGTCTGCTACATTTTTTAGGTTTTAAGCTTCTAATTCGTCCAGCTACTTTGAGTCACTAGTGTTTTTAATACTATATCTTTATAATGCAACAGGCTAACCCATGGATTTTTGAAAAATTGAAATGCCCTTCGTGCTCTGCCTATAAGTGCAGAAAAATAAAACACAATGTCTTGTATCAGCCAAATTTTTAAAAACTTAAGGTGATACGGATGATTAAAAACTTAAGGTGATATCGGATCTAAAATAATTGGAAAATAACAGTATGTCAATACACATAAGTAACCAAATGTCATTACCGCTACCTGAAATTAAACAGTATTGTATAGGCAAGTGTAAAATGTATCGACATCATGCGCCAGTCCATTCAACATCTTGAAGTTGGCTGAATTCGGAAAAGTTAGTTAGTTAGGAAAGACCAAAGGTAGCACCATAACCCAAGAGTTTACAGCTCCAGAGTAAGGTGCGGCCTGGGGGTCGAAAGAGTGACGGAAGACCGTGGCTTGGAGCCCACGTTAAAATGTAGATCCGGTCCAGTTAGGCCTGGTCGCAGAATGGAGACGTTAATAGTTATTTAAAAAAATAAAAAAAGGTTACATACTAAATAGACGAACAAGAATGACGGGAAGTCTTGGGGGATACTGAGCACTGTTGGTCGCATATAATACCCCTTTAGAATTTACAAAGAGCCCATCTGGTATAATGTACTAAAATAAACCTATAAAAGAAGAATATACGTCCTACATGTCAATTGAATTACGGCATGTCCATATTATAAGGTTAATACTAAAAACTATTATTCATGTTATTAAAATTAGATAAGTTTGATACTAAATACGCCCAGTGTAGAGCTGGACTTTTCTTAAATTCAGTTGTTTTCATTTTTTTTTTATTAATGGAAATGACAATTCTCTTTAATAATTCTAACATATATGTTGAATTTAATGATTTGTAGTGACTGGCCTGATGTATATGTGCGGCAGTTGGGAAGAAGAATAATTACAAGATTACAAGAGAGAAACAACATAGCCTTTTTAAAAATTATAAAAATTTGGAACTAAGACTGCTTTTGCTAACCATCTATTATCATCAAAACACACTTCACATACCTGAAAATAAAAATATTTGGCATGAATGTTCGAAAGACAGGTAATTTGATTTATTAGAGAAAATGGAAAGAACTAAAGCTAGTTCTCACTGATGTGAATGACATATCCAAATTTAGCCTTGTTTATTTTTATATAGTATTACATCTTTATATAGATATGCCATGCTGCAATTCACATTAACTTGGATGACAAATATTTTTATTTTATAGTTTTATTTTAATACCTATTGTACCGTATGAGCTCGTTTTAAATTCTATATAAAAAACCTTTAGCGCTCCTCGTCATTTTTATTCGCCTTCTTGATATAAAACGTATTAGTGTAAATTATGTATAACTGCCCCTTCTTATTTATTTAGGTTTATATGTATCTAAACCCAATTGGTCCATCTTACCTGGGAACATAGTTTATCCTATAGCTCATCAGCAGTAAAAAATTGCGATGATATCACTTAAGGGACTTAACATAGAGACGGTAGTCAAGCGTTCTCCTATAATGGTTTATCTGATTGATAAGCCCGCAAATCATTGCCAGAGTAAATTAGATACTAATGATATCTAGTCAGAATTTCTATTACTAACCGGTCTGACCTCGACATTGCCGGATAGGTTATTGCCGTCTCCCTTCTGGGACATATTAACATCTCCCTAACAGATTCGTGGATATTAGTTTCATCAGATTTTTTTTTCATTTAGCTGATTTGTCGACAAGCTTAAAGATTGATGCAATCCATTCCTCCAAGCTTTCCAAACTTTTTAGCGGTACTGAACATATGCTTTCACTGTCACGATCTTTGAAGCATGAGATGTTGCCTCGTTTTAGTCCTGTCTGGTTGCAAAACCATTAATTTAGATCTAAAAAGATTTCTTTAGTTTCCTATGGTATTTCCCTCCATCCTTCTGACAGATCTGCGTCTAGATCTTTATTTTTGTATAGAGTATTGGTTGAACATATTTTCTACACATCTGCTCTGATACCCAGCATTTTAACCACCACGTTTTTAACTAAATCAATAACGTCAACTCAAAGTTGTGACTCTTTTTCCACTTACTGTGTGATCTTTTTAGTCTTGTATGTATTAAATATTATTGACAATGACGTAAGAACTGGTAAAGTTTTAGGTTATGAAACTTTGTTTTATAATATTAAGGGATATTGCGGCTCATAGCAGTTTTGGCATTGATCAAAGAATAATAATATAAAAATAAATTAAAAACCAATAAAAACAATTAGATGAAATAGTCAGTATACGATTACGAATGCTTTTTAAAACTTTTCTCATTCATCTAGGTAAATTCGTTTTTGTTAAAATAATATTGTAATAATTATGTTGATCATTAGATATGTATTTTTGTTATTTATAATATGCATTGTTTTAACAACAATTTATATTTTAATGTTTTTTTACTCCCCAATATCGAGTATCGTAAAATACAGAGATTCGAAATTTCAGTATATTGAGATTTTCTGGCAAAACATCGCGAATATCGACACTAGTTAAGTAGAATACTTGTAAATACAAAGTATCGTTACATCCTTATTTATATATTTTCGCTTGGCACAAAACCACATAGAGGCGGAAAGGTTGAATATTTGGAATTCCAAAATATAAACCCAGGCAATACTTCAGAAGAAGATAATGTGGTTTCCGTATAGGGTGATGCCGCATTAGTAGAAGTGACTTTAAAGGAAATAAATAGAGATAATAGTGGGGTGTCTCCGACGTGTTTTCCCGCTTCCTGCAATAAATCTAAAAGCAACTCGACTTGGCCCACATAAAGGGCGGTGTAGAGCCAAACAGATGGAGAAAATATATTATTCGGCAAGTGGCCTAGTCTTGGGAGAAACTGGGGCGAAAATTTCCGTTCAAGCCGAATTTCCAGGTATGGTGATATTTTGACCTTTTATAAAATATTTCCAGAGCTGGTTTATAAATAAGTTTAAAAAAGGCATCGACGCAATAAAGTATTACAATGAAAAGTCTTAGCTCTCTTTGTGTAATGAATCTTATGCAAATAAATCACTTTTCTTTTATAGAAATAGTATATTCTATGTATACTAAAAACAATGAGGTATTTGATGCTTAGCCAGTCGCGAATTTCTGTGAAGAACTGAAAGTGGGAATTTAGGTTCTAAGATTTTAATTTTCAATTCTAAGCATTTTTCTCCGAAGGTATTTGATACATAACATATCAATTTATAATGAACTCGTCAAACTGAGTATATGTCAAAAAGTTGGTTAGTTGTGCTCTTATTCAAATAATATGCCAGGAAACTGACAAACGGTCTGACGAACACAACTATTTCAACTGCACAAATTAGCTATGAAGATGAAGAACAGATTCTGAGGTATCTCCTTTCTTATTATGCTTGCATATTTCGTTGGTGTGTCCCATAAGAAAACAGATTATACCCGTTTGGAACTATTTATAAAGAATTATCATATATCGAAATTCCCGCTAATTGTTTAAAGTTATCTCTTTTCCAGTACGATTGCCCGTGTATATAATACATTTTAAACTAAACAAACTAAATTTTAACAATTAAGGGTGATTTGAGGATGATATGATAATATTTATGTAAAAATCCGATATGAAGGAACAAACTGGCGACCTCACAAAATGTTGAGGAATCATTGTTAAGAAACTACTTGTTGAATGAAGCTCAGATTTTGTACAAAAATCAAGTATGATATACGCATAAAGTGGTACATTTTTGGTGTGGATCCTATATGGAAAAACAAAATGACAGGCTGTTAAAATATCTATACAATTTAATTTGATGGAATAAAACCTCTCTTCTTTTTACGAAAGAAAATAATAAATAGGCCAGTCATCAAGGACATTTTTGGGGGCTGTCACAGGAATAATATAATTGTGAATTTTTTTTACCTCTCGAGGGGCTGTTTAAGAGTACGCATATTGCTTACACGTAGGCCATCCGGTTACAAAAAAAATTGCCATGAAAAAGGAAAAGTGAGAATTTTCCAATTTATCGCAGATAAAGCAAAATAGTTTAATAGTGTTTGCGAAAATTGAGTTATGTAGCCATAATGTTCCAGATGATTATAAATCATCACATTCAAGAATTTTTCTCTTGGTCCGAAAAGAGGGAACAGGAAAATCAATGATGAC
Organism: Kuschelorhynchus macadamiae; assembly: GCA_030620095.1. Classification (NCBI taxonomy): domain Eukaryota; kingdom Metazoa; phylum Arthropoda; class Insecta; order Coleoptera; family Curculionidae; genus Kuschelorhynchus; species Kuschelorhynchus macadamiae. The sequence goes on from JAUTXW010000186.1 coordinate 987,304, forward strand.
TAAACTAATTTATCTCGAATACTGTTATATTTTCGGAAAAAATTATAACCTTTTTTGTAGATATTGATCGGCCCTCCATTTTTTTGTACTACCTGCAATATTTTGGAAAGTATCGTACAAAAACCGCTTTTTTGGCCATTTTTTGTGATCCAGACGACCTACGTATGAGCATTTTGCACATTCGTAAGTAATCGTACTCAAGAAGTACGATTTATAGAAAAAATTAGTGCATTTTACTATTTTGCACGTCCCCAACTTCTTGATTACTGGACTAAAATTGCATAATCTATTTTTTAGAAATTATGAAATTAAATTATACAAAAAATAGTTATATAGAGATAAATAAATCGGCAAATTTCGATTACCCGGCACTTCCCTAGAATTTTTTTCTTTTACTACGAAAATTGAAGTGTGACCCAATTTAGTTCCATCCATAAATATATATATGAAATATATATATATATATATATATATATATATATATATATATATATGAAACACTTTTAATAGGCACCATTTTGTTGCACTATATTCGAATCGTACCAATATTTTACCAGTTTCTACCTATGCCGTACTTGATTTTTTGAAATAATTTAGTAGCATTACAATTTAAAGTATTTTTTACCCTGTTTTTTTGAAGTCAAACGAATAAAAAGACTTTGTTACAATATGTTTTAATCATTTTTGGCTGCCATTTTGTTTCCCCATCTTCAATTCATACCACAATTTTACCAGTGCATCTCTATGTTACACTAAATGCTTGCACAACATTTGAAATTAATCTAATAAGTAATTCTTTAGGCTAATTTTTTTTTATTAAACCAAAATGATACCACTTCGTTCCTACGTAATACTGGTTTTTTGTACAAAATTTGAGGTAAACTGAGTAGTCAGTTTTTTAGTAATTATTTTTAATCAACATTTAAACTATTCGGGTAAAAAGTAGGACAGACAGACAGCCGAAGGAATTGAGAAAACATATTGTTGGCATCTAAGGACACTAAAACGTAAAAATATGTAAAACCTGAAACTGTGATTCTTTTCACGCTTATTGCCATCTTGAATTACAAACCACAAATTTACCAGTTTATATCTAGACCACAATTAATTCTTACACAAAATTTGAAATCAACCTATTAGTTGGTTTTGAGGCTAAATTTTTGATATTTTACTAAGCCGCCATTTTGTTTAGTCTTCTTGGATTCGTACCAAAATTTTACTAGCTAATTCACACGTAATGTTTGATTTTTGCGCAAAATTTGAGATAAAGTGAGTAACTAGTTTTTTAGTAATAATTTTTTAATATTTCACTTGGCCGTCATTTAATTTCGCATTATTGGATTTCTCCATCTCCATGTGACCCGTAATTTTTTATCAAAATTTGAAGACAACGGGGTAAGTGGGTTTTTAGCTATGCCGCAAAAAGACAAACAGATCAGGCAGACCCACAGACAGACCGACAGATAGATGGACAGAGCGACAGATAGATCAACAGACCGACAGATCGATGCAATCAAGGAAACATGTTTTTCCGGACATCGATCTCAAAAAATCTTGGGGATGATTTTGTCACGATTACAATGCCTCCCTTTTACGAGCGCAGTAGAAACAATAAAAACAAATCGGTAAATTCACCTTTACCAACAACTGCTCTGTTAGTTCTGTTACAGAATTCCCCTACACACAGATAACACATTTTATGAATCCATTCAGTGGTTTGGTAATAACTTAAAAAGAAAATTGAAACACATTACAGTTTAAAAGATTTGTACAAAGTTATTACCAAATAAATGTATGCGTATATAAACTGTGTTATCTGTACGAGGGATATTCTGGGCATTATTAGTTACGTTAGTGGATGAATTAGCGTTTTAAAGACCGTAAATAGGTAAGGGGAATTATATATTTTAAGAGATAAATTAAAGAACCCCACACAAATTGACTGATGTTTTGGTATAATATACTTCATAACATTTTGTATACAAGTTAACATTGGCGTACCCATGTCAAACGCACCATTCGTGTTTTAGAGTATAAATAAAATATATATAAAACAATTTCATTAAACGACTTATTTTTATAAACACACACATGAATATACATTATATATCGGATAAAGTATAGTTTGTGAAATAATCTTCTATAGAATCAAAACACTAAGCCAGATTTTTCAGCAAGTTCGTTCGAGAGTCGTACTCCACCAATTTACATGAATTTTTTATGATCGCCTGGTTACCGAGACCTTTCTACACTATTTTTTCTATTGTTTCATTGCGTATTTTTTTCTATCAAACCAATATGTTTTTTCTTTATTTTATTATTATTACATTTTTGAACGATGTGGTGAATGTACCCCATATTCTTATAATTCCAAAACTCAATGTGTCATCTATCGGAAAAGACAAAAACAAGGACTGCCAGGCCAGCTAGTATACAATCTTATAACTATGTGATTTTCTGTATTAAATGAAAATTGCTATATGCAACCTGCCAAAGATAAGTTTTTTAGAAATAAATTGTATTGTATGTAGTGAAATTATTCTTACTAAAAGAAACATTAAACAGGGTTTTATATTTCATAAATATGTCGCAATATTGTGAATTGTAATAGTTTCAATTTATATATGTATTTATTTATTAAAATTTGCTTATTTTTATGCTTATTAGTTATGTTGAATAAATTGATGTTTCAAAAACCGTAAATAAATGTGGAAGTATATATTTTGAGAAATTAAGGTTAATTTGTATTTCTCTTAGTCATTTCATAAATTAAATTATAAAGAAATATACAATAAAATTACTGTTACAGTTTATATATGTATTTATTTATTACAACTTGCTTTCTTATTTGTTTCCTTATAAAAATCATATTAAATCTATTTGTATGTATTGCATATTTTTTATATAAATATTGTATTCTTTTCACTTTCCTCATAAAGAAAAATATTGCAATCGTGAAAAAATCACTCTCCGAGATGTTTTGATATTTCCACGTTTCAGGGTTCCTAGATGCAGAATAACATGTTTTCTCGATTCTGTCCGTCGGCCTGTCTCTCAGTCTGCCTGTTCGCGGCGTAGCTGAAAAACTACTTTTCCGATTGATTTAAGATTTTGGTAAAATATTAAGGGTCATATAGGGATGACATGAGAACATTTTGGTAAAAAGCTATTAAGACGGAATAAAATGACGACCCATCAAAATGCTAAAAAAATTATTACTAAAAACTACTTATCCTATTTACCCAAAATTTTGCAGAGATATTAGTTAATAATAATATGGAGGTGAACTGGTAAAATTTTGTTACAAATCCAAGATGATGTAATGACCCTAAAAAACTACTTCATCGATTGTTTTAAAATTTTGCACAAAAACTAAATGTTATATTATACAGGCAGAAACTGGTAAAAGTTTTAGTACGAATTCAAAATGGGGTAACAAAATGACTCTATAATTTATTTATAAAATCGGTCTGAAAAAACTATTTATTCGATTAATTTTTAATTTTCTACAAAAATCAAATGTGTTATAAAAATAAACTGGTAAAATTTTGGTGAGCAACTCTCCATTGTGTTCAATGTTTTTGCTTCTTTTGGAAATTTTTCGGCAGTTATAGCCACGGTGACCATATGTATAGGGTCTTTCCTCCTAAGTAATAACGAAATTGTAGTGGCGGATTCATGATTTGAGAAGAAAATTATTACGGATATTACGTCACACAAGATAATAAAAACAATAAGAACAATATATAAAATTATCTTTAAATTCTAGGCTATAGTCTTTTACTTTAGCTACGTTTCTTTTAAACATATTAAAACAACTAGAACGTAGCATTGATTCATACAAAAAATTTAAAATCTTCCTAGCTAATTTGTCTAATATTCAAATAAATATAAATAATACACTGTTAATGATATTCGATATCTTAAGGCTTTTTGAAAATACACCTATACATTAAATTAAAATATAGTAAGAAATGAACTCGAGAATGGTAAAAATATTGGTGAACGTACATCACTAAAAATTAATAATATTCTGAATTAATAACATTTTGTGTAAAAACAACCCTTATTCAATATAAAAATGAATATTACCAACAAAATTTTGGAATGGATATGGAGGCTCTTTTATCTCCATTATTAAATAATGTTTTAACGGAAAAAATTTGAATTAAAGTATGTCCACATTAACACCAAACAACCGACAATTAAATTTACTATTAAAAAAGAAACAGACCCAATAACGGTAAATTTCCTTTACCCGGAACTTCCTTCCATTTGATTTTTTTTTCATTTGTTAGGAATAGTGAAGTGTGACCCAATTTAGTTTAGTACATAGTCAACATTTTTATAGAGTGTTCCATCATATTAGATTCCTACCAATATTTTACCAGTTTCTTTCCACCTATCCCACACTAGACTTTTGACAATAATCTAAAATAAATTCAATAGGTAGTTTTTACATTGACACACACCGTCATATTGTTACGCCATGTTGAATGCGTACCAGTTTATTCCATTTTTACGTTTAATTTTCCAGCAAAATTTAAAGTCAATTGAACAAGATTTGTTTAAGTCCTACCATAACTTTACCAATTTATATCTAAATCTCACTTAATTGTTGCACAAAAATTGAAATTAATTTAATAAATAATATTTTCAGGCTGATTTTTAAAATATTTTATTAGGCCGCTATTTTGCTATCTTGGAATCATATCAAAATGTTACCAGTTCACTCATATATAACACTTGATTTGTGCAAAATTTGAGGTAAATTGGATAATCAGTTTTTTTAGTAATAATTTTTTTAACTTTCTAAATTGCTTTCGTTAACGATCTTCTGATTGTTATGTTAGAGTGGTGTATTATTTGGGGTTAGAATGAGAATGCAACAATAAAGTTACGAAATGTCAACAATAAAAAAAGACTTGTTTTTTTTACTGAACCCTAACGCCAAATAATACATTACTCTAACATAACAACAAGAGGATCGTTAATGAAAGCCATTTAGAAACTTAATATCTGGGAAATATCTGCGGACCAACGGAGTAGATAAGGACTGACAATATAGGATATAGAATCTATTTATCTGTCCTGAGGATGCAACAATAAAGTTGCGAAACGTCGATAATTTAAAAAAGACTTGTTTTTTTGTTGGATCCTAACCCCAAATAATACACCACTCTAAGCCGCTATTTTGTTCCATAGTCTTCGTTCGTACCAAAATTTTACCAGTTGATATTCCTACATAATACTTAATTTTTGTGCAAAATTTGAGATAAATTGGATGAGCAGTTTTTTAGTAATATTTTTTTTTACATTTCACTAGTCCGCCATTTTGTTTAGCCACACTGTATTTTTATCAAAATATTACCAGTTCATCCCCATATGACCCTTAATTTTTGACAAAAATTTGAAGTATTGGGTGAGTAGATTTTTAGCTATGCCGCCAACAGACAGACCGACTGAATTGAGAAAACATGTTTTTCGGCATCTAAAAAAAATCTCAGAGGGTGATTTTTTCTCGATTACAATACTTATATTTTTCGAGGGAAGTAAAAAAACATACACTGCATACACAAACAGTACTTAAATTTTAACTCAAATCATACAACCATAATTAAAAAGGGAGTGTAAAAAAGTCTATATGATACAACAAAAAAAAATTATCAAAATTTTTTTAAATCAAAATAATTATCCTAGTAATTTAATTGAACAATGTTTTTATTAATTTGAGAATCTAAAAGTCAAACAAAACCAGGATAGACCAACTACAAATCTCTTTATACCGTATATACTAAACCTATCAGATAAAATGAAAGGAATATATAAACGTTTTAATGTAAGAACGTATGTAAAATACAAAATACGCTTAGAAGCAAAGTTACAAATATAATACCTAACAATGAACAAGAAACTATAAAAAATGTTATTTATAAAATTCCGTCAATGCAAAAACAAATTTATATAGATAAAACTAACATAAAAAATAAGGAATTCGAAAAATCAAACATTTGCCAGCACACCCTAAACAACAATTATAAGATTAAGTGTAATGATTCTAATATTTTGGCAAAATCACCATGTCTCAAAAAACATAAAAGTAAGTGCTTTAATATTGTAAAATAAAAAAAATTACGTAGCATCTTGTTCAGTTAATTTTGATAGCACATGGTTGAAGTTGCTAAATACTGAAGTAAAAAAACAACACCACATAATACTAATTAAAAAAAATGTACTGTAGCTACACATAATTTTTACCCCTTATTTAAACAATAAAAATAAAATCTGTAAATTAACATTTAATTGACATTCCGTCAGAGATTTGTCATTTCGGTTAAACGCCCTGTATCTGAAAAACCAGAAGGGTTATGCAAATTCTGCTGACGCAATCTTTAATTTCACAAAAGAGGTTGCGAAAATCGTAACCTTCTGCCGAAAATGGGAAACCCTGTATATACAAAGAAATAAACAGGCAGCTTAGCTTTACTCCTCATACAAATGTGGTAAAACATAATGTACATTTTATTCTTTTTTAGGGCACTCATTTTTGTTTTGCTTAGAAGCAGCCACAACCCTTGCCACGGCTCTGCACTAAGACGTGTTAAAAACAGTGAACAGGTAAAATCACAAAATTACCTTTTTTTTTTCATCAAATTGTTATATATTTATTTGGCTAAATATATTCCAATGTTGTTCCACGAGGGGCCTTTGTAGTAGTGGCAGTAAATAATATTTTTCATTTAAAATATCTTGGCACCGAAAAAATTATACCCTTCTCTTAAATTAATAATTATTCCTTGGGGAAAGTCTTTACAATTTAGTGGTTAAAAGCAACAATTTATCCTATTTTCTTAACAAGAGTAAAGCTTTATATTGTACATTAGAACATCTTATAGAGTCTAGTAGCTCGAGGGCAGACGTAATTCTCTTCTAGTTCCTTTTATGTTGTGGAATGAAAATGACCCATTTGTATAAAGAACTACTAAAAGCGGCTTGGGGGTATTTAGTTTGTTTCCGTGTGTGTGTTTTGTGACATGTTAAATTTCATTAATCTTTATAAACTTGCTAGTTCTCATGGTCGAATGTTATTTAGTAACTCATTCTATAGTAGAATGGTATTTTTGTTTAAATGGATGTTTCATTTGAAAATAAAATAACACTCTACTTAATAATATCAGAACTGTTGTGGCGTTGTGGCAATATTAACTTTTTCAATAATATCGTGAAATATATATATATATATATATATATATATATATATATATATATATATATATGTGTATATATATATACAATTCGTTTTTTCTTTAACCATGTATAAATATTTTGCTAATTATGTTCTTGGGCATAGGTTAACTCACTGAGAAATAAAACTATAATATAATTCACATCGGCGCGCGTTTCGCTCATTATATTAAGCTTTTACAAGATATGTATTTATTTTCTACAATAAAAACATATATAGTTAACACTGGCCGACAAAAAACAAATCAGAATAGCATAATCTAATAGAATGGACCTATCCAAATACGAAAATGACAAATAGAAAGTTGTAGCACGTAGGGTTTTCTTGTTAGAGTTGTAGAACCATATCAAATGTTACGATACTTAATATCTAGAGAAAAAATGATTTCAGAAAATTCTTAACCCTGTTTATTGACTATGTTTACAGTTTTCGCCTATTAAACGTACCATACATTTAAGAGAATGTGAAGAGGAGGCAAAAGGACATTTTTGGGATCAACAAGAGGTATAAATTAAACATTTTGAGAACCCGGTTGAAATTCGCTTCTTTCTGGCCAAATTTTTGTTACATAATGCTGATTTATTGCACGACTGTCCCATAAACAAAGAAAACAGCAATATTTTGTAAATCCCCCCTGAAGTCCCACTAAAATCGCTATAACTTTTAAGTCCCCACATATCTGCCATGTATATCTATTTTAGTTTATTTTATCCAAAATCGTGCGCATATTTTCATAATTTTCTTTCATTGCAACTGAATGGGCCACTGGTATAGAGGGTTTTAAATTTCCATTATGAAATAACACACCTTTTAAGCTATATTTAGATGAATCTATGAATTAGCGCCACTCACGGGGAGAATGTTCAATATCAAGTTCCTGCATTAAACTGTCAGAAAACATAGCATTTCTTTTTCTGAAATTCGTAATTTTTGTTTCTTTGGCCAATAGGTTCCATTCCTTAAGACGGGAACCCAGAAGTTCTGACTGTTGCTTGGATAACCCCAAATCACGTACTAAATCATTTAATTCACTTTGAACAATCAAATGTGGCTCGCCGGAACTGCGACCTGTGGTAAAAGTGGGATCAGTGCACTGTTCTTCTGAGCTGCCTGATGATGCGTTATCTCCATTATCTTCCAAATCAATAGCTTGGCAATTTAAAGGCGCAATCGGCACTGGCAAATTTGCAATATGAGGAACAGAGCGTATGGCAGATTGCAAATTTGGATATTGTATAGGAATAACCTTCAGTCTTTGTCAGGCAAAAATAACAATCGTCAGAATGATTGGTGGGTTCTCGCCATACCAATGGAACTGCAAATGGCATACTTTTTCTCTTTCCCTTCATCCACTGCACCAATGATACACTACAACTAACACAGCACACATGGGGATTCCACCGCTTATCTTGATCTCCAATTAACACACCAAAATATTTAAAGTTAGCTTTTTTTACATTTTCAGAAAATGGCCTGGCTTGTGATTTCACCAAAAATTCTTCACAAATATAACAAAATTAAAATACTAATTAAACTGGTATTTTTTACCTATTTCAGAAAAATTCACAATCCAAAGGAATTTAAACATTCCCAATCGACTTTATACGGGTCACAACTACATACTTCGAGAATCTACACGACACGTAATTACTTTTGTGCAATTTACAAATTAATCGTAATTGAAGTTAAAAAGATAAGGAATAGGAAGGGTTCGTAAAAATGGCGATCTAGCCAAATGTTAATAATAATAAGAACATAATTATCCAATTTACCTTAAATTTTGCACAAAAATCAAATGTTACGTAGGCATAAACTGGTAACATTGGTACGAATCCAAGATAAAAAAAAGCAAATGGCGGTCTAACAAATACTTAAGAAATTAGCCATTTTGATTCGCCATATTGTATTTTTACCAAAATGTTACCAGGTCATCCCCATATGACCATTCATTTTTGACCAAAATGTGAAGTTAATCGTATAAGTTGCTGTCAGCTATGCCGCGAACAGACAGACCGACAGTCAGACACGCAGACAGAGACAGAATTGAGAAAATATATTTTTCGTCATCTAGGGACCCTAAAACATGAAGTTCTGAAAAACCTCGAAGGGTGATTATTTCACGATTATAATATTTCCATTTCATGAGGGAATTAAATTCGGTAAATTTGCCTTACTCAAAACCTTCCGAGTACAAAATTACGGCTACACACAGAAAACACATTTTATGAATCCATATGCCAAGTTGTTTGGTAATAAAAAATTGAAATAAATTAGAGTTTGTTTTTAGCAAGGATCGCCAACCTTTTTATTGTGTCGAGGCACTTTAATAACGTTCTAATAGACAGTAAGCTACCTAAACTTTTATGAGTCAAACATATATTACATATGTGGAAATATTTTTATCGTAATAGATTACAATGTCGCATCATAGTTCTTTACCGCAATTCGAAATCAACTGTTCAAATGTTCGTGTCTAACTCCATTGTGACAATTAAAACTAGATATTCGTATTTTTACTTAAAAATAAAAAAGGTCATATTAATGTTGCATTTGATACCAAGAGTTTTAGAGCAAAATCATTTTCATGCTTCTACTTCTGTTACGATGTTATCTTCAGCAAAGTGTGGTACATACTGCAAATTGTTCAGTATTAATTTTCTTTGTGGCTACGAATTTTACCAAGAGCACAACTTCATTAATATCTTCAAAAATATCTTAAATGCCTCCTTCAAGTAAGGGACATGCAATGCATCTTACTTTTGTATATAAACTTACCTAGATCCCTACATATATAGTTATGTATAAAAATATTTTTTGAAGTTTTAGTAACTGCAAAACAGAATTATTATATTCACAGCCTTGCCATTTGTACTTGTTTATTAAATAAATACGAGTTTTCTTGTGTCCTGCTAGATTGGTGTTTTAAACTACTGGGCACTAAGCTACGCCGATCGCAAGGTAAGTTATGATTGGCCAATACTTCACGTGAGACAGTTGGAGATTTTCATTGTCCAGTCACTTTCAAAATGACAGCTGGCACTTCAGAAGGCGACATTATAAGACATATTTTTCCTATTATAATCCAGTACCAACAAAACATGGGAGTAAAATCAAGAGGTGTTGTTTTACTAACAGCAACAAGAGATCAACAATTAAGAAAATGGACAGAATATTGATGAAACCATTGACATTCAATCTCATACACTCGCAATAAACTATCAACCACACTTAAAAGCTGAAATACTGAATGTCATTAAAAAGCGCAAAAATAATAAGTCAGTTTCTGACATCACCCTTGCGATCTTCTGAAAGCTGACGCTTCCGCAAGCACTGAAATCCGTCATCCCTTAATTAAACAAGCATGAGAATCAAACATTACCCCATCAGAATGGAAAGAAGGGCGTATCATCAAGTTGCTTGAGAGAGGGGATTTGACGCAATGTAATAACTCGCGTGGCATTGTCCTGTAGAACATCATAAACAAGATCCTGGTACAGATATATGCAGGACTGAATGTAGCAATAGATTCCTTATTAAGAACCAACCAAGCTGGTTTTGGACCACTCATGCACCGATCATATAAACACCTTGAGAATTATCATCGAGCAATCACTGGAGTACAAGACGTTTTTTTACATCATATTTATTGATTTTGAGCGTGCCTTCGACAGCATACCATACGAGATCATATAGAAAACAGAAGCATCAAAAAGGGTACCTAGAAAATGATTGCACTTATTAAGGAAATGTATCGAGGAGCAAACTGCAGAATACTGCACAAAGGTCAAGTCAGCGAAAGCATAGATTTCGGGCATGGAGTGAAACAAGATTACCCATTATCTTCACTCCTTTTCAGCATTGTTTTGGACCGTTAACGAATTACTACAAAAGAGGGCGCAGACGCAGACATCCCCGACAGAATACGGAAAGCACAACAAGATTCCGGACAGCTAAAACGCTTATGGACTACACGACAGCTGCCGACACAAACAAAACTAAGGCTTGTTAATTCCAATGTCAAAAGCGTATTTTTATATGACTGCGAAACTTGGAAAGTTACCAACGCTCTAAGCAGCAAGCTCTTCATAAACCGATGTCTGAGACCTACTTCATCTCAAAAAAAATACATAAGTCAGGAAATCAGAAGACGCAAATGGGAATGGATTGGGCATACTCAAAGAAAACCAGGGGGAAATATTACATGAATATTCCTAGCATGAAACTCACAAGGCACAACAAAGGTAGGACGTCCAGCGCACTCATGGAGATGCTCGGTGACGGAAAATCTCAAGTACAAACGTCATGGAATAAGGCAGATAAACAGAACCAGATGGCGTGCCTTTGCGAGAGAGAGAGAGAGAGAGAGAGAGAGAGAAAGCAAAAGAGAGAGCAAGAGAGAGAGAGAGAGAGGAACAGAGAGATTTTTTCAACCATGTATTTATATGTAGATACTTTATTTTCTTGGGTGTTGACTAATAGTGAAACACAATTTTTCATGTCCAATTAACATTTCCTTGGCTTGCTTGATCACTTAGCTAAGTCATTTTCATGTTGTTTAGTTTAGTTAATACAGTGACTTTAATATATTGGATATATGCAATATATTTTTAAGTCCTATTTTGATATCCAATATGTCCGGAAGTTTTGAAAACATTGCAATATTTTAAACCACAATGGATTCACATCAAAATGTTACCAGTTTTGCTTACGTTACACTTAATTTTTGTGCAAAATTTGAACTTAATCGAATAAGTATTCTTGAAAACTAATGTTTTGATCAGTATATTAAGCCGCTATATTGTTCCGCTATATTTAGTTTTTGACTTTAGAGTAAAATTTGAAGTCAGTCGTGTTTTTGAGCTTGGTTTCGAAATGATCGAACTGCGGATACACAGATGGAGAGCAGTGGCGGCTCGCGGGTGAAAAAGTAAGTGAAGTGCAAATGAAACAAAAAAATATCCCAATAATTTTTTTTCCATAATTTTTTTTATATGTGGAAGGGGTAGAATATTTTTTACGGCTTACCTAAATTTTGTATACTAAATCAATTCTCCTATCCTTCATAGCAGCAAATTTATTTATAACATCCTCATAAAATGGATGAGTTGCCCTAATCTCCTCCAGACATTCCTTTTGAATTGAAATATTGCCTAGAGAAGTAGGTCTTTTTGAGATATTGTATTTCTAAAATAAGTTTTTACACGTTTGAGGTAAGAAAAACTTCTTTCCTCTGAAGCACTTGTCGACGGTATTGTCAAAATAAGAGAAAACACTTTATATGCTTTGGTTAAAATATCTTTATTTTCAATAATTTTTTTCACTTGCTCTTGCGGCGATATATTCCAATTACTGTCATTGGCAAAAATAAGACCAAGCTCATTTTTAAGTCGTTGACTTTTTGAAAATATTTCCCCATATAACTGTAACAAATTTTTAAACGGGACAGTCGGAAAATTTAAACTATATTCGGAAAATTTAGCAGAATCTGCCAATCATAAAAATATAAGTTTTTCAGAGTCTTAAAAACTTAGTGTCATTTCCATTAAAATATGGTCCAATATTTCATAAAAAAAGGTTCTATGCTTAACCCTAATTTTTTCAGGCGAAAGCTTAGCAAGCTCACGTTTGTAATGATTTATTTCTGTAATAGAATTTCCTTTATCAAACATGGTATTAAAAAAATGTTTATTTCTTTTTTTACAGAGCGCCTCACGACAGCGTTTTATAATGGATATGCAAAAATGAGTGTCAAACGATTTTTTTTGAAGCTTCGAATTTGAAGACCAATGAGTTTCTGTAATTATTGTTGGTATACGCCTCGTAGATGCAGACGTAAGAGCATACGTTCGTTTAGCTGAGTGATAAAAAAATGAGGGAATACCACTAAGGCTTGCAAAAAAATCGACATTTAGAAATATTTTTAAACTTTGCTGCATCAGGACAAATACAGCTTGCAGCGCTTTTTCTTTTTTTTGAAGGCCATTTAGATGGCCAGATATCACACTTGCGCCATCGTAACATTGCCCTATTAATTTATGTTTATAGTGAAATTGGTCCAAAATTTGATCCAATAGAGAATATAAATTCTTCGACGTTCTATCGGAGCTGACGTTGTAAAATCCTAAGAATCTCTCGACTACTGAACCTTCTGAATTAACGTATCTTAAAATTATGGAGCACTGGGGGGTTTGCGTAATATCAGTGGTGTCATCCACTTGCACAAAAAAACTGTGTGTTCATTATTTCATTTTTTATATGGTCATTTAAATAATCAGAAATGCATTCAATTAAATTCAATTAATAATTAATTATTTCGTTTTGAATAGTTTTCGAGTCACCAGTAAAAACATTTTTATTTCTTTTGTGATGATTTTTTAGTTCTTGAGAACTTCTTGATATTAATAAACCTAAAAGCTTTTTAAAAGTCCCCCTATTTATTGATTCTCTGTTCTCATCATGGCCGCAAAAGACTAACTCTTGTTTTGCAAGGTACAAAACTGCGTCAATTACCAAGCACATAAAGAGTCTATTTAATCGGACGTTTTCGTTAAAATGTATTTTATATAGTTTAGCATTTTCTTTTAAAGTGTCAGCAATAGTGCTTTGATTTTTTACAAACGTTTTTAGCACTAATTCGCATCTTAAATGCTCCGCCGAGTCTTCATATTTATGTAAAGACCTTCGTATATTTAACATACCTGCAAATCCTTCCTTATTTCAAACTGAATATTTATTGGAAACTAATAAACAAGGCCAGCAAAACAATTTTTGTAATATTTGACTACTACATAACCATTTGAACGCCGAAAACCAGGATGACAATTAAAACTCTGATCTTGTTCCTTCCATCGATTAAATGGAGTTTCCAACAAAATGCAAACCACATCCGTGATCGGATTCATCAATAATGTAAATTAATAAACCCGACACCAAATAAAGTTGTACCAACACCGTAAATAAATATAACAGAAAACAGCAAAGTAAACTGCAAAGGAATTAACCGGCTGCAGCGAAATCCGCGAAAATAAAAGCAAACAACCACCCCTAACTGAATGACACGTGGGTGTAGTGTACTGCGTTATCAATTCACCGATAGCGTTCTATGGCGCTGGTTAACGTTAATTTTCCATGCGGTCGACGTCATCGCGTACGCGTTGTCATGGCAACGTAGTAGGAAACTCGTAAACTAAATATAGCACCTCCAGCAAAGTCGAAGCGGTTTGCGCCAATGTTATTATAGTTGTTGTAATGAAGTTCGATTGCAAGTTTTAAAAAGACATCCCGCCAACCGTCAAGAAAAATATTTATTCGAGATGTACGGTTTATTTTTGCCAATTAGGTGAATAAATGATTGTAAAAACTTAAATTTTAAGAGATATATAATAAATATAGTTAGATGTATGCTTGTTTATTTTTCCTGGTGAAGTAGCACTTCACCTACTTTAACTGAATAGCCGCCACTGATCGACAGAGCACTGGTCCAATAGACCAATGAACCAAAATGTTTTGATATTCTTACAAAAATCTACAAAAAGTCTTAAAGAATGATTTCTTATGACTACAATACTTCCTTTTTACGAAGGAGGAAAAAATTCAATGATGAAAAAAACTGTTTTATATTATATAGACTTAAAAAGATTTGAGACCTACTTGCCTTTCCTAATTTTTACTTTTTATGGCAAAATACTTAATTACCTTGGAAAACGAATATATATATATATATATATATATATATATATATATATATATATATATATATATATATATATATATATATATATATATATATATATATATATATATATATATATATATATATATATATATATATATATATATATATATATATATATATATATATATATATATATATATATATATATATATATATATATATATATATATATATATATATATATATATATATATATATATATATATATATATACATATATACATATTTTGGTTTCATTTAGAAAATATATCGAATATAAACGACATAAAAAACTCATCAAATAATTTCAACATTACAAAATGACAATCCACTAAAAGCTAATACAGCTAACTAAATTACTCTTATAGTTTCCACTATTGATACATTTAGAGCAATAATATCTAATATTACAATCTATATTATAATCACGTATTGTGCATATAGAGACCTCGAATAATAGGGTTGACCCACACCAAACTAGTTCACATAAATTTTATTTAGTGTATACCATAATCGATTTAATAATATTAATGTATCAGTTCATATATAATGTTATAGATAAACGAAATAGCCTTTCCTAATTTTTACTTTTTATGGCTCAGCCATGCTAAAATTAATATGCTGTCCAATTTAATAATAAATGTATATATATATATATATATATATATGGCGTAAATATATATATATATATATTTATATATATATATATATATATATATATATATATATATATATATATTATATATATAAATATATTATATATATATATATATATATTGATATATATATATATATATATATATATATATAGGAGGCAAACTGGTACAAAGGTTGTCATTGATAGTTTCATGAAGAGAGAATAGTTCTTCAGTCGATCTTATATAAAAAAGCCTTCATATTTTTTTTGCATACTGCTAGTATTTTTGTCACGTTAAAATTACATAGTAAATGTAGATTTTAATTTAAAAATGGTACGATTTATTTATATTTCAGCTTCTCTGGTGAGAAATTATAATATTAATTTTAATTTGTACTCGTTTTCAACGTTATTACACATTTGTCGCAAACCTGGGGCAGGAATATTACGATATTTAATAACTTCAAAAACGTTACATTTTTAAGGTCGTTTTTTTAAATTTTTTATTAATCAAATCAGTTTGTCATATATTCACGGTTTTCCGCATATGTTCTATTACTGCGTATGGCCCTTATAACTTAGAGGGCTATTTTTGATACTAAACCCACTCTGAAAACATGGTGACAACTTCAAAATGGATTCTGAAAATGGACGGAAACGAATGACGTAACTTTCATTGTGTTCCACGCTTTAATTGTCTGGGGGCAACCAAAATTCCCTGCTAATTAATACACGATAGTAGATTTAACCACTAGTTGAGGCGAGTGAGATTAAATGCTTTAAAAAATATTCTATTTTTAGCACTAAGTATATTTTAAAAAAGCATTATCTTTACAATCAAACAATATTTAGTGTTGAATATTTGCAAGTTGGTAACAATACATGCCTATAGTGACAAGGGCACCATTTTTGTTTTGAGACGTGACCGGTTTCAAGGTCAAGGTAGCCCTGATTCAGCATTGCCAACTTTATGGAGAAAAAAAGTAGTGTCGAAAAGAAGGCCACTACGATACTTCTTTGCGTATCAAAAAAACGTCTTTATGATTGCAAAATAGAAAAACTAACTTTATATAAAAAGTTTAAATATAGATATTAGTATTGAAAATGTTTAAAATAATTTTCTTATTATTTAATTATTATTAACCAAGCTTTCTACTTAAGTTTAATGAAAACCTTAATTGACCCATAACTGAAATAAACGGATGTATGATTGGGGAAAAATTAGTGCTTCCTGTGCCTATAACTTTTTTTGCCCATCAAGCTTTTTTTAAGTAATTTCATTACTGGCCATTAGTTCATAAGATAAATTAAATAAGACGCGAACGGAAGTTTGGACGAGAAAAAATTTAAAAAACCGAACGGGAGTTTATCACGTTAAAGTGAATTACCCAGGCCTACTAATTTACATCAACAACAGCTTGGTTTTGTAGTTAATGAGTCTTTAACACATTTTTTGTTGTTTAAGTTTTTGTTATATTTCTATCCTTTACGGAGATGTGTTTCCGAACATTCACTTTAGCGATTTAAAAATCGATTTATAATCTGTCTATGGGAAATTTATCATAAAATCTAAACCATACAGTTACAGTTAAAATATTAATAAAAACATCGGTAAATTTCCTTTACACGGAACTTCCCTCATTATGATTATTTCCATTTATTAGGAATGGTGAAGTGTGAACCAATTTAGTTCAGTACATAGTTATCTAGGAACACATATATATACTGTCTTTTCAAACATTTTTATTGGACGCCATTTTGTTCCAATATATTGGATCCCTACCAATATTTTACCAGTTTCTAACTATGACACACTTGATTTTGGACATAATTTAATATGAATACACACTTGATTTTGGGCATAATTTAATATGAATTCAATAAGCCTAGTAGTTTTTATATTGACTCACACCGCAATTTTGTTACGTCATGTTGAATTCGCACCAGTTTATCTTTTTATCATATTCAATTTTTCTCAAATTTACAGTCAATTAAATAAGAAGATTATTTTACGTTAATTTTTTTACTTGTTATTTGGCCGCCATTTTGTTCCGTCTTAAATTCGTAACACAACTTTACCACCTTTTCTCTTTTGTCACAGTTAATGCTTGCACAAAGTTTGAAATTAATCTAATTAGTAGTTTTTTTACAGACTGTTCACACTTTTTTTTGCAAAATGTGAAGTAAATTGGATAATTAGTTTTTTAGTAATACTTTTTTACCGATTCACTAGGTCGCAATCTTGTTGCAGGATATTCGATTTTTACGAAAATATTACCAGGTCATCCCCATATGAGCTTTCATTTTTGAATAAAATTTGAGGTCAATCTGATGAGTAGTTTTTAAGCTATGCCGCGAACTGACAGACAGAGAGACAAAACGACAGGTAGATCGACGGGATTGATAAAGCATATTTTTTGGTATCTGGGGACACTAAAACGCGAAGATATGTAAAACTTGGTAGAGTGATTTTTCAAATAAGATTTTTTTTTTGTTCCGCCATTTTGAATTAGTACCAGAGTTTTACTATTCCATCTCTATACCACAATAGTTATGGCAATTTCTAAATATTTTATTAAGCCCCCATTTTGTTCCGCCATTGTAGATTCGTACCAAAACTTTACCTGTTGATTCCTACATAATACTTGATTTTTGTACAAAATTTGGAATAAATTGGATAATTAGTTTTTTTTATTAATACATTTTTTAACGTTTCACTAGGCCGCCATCTTGTTCCGGTATATTGGATTTTAATCAATATGCTGTCTGTCTGTCTGTCAGTTCACGGTATAGCTTAAAAACTACTTATCAGAGTGACTTCAAATTTTGGTCAAAAATAAAGGTTCAATAGGGAAAACCTGGTAATATTTTGGTAAAAATCCAATATGACGGCCTAATGAAACGTAAAAAAAATTTGAAAAAACTAATTCTATATAATATCTAATTATTATTTATTAATAGTTTATCTCAAATTTTGCACAAAAAGTGTTATATAATAATGAACTGGTAACATTTTGTTATGAATATAAGATAGCAAAAAGATATAGAAATAAACCGGTAAAGTTGTGATACGAATTCAAATATAACGGCTTCCAAATTCAATTAACTTTACATTTTGCAGAAAAATTAAATGTGATATAAGTATAAACTGGTTTGAATTCCACATGACTTAACAAAATGGCGGTGTGTGTTAATATAAAAAATACTTAATTAATGAATGTATTTTAAATTATGCCCAAAAATCAAGTGTGGCATAGGTAGAAACTGGACTTCCGCTCGGATCACCGAGCTAAACACACGTGTCGGTAAGGCTCCCTGACGGAAGAAATGTAGTTTTTCCTGGTGTTTCGAGGTGCAGTCCAACGAACGTTGTCGAAACATCACTGTGGGAACGTCCTACGTAACGGGCCAATCGCTCTGAGGCGGAGAGTTCTAAAGGATGTAGGATTGTGATTTCTTCCTCTGGATAGGCTTATCTAGTAAGTCCAAAGGTCGTGCGGCGACCAGAAAGTTTCACGGGACTGCGCAAGGCCGGCGCCACTTTGAAAGAAAATAATATACGTTGAATCAGTAGAAGTGATATGAGTTAACCCTTTGATAGTGGAAACAATGTGCCTTTTCAAAGATTAAAAATAATAGTACCATTCAACGATCTACGGAGAGAACTTGCTCGTCAACCCGTGGTCGTTACCTATTGAGCTGCAAAATGGCACTGAAAGCAAAAAAGTGGCAGCCGACTCCATATTGAAAGGCAAGAAAGTAAAAAGGTAGAAACTGCTAAAATATTGGTAGGAATTCAATATCATCCAACAAAATGGCAACAAATAAAAATGTTTTAAAAGACAGTATGTATGTGTTACTAAATGACTATGTATGGAGTTAAATTGGATAATACATCACTATTCCTTATAAAAGGAAAGATTCATGACGAGAGAAGTTCCCAGTAAAGGAAATTTACCAATTTTTCTATTTTGCAATAATGAAGACATCTTTTCGATACACAAAGTAGTGTCCTAATGGCCTTCTTTTCGACACTGGAAATGATGAGTTATAGCCACCTCAAATATGACTCGATCATGTCTGAAAATAAGAAGCAAAAATAGCGAGCATGTAATTATTACTTTTGGCATGCATTGTAGGCAACTTGAAAATGGATATAATTTAAAATGGAATGAATAAGTCGTTTTTACATTGACACACTCCGCCATTTTATTCCGTCAAGTTGAATTCGTGTCAGTTTTAAAGTGAATTGAATAAAAAGATGTTTATTATGTTGATTTTCTCTATTTTAACATATTTAGTATCTCTATCTCGAATTCGTACCACAACTTTGCGAGTTTAGATCTTCATACTTAATGCTTGCCCAAAATACGCAAAGTAGTGTTGGCCCACTTTTCGACACTATTTTTTTTTCTCTGCAAGTTTGACAATGCTGAATTTGAATTTGAAATCTCATGGCGCTTGGCGTGAGTTCTTAAAATATTCAACAAAAAATATTTTTTAAAAATAATGTTTTTTAAATATACTACAAAAATCGAAAAAATAGTAAAAAATAAGAGTCGTTTCATAAAACATTTAATCACACTTGCTCTTTAGAAAACTCGTCTGGGGCTCGTTTTTTAACCTGGGACCCGTGACATCAAATCATGTCGTATGCTCATGCAACTAATGTTTTAATATACTATTTACTTTGCGAAAAAGCTAAACCTTTAAAACAGTTTTAGCAAAAAAAAGTTCGGTTTTTGGCACATAAACAATGCAATTCGGAGTGAATCGGATAAATAGTTTCTGAGCTATGTCATTTACAATTACACAGATCAATACATATATTTACGCCACAGAGACATTATACACAAGAGAATAAACAGGTAAGTTTTTGGTACCAATCAAAATTAGAAGCAATATGATATATACCGGTGCTGAAATTACCACTTACAGACAGATTAAATTATACATTGAGTAAAATAATGCTTTCTTACTAGAAAGTAATATATTCACAGAATGTTTTTTGACATAAATTTACTCTAATGTCTCTTAAAATGTCTTAGCTCTAGACTTGGCTCTAGATTTATTTTCCATTAGTATAAAATGTGCAATTGATTCTTTGTGATAAATTGAATTTTCGTGTTCTTGAAATCTTTCCATTTGCAAAATACCCCGTCTTCAGTTTGCTAATACATCAGCCATTTATACCACAGAAGCAAGTTTTATTAGAAAACTTACATCCTGACTCCGGAAAATGGAAAAATGTAATATATCTAAGGCTATATATTTACACCATTTACGCCATTATTTACAAAATTTGCCTTGGCAAGTCACGTTAGGAACTCAACACTGTTTCTATGTAAAGTATATTTTTTAAGGCATTTGTAGAATATTTTATTATTTAGTTATTTATTTAAGATATTTGATACTACTAAGCAGACCTTCAAATATTAGAATTTTCGAACATAACACAAAATACAAGTAATAAATTAAAGAACGATCTTAAAAAATAAAGTTTAGAGATTGATTTTTAAAAATATCAAACACTATACAAATCGTAAATTAAAATAGTTTGTTATTGAGTAGAAGATTATATGGACTAGATAGCCCTGCAGTGATTGTTTAAATGCTTTAAGTCAAGTTGTTGAATTATCATCTTCAGGAATTTTGTAATAAATGTTGATACAAAAGCAATGTAGACTCTGTTTTTATTATTTGTAATCACGATATTGTCCCTATTCCTTATACTATAGTTATAATAATAATAAGACATTTATTATATTTAAGTAAAAAAAATTTTCAACTTTTTAACTTTAACAATTTTAGCACTACCTACCTAGGTTAATAGGCTTTTATCAGAGAGATAAAAAGAAGGGAGACAATATACATAAATATACCATTATAAAATTCAAATTTATTGCTAAAAAGGGTAGCAATCATTATTCATGTATTAAACAGCATGACATAGACATAGACATAGACATAGATGGGGAGCCCGACAAGGGCAGCACTTAGGCTCACTGGGGCCCATTGTACTACCCCCCCAAGTAGGCGTGTCAGGCCAAGAGCCCACTCCTTTTTAGAAAGGAAAGGACCCTTTCTGGTCGCGCACGTCCCACAAGCTCGGGTTCCACGTAGGTGTCACCCAAGCAAAGCAGTCTGGCGTTGACTAAAGCGTCACATCGACAGACTAGATGCTCAGTAGTTTCATCTACCTCAGCACAAAACCTGCAGTATGGATCGTTGTCGAGTCCAATCCTATGCAGGTAATATTTCACTAGCCACTCTCCAGTTAGGACCCCGGTAATAGTTCTAAGTTGACTTCTGTTTAGATTTAGAAGTCTATTAGACTCAGAACGGCTATAAGGGCCTGATATGAAGACCTTAGACTGTCTGAGTCCTGCCAGCTCGTGCCATTCAGCACGGAATTCCTCGACAGTGCGATTCTTAATCCTAGCCTTGACAGCTGAAGGAGCAATTCCAAGAGCAGGTTCCGGCCCAGTGAAAGCAGTGTTGCTACCTTCCCGAGCCAGCTGATCCGCCCCTTCATTACCCCCAATGCCCTGATGGCCAGGCACCCAAATGAGGCTAACCCTATTGGACTCACACAGCCTCTCTAGGGCTCTCCTGCATTCAAGTGTTAGCAGCGAATTGACCCTGTTCGAGGACAGAGTTTTAATCGCGGCTTGACTATCACAGCATATATAGATATGCTTGTCGTGGTATCCTCTGGAAAGGTTTTCCTGTACGCAGTCCAAGATTGCTGTAATCTCAGCCTGATATACAGTCGCATACCGTCCAAGAGCAAGACTAATTCTTGCCCTGGGACTCTCCCCATAAATTCCCGCCCCAGATCCCTCCTTCATTAGAGAGCCATCTGTAAACCAGACAAGGCTCTCCGGTTTGAGGAAGGATGGGGAGGAATCCCTCCATTGTTCTCTCTCAGGAACAATAACACAAAACCTTTTAGAGGCAATTGAGACCGGAATAATGGCATCTCTCCTTGCTAGGAGAGGGTCTGATCTGATCAGTTCAGTCCAAACTCGCGTATGCCCAAAATTCCAGTCTCTGTGTATCCAACGACCCCAGTCGTTTAAACGAACAGAAGCTTTCCGAGCCTCTTCCTCTACAAGCAAGTGCAGAGGACTTAGTCCCAGAATAGCCTCCATAGATCGGGTCGGTGTGGTTCTTATGGCTCCAATTATGCCCAGACACGCCAGTCTCTGGAGCTTGTCAAGCATCCTTCTGTATGTGGTCTTGCGAGTGGCGGGCCACCACACAAGAGCGCCATAAGTGATCATTGGCCTTATCACCGACGTGTAAAGCCAATGCACAATACGAGGTTTTAAACCCCAAGTTGATCCGAAGGACCGTCTGCACGCCCATAGACACGCTGTGGTCCTTTTTGTGATCCTTTCAATATGATCCCTCCAGGTCAGTCGGGAGTCTATTAAGACACCCAGATATTTTACCGACCCGGAAGGTCTCAATTCTTTCCCAAAGAGGGTGAGCCTCTCAAGGTCCACTTTTCTCTTATGGGTAAATGGTACCATTTCGGTCTTATCCGGATTAACAGACAGGCCGTGTTTTTGGCACCACTTTTCCACCATGGCCAAAGCCCTCTGCATGAGCCTTATAATGGTGTTTGGGAACTTGCATATTACTATAATGGCAAGATCATCAGCGTAGCTTTGAGCATAAACTCCGCTCTCGTTGAGAGTATGAAGCAGCCCATCCACAACCAGACACCACAAGAGCGGAGAAAGAACTCCGCCCTGCGGACATCCTTTGACCACGGACGAGCATACTGTCACGCTCCCAAGAGAAGATGTTATGATTCTGCTTTCAAGCATGACGCGAACCCACCTAATTACAGCCCTATCCACGCCAAAACTCTCAGCAGACTCACTAATAGAGTCAAAGGTGGTGTTGTTAAACGCCCCCTCGATATCCAAGAACACACCCAGAGCCATCTCCTTGGAGTAGACCCCCACCTCCAGTCTACTGACTAGATTATGAAGCGCCGTCTCCGTCGACATGGCCGTCCTGTAAGCGTGCTGGAATGGGTGCATAGGATTTCTACCCAGTGCGCCGTTTCTTATATAAGCATCCACGATCTCCATGGTTTTCAAAAGAAAAGAGGATAGGTTTAGGAATAAACGCTACCCGAACCCTGCGCCAGCGTTCGGGAATATATCCCAAAGCCAGGCAGGCCCGAAAAAGGCGCAAAAGATGTGGGATCAGTAGTTCCTGACCCTTCTGAAGAAGCGCCGGGAATATTCCATCTGGTCCCGCTCTCTTAAATGGGCAAAACGAAGATATTGTCCACTTAATAATGTCTACTGTAACGGCCTTAGAGGCCGTTTTCCAGTCAACCGGGCCTGCCCCTACTTGGAGAGCCTGCCCAGTAACCTCATCATTAGATTCCGGACGAGAGCCTGGAAAATGAGTTTCCAGGAGCATTCCTAGAGCCTCCTCTGTGGTGGTGGTATATCCACCGGTCGGAAGCCTTAGAGCCCCCACGCTCTGTCCTCGACCTTTTGAGAGAATCCTTTGAAGTCTAGCGGCTTCCGGAAGACCTTCTAAGCTTTCGCAGTAGGTCCTCCAAGACCCTCTCTTGGAACTGCGTATCAGTTCTTTGTACCTGCGTTGAGAATTCCTATGTTCTTCCCAGTCAGCAGGTAATTTCGATCGCATGGCCCTGTTAAAGAGCCTGCGTGTATCGTTACGAGCCTTTTCAAGATCCAAGTTCCACCAAGGTGTTTTCTTGGTACCTCGATAGGTCCGCAATGCACAATTCTCCTCAAAGGAGTCTATTATGGCTTCCTGTATAGAGTTTGCCACATTTTCCATTTGCCTTACTCTACAGCATGGCATTAGTGGCATATCTAACCGCACTTTAAGCGACTCCACATAGTGAGCCCAGTTGGTTGTCCTCGAGTTTCGAAAACTACTGAGCTCCATGTCATGCTCAAGGTTTAGCTTAAAGAGGATGTGTCTATGATCCGATAAAGATGGCTCATCAGACACCCTCCATTCCCTAACAACCGGAACCAGCAAAAATGATGTCAGAGTTAGGTCAATAACCTCCTGCCTTCGTGACGTGACAAAAGTTGGAGTGTTTCCCCGATTTAGAATTTCTAAATCAGTTGTACTGAGGTACTCTAAAAGACTTCGCCTCTCGAGTTGGTGTCAGTGCTGCCCCACACAACATTGTGTGCGTTGGCGTCGCATCCAACAACAAGAGGAAGCCCGTTGTCCCTACAGTATCCTATTAAATCAATGAGTTCCCTGGTAGGTGGGTCCTCTCTTGAGTCATAGGGAAGATAGGCTGAGCATACTACAATGGGTTTGCGATGCCCTGCCTTATCCTTAAGAATCAGTTTCAGAGCCACTAGGTCCCTGGAACAAAATTTCGGTAGTGACAAGGATTCAATACATCTGTCAACGTAGATGCATGTCCTTGGGTTCAGGTGGATATCCCTTTTATAATGTAGGGAACTTTCTATCTGCCCCAGACCTCGCACATGCTCCTTGTAAACCCAAGGTTCCTGTAGGAGGTAGATGTGTGTTTGCCCCACAGCTATGTGACGGCCTATTAATGAGGTCGCCCCTCTGCTGGGCTGCAAGTTATTTTGCAGGAAGAGCACCCCTTTGCCCATTGGAACGAGCTAAGGGTGATCCTCCGTCATCCGGGAAGTTGTGTCCTCCGACCCAGACGCCGCGCTATGCACGTCTATCTGAGACAGAAGCTCAGCAACTTCTTGCTCAGCGTCAGACTCGGGGTCTAACCGCTGAGCTGGGTTAGACGGGGAGATAGGTCTCCCCGCTGCTCCGGCTTTGTTGTCGGTGGAAGTTTCAGTCGAAGTTGGAGCCTTTACCTTCGTCTCAAAAGTGACGTGGGAGACCCCAGCATACGCCTTAAACTTTTGACGTGACAAGGCCTCAAAGGAAGCCTCATCAATGCCAAACACAAGAATGAGTTTGTGTTTCTCCTCCTTGCGATAGTATGTTCTCCAGAGATTAGTTCTTAGTCCTAAGTTCTGTCTCTGAAGACGTTTTAAAGTCACGTCCGTACTGTCCGGTGGTCCATGGACAACGGCCAGAACTTTTATTGTCCTGGGAATGTGTTTCTGAATTCTCAGAGATGCATTATCCCATGGCTTAATGATTGGAATGGTCCCCTCCAACCAGTTCAGGGACCACTGATCTTCACAGCTCACCACAATGGCTCCCTGTTCCATCAGCCGGAAACCGCCGAATCTAGGGAAGGGCCCCTCCACCATGCCGTCTACGACGGTATTAAGAGATGCCAAGACAGCTCCATATTGAGTCTCTGAGATGACCACATCCGGATATGCCTCCGGTATAATGGTCACCCTGAGACCTGCCGCTGCCGCCTGCCTGTATGTGAGAGTGCCCGTTTTTTTGGGTCTCTTCTCAGGCTGCTTGCTTTTCTCAGTCCCTGGGGTGCTCCCTTCTGACCTGGGACGTTTAGTCCCCCCTGAGCTTGAGTGCTAGGCCCTGGCTTGACTGCGCCCTGGCCCGAGGTGATACCTTCGAGCCTGAGCCGTCTAGCCCTGGCCTTCTGAGCACCAGACCTGTTCTTTTTCTTAGAACCGCCCGGTGTATTCCCAGTCCCCTTCATGGAGCCTTGTTGAGTTGTCTCCTTTTGCAAGGAGCCAGCTCTACTAGTCCCCTCTTGGGAGCCCGGTTTCATAGACCCTTCTTCCGAAGGGCCCTTAAAAGGTTTGCTGCTATTTTTTTTCATACAGTTCCCACGAGTAACTCGGGAAGGTGGTCCACCCCAGCAGAGCCGGATTACTGAGGTAAGGCTGTGTACTCTGGAAGGTCGCCTGGTATCCCAGAGGCTCCGTTCACGACACCCGATTTGGGCTCGGGTATCACGCAACCCTTAGCACGGAAGCGCACACCGTGGCTTGAGCCCTGTGTCCCTCTTAGCTTCAGAGCTCCAGTCTGGGCCACCCATCGATAAGACCTCATGGTCGTAGCCATGGAGTCGTACTAATGAAAGGCCCCTGGAGTCTCTTACTGAGCCTCACCACTGCGTTCAAAGTGTGGACACGCTGGGAGGAAAAAAAAAACAGCATGACAAATCAACACATAAAAACAGGAGGGAAAAAAAGGAAAGGGGAAACAGGGAAGAATCAAAAATTACTAAACCAATTTCAGTGTTGCGGGTCAATCCAAAATATACAATAACTAATGTTCCTAACGTAAGACAATTTTTAGGTACTTTTTAAATGTAATAAGAGACGACGAAAAATTTACAACGTGAAAATTATTAATGGAACATGCTATTCGGTAGGAAGAGGAACGTTTTTAATATTCTTTGTTGTGAACTTGGATTGTTAAAATATATTTTTTTTAAACCGTGAACGTCAGTTCACATTAACATTAAAATTCAAATAACTCTTTAATAAAATCACAATTCCTCCACATCTCCTAAATGTATCCTGGCGTACAAAAGTATAATTATTAATAGCTAATGCATCATCTCCTGTCCTCTCAGTCAACCATGAAAACCGTTTGAAAGCGACCTAGCATTAATGTGACCACATGAAAATATTTAAAAACAGAAGGAAATTAGGCATATGGAGGAAATCGGATATTGTAAAGATGGGGGTAGACTTTCCCCTGAAACGTCAAAAAAAGTCGATATTTTTCATGCCTCGGGTACCTTCGCAGTGAATTCAGAACTATAAACCACAGAATAAAATTTTACGCTAATTTAGTATATTTTCTTCCGTATTTTCTATATTTTGTGGCTTAAAATCCAAAAAATAGTTGAATCCGCCTCTAGAATTTCGTAATTAAAGTTGACATTTTCATCTTAAAATATGAATGAAATATTTATTCTATTAACCTGTTCGTCGTCAGGTTCTGCTCTCGGTTTATTAGTGAGCCTTTTTCTGATATTGTTAGTACTCGCATTCTCGAAGGACAATTCCAACAAAATCAAAGATTGCTGAAGTCATACCAATTTTCAAAAAAGGAAATGTCAATGATATTAAGAACTACCGTCCAATCGCAATACTACCTACCTTCTCAAAATATTTAAAATGGGAAAGCTTGATTTTTTAAAAATCTAAATTCAATGTTCACACCTAGTCAGTAGATAGAAAGCGACTACCAACCACTGATGCAATCCTCAAGCTGATTGAATTAGTATACGAGTGTTTTGAGCAAAGAGACCCTTGTATGTGTCTGCTGGCAGATCTGTTATGAGCTTTTAATCTGTTGATCAACCATTAATTCTGAGTAAATTACAATATTATGAGGTTCGAGGTGAATGTCTGCAGTTGTTTAAGTCATACGTAGATCGCTCCCAAAAGGTGTATTTGCCAAAAAATTATCGCTTATTTCAATCAATTAAGCGCTCTGTTCCTCAAGGATCTATCCTGGGACCCAACTTTTTTTAATATATGTTAATGACCTTACTACAGCAATACCGAGGTCTCTAACAATTTTGTTCCCGGATGATATTAAATATCAGTTCAAAATCTTAAACATTTGAATTTAAAGCATTTTTTTGACTATATTCACGTCTCCTATTAAAAATGTTGATTAGGAAAGAGGTTTAAGTAATACCTGGTTTGAAAAGTTTTCAGCATACCATCAAATTATATAAAAACTAAAAACCTTTCAAACGATGTGTCACTTGACCCACCTTCCCTTTTCACATTTTTAACGAGAGTATTTAAGACTTCTTGTAAAATATACTGCCCCCCCCCCCTCTTTATAGCATTAATAAACATATTTTTTTAGAAGATCTTGCATTCCGATAAAATGGAGTTTTTAAATGATCACTCTGTATGTTTGGCTGTTTTCTAATATTATAATCTGGAATTATATATAATAATAACAATTTTTAACAGTTAGACTATTAAAATTTTACGCCGCCTATGTTTCAGCCTAAGATTTTCAAAATAAGTTATATAAATGAAATAGAAAACAAAAACATATTTTGCGCCCAGTTGTATAAATTTATAATTCCAAGATTTAAATTAGCAGTATACCAATTTGCTATACCTAATAAAAAGCATACAGGACGTTGCTGTGAGAAAGACCAGATTGATATATAGAGATTATTTAAATGACAATACGTTTATATATACTTTACGAACCGCCACTGCTTACTACATTAAACAGGCTGGAACGCCCTGATGATAAAAATAATTTACTTTACTACACATCACAGTTTACTCTATCAAGTCCTACTCTGAGTCTGGACAAGATCAAAGCTCCCAAAGATTCTATCAACAGTTATCTAATTAATTTCTGTTCTTCGTTTATATTATGAAATCACCCCTGCTGCCTTGGCATATTTATATAAATAGGGATCTTGTCCGGGGCCCCGATTTCGCTTACGTTTGCCTTACATCGGATTCACATTACGCCCTTTCCCCAAAAGTAGGGATTAATTTCGGCTGTCCTTTCTTAACCCTACGAAAGTTGACGTTATTAAGCGGCACAAACAAGACTCCTGGAATATAATTATTTATGCGCATTTAAAACGGAAATTCCGAAATTAGTTTTTAAGCGGGAAGTATAATATCATACTTAAAAATGTACGTTTCTGGCTTTTTTGCTAATATTCAGAAAAATCAAAAAATTCGACCCAATAAACTTCATTTTATTGTAGCGTTTTATAACTATCCGTGTATCTGACTGTGTGTCTGTGCCTGCCTATCTGAATATTAATTATATGAAATTTAAATACATAAATAAATGAATATTATTACAACAGCATCTATGTAGATTATGTGTTACCAAACGTCTGGGAATATAAAATAGTTTTTCAAGGAAATGAAATACTCGAACCACATGTGGATTATTGGTTATAAAATGTTACTTCCAGTGAAGCTGAAAACGGTATTCGAAACAAAATTCTAATACTTAACTTTATAAATCTTAGGGATCTTTTTTATTTAAAAAATGTATGCAAATTTATATTTACCTCTCTCAATTTTTTTAAAATGCTTGAACATCACAATGGTATTTACAATGCTTAATTCGTCAAAGCATTTTGTTTTTGTTTCAATATCATTTAGCCCACCGATTTTGCCGATCTTTTAGACATTTCCGTTAATTTTAAATTAAAATCGAACATAAGTATTCCACTTTTTAATGACATTTTTTGAATACTTCTCAAAAAGATATATTCAACATTTACAATAAATTTAGAAATGTCTTAGTGTTCGCAAAATTTTTCGTATACTAACAAATTGCAATTTATTAATTTATGATTGTTTAAAATAATAATAAATGGCCTTTATTTATACAGAAATCATAATATTACAATGCAATTACTGCCAGTATGATCCAGGGCGCTGTTATAGCAACACTGCTAATCTTCTAGATAACCATGGAACACTGTATGTTTGTATGTTCGCGGCGTAGGTAAAAAACTGGTTACATGAATGACTTCAAATTTTGGTCGAAAATTACGAGTCATATGGGGATCACCTGGTAAGATTTTGGTAAAAATCCAATATGGCAAAACATAGTGGCGGCCTAGTGAATTATTACTAAAAAATTTGCTTATCCAGTTTATCTCAAATTTTTCACGAAGATCAATTATGTAAAAATGTAAAATTTTGGTACGAATCCAAGATGGCGGAACAAAATGGTGGTTGAAAAATCTACTGTAATGGAATGATTTCAAATTGTGTGCCATAACTAAATGTGGTATAGAGATGAACTAGTAAAGTAGTGGTACTAATTCAAGAAACGCCAATAAAATATTTGTGGTCGTGAAAAAATCAATCTCTCAGATTTTACATATTTTCAGGGTTTAGCGCCCCTGGATGCCAAAAAATATATTTTATCAATTCCGTCGGTCTATTTCTCGGTTTGTCTGTCTGTCTGACAGTTCGCGGCATAACTTATTAATTAACTTCTCAGACTGACTTCAAATTTTAGTCAAAAATTAAGGATCATATGGGAACGACCTGGTAATATTTTGGTAAAAATTCAATATGCCCGAACAAGATGGCGGCCTATTGAAAAGTTTAAAAATTAATACTAAAATAACTAATTATCCAATTTCCTCAAATTTTGCACAAAAATCAAAAGGTTACATAGAAATGAACTGGTAACATTTTGGTATGAATATAAGATAGCAAAACAAAATAGCGGCCTAGTGCAATATTTAAAAAATTGACCCGGAAAAACTACTTATTAGAATAATTTAAAATTTTGAGCCACCATTAAAGGTTGTGGTACGTATTCAAGATGGCAAAACAAAATGACGGTCTAGTGAAATGTTAAAAAAATTATTACTAAAAAACTACTTAAAATATTTAAAAATTCAACCTGAAAAACAACTTAATGGACTTATTTCAAATTCAAAAAAATTGTGTTCCATAACTAATTGTGGTATAGACATGAAGTAATAAAACTGTTGGTTGATCCAGATGGTTGGCGGAGCAAAATGGCGGCCAAATAAAATATTTTTAATCGCGAAAAAAATCACTCTCTCATGTTTTACATGTTTTCAGTTGTTCGCGTCCCTAGATAAACATTCAAAAAATATTCTTATCAATTCCGTCTGTCTGTCTGTCAGTGCCCAGTAAAGCTTAAAAACTACTTACCAGGATGACTTCAAGTTTTAATCAAAAATTAGGGGTCTTATGGGGATGACCTGGTAACGTTTTGGTAAAAATCCAATGTCGGAACAAGAAAACGTTAAAAGAAATTATTATTAAAAAATCCGATTATTCAATTTACTCAAATTTTGCATAAAAATCAAGTTTTAAAAAAAGATCATCTGATAACAATTTGGTACGGATATAAGATAGCAAAACAAAATGGCAACCTAATAAAATACTTAAAAAATCGGCTTGAAAAAAACTACTGATTAGATTCATTTCAAGTTTTGATGGCAAAAAATATGTTTTATCAACTCCGTCGGTTCTACTGTCGGTCTTTCTGTCTATCTGTCTGTCTGCCAGTTCGAGGCATAGCTTAAAGACTACCTACCCGATTGACTTCAAATTTTGTTCAAAAATTAAGTGTCATATTATGGCCTGGTAAGATTTTGATAAAAATCCAATATGGCGAAACAAAACAACGTCTTAGTGAAATGTTAAAAAAATTATTATTACAAAACTACCCATCCAATTTATCTCAAATTTTGCAAAAATATCAAGTATTATATTGGAATCAACTGGTAACATTTTGGTAAGATTCCAATATGGCGGAACAAAATGGCGGTTTAATCAAATATATAAAAATTCAGCCTGAAAAAAATGCTTAATGGTTTGATTTCAAATTGTTTGCCATAACTAATTTTGAAATAGGGATCAACTAGTACACTCACTTTTTAAATGTTGTTTGAATGCGTTGTCAATTAATGGCAGTTCCATTGCAGGTTTATTTGTATTTGTAGTTAAATGTATTCGTAGTGCATTAAGGGTTAAAATATCGTTCGTTAAATTCGGTGCTCAGGTCAAGTGCTTCAGTATACTTTAAAAGTGGCAAGTCACATAATTTTTTTAACATTTCGATATTTTTTATTCGTACATTAAAGGCCGTTTTCTTACCAATTTTTACAAATCCACTACTTGTATCACATCCCGTAAGACAATGTGTCGTCAAAATATGTTTTGAAACTGTTTCTCCCAAATTTTTAATTATGTCGTGAATTGCTTAAAAGTGTTTATTTTTTAAATGTCCTAATTCCATAAATAGTTTGTAACGAATTATTTGCTTCGTTACAATGTAAATACATCGGTGTCCACAGATTTGACAAGAATGGTGTTACTATGCTCTTGCTCTGCAAGGACATGTAGAATCATTCGAGTATCTGCCTCTTCGTGATTACTTTTGTATTTCTCCCAAAGGTCAGGCTCTTTATTTCGTGTTATAATAAATATATTTTCGGGATTTTCAGACCCTCCTGCTATAATTAAAGATTGGTTTATATTTTACAAATTTGCTGCATAGTCCAAAACATAATTTACGGAAAAAACTAGTAGAGAATTTTTTATTGTAGGATGATTTAAGAAAATCTTTAAAAATTGGAATCTTTCGAGATCCATGCACTTTATATTCAGTTATATTAAATGAATCACCACGTCTTAATCTCTCTGCAGATTTTAATGACTGGGGTATGTACTTGTAACTTAGTATTCGCATTAAAAATATTTGTCCTAAATCATTCAGTGTTATAGAAGAAGTAGGTTTCAATTCCGGAATGATAACCATACCATCAATAATCTACACTCGGGGGTAAAACCATTTTTTCAGTATACTGCTCTAATCTCTGACATAATTCCGACTTTGCAGATTTTCGCATCCAACTATTTTCATAGAATAACGCTGAAGAAACTAAAGTTAGTTCGTATAATAATCATTTAAATTTATTTCCTGAAAGCGCGCTGCACAGATTAATTATTCGGCGAAACACACATTAAACGCAACTTTATATTATCTAGCGATACGTGATACATAATGAAGGTGAATTAATTAAGCATAACTTGTAATCTTAAATTTAACTTTGACAGCCCATTTACTAAGAGTAAATGCAAATTTAAAAATTTTATTCGAACAGTAAACATATGTAAGTGTAGGGTGGCTCGAATTCGAGCCTCATGATTGGGATCTTGGAAACCGTAAGAGATACAGTGTCGGTCAAACTATGGCAAAGTTGAGCATTTAAGTGCCTAACAGTGTGCCGTTTAGAAAGTTTTGAAATTCCTAGTATTTCCGGATACACCTCGGTGGCTCAGTGGTAAGAGAGCCGGCTTCCACTCGGAAGGCGCGGGTTCGAGACTTGGCGTAGCCGGCACTTTTTAAAATAAAGAGTGGTTGATATGCCTGGTCCGGTACCTTCCCGAAGTGCCTTTGGTCGTTGGGATAATACATTAACGACTCTGTTCGTAGACTTGGGTCGACTGCGAACAGTAACAAGGCCTCTTACTCAACACATACACTACACGACACAACTGCGTAGAAGGCAACGGGAAACCACTACGTAGAACACATTCCCTAGTATAATGGTCTAGTGTAGTGCATTCAAGAAACCATATACATCTTAATATAAGATAGGTTTCAAGGCACTCACTGACCATATAGTATTTCCGGGGATATCCGGAAAAATCCGAAATTTTGATTTTTTTAAAATCTTGAATTCTTAAGGATTATTGCCGATTAATGCATGGATTTTTTTAAATATTCCGATATAATAACAACATGCAACCCTGTTATGTATATGTACCAAAAAGTTTAGAAGGGGTCTAAGGTATCAGCGCTACTAGTGGCGTAGTGGACTACGAAAACAGTGATTTACGTCAAGTCAAATATCAAACATCAAATTGACACCTACAGCACTTTTGGTTTCAACTCGTTGTTATAGACCTAAAATATAATAGAAATTTTTCGTAGAATCCAAAAATAGAATAAAATACAAGGTGTCCCATTTAAAATTATGAGGTTGATGTCAGTTACCAGGAGATCTGGAAACACTGCAACTACCAAAATATTTTAAGAGCTGAATCGCGTTTTCTTATGGAAGTAATCAAAATCTGAAAGGCTTCCCTCTTTCGTCAAATAATTCTAATAGGCCAACGAGTTTGAAGAACCCTATATATAGAGTATATTTTGTATGTGGTTAGCATTGTGTTGTATTTGTTATTAACAATGTGCAATAGTTAATATTGCGTTAACTAACTAAACGTTGCTTAATTCGTCCCAAGTTAAGGTGTTTAATTTTTTATTCATCTAATATTAATTTAATATCAATGTACCTATTTTTTATTTGATAGGTAGATACAATCCAAAAATTTCACTACCTTTCTATTCCTCAGTTGTCTATGTAACAACTAGTCCATAATTAATCAAAAGTCACTGTCTAGCGGCTTCCATAGGCTCGTTCCACTGTGCAACCGACGGAGCCGACGCGGCGCGGAGTTCGCAGCTTGCACAGTTTTTATATATTGCTGTTAGAAAATTCGTATTTCAAAAACTATTATAGATAAAAAGTTGTGGTTTCCACTGTGCAACCGACGGAGCCGGCGCGGCGTGGAGTCCGCAGCTTGCACAGTTTTTATATATTGCTGTTAGAAAATTCGTATTCAAAAACTATTACAGATAAAAAGTTGCGGTTTCTTTTCAAAAGATCGCTATAGTTTCTTTTACGTTTCATTCGCAGCATATATAATAAAATTCTTTTAAAATTTCATATTTTAATGTCGCCAAAAGTAAACAATTTTGGAAATAGTATTATAGCAGTTAAGCGCTCATGTATGACTTGTAAGCAAAAAAAAGATCTTTCGGAAAGGTCCATAATCTCGGAGCTATTGGAAGTTTAACGATTAAAAATCGTTTTTTTTTAAATTCCGTATTTTTGCAAGATTTTTTGATTTTACAAAACACGGTACCACTAAAAAAAGTCGTAATTCCCCATTTCGTATGTACAATAATCTAACTAATGA
Source organism: Kuschelorhynchus macadamiae (assembly GCA_030620095.1). Classification (NCBI taxonomy): domain Eukaryota; kingdom Metazoa; phylum Arthropoda; class Insecta; order Coleoptera; family Curculionidae; genus Kuschelorhynchus; species Kuschelorhynchus macadamiae. The sequence goes on from JAUTXW010000186.1 coordinate 1,022,346, forward strand.
TCTCGGTAAGTTTTCATCTGGTTCTAAATCAATTTTTCTTTTTTTAAGAAGGAAGCGACTTTTATAGGCTTTTGTATCCGCCTACGAGACCAATTTCAAAATACTCTGGAAGGTTTCTCAATAAAGAAAAAGAGCTATTTATAGGCTTGACGGCAAGTAGCGAGATAAAAAGACGATTTATTAACACAATATTTGAGTTTTGGATCGGACTGGACGATCAATTATCTTCCCTGAAAGAAAGAGCTCCTTGTTTAAGCCAAAATATAGGTTTTAGCTAAATACACATTCCTGGACGAAAATATTATATATTTTTTCCATATAATATAATAGTGCTTAGAAATATTTAATTGTACAAAATTATTTACTAGAAATTCATAATAGAGTTAGATCAATTATATGAACTCTATTTCCGTTAAATAATAGCCTAAATAAATTTGTGATATTTTTTAGAAGAATTTTTTTCTATAAATTTGGCTGTATTGTTTTTAACTCAATTAAATCGATCAATTTCAATCTTGATGACTAATATCGTGATATATATAATACTATTTCGCCAATCACAAAATAGTTCAGGGAAACTGGAAAATATGGGAGAAGGCCAGAACAGGGGCGTACAAGGAGGGGCAACACCAGTGGACCTCCAGTATGTTCAACTACAACGTTTACGGAACTGTATATTTACAGCTTCGCAGAGAGAGAAATTACATGCTTAATATATGACAACTTCAAAGACAGTCAGCAGAAGGTTAAAGAAATCAATTTGACTCGAAAACGTGCCGGCAGAAACCCAAGGATTCCCCAGTGCCACTAAAAAAGGAAACTGGAGTGTGCCATAAATCACGAAAATTGCACCAAAGGCCAGTGGAGTATTCTGTTTTACAAATGAGACGCGTGTACAATTATGAACGCCAGACGAGCGCTACTTAGTGTACACAAAGGCCGGAAAATGGTATGCAGCTTGCAACTTGCTTAAAAATTATGCTTTGGGGTGGAACGAGTTGGGATGAGCGCACGCATATTATACAGGATGTCCGGATTTGTGGTTTTCACCAAGTGGTACTGCTTTTTGAGGAAACAAAAGATGGCGAGAAAAAATTTTCAAAGCCCTCCTCGTTTTTGAGATATAGGGTGATTTTAAACATTTTCAATTTTCTGGCACCCCTCGTCTCTTGATTAGTACCTGGTAGTGTTTTTGTAGGTACGGATTTTAAGATGTAAATTAAAATTCTTCTTTTTGGTTACCCTGTATATTTTTATTTCATTGCATTCTCATCGCTGACACCTTTCCAAATATTTTTTATGAGCCGCAAGAAATGCCATTTTCTGGTTATAATTTAAATATCTCATTATTTTTTAGAATAGGCCGTGAAATATCAATAAAAACATAGTCTTATTTTCATTTTTTAACACGTTACTTCAGGTACCTATAACGAATAAAGAAAAACGATTGCTATTGTGTTCCATTGGCTTGGGGTAGCTTTTACTTGATGAAAAAAACATTATAACTGAACAATTATACATAAGCAACCAACTAAATATCTAACTGTCTAACTAATCCAAATGGACAATAATAAGACAATATTTTGTGTGCCATTATTATCAGTTATTATACTACTTATCCGCTTTATTAATATTATTATTATTTATTATTCAATTAAGAAATCATGATTCTCGATTTAGATCATGTAAAATTGGAATTACTTTCTGACGTTCCGCTTGCACTTACACGAGGCATCTTCAGGGATCTTCACTGCACAAAATCAAAACTCTGAATGAGCTCCGATGAGTAGAGTTCAGGTATTTATACCCGACCTGTGTTCATCGGCGCGGGACTAACTATGATGAATGGTGTCCACGCATGATGTAGCACGTAGCCTGAAACTCTATTAAAATTTTTAGAGTGCTTGATAATTTCAATAAATCCTCTAGTTGTTTTTTTTTTCGTTTGTAATAACCCGAAACTGATGCAAGAACATTGGTAATTTTTACTTTAATCATTTATCCTGTCTCGTGCTGGTGTTCAGCGACCACGGATTGAACAATTTGTTTCTTATTTATACATATGTCATGTTGCTTAAGTCTCGTAGACACAGTCCAGTTTCACCTATATACATTTTACCGCAGGAACAAAGAATTTTATAAACTCCTTCTGATTGCAAAGGAAATGCATCTTTTGGTGTCCTTAAGCATTGCCCAATTTTTTTCTGTGTATTAAAGATTGTGCGAATGTTGGATTTCCGCAGAATTCTTGCAATTTTATCTGTAGTACCCTGAATAGAAGGTAAAAGTGCACTACTTGTTGGTTGAGTATCCAATACTGGTTTAGGTCTGGGATTATTATAATACGTAATCGAACGCCTGATATCTTCAGTGCAATATCCGTTTGATTTTAAAGCTTCAGTCAGTTTTTCTGTTTCGTCCGGAATTGAATTTGTATCACATACTAACAAATCCCTAAAGCCTAATAAATTGGCTGTCGGATTGTTTTTGAGATGGATGATGGTGAGAACTAAAATTGAAATATCTATTCGTATATGTCGGTTTCCTGTAAACAGTATGACCTAGGGTGCCGTTGTCTTTCTTTTGTACTAACACATCAAGGAAGGGAATGGCGCCATCTGACATTATATTAGAATGTTGTTGGTTTAGATGACCTAAAAATATAATTAAATTTTCTTCTCCATGCGGCCATATTACAAAAGTAACATCTATATATCTAAACCAACATTTAGCTTGTAAAAGAGCAGTGCTTAAAGCAGTTTCCTCGAAAGCCTCCATAAAGATGTTGGCTGCCACAGGAGATAGCCAAGATCCCATAGCGGCACCCGAGGTTTGCTCATAAAAGGTCCCCTGAAAAATGAAATATGTGGATGTTAAGCATTATCTTGTCAATTCAATTAAGGCTTTTATGTTGAAATATATCAGAAATTTTAGAAACTGAATCGTCAATAGTCATATTTGTATACAGGGATTCAACATCAAAACTGACTAAAATATCACCGAAATCTAAAACAAAATCTTTAAGCTTTTCTACGAAATGTTTAGAGTTTTGAAATAAGAATTAGATCGTCCTATGGGGTTTAAGATATAGGCTAAATATTTACTTATTTCGTAAGATGGCAAACCTATCATCTAAACCAATAACATTCTAGTATAAAATTCACTATGGAAATGGTTGTGGTGCCATTCCCTTTCCCTGATGTGTTAGTACACAAGAAAGAGAACGGGCTGGGTCATACTCTTTAGAGGTGACCGACAAATACGAATAGATATTTAAATTTTAGTTCTCACCATCATCCATCTCAAAAGCAATCCGTCATCAATTCATTAGTCTTTAGGGCATTGTCAATATGTGAAACACGTTCAATTCCAGGCGAAACAGAAAAACTGACTGAAGCTTTAAAATCAAACAAATATTGCACTGAACCCGTATTGGATACTTAACCAATAAGTAGGGCAGTTTTACCTTTTATTCAGGATACCACACATAAAATTGCAAGAATTCTGCGGAGATTCAACATTCGCGCAGTCTTTAATACACACAAAAAGATTGGGCAATACTTAAGGATACCAAAAGATGTAATTCCTTTGCAAATCAGAAGGAGTTTATAAAATTCCTTGTTCCTGCAGTAAAGTGTATATAGGTGAAAGTGGACGGTCTGTTCTACGAGACTTAAGGAACATAAAATATGTATAAATAAGAAACAGATTGTTCAATTCGCTGTCGCTGAACATCATCACGCAAACAGGATACAAGATTCTTATATCACTCTCGAGTTATTATAAACGAAAAATTAGAGAATCTATTGAAATTACCAACCACTCCGAAAATTTTAATAGAGACGCGCGCTGCGTACTACATCATGCGTGGAAACCAATAATCACAGTTAATCACGCGCCGATGAATACGGATCGGGTATAAATACCTGAACTCTGCTCATCGGAGCTCATTCAGTGTTTTGATCTTATGCAGTGAAGATCCCTGAAGATGCCTCGTGCAATCGCAGGTGAAACGTCTACAAAAGAAAGTAATCTGAAAATTGTTTTAATAATATCTATATGAATCTAAATGTTTAATCATAAAAATCCTCAAATCGGTTTTCGGTTTGTTGAATACAATGTTGGTACAATTTTCTTATTTTGCCTTCTGGCAAAATAAGGAAATTTTACTTGTCTTGGGTTAGTTACAGGATAACCAAAATACGTGGAGTGGCTGAAGATTGTAAATTATCAAAATCACCCTGTATCTCAAAAACGAAGGGGGCTATGAATATTTTGTTCATGGCATCTTTTGTTTCATCAAAAATCAGCACCACTTCGCGAAAACCGCAAGCGTCTATCTTTACAAATAACTGAGATATTCTATAATGACGACGATAGCCGGACACCTCGTATAAGTAAACATACGCATATCTATTGATTACTATGTATTAATAAATTTCTAGTTTCATCTTTGGTAGTTTCACTTGATGTGGCAGATTTGTTTTAATATATGATAGCACTCGGAAACACTCAGCTCATGTTGTTAGGTAAACCATCTCCGAAATCGAGCAGTTAGGACGGCCAGCCTTTAGCCCTGGCCTAAATACACGATCAAGAAATCCGGCTTCAAATGCATTAGCGGAAGTTAGAATTACAACTCAAGAAACAGTTTAACTTTCATAATTTAAGATTTTGTGAAATTGATTTTTGTTTGCATTATTTAGGTACTAAACATTTTTTACAATAATTGTTTAACGTAAATTTCTGTTGTTATACCAGAAACCTAATATGTAATATACAATATTTTTGTCCAAGAGTGTATAAAGGAGACTCAGAGGTTATTTTTTTTTTGGTTTAAGACTTTCTTATGAAAAGCTCTGCTCTCGGCGAGATAGGCTCAGGGAAGCCATTAATTTATTGCTTTTCTCACTAAATAGTTAAAATGACCAACATACTATGTTTGTCGAATGTATTTTTCATTTTATACTATTTTTTAATTTTTCTTATCAGAATATATAAAGTATTTGTACTTCGAATTGAATAAATAGCTTTCTACATTAATATGCGTTTTTTTTTAACTTTTAAAACTATTTTTTGGGTTTTTCGCCTTAAACAATATTTGAAGTTAAAAGAAATTATTTACCTAATAAAATCAATAGGCACTCTTAAGTTCTAGGTCCACTATGAAGGTACCCGAGGAACGCCACTGAAAAATGTTTGTTTTCTGGACATTTCGGGGGAAAGTCTGCCCCATCTTCAGCAAATCTACAAATAAAAAAACTAAAATTTGTTGACTTTATCTCCAGGGTGAAGTCGGAACATAATGATTAAAAAATTAATAAGACCAAATCTTCACACGTTAATATCTAAAAAAATGTCAAAATTCAGTCAGTCAGGAATAAAATAATATAAAATAAATCACTTACATCACCTTAACACAGGATAAACATTACATCAACACAGAAAAGACCAACGTTTAAAACACCTACATACATTAAAAACTAATTATAATCTACTGAAAGATGAACTGTAAATGTGTCCTGGCTGTGAAAGTCAAACTTATTCACAAGTCGAGTATATAAAAACAGGCATATAAAAATAAACATTCTTTTGGTTTAAAATAAAAATATAATATGGGAATTGCTTACTATTTATTATTTAAATAATTTTATTATATCGGCCGCCTCAACAAATTGTCTACCGATGGGTTCATTTAGTGTAGTATAATTTTGGTTAATTGAAATCTTCGTAATTTCCAAGCTTTCAAGAGCATCCTGTTTTTTACCCCTGGAAATATTATATAACATTTTAAAATTATTTTCAATGTCGAAAGAATGTTTTCTTTCAGAAATTTTGGTGGTTACCAAGACGAAATTGGGTTATCCATTCGACTGTCACACGCCTTAAGAAAAGTGGGGTTTATCAACTTGATTGTAGCAATTGCAGTTCTTCTTACGTTGGTAAAACAGGTAGGAGCTTCAAACTGAAAATCCAAGAACATCTCAACGCTCAAAAATCTCCAAATGATAATAAATCAGCATTTGGCGTTCACCTTAAACAAACAAAACACTCTTTCGACATTGAAAATAATTTTAAGATGTTACATAATATTTCCAGGGGTAAAAAACAGTATGCTCTTGAGAGCTTGGAAATTGCGAAGATTTCAATTCAATTTCAACCAAAATTATACTACACTAAATTAACCCATCCGTAGACAATTTGTTGAAGCGGCCCATATAATAAAATTATTTAAATAATAAATAGTAAGCAATTCCCATATTATATTCTTATCTTAAACCGAAAGAATGTTTATTTTTATATGCCTGTTTTTATATACTCGAGTTGAGAATAGGTTTGACTTTCACAGCCAGGACATATTTCCAGTTCATCTTTCAGTAAATTTTTAATGTACGTAGGTGTCTTAAACGTTGGTCTTTTATGTGTTGATGTAATGTTTATCCTGTGTTAACATGATGTAAGTGATTTATTTTATACTATTTTATTTCTGACTGACCGAATTTTGACATTTTTTGAGATATTTACATGCTCTTGAAAAAGGTTGTTTAACCGAAACGCGTCGAGCCTAAATAAATACATTTTTGTGAAGATTTGGTTTTATTATTTTTTTAATTATTAAAAAACTAAAAGCAGAATATTTCTTATGTTTAGTATCAGAAATATAACCAGAATGGCTAATCTCTGACAAAATGACAGTGAATGTCAGAGATAAACTGGTAAAATTCTGGTGCGATTCCTATAGCCAAAATAAAATGATGACCTAAAAAAAGAGATTAGCCATTCTGGTTATATTTCTGATACTAAACATAAGAAATATTCTGCTTTTAGTTTTTTTACTTGTAGATTTTCTGAAGACGGCGGTAGTCTTTTCCCCGAAACGTCTAAAAAACAAACATTTTTCAGTGTCGTTCCTCGGGTACCCCCATAGTGGATCCAAAACTTAAGACTGCCTATTGATTTTATCACGTAAATAATTTCTTTTAATTTCAAAAATTGTTTAAGGCGAAAAAACCCGAAAAATAGTTTTAAACCATGAATCCGCCACTACAATTTCGTAATTATGCGTACCTTTTTTACGTCTGTATGTCCCCCTGGTTGTTCGCGGCTCCCTGAGGGTCGTGCCCCAGGTTCAGAATAGCTTGTTAACGTATGCTCTCCTGATGCTTTATAACGACATTAAAGCGGCATAAACAGACATTGCGATACCAGAACAGAGTGCCAGGACAATAGGACAATAGTAAGGGAGAATTTTAATTAAAGTATTATTTCTCAAAAATGAGGAATACTATTTTGACTTTTACCATCTTACTGTCCAAGTATCCTTTTCTGGCATCTGCGTCACGTGAAAACTGCTTAAGGTAGATCAAACGAATTTATTACAAACTCATGGCAAGCTACTTTTACTTTCATTGTCAGAAGTATTACAATTGCAAAATATCAGCCTTCCAGTTTTTTGTAGTTTTTTAGGATTATATGAGGATGAAATTGTAACCCATTCGATAAAATACAAAATCGCGGCATATACATTCTTTATGAAATTAGTATCAAAAACATTTTTTGGTGCATGCTCATTATCGCGCAACAAAATGGCGACCTAGCAAAATGTCACTTTTAAAAAACTGACGACCAAAAATCATAGTGATAATCTGGTAAAATTCTGGTGTAATTCATCTAGCCAAAATAAAATAATGACCTAAAAAATCACATACCACAGTGAATTAGAGTGTACGTTAGAAATGCAGTCACAAAATATTGTACACATTACTTGTCTGTGGTTGCATTTGGGGCATTCACTATTAATACGATTTTTTAGGCCACCATTTTGCTTTGCCATAGAGGACTCCCACCAACATTTTTTCATTTCATTCTCTTTACCAGAATTATTTTTTCGTCGTCAGTTTAGTAAGTACTCTAGGTTCATTAATTACAGAATATCTAAAAATGCAACTCAATTTCAATCACACCTTAATTTCCTTAATTGTAAACTGATTTTCCGATTTTTTTTTGTCTGATAGGTAATGTAATCTAGAATTAAGAGCAAGCAAAAACAAGGTGAAGAAAACTCTATCTTTATAGTGTCTTAGTTGAAGGCTTATCTGTAGTAATTACTGGCATAGGTACTTTGTCATGCAGTTCCAGGTACAAACGAAATTATTCGGGTTTAATATAAAGTGCAAGAATTTTTAATTTTCTCTAAATATGCGTCAGGCATTTTAACAAATATTACTGTGTAAGGATAATTTAACACGACAAGTTCAGACAATATTTCGACGCAATTGTCACATATCTAACTTTTTATTATTTAAAATATACACCCTTTTGCCTTAATCTATTACTCGATCAGTTTAAAACTTAGTATGTCATTATGTTATATGAAAAAACGGCATTTTTTCTATACAAAGGAACAGTAATATCAATTTTTTTACATCCATAAATTATGAAACGGTAAAAAAAACTAGTCTATTTGAATACTCGTGGTTTTCCAGGTTGGTAGGTTTCTTGACTGTACACCTATTTCCAAAATTTTTTTGGCTGGTAGTCGATTAGCTCTAGAGTTTAGAGCATAGGAACCAATTTCTTAATAAGCGTTAATACAAGCTGAAGGAAATTAGTATATCATTTAGAGACGTATTTACAGTAATTATTGTTACGGGTACTTGCGGTTCCAAGTAGACAAAAAAGTATATATGTTTAGCAGAACGACAAATTATTTTTGAAAAAATATTATTATGAAATTTACGATATCAAAAAATCAGTAAATTTCCTTTACCCGGAACTTCTTTCGGTGGTAATATTTCCTCTTATTAGGAATAGTGAAATGTGACCCAATTTTGTTCAGTACATAGTCATTTAGTAATATATATATATATATATATATATATATATATATATATATATATATATATTGTCTTTTTTAAACATTTTCATTGGGCGCCATTTTGTTTCATCATATTGAATTCCTAATATATTACCATTTCTACCTATGCCATACAAATATTTTATTATGCCGCCATTTTGTTTTGTTATATATTGGATTCATTCCAAAATGTTACTAGTTCATTTCTATGTAACACTTAATTTTTGTACAAAATTTAAGATAAATTGGATAATTAGTTCTCTAGTAGTAGTAATTTTTTAATCGCAGACGGACTGTCAGACGGATTGACGGAATTGATAAAACATATTTTTTGATAGATATGAAAAGGTGTTTTTTTTCACGATTACAAACAGTTTATTTTGTTCCGCCATCTTGAATTAGTACCACTATTCTAATAGTTCCTCCATATACCACAATTATTATAACACACAATTTGAAATCAATCCAGTAAGTAGTTCCTTCAGGCCGAATTTTTAAATATTTTATCAAGCCGCCATTTTGTTCTGTCACCTTAGATTCGTACCAAAATTTTACCAATTAATTCCTACATAATACTTGATTTTTGTGCAAAATTTGAGATAAATTGGGTAAGTAATTTTTTATTAATATTTTTTTTTAACAATTCACTAAGCCGCCATTTTGTTTTGCCATATTATATTTCTACGAAAATGCTATCGGGGCCCCCAGATATGAACCTTAATGTTTGACTAAAATTTCAAGTCAATCGAGTAAGTAGTTTTTTAGCTATGCCGCGAACAGGCAGACCGACAGAGCGAGAAAAATTGAGTTTACTATTACAATAATTAATAACTATGCTATTCTATATGCTATTCAATCAATCAGAATTCAACCTATAAAAAAGTTTTCTTTAGCTGGCATTTGCCTCTATAAAATTTGTGTGCACTTAAACTTCTGTCTCACCCTGAACTTCTTGCCTCACTCTGCTCAAGAAAGCTTTTTGAGACATTAATTAATAAGGCTGCTCTTAGTTCAATTAAGAAAACTACGTGTGAGTGTAGTTTTAATACTGTTTTAAAACTTTCAAAACTTGTTATACAATACACCATTTCACACCCGGATAGCTTTGTGGTACAAAACCGTCACCATGTACAAGTTGCTTGTTTCAAAACTTGTTGGACAGTAAACTATTACATTAAATAATGAAATGAACACAGATTGGTTTTATAGGTGGCATAGAATATAAAACAATTAGTTAAGTAAAGTGATTTGACTAATTGAATTTTAGAACTGCTGTTCATGTTGACTATTTGTGGAATTATACTGTAAAATTTATTGAAGTTTACCCTAATTCCTAGTTTTCGTTTAACCCGTTATTGCCCAATTTAGTTCGATTTCCCTCTAAATATTTTATACGTTTTCCATAAGGCTCGCGATTTGTTCCATTAAAATTTCAAATATAAATAGCTTTAAAACTGAGAATAAATCGAGCACTAAACCTCTTTTAGGGTATTGGGATGATGCATTATTTCTATATTTTAAATCACTAGGCGCCCTTCTGGCAGTTTCTATATTTTGTCGCAAATTTTATAAACTATTGTTAGTGGCCTAAAATGAAACTGATGTTTAGTTTCATTTTCAAAAACAAAGGCATAAAAATATTTGCTAGTTTCACAATATGCAACTGGCATTTTGCTTGTGAACTAGAGCTGAGCATTTAGGTACCTACTAAATTTTAAATTGCTTTTACTTTCAAATTTTCAGAGAAATAAAACCATTAAGTCAAGTGCAAAAGTTTCTTAGTTAGAAAAGTTATAAAAAGTTTAATGAGCTCTCTAATACAGTCCTAGCAACACTGAAGGAATCTTTGTGCTTGGGACCCCTTTTATATATATTTTTACTTTCCCGTGTAACAGGCCATGAATTGTATTGTTACAGGGTCTCCTTAAAATAAACACTTCTCTACAACAACACTAACTTTATTAAATACTTATTACAATATAACACGACTAATATACGTTAATACATGCTTCTATAGTCTCTACACGTTTAGACGCATGCATTAAAAATGTGTTACTTGATTTTTGAGGTATATGTATAATAACTCAGGCGCTAATTTTGTTGACGGGTTTTATTCATATCTATAATTATTATACTTACGTCTTTTAAAATGACATCCAGGCGATATTTAAAAGGAAATCACAAAAGAAATCTAGGCAAAATCAAAGGAGAGCAGAAGCAAAAATACATAAAGATCAATGATATATTTAAAGCATGTTCCTATTCCACTTCAAATGAAACTTCCACAACTACTGAGGGTGAGCCGCAATGTGAGTATGATGTAACGAGAAGTAAAGAAGGAGAATATGAATGTACCGATGCTCAGGAACATCAGGGTATCAAAAATAGTACCGAAGTTCAAGAAAATAAGGAGACAGGTAGTGACGATAGCACCGAGGAAATGGAAGAGATTTCTAATGATAGGAGGTTATTTATGAATAACCAATTGACTGAAAAAATAAAAAGAAAGAAGTTAGTGTTACCTTCATGTAGACATAAAGGTCCGTTTTCTCGAGACATCCAAAATAGATGTTTTAACGCAGAATATTATTTAAAAATTACAGCTACAGGACAAAAAATTGACAGGTACGAACATTGTTATTTTATAAATTATTATTAAATAGTGAAACATGCATAACTTTTTTTTGAAAATATGACTCATGTAATTTTAAAATGTTCATTTTGTAATAATTACTTTTGTTATGGAATTTTAATTGACGATTTTTTATTGTTATTTTTCATGATTTTCTATATTCTATTTATCTGTTCACTGGTGGAAAATAGGCGCGATTTCGGTGTTTCCCAGAAAATTATATCTACTTTTAATAAAAATCTATTAAAAGACCATCTTTTAGCTTTTAAATAATAACCTAGGAAAATCGGTACCTGCGAATTATACGGCAGTAGTAGACGTAGGCGGTTAGGCCGGGTCTATATAAGTTATTGGTAATAAAGGAGAAGGATGACCCCATCCTAAATAATTTTGCGGCGGGGGGGGGCTCAAAGCTTTTATGTACGCCTCTGGGCTTAGGGTGTATTATATTATAAGTGAATCTATATTTGTTGACAAATTTAAAATAAAGCTTATTCATGGAATATATAAAAAAACATTATTAACTGCTATCGGTTTTATGGTGTTCAGTTCTTTATAAAAAGCATTTTTAGAAAGGGGAAGGAAGTTTAAAAAAAATTAAAATTTTTTGTATTAGATCACAACTTTAGGGACGAGGTGGAGTCTTTTAGTGATAAAACCTTTCGGAGACTGGGTAAGAAAATTCACAATTAAAAAGGAGAATAAATGTTCGCACTTAGCTTTAATAATTTTCCTGAATATAGGCTAACGATAGTCTCCCATTTCATTTTTCATAAAATGTTTCTAAACTTAACAAACATTACTTTTGCACCTGAAGAAGAACAGTTGCTAAATTCTAACCTAAAATACAATTTCTTCTAAAACATTAAATCTAATTCTAAAGAGACGCTGCGCTGGCTATTGAAGCAGAAAATATAATACAAATTACTGACATCTCAAATACAAGTATTTTAAGAGCAAATATTATAACATTTCTAAATTCCAATAGTCTTACCAACAAATATTCAAATTTTAAAAAAATCTCCACTTAGTTCATTAAAGGCGAAAATTAGTTCGAATGACCTTATTGTGAGCAAAGCAGACAAGGGTCCATGATTAATATATATATAATATAAGAATAATAGTGAAAACGAACTGGTCAATGTTTTAAATTTTGCCAATAGTTTACATAATAAAATTTATTTTACACTGACAAAATAAACACAAAATAAATTACCTTTTTTAGATTAGTTACTTATTATAAAAAATAATAAAATACATTTTGAGATTTACAGAAAATAGTCAGCTACTGATAATATAAGTCAATGTACTTCTAATTCACCCTAGTCACATAAATTTGGAACGTTGAACACAGCTTCCAAATCTAAAGCACGAACAGTGCGCCACACTTGGTAAATTTCGTCATTTTTAAATTCTGTTGAATTTTGGGGTCTCGTACTTCATCCATAAATGCAGTCACTGCCATCCATTCTTGCTTGTCCTCACCTGATGTAGGAAACGCTAATCTTTTATGTCGGACTCAAATTCTTGAAGAGATTCACTGGACTTAAGTGTTCTAGTTTTAAGTTAGGTTCTATATATTTGGTATTGATCTCTAAATCTAAGTTCTAATCAATGAACAAGTTGCTGATAGTTTTGTTGATGACTCTAGACAATGATTTGTAATAAATTCAATGCCGGTCCTCCTAACGAGGCTATTAGAAAAGTGGCCTTCTCCTCGACGATTCAACCATTACTTGTTAATTGCGGTCTTAAATTGACGCACATACGTGGTCCTATCAGATGTTGGAGGTTTGATATTATCGCCAGAAACTATTATTTCTAACTACCAATAAAAGTTTGCTTTTACAGTTTTCTTACTTCTTTTTCAAGATATTAATTAAACTTTATTCTTAATACTGTTACTTCCACTTGACCTTGTTTTACATGAATTTCAAAATCATTTCTCACTTTATCCATGTTTACTTCGATTTCTCTTTTTAAGCTAAGGCACTAACTATGACTTTTGCAAGCGGCGCGCGTTATTGTTTTTCAATGCCATGCTGTATCCAGTATCCATCCATTAAAGTATTTCTTGTTCTCTTCTATTTTCTTGTTCAATTAGAATCTTCTCAAGCCGTTCTTGTTCTTCCCGCCTTCTAGATTTTTCATCCTGTTTTTCTTTTTGGCTTTTGGTTTCTTGATCATTCAGAACTTTCCCAAGCCTATCCAATTCTTCATGTCTTTCTTAGTGCCTTTTAACCTCTTCTTCCTGTTTTTATTTCTGTCTTTTGACCTCTTCTTCCCTTTTTCCTCTTTGTCTTTTGGCTTCATCTTCCTGTTTTTCTTTTAGTCTTTTAGAACTTGCTAAAAATGTCCTTTCGAAGATCCAAAACAAGATAGTGGAGTCAAAACTTACATATATTGTTTGTTTCTAAATGGAACTTTCTAGAACTGTCGTAAGATATCTCTTCTGAGGTCTTCTTTTGGTCTAAAACTCATTTAAATTGTCAAATCACAGAACTGTTAATTGGTTTAGAAGTAGAACTTTATAAAAATTTTTTGAAAATACCTCTAATAGGTTTACTTGTGGTAGAAACTATAATGACAAAGTCAAAATTTACTTTTCTTGTATAGTTTCGAAATAAAGTCTTCTAGAATTTTCTTGAAATAGCTCTGATAAGGTCTTCTTGAAGTCTAAAATACGATGGCAAAGTAAAAACTCACAGATTTTGTTTAGTTTCGAAATTAAATTTTTACAATCACGTAAATGGTCACGTACTTTAATAGTTCTTAACAGTCTCTTTCTGGTTCAAACACAAGTGGCATCAAAATTTGCCGCAATCAGGCACTGATCACATTTTAATTTTTTTAATGTTCACACTAATTTTCATTCAATATCTCACATCCGAAACAAATTTTCACGAATTCTCTTTATAATAAACCCTTCTTTACAACTTTTTTAAATAGTTGTTACAATATAACATGACTGCTATACGTTAACACATCTATGCAAGATTAACTCTCAATCGTCAAATCCCTATTTCTATATATTCATTAGGAATTCGCTCTAATCCTCCAGAATACCCTCAACGAAGGATGACGGGTTTGTTTACTTCTAGCCCACGTACACAAATGCTTGATTAATCATTTAGTTAATTTTCGCACGACCGTCGCTGTATATATCCGTTAGCCGAATGTGCTGTAACTAGAGATGTGTCAATCCAACTGATCCGGCTCAGGAAACCGGATTTTTATGACTCGCTAGAAGCGGACCTTGAAAATATCGCAAACCGGGTCACACATCTTTGAAATGGAAACATGACATCATTCAGTTCGGTTCAATTCATCATCGTTTGTGGGGTTTCGAGTCGTGACGCGAACCGACGAAGGGTAGAATTCGGGTTTCGATTCAGTCTTATTAATAGGAGAGGAACAGGGACACATAGGCTAGGGTCAATTAGTCGTTAGCTCGTTGGATATCCATGAAATATGAAGTTCTGTATAACCTGACTTTGTAAATGCTTCTCTCTCGTTAAAATGCAATTAATGTAAAAGCCTTTATATAGGACCAACCAGAAGAATTTTCAAGAGTAAATATAAAGAACATTGCGCATAATACAGACTCAAAAAAAGATCAAATTTCGTAAGTAACTTTTTGGAAACGTTTTTTTTTTAATTATAAACAAAGGAGCCGGAAATTGGACGTACACGGAAAGCATATAATCAGAAAAAGATCATGATGTCTGCACGGTTGTGTATGTATGTGTGTAAATAAAATTTGTGCTCACGATAGTTTAGGTTAGATTAGGTTAGCACGGATTTGGATTTTGAGTATCATGGACGTAGAATATCAGTTAAATTAAAAACAGAGATTGTGGGGATAATTGTATATCGAAAAACTGTGAAACTCATTGGGGTATATACTTCATTTCTTTTCGATGATACATTGTTATGTTAAATTAAATTAAAACATATCATTTCGAAAAATGTCGAGACAAGTCAGATATATATTAATTTTTGTATGTAAAATAATTTTTTTTTCTATAGACAAAGGCCTAAAGAGATGAGACAGCAGCAAACATTACAAAGGACGGTGAAACATGTGAATCAATTTTTTTTATCTGGAAAAACATTATTTTTAACTAAACAGGGTAGCGCTAGAGGGAATGAAACAGCCTCCCGAATTTGATAAAATAGGATTTCAAAATCATTTAGCTGTTTTAAAAAAAAGGTGAGACACATCAAATGTATTTTTAATATTGTGAATATAAAAACATTTTTTCTGTATCCGATGTAATGGAGCCCTAGAAAAATGAAACAGGCCCCTAAAGGCGAAAAGAAAAGGTTTCTCAGAAGCAAAGAATATATATATATTTTTTTTCACAGTACCGGATAGCCCTAGGTTTATAAGGCAGGCCTTAAAAAACGGAAATATTTTTTTGATTTTGAAGCGATTAATTAAAAAAGGTATATAAAACATTTTTTTTACTATGCAGGTTAGAACAGGGAATTAAAATATGTTTTATTTTCATAGCGGTTAGCTTTTAGCTTTTTTATAGGGTTACTTTATGGGGATTAGAAAGCTCCCTAAAAGACAATATTTAAATTTTAGGTTTTTTTAACGGTGGAATACGTCAAATATGTTTTTTTGTGTATATCTTTTTTTTGAGTACACAAGGCGATCCTAGAACGGGCAAAACCGAAACCGCTTTTTAAAAACGAAATTATTTGTTATTTTAGAAACTCTTAGTATTATAGAAAAACACATCTAGTATATTATATTTTTTGCATAAATTCTTTCACAAGTTTTGTATTCGAAATTTTCAGTTTAATTATACCTAGAAATGTTCACGCTTCACATTTTAATATTTTGTGGTGTTCAAAAGTTTGTTAAGTACGTTTCTAAAAATTTATTTTTTAAATCTTATTAAAAACAAATGTCTGGGTTTTTTTTTAAGTAATTATCTCATCGTTTCGTAAAAAGGCTTCTTACTCTCACGCTCGGTGCTTGTCTTTCACACATGACTATATAAATTTGAGTAGCTTTACGAATCTTGTTAGCTTTTAGCGGAGATTTTTAAACGATTTGTATATGAAATGTCGTTATTGATATATTTTATAAAGCTTGTATAGAATGACTTTTTCATAATACCTGAACCAGTAATGACAATTATTATAAAGTCACAGGGTTGCTTTAGTCTACTCGTCGTCTATAAGAGCAACTAAGTGGAATTCGTATATTTAAACAATCTAATTTTCTTTCTTTTTTCGTCTTAGAGTTTATAAAGTTCACCCCACGAATCTATCTATATCCACGGACTATTAAAAGAATGCGAGTAACTTTGGAAATGCTGCATTACTCATTAATCATTGGCTACACATCCATGAAAATGGTCTGTCTGTAATTGACAATAATTGCCCATTCGTCGGGGCTCAAAGGCGTATACGGCGTGGCTGATCTATATGCTATCAATGATATCACAGATGGCTGATGGTGAACGGCCTTCAGATATAGAGGTTAGCTGCGAATATACTGAGAAAGCAGTCCCCGATCAAATAGCGCAGAGGAGCGGCCTTAGGAATGCTACTCAAAGCAAGTTCTACAAATGCTCGTGGAAATCACTGTGACATGGCGTAGATTGCCGCCATTAAATAAGCATATCCTCTGGTGTTTGGTAGCAGCATCACCAGTACTGACTTAAGGCTGGAAATGAAGGGCATCGGCTAGCTTAAATCCAGACAATCGGGAGGGGAGTTGAAACAACAGAATGGTCACGACACTGGGATGTGGAAAGCAAATGGGAAACTACCACATTATTTGTCCCCCTGTCCAATCTCCCTTTATTATGTCAGGAGACCTAAATACAATGGCCCTCAGTCCCGGGCAGATGTTAAATCATCAGAAGGTGCGAAGAATCCCCCGGCTTTAATAATAAAGACTAATCTACTAATTGGAACATGGAGCGTACGTACATTGTCCGCCTCAGGAAAATTAGATAACGCGATAAAAGAAGTGCGTAGACTCGACTTGGATATTCTCGGAATGAGTGAGATGCGATAGCCGGACAGTGGTTTATGCGAAAAGAGTGAAATGACTTTCTATTATTCTAGCAATAATGACGCCGATCACAGAAACGGGGTAGGGCGTCTCATCAAAAAAGACATCAAGAAATCAATGCGCCTTCTCAGATAGAATAATCCTTCTGCAATTAAACGCCAAACCAATAAATATCAATGTTATCCAAGGGTAAGGGCCTACAGCGGATAGACCAGACATAGAGGCTGAACAATTTTATGGCTAAATACAAAAGGTGATAAGATCGCTGAAACAACACAAAATCATAATAGTATTTGATGACTTCAATGGTAAGACTGAAAGAAATGTTGTAGACTGTAACGGGTGCCTATAGACTAGACGAGAGAAACGATCGGGGAGAATTTTACCACTTCAATTTTGTAAACAAGAGAGTCTAATTATCAAAAATACATAATTTAACCTAGATCCTAGGCGACTATATACATGGAGATCCCCGCAAGATGCTTTGTAATAAACCGAAGATTTCAAAACAGCATTACGAAAGTGGCTGCTGCAAGCTAAAGCTGCTGGCACTTTTAACCAGGAGAAAACCACCAGAGTATAATTTAGAAAAACTTAAGGAGCCAGAGATTGCAGATAATTACAAACGCATGTTCCATGTAGTAGCGATGACCCAGAAGAAATATGGAACAATATAAAAAGAAACATCGAGGGTGCGTCTAGTATCATTCTTAAGAAACAGAAAACAGAAAAAAACCAAAGAATAGATGAATAAATATAAATATAATAATAATAAAAATAAATGAAAGATGGAATTGCGATAAAGAGGTTAAACTAAGAGAAACCTGTGCAAATTCCACATTTTTTAAATTGAACAACGTTCTTCTGACTTGAAGCCTCCCGCCCTCTCTACGAACTAGAGTCATAAAATGCTACGTGTGACCTATTCTACTACATGGAGCAGAGACTTGGTCACTTAAAGTGAAAAGTCTAAATTGCATAGCAGCGCTTGAGATGTGGACGCTGCGTAGACTGTTGCGCATCTTTAGGACCTCACACATCACAAACGAGGAAGTTTCGAGGTTGGCTGGTTTGAATCGGCAACTACCTAACATCGTCAAAGAAAGAAAAATATTCTCAGGGGCGCTAAATAATTCATACCTAAACTACATTAATGGCTACGGAACATTTGGGAATGCTGCTACTATTTTTCGCAGAGCAGAGTCCGGCTCCCTGCATATGACATAGATATGACAGAAGAAAAATTTAAAAAACTGCGCAATATAAACTAATTCCAAAAATGAATGTCTAATGTATATTATACAATACGTGTATTATATTACAGTTTGTTAATAGCTTTAACGCTAAAATGCAAAATAAGGCTTAGATAATGTAGCAATCTGCCCCTTTCGATATTTAATATACCTAATAAATTATCTTTTTAACAAACATTACTTAAAAATTCTAAGGATTCGGATGCTAAAACTTATAATTCGAAACGCTGTAATAATGTAAAGTGAAAATAATATAAGTTCGGCAAAGATAACTTAGCAAGATAATAATTTAGTAAAAATAACATTCCTCTCATTTTACGACAACAGAAATAAACTAGAATGGTTGTCAAAAAATGAGCATCTAGTAAATATAATGGAAATAGTTCTGGTCATAGTTTTTTAGTGTACGTTTTATTATATAGCACCGTGATTATTTACGACAAGCAACTATAAACAGCTTTTAAAAGTAATTTGGGCGTGTTAAGTCTAATTAAGGTTTTAATAATAATGAGTCGCTTTACATGCGGAAAACAGTTATGCGGTTCAGTATTTTATGATATCATAATTGGAGGCGTGCATAAAATTATTACTAGGAGTTTCTTATGGAAGTCAAGGTTACTATAAATTTAGTACTGAAATTTATATAAACATTTGAAATTAAATTTATTAGTCTCATTGAGCGCTGTGTGAAAGATTTGTTCAAGTTATGAAATGATCTTTAGTGTCTAAATTTAATTTTTTTGGAATATTTGGGCAGATAAATAATTTACTAAAACTTTGGAAAACTGAGATTGTTTGAATATCTTTTTGAAATACACCATACACGAGTGAAGGTATTAGAGCTGGATATCCCGACCTCCCATTACCTAGTTAAAGTTGCGTACTCGATTAGTAAACGAATACGTCCGCATGATGTGGTATCAACTTGGTGTGGATGTAACAGGCATAGTGTAGTATTTTACTTTTAAAATTCTACGATATATTTATATTCCAGTTTCTCTAGTGTTAAATTAAAATAATGATTTTAATTTGCACTGGTTTTCGACGTTTTTACACAATAGTCACAGCCCTGGAGCAGGAATATTACCACATTTAGCGTCTTCGAAAACACCCACCGATCGATAAATCAGGCTTTCGAATGATATTTATCTAAAACGTTACCAATCCTCTCGCTTATCTTGTGAGATTCATGAATTTCATGGATTGTCATTATTGATTTCTTTAATTTGCAGATTTCTTCATATAAAATGACTTGTCCCTAATTCAGTCAGCTGGTTAGGTTGATCGATAAAAGGAAAGTGAAGATTATTTTTAGAAAGGTCATTTTTCAAATTCAAATATATTCATTGTAAAAAATACACAAATCCAGCCCCACCCTGTCTAACAAAACAATGCACGAAAACAACACAAAACTTGTTAAAGTATTAAAATAATGGCATTAAACTATAAATATATTATAACTAAAATGTATATAATAAAATGTATTTAGGTTGATCTGTAAATTAAAGGTATTGGTCAGTAATTGGTGTTTTAATTTAGCCTTTAGTAATAGGACTGAAACCAGGATTCTGCAAAACTGTTGCAAAAAAGTCAAGAATAACAGAACAAAGTAGTAATGAAGGAAAAAATAATCGCTATGGGAAATTTTGAGTAGTAATTGTATTCGACAATTTACCTATTACCTCTTATGTCAGCATTTTCACTAAAAAAAATTATAGATACAAAAACTTTATGAGATAAATGTCTAATTGGAAAAATAACAGTCACTTTCATTTTAATTGGCGAATTACCAGTTTTCAAATAACATTTTCTCATAATAACTCATAATTTTATATGTTAATTTTCGGAGAAGTTTCTATTAAAATATAATTCCATTGCCTGCTTTTGATTTAAAAATCGTCCGTTTTTCGTTAGCAATTGCATTAAAATAATATATCCATTATAGCTTTAATTTTGACAAAAATAATACAAAATATATAAATAAAAAGAAAGATTAACGTATGAGCATCGCTAAAAAATATGATTAAAATGTTTAATGTTGATCAAGGATCAAGTCAGTTGTAGGGTATGTTTCATAGCATAGGCAATACTACGTCTCTTAGGCTAATATACTTTATTTTAGTAGCTCTGCCATTATGACTTTAAATGAACATGTAGCGCCTCATTCAAAACGGTATACTACACCAATAAGAACATGCAAGGAAATAAATAGATTTCTCTTGGAATTAGATCGATTTAAACTCAAGTTTAAAATAGCACCCTAAAACTGGCGACTTATATTTTAAGTTTAAATCTTAAAAAAAAATCTCTTACTAACGTGATCAAGCCAAGTTAAGATATTGGAAAAAGTTAAAACAAAATTTAAGGTATCTTCAAATGGATATGGAAAAAGAATTTTCAAATTGAGATTTTTGAAAAAATCAGGCAGGTACGTGATTTGTATAAAACATTTTGTTCATGACCATTTCTCATTACATCTATTAACATAAGTTGAATTAAGAATTTAGACATAGCTACGAATTTTCAGATCTTAGTATCTACTCACAATCAAATTACAGGGAATTTCCTATTGAATAGGAATTTGTTATTAGTTTTTTTACATGAGAACTTATCAAAATGGCGGCCAAATAATTAAACCACAAATGTGATTTATTTAATAAAATAAGAACGTATATATATATATATATATATATATATATATATATATATATATATATATATGACAGAGAACGTAGGGTACACGCTCTAATTTTTTTACCTTTTTAGATATCGCTTTGAAACTTAGGTACGTTAAGTAACTTAATAAGATGCATATTTTGAGAGGTTATTGCATTATATATTAAATGGAACTCGGTATATTTTTTTTCATAGTTGTATTATGTGTAAAATTCCCTTTCCAATGATATTTTTGTTCCAAAATGGTGGCGCTAAAATTCATCATATAACATATAAAAAAAAAACAGTGTCAAACTTCTCAGGTGACCTGATTAAAATGAAGTTTTTTAGGTTAGAAAAAGCATGAAAGCATATTATTGTGTTCTTTTTTTCAAAAGATTACGTCTTTTCGAAAAAAAAAAGAAAAAGTCTACTTTGAATGTAAATTTTCTGCCAAAATATAAATTGGACCTTGTATATTTTATTTATCCGTTTAATTTCACGTAAAATTACGTTTCCAATTATGTGTCACAAGTTAATCCTTTGAGCTACATAATTATTTATATATTTAGTAGACAATAACTAACATGTCTCAGATGTTTATAACATTAAAACTTAAATGACCAGGCCTAGGTTGTTCATTTTATACCTATACCTGTATAAGCAGTATTAGCGATTTTAATACTCTAATGTCTATATTCTAGTTTATAGAAATTGGTAAACTGGCAATTTTATTTTTTCAATAATTTCCGCTTATATTAATTTTAAGTTTAATTATTTCTAGATGCTTACTCACGATCGTTCAACCTAAATACAGCTTAAATCGCATACATTAAGAAAAAGTAGTAGGCTATGTAAAACAAAATAGCATAATACGGACATTATCTGGTTATTAGCAGTTGTAGTATGCGATTTAAGCTGCATTTACGTTGAACGATCGTAAACAACCATCTAGAAACAATTAACTTAAAATAATATAAGCGAAAATTATTTTAAAATTGCTATATTAGTCAACTGTGATGTTTTTATAAAAATTAAATGGTCAGTTTTACCTAGTTCTATAAACTAGATTATTGAGATTAGAGTATTAGAATCGTTAACACTGCCTATACAGGTATGGGTATAAAATGGCCAACTTAGACCTGGTCATATAAGTTTAAATGTTATAAACAAATCTGACACATCTAAAGACTAAATAGAATACTTGGTTATTGTCTACTAAAAATGATGAGTAAATAAATCTAAAATAGTTTAACTAACAAAAATGGAAAATTTTGATTTAGTAGTTTCCCCGATAAAAAATTATATAGCTCGGAGGAAAAATAGAAATATTGTTGTAATTTAACGTCAAACGGATAACTTGTGGCACATTATTGGAAACGTAATTTGACGTGAAATTAAACGGATAAATAAAATATACAAGGTCCAATTTTAATTTTGGCAGAAAATTTACATTAAAATTAGTCACTTTAATTTTTTTATCGAAAAGGCGAAATATTTTGAAAAAAACCAGAATAACATGGTTTCATGCTTTATCTAACCTAAAATGTTTTAATTTAAGCAGGTCACCTCAAAAGTTTGACAGTGTCTTTTGTTTTATATGTTATATGATAAATATAACGTTTTTCAGAAAACTAGTTTTATTGCCGCCATTTTGGAAGAAAAATATAACTTTTGAAACATCATTGGAAAGGAAATTTTGCACGAAATACGACTATGAGAAAAATAGTCAGGGTTT
The DNA here is from genome assembly GCA_030620095.1 of Kuschelorhynchus macadamiae. NCBI lineage: Eukaryota > Metazoa > Arthropoda > Insecta > Coleoptera > Curculionidae > Kuschelorhynchus > Kuschelorhynchus macadamiae. Next base: position 1,045,521 of record JAUTXW010000186.1, read on the forward strand.
CCTTTAATATATTGAAGTTCAGGTCACTTCTGGTTAAACCGGAAGTGATGTATAATCCGATTATCTGTCAAAATATGCATTTTAATAGTTACTAAACTTACATAAGTTTCAAAGCGATATCTGAAAAGGTAAAAAAATTATTGCGTATACCCTATGTTCTGTGTCATCCGGTATAAATATATATATATATATATATATATATATATATATATATATATATATATATATATGTAAATACCAAAAATAATTCCAATTTCAAGCACAGTTAACACATATTAACAATTTAATTTTGTTTTAGGGAACTTGTTTAAACCCCTAAAAGTAATTGTATACGAAAATGCAAAACAATGCAATAACCAAAAAAAATAAATTTATCCCCCATTACTGTTTTTTAAAAAAAGCCAAGCGGTATAGAAGTGAAACATATTTTTATTTCTAAAGGACTGTTTTATCCCCGAGTGCTACCCTGCATAATGGAAGAAGATGTTTTACATACAAAGAAGTAGAAAATATCTGACTTGGGTCTCCGTTTTTTTTTTCTTCCTAACCGCGTTGAAATTTTAAGAAAAATGCACACATACAAAATAATGAAATAGGTTTGACAGGTTTTAAAGTTTTTTATAAAAACATAAATGCTTTTGAAATACGTTTTTTCTCGTTTTCGGGTGATTGTTTCATCTTCCTTGGGCTACCCTGTATACTTAAAAATAGTTTTATTTTCATAAATATATTTCATGTAATTGAGTTTAGCCTTTTTTTGTTCGTATTCCAGTGGCTACCTCATTCCTTTAGTGGAAAAAAGTAATTTATTTACAAAAAATAAAGTAAATTTAATGTGTTAATTTTTTATTTAACATATAAGTCTAATCGAAAAAAGTCAAGTATCTACACTAACGACTTTCACATTTTTGAGATGCCAAAACATTTATTTATTTTATGTTTATTTCAAATAAGTTAACTAGAAATATTTTGCATTCAATTTGTAACATTAATCATTTTTGTAGAAATTAATTTCACCTTAATGTTCTTTTACTTGTTTCTACTAAACTAAGAGGACAATGGAAAATTACGTGCAACACATTTGTATATCTTGACCCAAATTCTCTTCCTAACTGAAACCAACATAAGCCGCCAAAATGCAACCAATCACCTTTTCTTTCACCATTCTCATCATTTTGCCTGAGCGGTAGAGTTTGCGCTTACGTTCGTAGTAATCTATTCTGTATAAAACTTCCGAATCTCGAATCGAGCAGATCCGATATCTTGTGGCTCAAACTAGCCTTAGAACTTCCACTAAATTTATTTCTTGTATCTATCGCTCTTCCTCAGACAATTCGTTCAACGAGCTCTTCGACTTTTTTTTTCTAAAATGGATATCCTAATCTCTGTATTCTCTCCCTCTGAAATCATCATCCTTGGCGATTCTAATGTTCATAATAAAGAATGGTTAGGGTCAACTAAAACCTATTCCCAAGGTAGAGCAGCAGATGCCTTTGCAATCAATCTCACACTCACTTAGAGCCTTCTCAGTCTTCTGTTTCGACTCCTCTGGATTCCTCTGACCATGGTCTAATTACTGTTTCCTGTCCCATTCAACAGAAAGTTATAGAATCCATGCCACCTCGTAATATTTGGCACTATAATTCCGCTAACTGGGATAGGTTGCGCGATTTCTACTTTTCCTTTGTTTCTTTCTCTACCAACAATCCTTCCGAAATTTGTTCACAATGTAATCCAATTAGGTATAGAAGCCTTTATAGCACATTCTCTTAATATTTCAAAACCTCACCAAAAATATCTTGGGTCTCAAAATCCTGCGATAATGCTAGACTAGAGAAAATCCTTACTTATAACAATTTTCTTATGAATCCTACTTCAGAAAATCTTCAGGGAAAATCATTACACTCGCATAATTCTCGAAGCCAAAATACCTCCAATACACGCTTAAAAGGCAGCCAAATGGGAGCCAATCCATTTGGTCGCTTGCGAAAATAATTAACCAAAACTTCTGCGAAAGGTGCTAAATTCTGGTGATGAAATCGTCTCCACGTCTAAAGCAAAACCTGAGCTCTTATAAAACATGTCACCGCAAATTCTACTTTAATCCTTCTTCTTCACTTCTCGCTTCCATCAGTACCAGTTGTGCCATACAATATGCACGAAATTACTTTCAAGGTTAAGACGTATTCTCAAAATACTTAAATACCAAAAAGTCCTCTGACCTTGATGGTATGCCGGTCATAGTACTAAAAAGTGCGCTTCTGAATGGGCCCCAATCCTCACCAGGTTATTCCAAATGTCCTATGTCAAGGGCATTTTTCCTAAAAGCTGGAAATCTGCTCAAGTACAGGATTTCCTCTAACTACAGACCCATATCCTTCTCCCAACTATGAGTAAGGCAATGGAGAAGTATATCAATAATGATATTTTAAAGGTATAAACTTATACACCACAGGCATTACGACTTCCTCCACCAAAGTTCCAACAGATCTTCTTACCTTCGCAACCCACAACTGGAATAAGTCCATCGAATTCCAGGGAGAAATCCAAATTATTGCCTGCGACATATCCAAAGCATTTGATCAAGTCTGGCATAACGCACTTCTTAACAAACTTCCTGCCTATGCTATTGCTTCAAAACTTTATACTTCGATTGCCAGTTTTTTCTCCAATAGACGTACTATTTCTGTAGTGGTTAACGGTTATTCACCAAAATTTTCCCAAATCAGCGCAGGCGTTCCACAAGGTTCAGTGTTGGCACCTACCCTATTCCTCCTGCACATAAATGACATGCTTTCTTCAACCTATTCAAAGCTATGCAGACGATAGCATACACCACTCCAATATGCAGTTTCCCAAACCTGTATCCAAAACTAAAATTGATGATAAGCGTAAAGTAATGACTTTATCCCTAACCGAGGACCTTATTAAAATAGTCGAATGGGGAGCAAAAAACCTTGTCCAGTTTAACACCACTAAGACACAATCTTGTTTACTATCTCAAATTATCTCCCAGTAATGACACCATTTAAACGAATAATCAAATGATTGAAGCCAAATATTCCTTTAGACTAATCGGTATCAATTTTGAGAAAGATTTTCAGCAGCCGCGAAGAAATTTCCGAGCTTGAATATACTTTTCTTCTGCCAACTTGTGTACCCTTTGCGCACATATGGGGAGCAGTCTCTTCTTCAGTCCTTAATACCCTGGACTCTGTCCAAAGAAGAGCTATTCGCCTGATTGATGATCCAAACATCAGAAAGAAGCTTGGGGGCACTAAATAAAAGTTTGAAATAGTGAGATGTAATATACCTATAATTTTCATAATTTCTATATTTTTTTATAAATTAAAAATCATCGAAATTCTTATAATTAGGAAATGTATTATATAAACTCAACATAGGAGCTAAAAAATGAAGAAAAAACCAAACCTTTTTTAGTTATTAATGTACCCTAAATTTTTTACCAAAGGTTTATCGTATTAAAGGAATTTTTATATTTTGTTTTTAAGTATTTATACAAGAAAAACAATTGAATAAAAAGCTTAAGTAATTGCAACTCCTACTAAACCTAAAAGTTCCATTTTTGCTACAAGTAGACCAAAAACTCATTTAGAAATTATATTCTCTTAATAGAAATAACAGTTTTTGTGAAAAGCGCCATTAAGATAGCTATCTAATAACAAGTATTAGAGTGGAAAAAACTCTCAGACAGTCTAAGTATAGAGAGTGACAAAAGATGATTTGGTTAACTTTTTTGAACGGATTTACCCGTTATTATTCTATCCGCAGAGGTACAGCTGAAACCACTTTAATAGACGGCGTAACACACACTAATAAAGAAAAGCGGGCTACGCCAACATTAAATGCAGCCATATTTTGTAATTTAACTTTTGTATTAAGTATTATTGTATTACCCATAGGTATTAAATATTTGTATTTTATTATTTTTTAAAAATATTAATAGTTTCTGAAATGAAATTTTTTTCAGTTTTAAAGAGATGTTTTCCCCTCACAAGAATAACCCTCTGTGGTCAAAAAAAATTATATACAAAATTGCCTTTGTATGAAAAAAAAAGGAAATAAGTTGTCTTGTTTTATCATTTTTTAATAAAGCCAAACGTTATAAATACAAAATTATTTGTATTTCGGGCAACACTGTATAGTGTAGAAAATATTTAATGTAAAAGTAAAAGAAATTTGACATGTTTCGCCGTTTCTTTTTTTAACTAACCGCTATACAGTAAAAAATATATTCGTTTTTTGGGAATTGCTTCATATCTTGAGGGCGACTACCGTATAGTAGAAAAAAATATGAACAAAAAATAGAAAAAATTGAACGTGTTTCCAGTTTTTTAAAAGTTATAAGCGCCTTTGAAATACCTTTTTATTTCCCTCGTAAAAAGGAAGTATGTCAAACTGTCTGTCTGTATGTCGGTATGTCTTTTCGCGGCATAGCTAAAAAACTACTTACCCGATTGATTTTAAATGTTGGTCACAAATTAAGGGTTATATGGGGATGACCTGGCAACATTTTGGTAAAAATTTTATATGACAAAACAAAATGGCGGCCTATTTAAATTAAAAAGAAAACTAGTACTTAAAAGTTATTTATCCAATTTGTCTCAAATTTTGCAGAAAAATCAAGTATCAACTGATGAAATTTTGGTACTAATCGAAGATGACGCGACAAAATACATGGACTGATTTCAAATTGTGTGTCATAACTAATTGTGGTATAGAGATAAACTGGTAAAGTTGAGGTACGAATTCAAGATGGAGGAACAAAATGGCCGCCCTATATATTTTTAAAAAAATCAGCATAAAATCATGTTTAATTGACTTTTGAATTCTGCAAATAAATTAAATGAAAAGACTGTATATATGTGTTACTAAATGACTATGTACTGAACTAAATTGAGGCTCAATTTCAATCAAAAGTCAATATTTGTAATAAAAGGAAATAAATAACGAAGGAAGTTCCGCGTAAAGAATATTTACTGATTTTTTTCGTTTTTAAGGGGCAGTTTCATCCTTCCAAGTTACCCTACATAGCGAAAAAAATGTTTATATGTACAAAATGATAAAATAAAATTTATCATAGTTTTTAGGCAAGTAAAATGTTTCTGGAATATATTTTTTTTTATTTTCAGGTAGTTTTCTAGGACTACTATGTATATCTGAAAAAATGATCTTATAAAAAAAATAAGATATTTCTATTCTTTTTAGTTGAATTGTTTCAGAGGGCTGCCTCATATTTTAGGGCGACTTTCTATAAAGAAAAATAAATATTTCATGTACAAAAGAAAATCGAAGTATTTTGCCGTTTTTTGAAATATTTCTTTTTTAACATTTACGTCAATGATTTCCACAATTTTTCCATAACAAAACAATATGGAACTTGCATAAATTTTTAAATACGATAAAATACTAAAGATTATAAGGCCTCGTGGCATTTAAACATATATCTAAAAAAAATCAATTTTATTGCCTCTCGGCCGACAAAAGGCAATTAAAAAAGCCCCAAAATTCAAATTACGTCACCTGACCAAAAACGGGACGTGAGGTCATTAAGTATACGCAAAATCTGGCAACGGTGTAACGTTTAACAACAACAAGCGTCATTCGTCAAGCCGTCAGCCAGACGACATTTGTCTTTTTTGTAATTAATGGACGACATTGACAGCGTTTTGTGATTTCAGTTTTGTTAGTCTCGAGTTTATTTTGTTCACTTTGTTGGTTACGTATAAATATTTATTTACCAGTAATACATCCTTTTCTTTTAAATAAACTTGAAAAAAAAACAAAATTAAAACAAACAATACTGCCATTAACTATGACAGCTGACAGCCAGCTGATGTTACATTTTTGCCAGTCGTTGGCGACGTTGCCATACTGTTACGATGTGACATCATACCGTAGATGTCGCCAAATGCTGTCGTTTGAAATGATCCGTTTGCGCGCGAAATTTTAGAACTTTATTACAAAATAAGTATTGATTTTTAAGGCGTTATATTTTAGGTATTTACTTTTTATATGTAAGAGAATAAATTAGTGTAATAAAAAAATGCAAGTTCCCTATTAACTATATGTGTTTGGAATTTGACTATTATCGGTTTGTGTGTTCTCAAAATATGAACTTTTTACGTTGTTATACCCGTTAAAAATATCGAAGATCTACGTCCATAACTCCCAAAATCCCGCGAGGCTTTGACCCAGACTATTTTTGAGTGCAAATTGAAAATGAATAGATTTGTTTCACCGTTTTTTTAATGGACTGCTTTACAGTAAAAAATATTATCGTTTTTTGGGAGCTGCTTCATATCTCCAGGGCGACTACTGCATAGTAGAAAAGAATATTAGGAACAAAAAAATAGATGAAACTGAACGTGTTTTCCGTTTGTTAAAAGTGATAAACGCCTTTGAAATACTTTTTTTTTCGTTTACAGGGGGCAGTTTCATCCTGCTAAGTTACCCTGCATAGTAAAAAATGTTTAGATGTACAAAATGATAAAAAAATTTGACGTTTTTCACCATTTTTAGGCAAGTTTAATATTTCTGGAATGCATTTTTTTTTAATTTCCAGGTAGCCCCCTCGGGCTATTACAAATAATGTTTTTATAAAGAAAATAAAAGATACTTCTTTTTATATATTATATTACGCGTTTGTTTTATTTAAACACAGAAAAGAAAAGCGTTTTGAATTTCGCGGGAAACAGCAGTGTCAATCTACGGCACTATCTGCTTTGTTTTTCCGAAGAGATAGAGTGAGAACGCGAGGTAGCTATCTCTTTCTCGGTTGATTTATTTAAATTGACTTACACATCTCAACATGGTTGTCTCTGATTATACACTTTCACATTAATTCAGACCTATCTATGTTTCTAAAGACAAAAAAACCTCTCTATTAATTTGATATTCGTAAATTAAATTAACTGAACCAAATGAAAACTGATATGTTTATTTTAAAATCGTAACTAACTTTTAGATTTCGATCCACTTTAAAAAATTACATGGGCCCGTTGAAATGCTAACAGCACTAAATTTTTCGATGGGCGGAATAAAGCTTCCCAAATTAATCCGCTATAAGCCGCTTCTAAGGGTAGAATAATGACAATTCGATGTAACAGAAAGTTAAATCCTTATTTATATCGGGATATACGAGTGGAGGCTTCTGTGGCAAAATAAAAACAAATACTTTTTCGGAATTCTAAAGATTTTCTTTTACTTTTAGTAGCTGGTTTGTGTAGGACCGTATTGATTAGCATGAATGGGGAAATATTTTTCATTTATTAGTTCACCCTTGATTTATTTAGAAGTTTTCGTTTCGTATTAAAGATTTATTACAGATAGAGAATTTTGCAAATTAAAATAGCTGCTCATAAATATTGTCACAAATGCAATTAATCCAAGTAACATTATAAAGAAAATAGATTAAAAGACAGTATTACATCAACTTTATAGTTGAGATTTTAAATTTTTAAAAGTTTGCATTAATCATATTATTTAATATTCGTATTAAATTTAAAGGAATCATAACTAGCTTATAGGCATTCTAACATTACAATAAATTTGCGAAAGTCAATTATTTGGTTATTTAGTTTCCTATATATATATATATATATATATATATATATAAAAAATTTACAATAGTGATTTATGCATTTATTTTGTAAAAATCGACATATATATATATATATATATTCTTGGGCATAGGTTAACTCATTGAGAAGTAAAACTATAATTTAATCGACGTTTCGCTCATTATAGCAAGTTAACACCTATGCCCAAGAAAATAATTAACAACATATTTATATATAATTAAAAGGAAAAAAAAAAAAATATATATATATATATATATATATATATATATATATATATATATATATATATATATATATATATATATATATATATATATATATATATATATATATATATATATATATATATATATATATATATATATATATATATATATATATATATATATATATATATATATATATATATATATATATATATATATATATATATATATATATATATATATATATATATATATATATATATATATATATATATATATATATATATATATATATATATATATATATATATATATATATATATATATATATATATATATATATATATATATATATATATATATATAAATATATATATATAGTAAATTTTTTTATAAAAAAGTGTCAAAACATAGTTAAAAAAGTTTACATTCACTATAGTTAAAAACTTCTTCTTTAAACATGTTTTTAGATAGTTCAAAAAATGTGCTTGTATTTTATTATAATGTAATTTATAAAAATTCTACTACCGTTAATATAGGCATGCCATAAAAATTACACGTATTTTTATATATATAGGACTAGGCCCTACCTAGCTACTCAAATTTAAAACAGAAAGTTAAGCAGAATCGGAGAATAAAACTAAAACAAAATTAAAGATAATTATTTAACTGCATTTCATTGAGAATGATCAATATATAAAAAGTAAAACTGAAGGCCAGCGCCTCATGTAATTTAAAATACAACAAATGTTCGGTTTTTTAGAAACTAGAAACTTACAAAATAATTAAGCTGTAATCAATGTTGAATGCCAAAGACTAATGCAAACTAAGAACTGAATATATGTTATATTGTTTTGAACTTAATATTATAAAATATTTAAGAAAAGTTACAATAATGAAAATATTTAAATACAAATGCATAAACTAATAAATGAAAAAACTATCGATTAGTTATAATAAAGGCAAATGTTTAAAAAATAAAATTTTATTTATTAAAAATTGTTTAACTATGCTAAAAACTGAATAGCTTAAGTATTTCTCAATTACACCGGTTTTAACAGCCAAGGTAAAACTTTAAATAATAATTATCGTTAGTCACGTTTTACGTAAAAAGGTAAGACATAATGAAAATGATAAAATTTCTGAAGAGATTAAAGCATCTGAACTTCACAAATGCATCAAGCTGCGGCCAAGCTGAACGGAAGTCTCAACATCAAAAACTTTCAGAAAAATAGCTAATCACTACACGGTAGAAGGAAAAATATCTAAACATCAAGTTCATGAGAGAGTTGTACTGCACCAATTTACATGATTTTTTTTTTAAATGATCGTCTGGTTACCAAGACCTTTCAACATTGTATTTTGTATTGTTTTATTGTGTATTTTTTTATAAAACCAATATGTTTTTCTGGACCATGGGCTGCATATTCTTATAATTCCACTGAAAACTCATGACGTCATCTAACGGAAAAGCCAGAACAAGGTCTGTCCGGCTAACTAGTTTTACAGGGACGTAGACAGAAAATTAATTTTGGGGGGCGGCCAGTTGGGGGCACATATAATTCTAGAGAGGCCTATATACAGGGTCTGTCATTAGTGTGTCAAAGTGTTAAGTTATATTTACAATTTATTTATTTGCGTTGCATTGACCTATCGAAAAATGATTTTTTTTCGATCAATATTTCGTTTTTTCATTATTTTTTTTTGTTTTAAGGTAAATTTCGCTTTGTCCGTAAAATTGTACCAATTTTTCCTATGACATAAAGCATACTTTTGTTTGTTTGAAAGTAGCAGATTTTTCTAGTTAACATTTTTTTTACATTAATGATAGATCCTGTAACAAATAATATGTACCAGTAACAAATTAAAACGAATTTTCTACATTTATTTTAGGTTTTTGAATTAAATAACAAATTTTATACAAAAGTAACCTAATTAAACTTATCTAAAGAAACATGTTTTTTCACTTTTATTTCATGTACATTTGTGGAAGTATTACTAAAACTAATAAAAAATAAACATGAATAATATAAACCGTTAACTAAAAAATACAAAAAAAAAACGGTTCATAAAATTAAATTTATTGTTCTCTTATTTTCCGCGAATATATCTACTACTCTTTGAAGATCTATGTTTTCTACCAATGATTTCTCAATTGATAAAATAGTCAAGTTTTATAGTCTGTCATTTCCGATTCTATTTCTCAAAAATGATTTTATTATTCTTAAACAAGAAAAGGTCGCTCACATGAAGCACTAGAGGGTAAGAGTCAGCTTATATTTGGGATTCTTATTAGTAGAGATAGTTTGGGTTGTTGTGGTTTGAGTATTTTATTTCGTTCGTTCGGGGGAGGCCAGTGAGGAACCACAGGATAAAAAAGGGGGCCGTGGCCCCCTCGTCCTTCCCCCTTGTCTACGCCCTTGCTAGTTTACCATAAAAACTTCAATGTAAAATCTAACGTAACTTAGAAAATTTCAAGGTTTCAGACAGAGATGCTTTAGAGTAACATAAAAATCCTGAAACAAAGAAAAAAACCTCGTGTGAACTATGCCTGTACAAAATTGCGTCATTTGTTAATCTTTTACCTAATGCTATGGCTTTATTTTCAGCTACTGATTTAGGGCATTCAAACTGCGAATTGAACACATTACAGTCGAGTGATTAGTGATTCTTTTTGTTACGAATAATAAAGTATAATCCTATTTAGTTTCGAATGTAATCATTTAGTAGTTCCTGATGAGGGAACTTCGGAGTAATTAGGTAAAACCAATATGTAAAGGAACTTAAATGCAAATTCCCTCGTGAAACTTTCCATTTGTAAGCATCGCGATTTCGATTCTTTTCAGAGCTCATCAGACCACTATAGACTAGCGAGTCCCGTGTAGGGCAAAGGAACAAAATGTAATCTCAGAAACAACTACTCCGCTGGTTAATATCACGATCGGCATTGAACTCTTTTAATTATCTGTCTCTAACATAAGTGGCTTGTTACCGTTATGATTAACTAAAATTTCAATATTTATTCAATTTATATTCTTCATTTAGAGTAACCTTATATACTTATAGGGCAGTTAATCTATCTCGATGGGTCACAAAGAAAGAGTATCCTGAATTTTTATAATGCACAGCAACCGAAGTCATATTTTTTTTACTTTTGAAGAAATATTGATTTTTAACTTTTTTTTTAACAAAGACATACGTATAATTTAATATTTTTTATTAGAAAAATATTTTTAGTTGTCGTTTTAAAGACAATAGAAAAACTACATTAAAAAGAATTAAATATTTAATTTGGAAGGTTTGCACAAAACCTACAGACGATTTAGTTTTAAAATTAAATTAAATAAGAAGTCCTACTTAATTCCTTAAAGTAAAAAATAAAAATTTTGACAAAGCATGTTTTTATGCTTTAAACATATATTTGTATGTTAAAATATAGAGTAAAGAGCGGTTATACTAAAAAGGAAAAAGAAATAGTAACTAAAACTTATTTTTAAAATTAAAAAAAACTAACGTAATTCAATTTTTTTACAGAATAGGTTTTATTTAAAAATAAGCTTTAGTGACTTTTTAACTTTCATTTTGAGTATAATCGTTTTATTCTTTTCAATTAATTATAAAAATAAGTATTTAAAACATAAAAAAACAAGTTATGTTAATTTTTTTTGTTGAGAAATTAAATAGAACTTCTTAGTTAAAAAAGAATTTTTGTGTCATATTAAACTATTAGACAAAAAGAGCTATAATTTAGTTTGCGTATTAGTGACCAATAGGAGCACAAGTAAAATTGTGAAGAAAATTCAAAAATGTTTTGTAGGTTATGTATTGGTTACAGGCGTCTGAAATCAAACTGGTTTTGTCGAGAATCTAAAAACTGTTATACGAGAAATTAGAAATTGTTTATTTTTTGTTTCGATCGATGCAATATGTCTTTGTTAAAAAAAATTGTCAAAACTCCATTTTTCTACAAAAGTCCAAGAATATAGCTTCCGATAGTTGTGCAATACAAAAACTCAAGTTTCACATTCTTTGTGATCCCATCAACATGTTTATACAGAAAAAAAATCCGTGGAGAAGTTCCTTTTTTATGAAAATTTCCAGTAGATTGACTTTACTATAAAGGGTCTTTTCTCTTTTACTTTTATAGATTACAGTTTTGCAAGCAGTTGTAAATCGTCTCCCAACTGTGCAACGTTCAACTCCCAACTTTAGTTCATTGGGGCACTCCGATGAGAAATGACGTAACTAATAAGTATTATTATCAAAGTTATTTGCGAGTTGAAGCACTTTAAATTCCTAAATAATTTAGAACCCGGTTCGTTCATTTAATTCCAAAATCAAAATGTTGTTGAAACTTCCGTGGTCATATATTTCAGGCCGTATTTTCTGAAAACATATTTTAATTTCCTGACGCGAAAACTTTCCACTCAGTCAGTTTTATTGTAGCCATTCTGTTCACCAATGTCCATGAAAATGGTTCGGGTGGTGTGTTTTTATTACCTAGTCGAAAAAGAAGTGCCTCATTACGGTTTACGTTGGGCTAACAAAAGTATATTATTTCTCTTAAACATATTTAAATATGTATTTTTCAACCTTTTTAAAGCTTATAATTTTTATAAATCATGTATTTTTGAACTGATAAAAACACATACTTTTTATTTTAATAGGAGAACAAAGGAATTGCAACATAGATAAAAGTGAGTGTGATTTATGGTTTTAGATTCAAAATTGCGATTAATTATCGTTTTTAATGTAATTTGTTTATGTTCGCCAAAAACAATGAAATAAATTGTTGTTGCGTTTTGATTGTCTATATTTTATTATTGTAAAGTACAGAAAATCAATCGATTGTGTAGGAAATTTACCGATTTGTTGGCATACAAAAAGTTGGGTTTTAAAAAGCGCATTGCGTTTAAATTAGCCCTGGTTAGGTTCTATTTTTTTGGAATAATGTAAAAAAACGCATCTATATAAAAAGTAAATATTGGATTGTCAAACAAAACAAAACTTATAGTATTTGTCGTTCGTCTGTTTATTAAATTTCCATTTGTGTAACGCAAGAGCCAAATCTTGCTATGCAAAAATATGCACGTGTCATTAAACCCCGTATTGTTTACAAGTAGCTATTGGCGACTTATATAGCAATGGTGACCGAAAATAAAAATTGATATAAGCACAACCTCGAAAATTATTGTATGTTTTTATTAAATGTATCCTTTCACACACTGGAGCAAGAACAAGATAAAGTCTGGATTTTTTTCTCACTAATCAGTATAAGCAGAGAGAAAGGAAATGGCAGGGGATGTTTCCAATCTATCGGTCTGGAAGAAGACAGCCCCGTGTCGTCAATACGATTCTGGTAATCAATTTAAATACTTTATTACAGTAATTACTAAAGACGAATTAATAAATCTGGAAATTATTAAATGACTCTAAATCTCACGGGAGCAACTTGTAGAGAAAACTCGAATTAATACTGCTTATTTTATTGTGAATTGAAGTGATTCTAATCTATTGCATACATAATATTCACGGTGTTATTCAATAAGAATGCTCGATTGGCAGTTCAGTCATTTTTAGACATAATATATACAGGATTTTAAAATATGTTTACATTAAATGAGACAAAATATAAGACAATAATTAATAAATGCAATAAAATGTACATACAATTTACAAAAATATTCATATTTATATTACAAAAATAAATATTTTCATAGGCAGAATAATAATAAAAACTAATGAAAGTGACATCACACTGAAGCACAGGCTAGAAGAAGAAGGCTACTTTATTTAACCTCATAGGTAAATCAAAACATGTATGAAATATAGGTAAAAAGAAAATATAGGTAATTGTGAACTGCAGTAGTTTGTAAAGTCTATACAAAATTAATATAAATGGAATCAATCTATTCAACAATAATTCAAAAGTAATTGCATGATTAGAACGCAAAATATAAGTAAACTATGGGGCAATTCCAAATTTTCTAAAATCATAATTTATCGTACAACAAGAGTTTGGAATTTTCTGAATACGATTTTTATTCAAAATATCCATGGTGTTACTATAAACAAAAGCGTAGTAATTAAAGTGGAATAAAACTAAGGATATTTCTGTTACCAGCTTTTTTAACATAATCCTTAAATTTTAAAGTCGATGATAACACAAGATTGTTTGCTGACTACACTAAAGGCAGACTAGGACCATCCGCAGCAACATTGAGCCCTTCTTTTTAAGTATTTACGAAATTTTTATTTTCAAAAAATCATTTAAGGATATGAAGTATTTAATTTGCAAGCTTTGCCTAAAAACTGCAGTTTATTTTCTTTATTGTTTCAAAGTTAAAACAGCGCGACTCCAAAGTACAAGAGCTAGTTTTTGAAAAAAAATCAAGAAAATAAGCGAATGTGTTTTTTAGGCAACGATTTTTATTCAATTTTTATATACGAATTGTGTTCGGTGCAGTATTCTCCTAATAAAAATAATAAACACTGTTTCATTTAGTTACTTATTTATTTATTATAAAAAGTACAATGACGTAATCGCAGGTTATTTTCCAATTTTGTATTTCCCCTACTGCGCGATTTTCACTTGTCAACTCGGCAAAAACAGTATGCATTTTTATACATGAGTTAACTAACACGACCGACGGTTTCCCTTTTTAAAAAGTTTTATTTTTCCAAAATATTTTAAGTACAAAATATATGTGTTTAAAATGGCTTCTTCTAACTGACTGGCCCGGTTCCGCTGAAGCGTAATATTATAACAGCCTCGTTGACATAGGATCCGCTGGCTCAGCAGTTCTTGGGGATGGAACGTGACATAACTCCTCCCTCCTCAGACTTAACTACACCTGGTATGGGGTAGTTCAATTGGTGGGCGGCTAGCTTCTGGCTGGGTGGTTGTCTTCTTGAAGAACTTTCTTTGAACCATCACTTTGCACAATGCATAGCCGCATAGTATAATTAAAATAATGTAAATTATAATTGTCCATAAGCTGGGTAATTTTGAGATTTTGTCAAAAATAATTCGTGGTTGGTTTTTTGAAATCTTGTTCTTTAGTGCATGTAATTCATCTAGCTTAATTTTTTGCAAGTGAATGCTTAAGTTCAGTAGTGGTAGGTATGGCTGCGTTTTTTCAAAATCAGGAAAGATTATTGGCTGTTTCTCGAATTTGGTTGGACTCTCGTCGTTGATTAATGATATTCCATCAAATTTGGCTCGGCAACCGGTCGGCAGAGTAACTAGGTAACTTCCGTGTAACTTCTGATGTTCTTCTTCCTGGGAACATTTTATGTCGATGGCTGTACTTTTAGGAACAATGAGTAACCATTTATTAGAAGTATCTAGTTGGTTTGCGACTGGTCGTGTTACAGTGACGTCAACTTGTTTACATGTGGAGGTGCTTGTACTGGGCTGTAACAGCTGAACTTCACAGGGGCTCCATTGGTCTATTTCTTTCAATTCTTCATTTTCGCAGATAAACAGATTGGGCTGTATTTCTTGGCATGGTGTTCCTCGATGAGAGTAGTGTAATTGATTTTTAATTAAATATTTATCATGCGGTATGACAACCTTAAACAGACTCTGGTGCGCCACTGGTACAGAATATAAATGATAATATTCAAAATTGTAAGGAGCAACTATTGGTACCTTTAATAGGTACGTTATTTTGTTATTTAGTATAAAACAGTTAATTTCAATTAGTTTTTCATAGTGGAAAATATTTTCTAGATCAGTGGGTAAAGGTAATCTATTGAAACCTACTATTTTTCCAACTTTCGTAATTTCTTTTGACAGATCGGTTAATTTTATTATACTTGGATGAATAATTTTTAATTTAGAAAATGCTATCGAGTTTTCAATATCCTGTAGGATTAGATCTATGATTTCATACAAATTGATAATTTGGTTTAGAATATCTTTAATAAAGTGCATTTTTTCACTATATGTAGTTTTTTGCACGATTATGCTAATTTGATTTATTCTATTTTCGATAAGATTTTCATTTTGGCCTATTTGTTGAATAGTAGTGTTAAATTTGTCGATGACGCTTGAGGAAATTGAGTTTTGGTCTCGAACGTTTTCCGCCAATTTACTTTGATTTTCTTCTAACTCTTTTATTAGTTTTTCATAATGTTCGCCATCGGCTGCATCTAAATTTCCTGTCACTACTTTGAAAACAGAGCCTACTATATTTACTAAGCCTCTTTTATTTCGTTGAGGATGAGGTATAATTTCTTTTAATTTGTTTTCTACCCTATCTTGTGTAATTTTTAATATTTTTAAATAATTAGTCGACTCAGCATAATATTCCTTGTGAGTAATTAAGGAGTTGGTTATGTTTTGTGATTTATAATGTAATTTGTTAATTTGTACTATAATGGGATTTAAATCATAATAGTGTATAAGTGTGAAGGTGTATTCTTTAAGTTTTGCTTGTCCTAGTTTTAACGGCAAAATTCCTGGGTTGTCGTCTAGCTGTCTGATCGTGACTTTATCTCCGTCTCCGATAACGGCCCCGACAAGGCTGAAATATAATATTTATATTTTAGTCAAAGTTGTACGTTTGTCTAAGTGGGCGTTTTAAATTATCCATATGAATTTTAGAATGAGACTGAGTTGATATGGTTTTACGATTTTGATTCACTGCTTCGACTTTTGTAGGATCTGCAAATTTGTCAGAGAGTTTTTGCCTTATGTGTTTCTTAATATAGACTTTTTGGTCTGGGCTATATAATTCAGGGTTATCGCGGTTTTCGTTGATTTTTGAGATAAGTTTTTCTTTATGATTGATTAATTTTTGGTTTATATTTGAATACATTAATTGTGATTTTTCTTTGTGGGTGTTAATGTAATCACTTAATAATATTTGGTCTAAGTTAATATTAAACGGGTCATTTGGGGAGATATGACCATTAATTACATCGATTGGTTTTAAATTTATAGCTGAATGGATTGAATGATTGTACGCTAGAACTGCGTATATCATTTGTGTTATTGGTGTTTTATTAAAATTTTGGTTATTAAGTAAGCGTATATGCTCCGCTATAGTGGAATGGAGTCGTTCGACTAAACCATTCGACTGGGCGTGATTAGGGGAACAAAAATGTATTTTAATTTTGTGTAGATTTAAAAGTTCTGTCACCATAGTATTTTTAAATTCGGTACCATTATCGACTATGATTTGTTTAGGTATACTGTGATGAGAGAAAAACAACAGTAGTTTGTCTACCACTTCAGTGGCGGCGAGAGATTTGAGTGCATATGCTTGGGCGTATTTTGAGAAACTATCTATTATAGTTAAAAATTTGGTTTTTTCAAGTGTATATGTGTCTAAGTGTATGATTTCAAATGGTTTGGTAGCTGTGGGTGTGACATTCATTTGCATATTAATTGGGTGACGTTCGTATTTACTTTTTTGGCAAATTTCGCAGTTGTTAATGTATGTTTGAACAGAGTTTTTTAAGTGCGGCCAATAGTATTTATCTTTAATTCGGTTTAATGTTTCATCAATGCCGCGATGATTGGTTTTTGATTCGTGATAGTTTTGTATTATTTCGGGAATGCTTTGCTTGTCGGTGACGTCTATCAATTTATTTAGACATCTTTTAAATTTTAAAGATGGCCATTTAAATGTTTTTCGAATGACCTCACAAAATGGCTCGTATATTTCCGGTTTTTCGAAATATAAGTGGTATTGCTTATCGGGAATTATTAATTCTTTAACAAAAGTTAATATGTCCTGGTCAAAGTTATTTTCGGATATTTGAATATTGATACGACGTTTTTTCTCAAATAAAATGGTAGTTTTTGGTTTTGCTGGGGAATGCAGTACTGAAGAAATAATTATTTGGTTAGAACCATAATTTACGGGAATATCGCAGATGGGGATTCCTACTATAGGATCTTCGCTTTCGTTGGTGTGTACTGTCATATTTTCATCAGGTGTTTTGTCGTCAGCTGATTTATGTGCTCTCATATCATTGACCTGTGCGAGGTCATTATCATCAGCTTGTGCTACGGTAGACATTTGGTCTAGATTTTCTTCTTCCCTTAGGTTTTCTTGTAATTCTCGGTTAAATTCTTCGATATATTGTTTTAGTGGGAAGTCTTCCGTTGTCTCTTTTGTATGCAGTTCAATTCGAGAAAGAGCATCGGCGTTTGTGTTTAATTTACCCTTTTTGTATATTATGTTGTAATCGTACTCGTCTAGTTTAATTCGCCATCTTAGTAATTTAGAGCTAGGATCCTTTAAGGAGAAAAGCCATTGAATAGGCTTATGGTCAGTTATTAAATTTATTTTTCTGCCAAATATGTACGGACGAAAATACTTGGTGGCCCAGACGATTGCCAGGAGCTCTTTTTCGATTGTCGAATAATTCCTTTCGGAATCATTCAGTGTCCTTGATGCGTACGCTACAGGCAGGTCTTGTCCAATTACACCCTGCGAGAGGACACTCCCAATACCCACGTTACTTGCATCTGTGGTTAAGTTAAAGGGTTTTGAGAAGTCTGGGTACTGTAGTATAGGTTCATTTACTAGCAGATTTTTACACATATCGACACATTCTAAGAATTCTTTATTATGTTCTATAGTGGCACCTTTTTTTAAACACTTAGTAAGTGGCTTTGTTATTCCCGCGAAGTTCTTAATGAATCGCCTATAATACCCTAACAATCCTAAGAAACCCTTAATCTGTTTCGTTGTTTTAGGAATCGGAAATTTTTTGATAGCTTCTATCTTGTCCGGGTTTGGTTTAACGCCATTAGCTGTGACTACATGGCCAAGATACGCTACTTCTTTTCGCAAGAATTCCGATTTGTCTAATTGGATTTTAAAATTAGACTCACGTAGACGCTGAAAAACACTTTTTAATCGTTCTAAATGTTCTTGAAGTGATGTAGAAAAGACTATTATGTCATCTAGGTATACTAAGCATTTTTCGTTCTGAATTCCGCGAAGAATGTTGTCCATTACCCGCTGAAACGTTGCGGGGGCGTTTTTCAGCCCGAATGGCATTCGCAAAAATTCATAGTGCCCATTCTCGGTGCTAAACGCCGTTTTTTCAATGTCACTGTCGTGTACTTGAATTTGATGAAATCCGCTAGCCAAATCTAAGGTTGTAAAATATTGGCATTTGCCTAATTTGTACTGCGTAAGTAAGTAAGTAATATTAGGCAGCGGATAACGATCATCAAGGGTCTTAAAATTTATACCCCTATAATCTAAAACTACCCTATATTTAGCCACCCCCGAGGCATCTGCCTTCTTAGGGACCACCCAGATGGGTGAGCTCCACGGAGAACTACTAGGTTGTATAATTTTTTGGTCTAGCATCTTTTTTATTTGGTTTTCCACCTCTTTTTTGTGTATAAAGGGGTAGCGGTATGATTTTGTATACACCGGTATCTCATCTGACGTTCTAATTCGATGTTTTATTTTGCTAGTGAAAGTTAACGGGTCGTTTTCATTATAAAATATGTCCGAGTATTCATGAATTAATTTTAAAATTTTAATTCTTTCTTCATCATTTAAATGGTCTATGCGAAATTTAGAAAAATCTAATTTCGATTTGGGACAGTCATCAAAGTTATTTAACTCGATCTCACGTAATTCATTTGAATTAAACTTTTCCACGGTAATCGTCTCTGAGAGATCTAACGTTACGGGCTCGCAAGTGTTATTTAACACTGTTGTTATCGCAATGCCTTTTCTCGCAACTGATAAACACTCTGGTATCTCGCAGTTATGATTTTTATAACTTGTTCGACACGAGGCGGAATTGTTATACAATGTATTTGATTTTGTGTTTTATGAAATTGCAATTTAACGCGCGCATAAGGTGTTTCTAGGAATCCCTTATGATAGTCAAGGTTGGCTTGCAAAAGTTTAAGATTGTCGAGTCCTAGGAGACCGTCAAACACATTGTGGAATTTAAAGAGATAAAATTTCATATTCTTGTTTACGGGTAAATTAAATATTTTTGATGACGGTTGTTTCTTCATAAGAATATTGTTCAAGAGGCGCGGTATTATATATGTCAGATTGGACATTTGCTTCCTTATATTCATTATTTACATAAGAATAAGAATTATTTTGGTCATAATATTGATACTGATATTGATCATTTTGATTATATTGGCAATATTGGCTATCGTCATATGAGAGTTGCTCTGGTTGGTATAGATCTTGAGTTTCGGCATTGTAGACCTCTTCAAAAACTAGTTTTGGAGGGTTATAATTTGATGTGCTAGGCAAGGGTTTAAAGACCGACGTCTCTATCCCCGACATAGGCGTGGGTGTTTGTAATTGTTTCTGTTGGTTTGGTTTAAAAATGTTTGTTCTGTTGCCAGGTTTGCCGAAAACTTGAGAGTTCGAAAAATATTTTGGTTGTGGCCTATTTGGGTTTGGGCGCACATTTATAGGTTGTGTTGGAAAGCTGGGTCTAAAAGCGTTGTGTGGTGTTTGTGAATTAAAAGGCCGATTTTGGTTTATTGCGAAATTGGGTTGAAAACTATTAAAATTATGTTGCATGGGCCTAAAATTACTATTTTTTGGGATTGCTGGACTAGATTTGGTTTGATTCTGAAAATAGTGTATATTGTATTCTTGGGTTACAAATTGCAATGCTTGCATTAAGTTTTCTGGCCGCATACACCTTATGGTTGTACTAAGCGGTTCTTTTAGCCCTGATAAGAAAGTTTTAAGAGCAAGATCATTATATAGTTCGCGTTTTAAATGTTTCGCAGATATAGTAGTTTCATGTGAATCTATGTATGAACATAACAGATTTAAAATGTGTAATACTCTATCATAGAAATCGTTAGGCTTTTCATTCGGTAATTGTTTCATCATAACCAAGTCTCTATTTAAACAAGCTTCATCTCTATGATCCGCAAAATTACGACGCAGGGTGTCCTTCAGACTTTCCCACGTACCAACATTTTGAATATTTGCAACTAATTTTGCATGGCCAGTAAGTTTCCCTATTATAGAGTTAAGTAAATAAATGTTTTGAAAATTTTGTGCATTATTCGTATCATAAAAACTATCGATAAGTGATTGGCAAGTTGAAAGATACCTATTTAAATCATTCGGATTTCCATCAAAAACAGGGACACAATTTAGGTACTCTGGCTTAAATTGAGCCATATTGCTTGTAATTAAATTATTTATTGATTGATTATTGATATCTAAATTTGTAGATTCTAAATTTTCACTAATATTATTTGAGTTTGTGTTTGTATTTAAATCTAATGCCTCTAAATTTGTATTAGAAACAGAGTCAGTTGAAGGTGTCGAAATTTTTAAACCTTGTAATTCCGCGACAATATTTTCAATAGACATCAAGAGTAAATCAATTACACTTACAGAAATATTTGAAGGGCAACTCTGGTCATTTCTATAAGGCAAGCTTTGGTTGGGCGATTGAGGTCCTTCCCCAAATCTTTGTCCTTGCGAAGACAGGCGATATTGGTCCTATCCTCCGTTGGTCAGCTGTTCGATGGTAATCCACAGTTCTGCGATAGATTGGAAATTTTCGATGTTCGGAAAATTTCACTCTGCTTCAAGCACCTCCGACAACGTCACAACAATTAGTTCTTTTTCGGTTAATTCGATTAAAACGAAAAAATCAATACAATCGATATGTATCGATTCCCGAAAATCCGTTCCGACTGCGCCAGTTAACTAACACGACCGACGGTTTCCCTTTTTAAAAAGTTTTATTTTTCCAAAATATTTTAAGTACAAAATATATGTGTTTAAAATGGCTTCTTCTAACTGACTGGCCCGGTTCCGCTGAAGCGTAATATTATAACAGCCTCGTTGACATAGGATCCGCTGGCTCAGCAGTTCTTGGGGATGGAACGTGACATAACTCATGAGGTGAATTCTGAACATAACCTTAAGTTTGGCAATATTTTGTAGATCTCAGAATGTTAGATATATATATATATATATATATATATATATATATATATATATATATATATATATATATATATATATATATATGAATATCTATATATATATATATATATATATATATATATATATATATATATATATATATATATATATATATATATATATATATATATATATATATATATATATATATATATATATATATATATATATATATATATAATAATAAGGAATATTGTTTTTACTGACGAACCAACGTTTTCATTGCATGGTCGGCACAATCCTGCTATAGTCCGTTATTGATCTCGGGAAAATGTATATAAGTTTTGGAATCCAATATCCACAGAAATTAAATATCTGGGGTGGTATGTTGGGTGAAAATATGATTGTCCTATTTGTAATCAATGGTTCTTTAAACCGTTCTAAATACCTTGACCTTTTACAGCAACAAATCATTCCAGAAATTAGGAGAATTACAGGGCCAAGGTTTAACAGCATTTGGATTCAACAAAATGGTTGCCCTGCTCATAACACTATAGCAGTTCGGAAATACCTTAATGCAACCTTTCCAAATAGGCTTATGAGTGAATATGGTACCATCTTATGGCCTGCTCGATCTCCTGACCTCTCGCCGAATGATTTTTTTCTCTGAGGTTACGTAAAATCTCAAATTTATGGTTTCCAAGAGAATAAGGCTAATAATCTTCAAAAATTACAATTAAATATTGAAAATCCATTCAGGAATATTAGCCCTAACATGCTTAATAATGTTAGAAGGCGTTTTTATGACAATCTCGTATACTGTTTAGCACAGGAAGGGGGTTTATTTAAACATTTACGGTAAATTTAATTTTTTATTAGAAGTAATTTTAATTTTCGTTAATATTTTTTAAGAATAATTTTTTATTCTTTTCATGAGATATCATATTTTCTTCAAAAATGCAAAGGGGTTTTTTTGAACATTTACATTCAATTTAATTTTTTATTAGAAGTAATTTTTATTTTCGTTAACATTTTTTGCTGATGGTCAGTAATTTACAGATGGATCATTTTTTGAGCAACAAAATTGCTTCTGGACTCCATAAGTCTCTGCAGCAGATATTCTAATTCTAGTCTAATGTGTTAATGCAGATTCTAATTGTAATAATCATTTGCCTTCAAATTCATTGCAAGCCCTTGTTAAATCTACAGCAACACAGACATGCCTATTTTTAGGATATTCTTCAAAATACTTTAACACTGCAGCTACTGCCTGATCATCACCAAACCTTTTTCTGATTTATTTTCCTTTTCCTGGTTTGTCGGAAGGTTCTTTTCAGCCTTGCAAGTATCGTTTTGACGCTTTGGATATCTTTCTTGATATAACGCAACAGCATGGATTAACAACAAATCCACTTTTTCTGCGTGAGTAATCATTATTTAAATTTATAAATTTAAGTATCCAAAGGAAGATCAATAAAGGTCTCTGCCATAATTTGAATTTCATTAACTGTCACAAATACACTTCATTTCCTTGGTTTTCATTGACTACTCGGTTAACCAAAATATCCTATATATTTTCGTATGTTTTCAAAAGATTTCTCATACAACTTTTAAATAAAGAGAGTTATAAAAGCTAATCCAAAAAATTAAAATTTTTCACATGTGCAGACAAATTAGGTATGCCTTTAAAAAAAAATATATGAATGACGTCAGAAACGCAATGCCAATAAGACAACATTTTTTTTTAATAAATCTATAATAAAAACCTTATCATTCAGATATATTTATTTAATACTCTCTATCCATATTTGCACTGCCCGTTTTTTCCATCAGGGGCGTCGAATTTGGAACACTCTGTACACAAACCTTATGCAAGTGGTGTAACGCTATTTGTATATTACTTTTATATATTTTGCAAGTAAATGTCATGTTTACTAATGTAGAGAATAAAACCAATTTATTTACTTAAATCCACATATTCCTACAATACCTAAATTCATTAGATATTAAAAACATTTTCTAGTCAATAACATGCGCCGCAAATGAAAAAAAATACCAGAAACCATTTTGAGGGGATAATAAGAGTAATAATTCATAAAATATTAAAATTTTTGTGTCGTACCAATTTTTGTTGTTTAATATTAGTATATGTTTAAGCTTCGAAGGATAATCTGTGTGCAGTTCTATATTTATTCTCTTTATATGATTTGAAAATATTTGTCGTTTACAAAATATGATCCGCTATCCGTATATACTCTTTCAGAAAGACCAAATCTTCCGAAGTTTCTTTCGCAGCATTGTATTGTAGATGAAGATAAGTCTCTTAAAATATGTGGTTCAAAGTAGTCGGAATAATGGTTAACTGCAACCAGAAAATAATTTTTTTTTGTTTGTAAGAAGCAAATCAGTATCCTTTGATACTAAGAAATCGATTCGAGCGATTGCACAAGGCAATTTTTAAACATACAAAATAGAGATACGGGTTGGGTTGGGTTA
The DNA here is from genome assembly GCA_030620095.1 of Kuschelorhynchus macadamiae. NCBI lineage: Eukaryota > Metazoa > Arthropoda > Insecta > Coleoptera > Curculionidae > Kuschelorhynchus > Kuschelorhynchus macadamiae. Next base: position 1,069,743 of record JAUTXW010000186.1, read on the forward strand.
TGGTCTACGTCACACGTAGAAACCGATCTTAACACAGGGTCACCGTTTAGCGAGCACAAGTCGGGTAAAAAAGCCCGCCTGAATTTCTCCGGGCTCTGGAGTAAAGATCCCTGAAGATGCCTCGTGCAATCGAAGGCAAAACGTCAGATAGTAATTCCAATTCGTCTCGGTTTCATCCCAAGAATCATAATTTCTTATTTAACCAAAGCAGTGAGAGCTTAACATTCTATGTTATCCATAGATACTATTTGAAAAGAATCTTGTGGGATTTCATGGCTTTTTATACGAAGCGTTGGTTGATATGATTGATATTTTGCACACAACTCACAACCCTGAAATTTTTCCATAATTTCAGGATTCATTCCAGATGAAAATACTTTTGTTTAGAGAGTTTTAAGGTATCCGTATGTGGCTCGTGGCTTACATGCATTTTTTCTATCAGAAGTGTATGCAAACTATAAGCAATAATGTCGTTTAGGAAAATTCAATTATTTTGATCTGAAATGTATAATACATTTTGACATATATGACTATTTGTTTTACTTGCCATGGCCGTCCACTCTGGATATATATATATATATATATATATATATATATATATATATATATATATATATATATATATATATATATATATATATGTATATACAGGGTTATGATATTTTAAGGAATAAATTCATTATCTTGGAAATTAAAAAGGTAATAGAAAAATGCTCGAACCCTTCGATTTAGATTAATTTTTACGCATATTTAGAAATTATTTTAAACTATACAGGGTCACTCACAAAAGTTGTACAACTGTCTTCTTTGATTTTTTCAATACAACGCCTTTTTTTTTTCTGCTGATTTGAATTCTCTATAAAATTCTAGACATTTTGGTATAGCATAACCTATACTGAAAATCAACAGTTATCGAAATATTCTTATCTAAATAAAACATAAAACACATATCAGGAAATTAAATAAGAAAACTACTTTATTAAATTTTGAAAATGTCCACCATTTACAGCTCTACAATGCCCTAGACGATGGAAAAACTCTTGTTGCACATTAGTAACTGTATCACATTGAATATTTCTTATAACAGTTCGAATACGATCCTTAAGAATTTCAATAGTATGTGGCTTATTTTTATACACTTTGTTTTTCACATACCCCCAAAGAAAAAAGTCTAACGGGCTTAAGTCCGGCGATCTTGCCGGCCACTCTATTGTCCCACGTCTCCCAATCCATCGTCTCGGAAAGGTTTCATTTAAGTATCTCCTGACATCAGCTGCAAAATGGGGTGGTGCCCCATCCTGTTGATACCATAACAGTTCACTGGGAAGATCCGGATCGTTTACATTAGAATGTAGAGTACCTAATGCTGGTATAAGATTCTCTTCCAAAAATTGAAGATACATTTGCCCCGTTAGTGAGGAATCAAAGAAATATGGACCTATAACTTTATTGCCTACAATACCTGCCCATACATTAACACTTTGACGATACTGTGTATGACTTTCCCTGTACCAGTTAGGATTTTCTTATGCCCAGTGTCTAAAATTTTGTTTATTTACTTCTCCATTGAGACAAAATGTTGCCTCATCTGTGAAACAAATTCTTTTGACAAATAATGGATCATGATTACACATGTTGGTCATAATTTCGCAAAACTCGTTTCTGCGATCTGAATCATCATTTATTAATTCTTGAACGAATTTCACTTTATAGGGATAAAAATTTTCTTTTTTCAAAAATTTGGAAACTGTTGTTTGATGTATATCATTATCATAGGCTGCGTCAGTAGTTGAGGAATGTGGATTATTTTGAAAAGTTAAGAGAACGTCTAGTTTCTTTTCATCTGAGATCCTAGGGCGACCATTTCCAAAGCGGTCCGTAACACTACCAGTATCCGTCCATTTCCTTTCTATTTTGCTCACTACAGACTGAGTAATAGGTTGCCTATGAGGATATCTGTTGTTAAACAGCTGACAAAACTTCTTTTTGTGTCCTAGTCTTATCACCAGTACTAAGCATTATTAGAATTTCAATTCTTTCTTTCTCTGTTAAACGCATAGACAATATTTGAAATCAAAATGACAGATCGTAAATAAATTATATAACTTGTCAACACAGTGACAGTGCCAAAGTCATTTTTCTTTGGGATTACGCGACAGACATAGGTAGGGGATACAAATGTCCGATAGGTTATTAAATACACAGGTTTTATTTAGATAAGAATATTTCGATAACTGTTCATTTTCAGTATATGTTATGTTATACCAAAAATGTCTAGAATTTCAAAGACAATTCAAATCAGTAGAAAAAAATAAGGCGTTGTATTGAAAAAATCAAAGATGACAGTTGTACAACTTTTGTGAGTGACCCTGTATAGTTTAAGATAATTTCTAAATATGCGTAAAAATAAATCTAAATCGACGGGTTCGAGCGTTTTTCTATTACCTTTTTAATTTCCAAGATAATGAATTTGTTCCTTAATTTATCATAACCCTGTATATATATATATATATATATATATATATATATATATATATATATAGATATATATAAATATATATATATATATATATAGACAGAATAGCAAAAATATATAATTTCTTCAGGTGCAAAGCGGCCTACAAGAAGGATTGCTTTCGATTATGTCAAAGGGTACCCTCCTGCGATCATGATTTCTGGGTCTCTACCCCTCAGGCAGGCTTATACCCCGGGAGATCTGAAATAACAAATTACTCGATATGACAAAATCCAAAACGAAACTTTAATCATACTGGAACAGTACTACTAGTATAAATAGAAAAGCACTGAAACGTTAACTAATACAATTTTACACGACCTTAAAATTTGACTGATAAAATCGGAGTCAAGCTAAACGGTAATAAATATTTATTTCTTGAGGTATTATACCACTTAATGTTTTAAAAAAGTATGAGTTCTAAAGGAAAGCAACTAATAAAAAATACACGGATTTTCTAGTATTTTATTAGACTTCATAAGTCAAATCTTTAAGATCGTTAAAAATATTGTCGACTTTCCTCTGCTCCTGTGTTTTTTTGAAGTCGGTTTTATTTATCTGAAAAATTTTCTAGTCACTCGTTGAACGTTCTTTATACGATTTTCCGTCATACGAGCTTACTTAATAATTTGGACTTCTTCAATCATCTTAAAATCGTTATCATTATTTGATGAAATTCTTAAATAGCGTCAGCAGCAACATTGTCTTTGCCGGTAACGTACCCTAAATCAAAGTTATATCTTTCATAAATATGTGCTGTAGCTTTTTTGGTGCATTTAAAAGATGTTTTTTAAAAATACTTACCAGTAACTTATAGTCTGTTTTTATTTTATTCAGCCTAAAGGTTTCCAAAATGTGTTTCCTTTAAGTCAAAAATTATTTTTTAGGATCAACGGAGTTGAAAACTGTATATTTCCATAATTTTGAAAGAGCTTCGTCTATAGTGTTGAACTGTGGATTTTTCAAAGCTTTATTTAGTGGTATAAGCTATAATTTTTCTTGTAGACTACAACTGTTTCGCTTTCCGAACCAGCAGTCTTATACTAGTGCGTCCTTTTTCCATCATGAATAAGTCTAGTTTATTTTTAGTTGTTTCTGCTATGCAATCAGAATTATTTTTAACTTCTGGCTTCGCAGTTTTATCTTTTTTAAGATTAACTTCTCCACGTAAGTTACCATAACCTTACAAATGTCTGAGTATTTGTCAATAGTCTGATAAACTGAAACTTTGAAGAAAAATCGATCTCACTCCGCAGTTTTGGTTAGATTTCTTCTTTTTAATAATTACAGTTTTGCATAACATGACTAAACCTGTAATTGTACACATTTTTGCAGGTAAGCGCGATCCTGATCTACATCAACAAGTTGAAATATAATATAGTATTATTTCTCTGGAAATAGGGAAATATTGTATTAGTCTGTCTGTTAGTGACATAACTCATAAACTACTTTTCGATTGACTTAAAATTTGGGTAAAAAAATTCGATATGGCGGCATAAGAAAGTGTTTAAAAAATATAATACTAAAAAATGACTTAAATAATGTTTTTCAAATTTTGTAAAAAATTAAGTATTCATCATCAACAGCCTTTTCATCCACTACTCGATATCGGCCTACCTCTCGCATATTCATATATTGTGTGTCTTGTAATTTAAATAGGTACATGGGACCTACAGTTTATCGTCGAATCCGAACGCCGCTGTTTGAGAGGTGATTACTGATGGAGCGCGCAACGACCAACCCATCACAAGGCGAACGCATTATGTATTCTTAACAAAGTCTACCTCAGCTCGGAATCGAGCCAGAGATCTTGAGAGCCGAAAGGCAAACACACAGCCATTGGCGCGACGCTCGCCTTTTGGGTTCCTAAATGTCAAAAAATATGTTTTCTTAATTAATAAAGGGTTATATTGGGATGACCTGGTAATATTTTGGTAAAAATTCAATATGACAGAACAAAATAACAGCCTGGTGAAATGTTAAAAAAATTATTATTAAAAAACGAACTATAAAATGTACCTCAAATTCTGCTGAAAAATCAAATGTGGACGGGATGAAACTGGTAACATTTTACTATAATACAAGCCGGCAAAACAAAATGGCGGCCATAATAATATGAAAAAAATTACATATTAGATCAATTCTAACATGTTTGCATTAATTAATGTAATATAAATTGAAAAGAAGAAGTGGGTAAAGGAAATTTAGCGATTTTTTGCACTAATGTTTGTAAGGTATATTTATTTCACTTTACACAGGTATATGTATTCTCCCAAAACTTTTTATTTGGGGTAAGTCCGGTATAGATTCCCCAGCGGGTGAGATGGCCAGAGCCTCTAATTTTTAAACCGTAAGGCGAATCAGTTGCCACCTCCGGGAAGTGACAGTAGTTCATCCGCTAATATTGCGCTCGTGTCATGTTTTAATGTAAATAATATAATAGGTGAGTTTTTACGATTTACTACTTTCATATACGTAAATATTTATTTACTGTCGCATATTTCATTGTAATAAAGTATTTTGATATCAATATTTCAAATAATGTGTTACTTTATGTTTGTGAATAACTTCTAATCAAAGCAAAATAACCTAAAAAAATGAATCGTATGTTCGTGTCTTTCTCAACCGCATGCTGGGTCATCCCCTCCCGTATTATCGGGAGAAAGACCTCGCTTTCCCATAATATGGTTTATTTTTATTTATTTTATGGTAAAGTGTTAGCATGTCATGTTATGATAAAGATGCTGGACTGATTTATTGCATATTAAAAAATTGTAATGTAAGGGTTTTGCACCAACCAGGGATGACTTACGACATACTGTCTACAAATTTGCAACCTTGGAATTATTCATAAATTTAATGTCAAGAACGAAAAAGCGGTTTACGATTGATTTAATTCATTTCTAAGACATAATCCTACATTATCAGTCCGAAAATCTGAAGGGGTCTCTGTTGTTCGTGCCCAAGGAATGTAAAACGCTCACGTTGAACAATACTTCCAACTTCTACTTTCTACCCTGGAAGAAAATGGTTTAATGGATAAGCCCGGTCATTTGTACAACATGCACGAGACTTATGTAATGATGCCTCGCATGTAATTGCTTGTATGTTGTTGTAATGGGGAGGGAAATTTTCTGTCTCCTGTATTTGTTATGAAAGGCAAGAGTCAAAAATTTGAAAATGAAGACCGCATGCCACTAGGTTCATACCTTTATATAAATCCTAAATCGGCCTACATCAATTTTGACCTCTTTTTCGATTGGTTAAAAACACAATTTGTACCGAGAAAACCACCAGAAGATGGACACTTATCTCATCACAGTTGTGTAGAGACCGTTGGGTATGCTGAGCAAAATCATGTCATTATCTTAAGTTTACCAAGCTACACCACACACTTTTTGCAAATCATTATAGGCAGCGCGAGAAAATGCTTGCAATAAGGGGATGAGATCCAATCCGTCAAGAAAAATTACCAGGTTTCAATTTGGGCAGTTGGTGTCACAGGCGTGGCAAAAGCAGCAACGTGTTCTAATGCAGTTTCGTCTTTCAGGAGTACTGGAATCTATCCTATCTATTCTGATATTATTCCTAATTATGCATATCTTGTAGATCAAGTGGAACCAGGATCAGAAAATCAACAGGCAACAGAACAACCGACCCGATCTAATATTGTATTGGAGGAAGATCCTGATTCACTTCTAAGATCATCAGGAGTTAAAGCTGTACTACCACAAGAAAATTAATGAACTTGATTTAGTTACAATGTAGTGCTATCGAAAATACACGAAAACGAGGTCAAAATGTTGCAGCTATTTTAACTTCTGAAGAGAATCTCACAAAGAAAAAACAAAAGGTGTACGCTTTGAAAAAAAAAGAGAACAAAAAACAAAAGAAAATGTCTCTGGAGTTAAAAAGCTAGAGATCATAAGAAAAATAGTCGAATCTGATTCAGAAAGTAGTAGCGAAGAAATGAAATTTCAAGAATCTGACGATAGCGAAAGTGAAGATGAAAGTTGCGAGGGTTGTGGTGAAAAATACTTTTAAACAAAGAAAAATGTAGATTGGTTACAGTGTTTGTATTGTAAAAAGTGGCATCATGAATACTGCAGTAAATATATAGACCTTCGTGACTTTTGTGGTAAGATACTTGTTGAAAAAAACAAGCCACGTTAGATGTATGTATTTTGTTGCAGGATATCACTCCCGACTTAAAATGCCATCTTTTATTTTTGTATTTTCCGTTTTCAATGCAAATGTTTAGAGTTTTGTTGTTCTGTATCACCCTCTTATGACTTATTAATAAAGGAAGTTTAAGTTTGTTTAGTTAGTTGCATTAAAAATAACAGCAAATACATATTATCAGCTCTCAAAAAAAGTAGGGCATCTCTTACTTACCTTAATGCTTTAATTAATTTAATTTAATCTAAAGTTTGCATACATTTTGATAAACACTTTACTTCAATTAGATTGGGTTTTGCATCTTTTTGCAATGCATATCTGATTTTTCTTCCACTATCCACTGAATTAAAAATTAAGTTCAGTTTAAATGTTGTCTCTTGTATTTGAATTGGTAATCCTAAATCACTGTCGCTTATCGATATCTTCAGTATCTGTCTCTCAACAACTTTTTAACTCACGCTTATTCCTTTGTGATAAGTTGTAATTTTTTCTCCTAGATTATTGGTTTTTCGATATATTTTGCACTTATATTCTAATGCAGGACACAATCCTTTTTTGCATGCTATTGATCGTTAAATATAGAGCCACATTTTTTGTCATTAACATTACAATATTCAAAATTGTTTCAGAATTTTTTTTAAATATATCTAGTATTTTTATCATCTTTGCTTTGAGATATGATCATTTGCCGGAAGTTTTTCAGCTACTAATTTATCTTCTAGAGAACCAAACTTGCATGCTTTTCGCAAACTCAGCAATTTTTTACGAGAATCGTCTAACCTTTCGCTCAAATTTTGTTCGGTTTGTTATTAAAAGGAAGTTGATTGTATCAATTAATTATAATATTTCTTTTGTAAACTACCTTTAATGTTAAAATAATTCTTTATAGCTATAGTTCCCACGAATAGTAATAAGGCACTATCCTTTCTCTTGTGTTTACTAGAAGGCCAATTATCCATTCCAGTAGCTGATCTACTTTATTTATAAGCAATGTTTTTGGAAAGAGCATGTAACTGTTCAAAATAATTTAAGGCAGCCGTTCGGTCTATTAAAAGTAGTAACAGTTTCCTCAAAATTGGTAAACTCTAAATCTCGATGTTCCAAGATATATTTTTAATATTTCCTATACATATACGGGAATCTTGGACGAAATGTCATAAATAATAGGGATTAACTGGGGTGACATGAATTGCATCCTGACTACCTTTCTAGTTTCTAAGTAATATGTCCGATAACGGACAGTATTACTTTAAATTATCTTGAATTTGTATCCTACCTTGGCATGCTATCAACTTTTATTTTAAATAGGACAATGCGAATATCGACAACGATTTTGGTGGATTTTCCCACAGTATATAATTATATAGTTTGAGATGGTACATGTACCTTATTTTGACATGCATATATGTATTATCTAGTTTCCCTTAGTTACCGTATTCGGAGTTCTGATTATTTTCCTAATATTTTAATTGAGATTCAGATACATAAAAAAAGACATGTTTTTGGTAAAATAGTAAACATTACCATAACGCCGTAACTATAATTAAAAAAAAAATAATGGTACTACGAACCATCGCAACCTACTCTCTAGTTACATTGTGTCATATTATGAATTTGCGTATTAATTTTTATACATATTATTTTTTCATTAAATAATTAACCATTCTAATATTTTAGAGGTATCAACTACAGAATATATGCATTACAAATGCTCAAACTGTTCATGTGAAATTTAATTGTTTTGCAGCGAGAGTTACACAAACGTTTCAGAGAATTTCAGTTGATGTAGAATAGTTTGAAGTTAAATGCTTTTTGCTTGAAAACACATATTTAATACCTACACTATCCTATAATAATTCAGAGGCATGAAGGCAGAATTGAAAACTGGCACTGTTAAAAGCTGCTTTGCAACTAATGTCATTCTCGTTCTTTTCTTTTAAGGTGGCGAGCAAAAGTGCAACTATTGATTTTATATTAAGCTCTGATTTTATACACGTTGTGCGTTTTAAATTCATTTTTAGAATCTTGTTTTGACTAAAATATGACCCAATAAAATACTAGGCTAAAGTTTCGGAACCTGCGACCTCACAAAAACCTTATCGTAATTGAATGTAATGTATTTGTTCATTTATCTTATTATATGAAACAGTTATTATACTTACCAGCTTTTTTTGCGGGTTCATCTTATGTTTTCATAAAAAGTAGAGTAATAATAACATAATTCCATTTTTACGGGAAATTTATTTTGGACATTTAAATAATTTTAATGAACGAATGCCCGATGATGATGGATGAACAAGCCAGAAAGTAGAAAATACTGCCATCTGTCAGAACAAGGTCTAAGAGATTGTTAAGCCAATCTTTGCAGGTCTACATACCTTAGAACTCCTCAAATACCGGAGGAGCCAACTGAAGTGAGTACAGCTCACGAGAATTTTCCGCTAGAAGGCGGGAAACACGACACCAGAATTGAAAAACAACCTCTTCTTGAACGATTGGACAGATACGGCTCTCGGCGAGGCACTTCCAGAACTGAACGGAATCTATACAATGGCAAGCCATTTAACTGAAGAAAACCTGGATTCACTGAATCTATGAAAAAAAGGCCAAGCATCGAATCCAGAAAGTTAGACCCAACAACAGACGCAAACCAGGTGTTGAGACAGGAAGAAATTAGAAGGGCCTTCGAAAGAGTCAGTCATTTTGAAACACCTGGTCGGATAAGAATGACGAAGAGGTAAGGAAATTCTTTCAAGAAAACCACGAGATTATCCAAATATACAGTAAAATGATATCACTAATGGGGAACACCAACGGAAAAAACTTCGAGCACCTCAAGTGATTTTTGTGCAATGGTTAGCACGCCGCCTTGTTACAACAAACTTTTAAAAAAATATCAAAACGTCGTTTATTATTAAGTATAATTATATGAGACTGAGAAAAAGTAAAAGTTGGTTTTTGATTATATTATTTTGTTTGAAGTTGAATTTAGTATTAATTAACCAATCTGTCACCTCTTTTGCCACCCACGAGCCGCCACTGCATCCAAGAAGTTCATATCTCTAGAAATCCTCGCAAGATACACCAAATATTATGGTTAGAAAAAATACTGATTACATACTAATGACAAGCAGATTCCCAAACGCAATAAAATCAATGAAAACATATCTGGAGAATACATCGATTTTAGACACAATCATGTAGTACCAAGAACTAAGTTCGATGCACTGAATGAAAATTAGATTGAGGGTGGACGAAATCTTGCAACTGATGGATAAGAGAAGAATATAAGAAAAACTACAAAACATAATACAGCACCATCAATAAAATAGTGATGAGGAAGAGTAAAACTATCAAGAAGAGGTGGTTGAATAATAAAATAATAAAAGGTCGAAAATCGAAAAACCGGAGAAACACCAGGTAAATGCGAGGTAAACTATTAAAAAAAATCTATCTGGAAAAGTGATTTTATGGAGTGCTTTAGTGGCGAGCGAAAGTTACTGGATTATTTGGAGAATGTATTAGACCAGTCAGGGAATAAAAAAAACAGTTGATAATACTAACCATGATAAGCTCTTCGCACTGCTAAAGAAAATCGGAGTGGATGACAAAGACATAAGGACATATCAATGTGTAAGTGTGCTAAACAGGGGTGCGTCTTGACGCCACTCCTTTTTAATTAATACTCATAGTCAATATATCAAGGAACATTAGATAAGAAATGGGCATAAAGTTGAACGTAAACCGTTAAACAGCATCCACCGTTTTGCTTACTAACACTTAGAATTAATTGCAGCACATTGGATATAATAAATGTAAGCAGTAAAAAGTACGGACTTAAAATAAAAAAGTTAAATACGATATTCATGATCATCAGCAAAGTAAAAGTTGACAACTCAAAAAGTCATGTAGGAAACCAGAATCTAGAAAGTGATAATCTTGAATCTTAGCATTCGATGGGAGTATTATCAACCGTGCTGTATGGACTTTGAATGTATACGAACCATGACAAGAGTTGATTTATTTGAAATATGGTTATATCAGAAAATTCTAAAAATACCTTGAGTAGATCGAATAACAAATGTGGAATACTTAATAGAGTTTTCACGGCTGCGAAATTGGCGCGAATAGTTTAACATAAGAGACGCTGGCCCACTCATATATCTAGAACAAATATAGAAGAGTTTCAAATGATGACTTAATTCCGCTTTGGAGACGACACTGTGAGAAGAAGAGCACTGTCTGTAAGCCAAGAATTTTTGGTAGCCTACTAAGACAGTGTTATGAATTGCCAGCTCTAAGACGACCTTGATACTAGATGCAAAGCATGCCACCAAACTACAACTGCAAAGCTAAATATTATAAGTTCATTAAAGTGTGGAGCTCAATGGCGTATTGGGTAAACAGTGTTCATAAAATAAATATCTTAGAGCTCATTAAGATATCCAAGTTTTATACAGCTTAAAAAAGCAAGTGCGGTCAGTTTCTTTAATAGGGGTCGAACATATAATTAGAAATTAATTTTATTCAGTGACAGTAGACACCGTATAATAAAACACAAGAATTTCTGATGTTAAGTTTATTTACATTTTACCGCATCGCCTTCAAATATTGATATTTTTAAAATTATCTTATAAAAGCTGAAATGTCAACATTATGTAAACAGTGGTTTTTTGTTGCATTTGCAATCCCTGGAGGTATCCTTATTTAATATATTTGATTTTCAACTTACCGTTATCTTTTTTTTTGTATAAAAGGCAACTTTGTTATAGAACGGAAGCTTTTACAGGTTTAGTCACTTTCCGACGTTTCGCCTTCGATTGCACGAGGCACCTTCAGGGATATTTACTTCACGAGATCGTAACACTAAAGGAGCTTGGGAAGCTAGCTACTTGTGTTCACCGAACCGTGAGCCGGTGTAAAGACCAATCGGTCTCCATGTTTGATGTAGACTATAGCCCACACACATAGGATACTTATAGATTTCAATGGATTCTACAATTTTTGGTTTACAAAATCCCGAGAACGTATAGAAGAACGTTGGCTTCTTTTACATTTTTGACATATCCGTTGGAATGTTGGTGTTCACATACATCCTTCATGTTCCTTAAGCATAGTGGTTATGGTTCGGCCAGTTTCTTCAATATAGGAATAACGTCCTTTGGCGATCGCAAACATTCTCCAGTGTTCTTATGTGTATTGAGAATTGTACGAATATTGGACTGGCGAAGTAACGCAGCAATCTTGCCTTGTTATTTGTCGTGGAGTCGGATTATTATTCAATATTCATTCCATCTTAAAGCTTGAGTCAGTTTCTCTGTTTCCGAATTTAAACAATTTTATTCAAAAAACGCTAAAAGAATAAATAACTGATTGCTTCCGTGAATTTGTATTTAGGTATATATTCACATGTGTTGGTTTTCTATACACAAAGTGTCCTAAGGAGCCATCCCCTTTCCTTTGTATAAGAACATCTAGAAAGGAAATCGTGTCTTCTGATTCAATTTTCAATGTAAGTTTTATCTTACGGTGCTGATGATTAAGAAACAAACTGAAATTTTCTGGACAATGATGACATATGACAAAATTGTCGTCTACATATCTGAACTACGATTCTGGCTTTAATTGAGGCGACCCCTAAAGCTTCCAAAATTAGCTTTTTCACTTGAACATCAATTATTTAAAACTATCGATCGAATTACCAATGCACAAACAGAAAAGTTATATCGAGCAGTTACCATTAAGCAGAAAAAAAGTTTAAAAGTTTTCTGAGCAACCAAACCATACCATAAACCAAAAGCAGAACACCATTATCAATCTGTCTTTCAAAGCCCTTACTGTAGCAGAACAATCCTCCAAAAACCAAAACTTCGATAGTGCACCAAAGGGCATACCCTTAGAAAACATAATGTCGTCCATTGCAGTCACAATCAGGAGCCTGCCAGCAGAAGAAGCTGACGTAATAAGGTATGAGACAGCGAAGATCATCAAAAATTTTAAGCCGCCTAAATCAAATATTTCAGTCGCGGAAAAAATAGCCAAAATATATGGCACTAAGTAGAAAAAGGCAATTTTTACTTAAAACTTTCACTATATTAAATAAAATTAACGAGCAAAACCTTTTTTTACCTGTTTTTTGTTCTTTAATTTTATTTTCATTCTGTTTGTATTATCCAATGAAGCCACAGTGTTGGCGAAACATGTCATAAGTTTGTTTTCTTTAATATGATGTAAGTTTTAAGTAAAAATTGGCTTTATTTACTTAGTGCTATATATCTTAGTTATGAATGTCCACCAAGTATCGGCCGAGTCAATCCAATTTTGAACCATAGCACTACGGAGCAATCCAAACAAACCCCACAAACAAAATCGAGGGACAAATAACGAACCTTATAAATGCAACTGACCTGCCAGAAGAGGAGAAAAAGATATTAAGACCAAGAAGATCTAGAAACCTTGGGGTCTATAGATTATCAATAATACACAAAGTTAATATACAACTTCAACCTAACTTTAGTGTAATAGGATAGCTCACTTACAAAATCGGTAAATATCTTTTAAATATTCTTAATATATTTACAAAAAAACACAAGGATATATCAGAACCCTTCCACCATTTTTAGAGAAATTAAAAGCAATCCAAATAGATCCAAAGATACACGAATCTGCTTAATGATTCAGCTACAATTCACCATAATAGTATTGACAACTCACTTTTACTTCTAATTGAAACATGTCTCATATCAACATATTTCGTTTTTCAAGGAACTTTTCATATACAAACCTGAGGAGCTCTCCGCTGTCATCTGTGGTAGCAAATATTTTCATGAAAGCTTTTCAAAAGTTGTGTTCATTAAAACCGAAATCGTAGTCTAAATATGTAAACGGTAGTTTTATTATACTACCTTATGATTCAGGAAATCTCACGATTTTCTTGATCATCTAAATCAGCAACACCTTAATATAAAATTTGTAATGGAAATTGAATCAGAAGGCACTATACCCTTTCTGTTCTTCTCTATACAGAAAATGACTACATATGAATACATGCCTAAATGCAAATTCACATTATTATCCGACACAGAATCAACCAGTAATTAATTCTTAGGATTAAAGAGTCCTCAAAATTGTGTGAACAAAATTCTTTACTTTCTGAAATAGAGAAACTGATTCAAGCTTTAGGAGCGTATGGCTATTGCACGGAGGATATTAGTCGGCCAATTAGAAAATACACTCACAGGCAAAATAACCGATCCACGCAAATTTTTGACAAATTTCAATTGCAAATAACTTTTTTATTTAATGCAGGATTTTAATGAATTTTGAAAAATATTTTAGATGAACTAATTGAGAATCACCCACATGTTAAACATTTAAAAAAAAATAGACCAAGGTATATAATATACAGGACTAAACAAAAAGACGTTTTTTACAATAAGTTTAAGAGGCTCTATGGAGTGGAGTAATAGTAAATTGGTCTAAATGAAGTTTTGGTTTTAAAGTCGCATCTATTCTCACCATTTTTGTTTTTGGTTCACATCGATATCTTTATTTTTCTGGAATATATGACTTTAAAAAAAAAATTTGCAATTTTTATTAATCTTTTTGTGCGAACAACTAAGGTGAACTAAGGTATAAATCAAGGTGGCTGTGACAGTTCCGTGAAATAACACCATACCTGGAAATGTCATTTATGACTTTCAAAAGTAATCAAATTATTTTTTTTAAATAAGTGTGTGTTTTTTCGTGAGGCTACTTCTTAATGTTTAAAATGGATATGTCTCCGACTGATGCTGCCAAAGTAATTGCTTTAATCCAAGATGGACGATCACAGCATTACGTCGCAAGAGTTTTAAATGTCACAAGAAGTAAAGTACAAAGGGCTGTAAATCGGTTGAATTAGCATGGAGAGTACAGCAGAAGAACTCACTGTGGTAGGAGGAGATGTACGAATGAAAGAGATGATCGTTTTATTTCCCTAAGTGTTTTACGTGATCGAAGACTAACTTCTGTGGAGGTTAAAAACAGATTGGAGTACGTACGGCAGGTCCAAGTAACTGAAAGAACGATAAGAAGGAGGTTGTCTGATATTGGATTACATGCAAGAAGACCTGCAACTGCTACCGAGTTGCTGAGAAATCATAGGGTTAAACGGCTTAGATTTGCTAAGGAACATTAAAATTGGGGCCCTGATAAATGGAAAAAAGTCCTATTCACCGACGAATCCAGATTTTGTTTAAAATCACCAGATGGTTGTGAAAGAATCTACAGAAGAACAGGAGAACGTTTTGAGCAAAACCATTTTTCGCCTAGGATAAGCCATGGCTCCATTATGGTGTGGGGTGGTGTTCAGTTCGACGTAAGAACAGAATTGGTAATCGTCGCGGTCGATGGAGGAGCAATGACAGCAAACAGATATATACAAGAACTGCATGTTGTCCCCTTTGCTCCATTTGTAGGAGACGATTTCATGCTAATGCATGATAACGCTCGACCGCATGTTGCGAGAGTCGTAGTCCCGACCTAAACCCAATCGAACACGTCTGGGATAGACTGGGCAGAACAGTACGGGCTCGGATACCTGCTCCAGTCAATTTGCAAGAACTTAGCGATGCTCTCATTGAAAAATGGGAGCAAATTGATCAAGTTTTTATACGGAACGTAATTGAAGGTATGCCAAGGCGTATAGAGGCTGTCATTCGAGCACGTGGAGGAAACACGAGCTACTGATTTATTTGTTATTGTTATTGTTAATTGTTATTGTTTTTTTAATTAATTTGCTCGTATAATAGTTGTGCTTCGTATTTAATAATTTAAGTTTTATAATGTTTTTTATAGAAGATTAACTAAATTGTGTTAAAAATATTTATATTTCTTTTTAAAAATCTTATTTGTGACTAAAACTGTAAAACTGAACTTAGCTGCTCGTACTGAAAAATTGATAAAAATTGCAATGAAAAAATGACTTTTTGTTTAGACCTGTATATTATATACGTTGGTCTATTTTTTTTTAATGTTTAACATGTGGGCGATCCTCGATTAGTTGATTAAAAAAATATTCTTCAGAATTCATTAAAATCCTGCCTTAAATAAAAAAGTTATTTGCAATTGAAATTCGTCTAAAATTTGTTAGACTTAAGAAACATGAGCTATGTATTATAAAGGAACAAATTGTACAACCAACACTTCACTGTACATGTCATACATGTAAAAGAAGTTGCTGCGGTCGGTCTCACGATTTTATAAACGGAAACTTGAAAAGTCGATTGAAATCTATAAACATCCTAATAATTTCAACGTACGTCGAAATTGATCATCAACATCGGGCCACGGTTCGATAAACATAGGTCGGGTATAAATAGCTGGCATTAATCTCTCAAAGTTCACTCAGTGTTCCTATCCCGTGAAGTTAAGATGCCTAAAAATGTCTGGTCCAATCGAAGGCGAAACGTCGGAAAGTGATTTCATTTTAACACGGTCTAATCCCAAGAACCAGATTTATTTTTTCTTTTCTCAGGTTATGACATTCCTTTTTTAATTAAATTAAAAAATGAGGCGAAAAATTATTGCCGGAATTATTTTAGGTAATCAAAAAGTAAGTGTCTGAAGTAAATCACCGAAAAAAGTGGACGAAAACGCTTCCTTAAGAAGCATCAACCTACAAATTTAATTATTTAAAACTGCGTTAGGCGTAATGGCACATTATACCATCTACCTAAATGAAAATTCTCCCGTTTCCATTAAATATGTTCTTTATGTTTCTGCTTTCTCTTTGACGCCGTCGCACAGTGGTTCCGAACGTTGTTCTGATGGAACAATGCTTACAAACCTGTATTTAAAACGTAGAATACTTTACTTTCTTGTTTGCTTAAAACTGATTAGCCAAACTCGTATCAGTAAAAATGTCTTATGTAACTATACTTTCTAAATAGAAAATAAAAAATAATTTTAGCAGTAGCTACTTCTAGGATGCTGCTACTGATCAATAACCTATCAAAAAAAAAAAAATGTATATAATAAAAAATCAGTTTTTGCGTCTCTATAATATTATATTTAATCTTAATATACAGTTTATACTATTTTCTGCACTTTTGCGTGATGTATCCCCTGTTTTTAAAAAATAGAAGAGTAGAAATGGTTTTTGAAATACAGGGCGTTTTTGAGAATGTTGCATTTTCGTCCTTATATCCCAGCTATTGATAACTTATCAAAAAGACGAAAACTGTTCCTTATTTGAGTATTCCCATAGAATTCAGTGCCGCTTTCATACTAAGTATACGGGGTCAGGTCAAAAAGTTATCGAACACTACTTTATTTTTTTTATATTTTTTTTATATATATATATATATATATATATATATATATATATATATATTTATATTTCTCTTCTTGAACCTTACAATTTATAAATATCAAGTACTTTCTTGGGATTAGGTTCGTGGGTTGAACAAAGAAACTTTAATTGACGTTTCGCCTGTCCATTTCAGGCTTTTTCAAAATATTTAATTCTGCACATCTAAAAATTAAATACAAAAAGTGTATATATGTAAGTTAATAAATAAAAACAATTAGGTATAACGGCACGCACTAAAATTATTAAAACATTTATTTAAAATAGTACAGTACATACCTTGAGAAAGATGTTCTTTTACCTTGCTTGGCGGTGTGGAGGTAAGTGTACACTGGTTAAAGAATTCTATTGTTTTATTTTATATATATCCTTTAGTTTTTCTGATGATATTTACAATGTAGAACTATTTGTGGATACGTATTTGTATTTGTGTGAGTCTGACAGTATACAGTATGTATTTATGATTGATGGAAAATAGTTTATAACAATTGAATTAAATTAGGTTGTGATATATTTGGCTGAGATTGGCAATGTCTTTCCGATCGTTTACTGTATTTTTTTCTTTTTTTATCTCGACCATTTCTTTGAATGTCAGTTTATGGTAATGTTGTTCTTTTGATAAGACCGTTGTACCCGAAAAATCAAATTCATGTTTCATGTCTCTTTCATGTTTATGTAGTGCTGTGGAAGCATTTTTTGTATATTTATGCCCATTTAGTCTATTTGATAGGTATTGTGTGGTCATGCCTGTATATTTTTTGGGGCAGTTTAGGCAGGGAATGCTGTAAACTACGTTTGATTGTTTTTTAATTGGTGTCTGACTTTTTAGTGGTGTATATAAAGGTTTAAGGGTATTGTCAGATTTGTGGCATACGGTTATGTCGTGTTTACCGAGAATGTGTTTAATCTTTTCAGAAAGACCTTCAGTGTATGGCAAAGATATGTATGTAGTTGTTTTATTGTTGTCATGATTATTTACAATATGTTTTGTGGCATTGTATAATTTCTGGGTTCTTCGGTTTATAATTCGTTCGATGGCTTTTAATGGGAAATGATTTTTTAAGAGAGTATTTTTAACTTTATTTAGAATGTCAACTCGGTATATAGGTGATGTTAGTGTTAGTGCACGGTCAACTAATCCTATCATCACGGAGTTTTTTTGACATTTTGGGTGACTGGAACAATTTTCATCCAAAATCGCAGTTTACTTCCGAAATAGAAAATGATGGTGCTATAAACTTTTTGGATTTAACATTAATAAGAGACCACAAAACAAATGGCATTAAAACTAAGTGGTACACCAAAAAAACCTGGTCCTCCCGCTACCTTAATTATAATTCCAGTCAGCCAAAATGTCAAAAAAACTCCGTGATGATAGGATTAGTTGACCGTGCACTAACACTAACATCACCTATATACCGAGTTGACATTCTAAATAAAGTTAAAAATACTCTCTTAAAAAATCATTTTCCATTAAAAGCCATCGAACGAATTATAAAGCGAAGAACCCAGAAATTATACAATGCCACAATACATATTGTAAATAATCATGACAACAATAAAACAACTACATACATATCTTTGCCATACACTGAAGGTCTTTCTGAAAAGATTAAACACATTCTCGGTAAACACGACATAACCGTATGCCACAAATCTAACAATACCCTTAAATCTTTATATACACCACTAAAAAGTCAGACACCAATTAAAAAACAATCAAACGTAGTTTACAGCATTCCCTGCCTAAACTGCCCCAAAAAATATCAAAAAATGCTTCCACAGCACTACATAAACATGAAAGAGACATGAAACATGAATTTGATTTTTCGGGTACAACGGTCTTATCAAAAGAACAATATTACCATAAACTGACATTCAAAGAAATGGTCGAGATAAAAAAAGAAAAAAATACAGTAAACGATCGGAAAGACATTGACAATCTCAGCCAAATATATCACAATCTAATTTAATTCAATTGTTATAAACCATTTTCCATCAATCATAAATACATACTGTATACTGTCAGACTCACACAAATACTTTTAAAACAACCCATATCCACAAATAGATCTACATTGTAAATATAATCAGAAAAACTAAAGGATATATATAAAAAAAAACAATAGAATTCTTTAACCAGTGTACACTTACCTCCACACCGCCAAGCAAGGTAAAAGAACATCTTTCTCAAGGTATGTACTGTACTATTTTAAATAAATGTTTTAATAATTTTGGTGCGTGCCGTTATACCTAATTGTTTTTATTTATTAACTTACATATATACACTTTTTGTATTTAATTTTTAGATGTGCAGAATTAAATATTTGGAAAAAGCCTGAAATGGACAGGCGAAACGTCAATTAAAGTTTCTTTGTTCAATCCACGAACCTAATCCCAAAAAAGTACTTGATATTTATATATATATATATATATATATATATATATATATATATATATATATTTATATTTAATATACAGGATGTCCCATTTAAAAATTAAAAAATATATAACATATATACATATCTATATATATATATATATATATATATATATATATATATATATATATATATATATATATATATATATAATATATATATATATATATATATATATATATATATATTACCAACGATTACACTATGTAATAAAGGGTGGCCAATAAATATATAAATAACACAAAAAATTTGTACAAGAAATATAGAAAAAAATAATAATTAATAATAACAAAAACTAATACTTGCGCCAGGTTATGTGGGTATGAGGATTAAGGCACATTAAAACTTAATAGGAGAAAAAATAAAATAAAATATTTTTTACACATCAAGCGAGTAAAAGAGGTTTTCGCTGAGAAATATTTGTGTTTTCTTCACGAAAATTTTTTCATTCTGAATATTTTTAATTCTTTGAGGTAGATGCTTAAATATCTTGATGCACATGTACGACGGACTTTTTCCAAAAAAAGTGGTATTGTGGAGAGGAACTGAAGGTTTCCTCCAATATCTCGTCTGTATTCCATTATTGTATGCCTCATTCGCGGTAAAAAGTTCACTGTATCACATTATATACTTCGCAGTATTGAACATATACAAAGAGAAAACTGTCGTGATTTTTAATAATTTAAAAAGTGGTTTGCAATGTTGTAGAAAGCTTGCACCTGCTATGATTCTAACAATTTTCTTTTGTAGTATAAATAGTCGTTCAACATGTATGGAAGATCCCCAAATGACAATTCCGTACTCCAATCTACTTTTGACGTACGCATTATAAAACATGATCAGGATTTTTTGACTAACAGTATATCTCAGATTATATAATGCATAATGGGAACTCTTTAGTTTGCCAGCCAGGTCCTCAATATGAAATTCCCAAGTTAGATAATTATCGATATTTAAGCCTAGAAACTTTTGTTTGATAGTAACTAGAAGTCATACAATTCTAATTTATTCACAAGAAGATCATGATTTATGACATCAAAAGCCTTGGACAGATCAAAATAAAGCCTACCAATGCACCATTATAAACCTGTCTATAATCCTAACAAAAACAGACAAGTTAGAGATAATTCTATAATTGGAAATATCGGAATGATCTCCCTTCTTGTGCAGTGGTATACACTAGCTTGTTTTAATATCAAAGGATATATTCCAGAGCCGAAAGAAATATTTATAATGTGGACTAGTGGCTGCGCGATTTGGCCCGCAACGTCCCTAATTATATTACAGGGGATGTCATCTGGACGTGCACTTTTTTTCTTGCTTACTTCTTTTAAAACCTTTGAGATCTCACACACATCTAAGATTTCAGAAAGAACGAATGCACAATTTTCCTCTCCACACATCTTTCAATCCTATCAGAAACCTTTGCCGATAGAGAATTTAGAGACTATCATAAAATTCTTTTTTCTTGTATGCGATATTAGTCTCCTGTATTCTTTTTTTTTCTCTGAGTAATCTCTTTTTAGTTCTTCGCTTCTATACCTACTATTGAGAAAGTGTAAATTTTTCAGTTCATTGAACAAATTTATAATTTGAGGAGTTATGCATTGTTTTGAAATAATATTATAGCATTTTGTTTTCTTCATTGGAAATGCGAGATTAAATATATATAACACCATTTTCAGAGAAAGAACGTTTTTCTACAGACATGTTAGTGGACTTGCTTTCATTCGCATGAATTTCTCTCAAACAAATTGACATATGATCCGCAAAATGAACGTGATTGATGGACATATATAAGTATTGTCTATTCGTGTATTATAACAGTTTCCTCTATGAGTTGGTGCAGACTCTGTACTTTTTAATTTAAAACGATCCAAAATAAATTAAATTCCTAGAAATGGAAACTGCAGTGGTTCGTTCCTGGTCTAGTTCCTTAAATAAAGTTGTATTACATTTAGCACTGCCATCATTTTGACTCCCTATCCTATCACTATTATAAATAAAAATAAGATTATTTTGCTTAGTAATGAAACCACGAATAATATCACAAAGTTTAAAACTTAATCTTAGTTTGAGCAACCCTTTATTTTTTAAATTCGGGTCAATAAAACTTAATCTACCTTGGAGCCAGGAATTCAACTTTTCAGAAAATTTGCATAATTTGTCACTGAATATAGTGATTTTGTTATTACTGGATTTGTGAAGAGGAACTCCTACAAAAGTTATATTGGTATTTGTACATTTCTTCAAACGGCTCCAGATATTTTTAAATAATGGTATTTTGAAATTTCCAAGAAAAACATTTTGCCCTGCCACTATAATAAGGTTGTCATTTAATATAAAATTTCTGGCTAGTTTATCTAAGTTCTCGATCACTTGTTCGAAAAGAGCACCAGGCTTATAAAAAGATTCTATAGGGCAATTGTCACTATTTATGTGGTTATTTATAAGTCTATTTAGGTTCTTACCGTAGTCATCAACAAGCAAGAGTACCTCCTTCCTATCAATTTTTGAAACGGTGTTTGATGAATTTGTACGAATCGAACTAGCGACCCTGTGCAAGGCATCTTCACATCGCATTGCGTTGCAATGCTTGTAAAATTGTTTTTCTTTTTAACTAATGAGCAAATTACTGTTTTTAAATCTGGTGTCTGTTCTGGATTAGTCATGGTTCCCCTATTTTTACAAGAAAACATTGTCTGAGTGCTGCGTGAGGTATTTCGTTTGCACTCATACATTTTTATTATTTATTATCTCATTTCCTGGACTCTTTCCTGCAGGTTTTTTATTATTAGCTCAATGATACAAATGATCTCATTCAACTCATTTTCCCTAATTGATGCGCCACTCAAAAATGTTTGATAATCTTGTTTGATTTTGACTCCAAAGTAATCTCATTAAGTGTGTCTTCTAAAACAGAGCTATTTTCGTCAAAATTATCTTCCACGTTTTTTCTGGTTTGTTCTCCATCGCAACAAATAATTTTATTGTTTCCCAAAAATCGAATTTTGCTTTAAGATTACCTGAAAATACATGATTTATGTACAATTCCACTGCATTCGATACAAACATACTGATAAAATGGTAGATCACAGCATTTGTAATGAACTGATATCCTATCTCTTAAACCGTCTGGGACTATCTTGAATTTTTTATTATCTAATATTTTACACTACTTAATTATAGATAAAATATTGGTTATAAAAAAGACTTTATTTTATTATCATCGAAGGAATCAATATCAGTTCAACGAGCTAGGTATAAATGTTCTGGTATAAAAAAAAAACTTTAAAACTATAAAAATACATTTTTATGTTATTCGCTGTCTATTTATGCACTTTGCAATGCAAAATATTTTTAAATTATGTAACTTTTATTGCGACAAAAAATACTTCCGAACCTTACCTTCAACTGCATTCCTCAATTTTATTAAAGGAAATGAAAATGGTCATACCTATAGTATTATTTTATTTAGTCATATTCCCAAACTGGAACATATCCATATTACGCTATGTAATGTAAAGCTTAAGCAACGTGCTGCAGTTTTATATTTTGCCAACGCTAAGCGCAATCGGCTAAGAGTCTCAAATGTTTTATTCCAAGGTTAAAAGCTAAAAAATAATATATTATAAGATCCTTTATTTACTCTGAGAAAAGAATAATGTATTAGTCTTATTTATAGATATACAGTGTCCATTTTGTGTTTTGTGGTTATTTAACGTGTATTTCATAATATATTTTTGTTTATGCAAGATAGTTTCTTATGGTTTATCTAATGGTACGTATTTTCAGTTAGACTGAAAGTTGACACTATGCAAAGTTGGCACATGTTTTCAAAAACCTGAAAGATATGAACTCTCAGTTAGACTAAAAGTTGACACTATTCAAAATTGGCACATTTTCGCTATTGCGTTCAAAAGAATCATAGGCCTTCTTTGCATATTTTGGAAAATTAAATCTATTGCCGGACGAAGCTCCGCTATAGATTAATATCGTGTACTATGTATTTTGTTTTGCATGAAACCCCATAAGAAAAAATCTATCGGCTAAAAATGTCCTTTTAAGGAAAACGGAATACGAATTTCTTCTAAAAATATGCGCTCGCTCTCATATATAAAAAAATTCACCGACTCTTTTCTTATTCTCAACTATATCTCTAACTATAGGAGGATCTACACTACTCTTATTAAGTCAGCAAAAAAATTACACTACCGAAAACGTCTAACAAACTCAAATAACGTTTCAAAAGAAACCTGGTCCATCATCAATAACCTCAGAAACAAATCAAACCCTGTGACTCAGATCTTGCCAGGGGCTAATGATCTAAATGATTATTTTATTAATGTAAGCAAAAATGTTACCTCTAGTATCTCGCCAAGTTTGGACCGTCTTTTGTTTCTCCCTCCTTCAAAAAATTTAGCTGATAGCTTTTTCTTAAGTCCCGTTAGTAACACTGAACTATTGAAGGTAATAAATAATATCAAAAGTAAATCTTCGTGTAGCACTGATGGCCTATCAATTAGAATATTCCTAAACTTGCAACTCCCAGTCATACAGGCCCTTACAACATTAATAAATGAGTCCTTTATAAAAGGTGTATTCCCTGATTGCCTTAAAACAGCTATAATTATTCCACTTCATAAAGGCGGCGAAAAAACTAACTCTTGCAATTATCGCCCAATTGCACTACTACCAGTGCTATCAAAAATCATCGAAAGGCTACTGAAGAATCGTCTTATGCCATTTCTCCTGAAACTTCAGATAATATCCCCGGAGCAGTTCGGAGTTCTACCCAACAAGTGCACCAGCGACGCCATGTTCACGTTGCTTAGAGGCGTCTACTTATCTCACAATAACAACCACCCAACTGCCTCAGTTTTTGGTGACTATGCAAAAGCCTTTGATTGTGTTAGTCATGAAATTCTGATAAAAAAACTAAATTTTTATGGAATTCGTGGTACTTCTTTAAATTGGTTCAAATCTTATCTTGGGAAAAGGCAACAACTTGTAAGGGCTAATGGTTCCGATTCTGATTGTAAGTTGATTACAAGTGGAGTTCCTCAAGGTTCAGTCTTGAGACCTATTCTTTTTTTGTTATACATTAATGATATCACGAACCTTAAAATTAATGGAAGAATTTCCCTTTTTGCTGACGACACAAGCATAACTTGGAGTGATTTTGATACAACGTCTTTACACTCTAGTTTCTCCAAAGACTTGGTTATAATTAAGGCTTGGTCCGATTCCAATATGCTTTGTTTTAATGTCGATAAAACGGTGGCGTTATCTTATAAGGGAACTTTACAACCACTTCAGGTGCATAAGAGCATTGAATACGTAGAGTCGGTTAAATTCCTAGGTTTAAATATAAATAACAACCTAAAATGGTCTAATCATATTGACACCTTAACTAAAAAACTTTCTACCGCCTGCTTCGCCATTCGATCAGTTTCAAAAGAACTAGACGTTCCTTCTGCCAGACTTACTTATTTCTCTTTATTTGAATCCCACCTCCGCTATGGCCTTCCCTTTTGGGGCTGCTGTACCACCGAGCAATTTCGTAGTATTTTTATGCTTCAAAAGAGAGCCATTCGTTATTTGTTTGGTCTAAATAATAGAGCTCACTGCCAATACTATTTCAAAAAACATGAAATATTAACACTTCCTGCATTATTTATTTTGGAAACGGTATGTTTGCTGAGAAAACATATAAACACCCTCCCAGAAAGGCCACAACATGTATACCCTACCAGAAACTCTAGGCATGATATATATCTTCCCATTCCTTCCTCAGAATTAATAAAAAAATCAATTATTTACAACGCCATAAAACTTTACAACAATCTGCCAGTACATTTAAAATCTATCCCTATGCTTGCACAATTTCGAAAAAACACCAAAGCATACCTCATTGAGAGACCATTTTACAGCGTTAATGATTTTTACAGCGAGGAAGTCTCTTTAAATTGTCACTAAATTCGCTTCTTTACTTAAATCTTTTGTGAGTCATGTCCTAACTCGTAGCATAGAATTTTGAAAATCATCATATAGAGAAAAGAACTGTCGAACATTCACTTAAAACTTAATTATCTTTGTTAGGTATTGGATTAAAAACAAAATTTTAATTCTTTTTTGTATACTACATTCTACACTAGTTCATTATACCTTCTGTTTAACATGACAATTATTTGTATAACTATAATAACATAGAGTTTAAGGTCGCATAGTTGCAATTTTGATTTCAATGTCATCGAAATTATTCACCTCGTACATGTGTGTTTGTTTACTTTTATAAGGTTATTAGGATTCATTAACTGTTTTGCGGCAATGTTATGTTATATTCTAACGTGTGTTTTACGATTTGGTGAATTGATGATTTAAAAAGCATTGACCTATCGAAATTCTTTTCGATTAATGTTTTGATATGTCTTATTTTAGGTATATTCTGCTTTGTCCATAAAATTGTAAAATTTTTCTGAGTCAATAAAGCATACTTTTGTTTGTTTGTTTGTTTGTTTGTTTGTTTGTTTGCTTTTTCAAACTTAAGTTTCGATTATAAGAATTAAAGAACATATTTTGAATTAAGTTTGGAAATATTAAATTTTTAGTATAACAATTACCTACATAAATTTTGTTTTAATACGTTAAACTGTTCCTTATATGACATTTTCCGTAGAATTCAATGCCATCCTACGTTATTTTTTAAATGGGACACCTTATATATTATACTTTATGTTTATTAGGAATAATGTAGGCTTTCCAAAAATATATACATGTATGGAGTTATTTTGAAAAAGAAGCTTAAAATTCGAGATTTTCAAAAATTGTCTTGTGTCCAATTTGTAGGTAGTATCCAAGTCTGATGATTCCACATAGTTTAACACATACGCCCAGGCGATGTCGAGCGCCAAATGTTTTTGCTAATAGTATTTACAACAATTCCATCTGATCCGATGAATCTTATTTTTCAAATACAGGAACTTTCAGTCGCCATAATACAAGAAACTGGTCCGCAGAAAATCACCATTTAATTTTTGAGATGGCACAACAAGAACGCTTTTGCATGAATTTTGCATAGTGTCAACTTTTAATCTAACTGAAAGTTAACATGTTTCAGATTTTTGAAAACAGACACCATAGATAAAGTAGAAAATACGTACCATTAGATAAACCATAAGAAACTGTCTTGCATAAACAAAAGTATGTTATGAAAAACGCTTTGAATAACCACAAAACACTAAACTGTATCTATATACAAAAAAAAATATTTACATTATTCTTATCTCAGACTAAATAAAGGATCTTATTATATATTATTTTTTAGCTTTTAACCTTGGAATAAAATATTCGAGATTCTTAGCAGCTCGCGCTTAGCGTTGGCAAAATATGAAACTGCAGCCCGATTACTTATGCTTTACATTACATAGGGTAATATGCTTAGAGTAAGAATAAAAATAGAGTTCATTATTTATATATTTAGCCAGTGCCAAGTATACCTCACAGTATAAGGTCGATCATACGTCGATGCCAAGCCTAGCCAGGAACTCCAATGTTTATACCAATTTATATTATGATGAATATGTTTAAACATGATGCAATAAAATTTTCATACAGAGAATACTAATGTTTTTCCAGTATTAGTTTCTAAGCAGTATAAAGAAATTACTTTTATTGCAAAATAGTAAAATACAAGCTAAAATACCCAAAGCCTCAGATCAGATTACACCAGTAACAAGAGTTTTAATTAGATATGACAAATAAGTTTTATTTACTTTATCTTGGACATCACGAAACTAGGATCTTTAGTTGACCTAACTATGGTGCGGCAATGTGAGTTTGCAAAAAAATGCCCATTTAAGTTTGGAATTGTTTGGAATCACTAAGTAAACAGTTAGATTTCCTTTTCCAGGGGACTTCATTCAATTACAAAATTATTTGTTCCATTGTTGAAAATGTCATCTTAAACCTATAACTGTCAAGTTAGACCTGGTCTAAATTTAAACCTTTTTAGTGAATACGGGTATTAATGCCTCATGGATGATACCTTATTCACTTATTTTGGGTCACGTGACGTATTGACCAATCTGGTTCAGTATAATAGAACTTTTATTTCGGAGGGGGTCATGTGAGAATCCTTAGAATCAAAATGATACAAGAAAGTCTCTGAGGTAATTTTTTGACGATTACAATAGTTTTTCTTATCAGAGAATTAAAATAATTATAGAATATATCTATGCTATATTAAAATATTAAAATTATACATATTATACCTAGATGCTATTATATGCTAACCTAAAGTAATAATTATTTACTGGGTAATAGTCGAAAGGTATCTCACGCCGAAAAAAAACGTACTGCAATTTCGAAAATTACTACTTTTTAAATTTTCGCTTGGGTTGGGCCAATTTTTTATTTAAGTGTTGTGTGGTAAAGGAATTTAAATGATGATTCTTTGGATAATTAAAAGTAAAAATGTGTTTGTAAACATGTTCTAAACTGGTTAGAATTTAAGATTTAAGATATTGAAAATTAAAAAAAAATCTTTTACTTTTTAAATTTAGCTATTAACATGTAATAACAATATAACAATTGGCTATTCTATTTTTGTCTTATAGGGATCGTTTCTTTTTACTTTCCTCGCAAGAGGACCTAATAAAATGCTATAAAAGTCAATGTAGTAAACTACTACATCCATTATGTTTAAATTTTGCTCAAAAATCAAATATATGGGGATGAACTGGTAAAAATTTTGAGACAATTCAAAATGGCGAAACAAAATGGGGGCCTAGTTAAATGTTAAAAAATATCTGAAAAAGTAGTTATCAGATTGATTGATAACTAATAATGTTATTATTTACTAAAAATGTATGATATGTATTCTCAAATACCCCCAGATGCCGAATTTCTTTTAGCCAAATCTATACAAATGTTAAAATTCCACCGCCATGTTGACATTACTATCTTGAATTATTAAATGTTAACAAAAATTCATGATGTGCAGTCTTAAATAACCCAAATGCCGTATTTTAATTAAATCTGCAAAAATTTTAAAATTAGTCTGCTTGGTTGGGGGCCGCCATTTTTAACCCTGAAATATTGACTAAAATGTCACAACTTTCATTCTTAAATACTTGTAGATACCGATACTTCAGCCGAATCTGTACAAATGTCAAAATTTGTTCGCTATATTGGCGCTACCATTTTCAATTTGGTTGTGCGTTCTTAAATAATCCCCACAAATGTTAAAATCATCCGTCCGGCATGTTGACATTGTCATTTTGACACCGCTATTTTGAATTTTTAAATTTTCCTAGGCACCGATTTTCAGTTTAATCTACACAAGTAACAAAATTCGTCGGCCGTATTGGCGCCGCCATTTTGGATTTCCAAACGTTGACTAAAAAAATTCGGATTTTTTTATATCCCAAAGTATACATGTCAAATTTGAAAATAATCGGTAATGCGGAAGTAGTGAAAAATAAATTACAAGATTTGAACCAGACATACAAACATGCAATCAGACGAGTAGGAAGCCAATAAAAGTGCTTTAAAAGCATTGTTTTTTAGTTTAAAACTCTAACGGCCGGTTGCAGAAAGCTCAATTAAAGTTTAGAATGTTTAACGGAATGTCAAATTTGACACCGGTTTTCTAGATTTCTGTAAGCAGCTTGTCAAATCCGAAAGCTCGGTTAAGTATTCTAAACGGCAATTAAGTTTTGTGCAATCGGGGGTAAAAGTTTAATAATATTTAAATAACTAATTTCCTTTTAAACTTACCTATGTTAATAGTTTAATTTTAGATATAGAAGTAGGGAACGATTATTTCTTTGAAATTTGTAGGTAATTAATTCAAGAAGTGAAAACCAATTTCGTTTTCTCGGATGAGACCATGATTTCTGATGTGATTTATAAATCTTAGTATAATTGCAAATTTTGATTACTAATTTATTAGATTACTATTTCGCAAATCTTATTATTGTCAATAATAAAATCCGCAATCATTTGTGAATAAACTGAAAATGATGCCATAGAACGGCAAAAATACCTATTTGCCTCATTAAGGAATATCTAAGAATCGTTCCTTTTGTCAACGACAATGAAGCATGGCCCATTTCTTCATTTTCGCACATCAAATATTTTAACAGGTCGTCATTTTGTTTCGCCATATTGAATTCATACCAATATTTTACCAGTTTTATTTTTGTATCAGACGTAATCTTTGTGGAAAATTAAATAAAATTAAAGTTAATCAAGTAAGTAGGTTTTTTAGCTATACAGGAAACAGACCGACCGACCAACAGAAATGGAAAAACATGAAGATCTGTAAAAATCTGGAACGATGATTTTTTCACGATTAATCACATTTTCTTATGCGGGAAGTAAAAACTCGCGCCGCCACTGGCATTCGTCAACAAATGGCCACGGTTTAGTCATGGGCCATCCCCACTTCTTGTTTTATCGTAAATATTGGATGATAGAATGTGAAAAATAGGGGAACCATGTTGGCGCAAACCCCTAACCTGACATATGAATGAATTGTGATCTCTACTTTAACTCTTACTCTGAGGTAATGTGCATATGTCTCAATCTGTAAATATGACTAAATAAAATAATACTATAGATGTGACCATTTTGATTTCATTTAATAAAATTAAGGAATGCAGTTCAAGGTAAGGTTCGAACATATTTTTTGTCGCAATAAAAGTTACATAATTTAAATATATTTTATTTAAAAATAAGATGTTAGGGACAAAGGAGCGCTCAAGTATTAGGCTACAGTTTAAACGCATTACGAAAAGCAGAAAAAATGGCACTAATTTGTAAACATTATCATTGTTCACTTGATCCTTGATGATTGATATCACTTTTTAAAGTTACAAACTTCATTTCTCTCAGATTAAAGGAGTGTTATGTCTTCGGCTTCTATTTAATTCTAATTATCTTAACTGTGAACAGCGAAAATACTAAAGCTTATTTTCAAAATAAAATCAAAAGAACGACAAATAATGTGAAAAAAATAATGGAAATGCCATTAGATAACTCAATACTTCAATATGCACAAATGCAAAACAAACCATGTGCATAATAATCGCAAAATTGTTTGTTAGTCGGACACGTGTTTTATTCAGAATTTGATTGAATATGCATTTTTATATTTGCACTACGTTAAATTGCCATTTACCAAAAATGATTTCAAAGTGTTAATATTTAACTGGAAAAATTAGTCATTTGATGATGATCACAGCAGTTTTAGCACTAATGTCATATTTGTATTATACTGGAGAGCTTTTAAACTAC
This sequence comes from Kuschelorhynchus macadamiae, assembly GCA_030620095.1. NCBI lineage: Eukaryota > Metazoa > Arthropoda > Insecta > Coleoptera > Curculionidae > Kuschelorhynchus > Kuschelorhynchus macadamiae. The sequence continues at coordinate 1,100,530 of JAUTXW010000186.1, forward strand.
CTAGACCAACCGTTAAATAATTTTATATATTATATAAAACAGAATTTTTCACTGCTTTGGTCAAGTAAAAAATCATGATTCTTGGATTTGGATCATGTCAAAATGAAATCACATTCCGACGTTTCCCATTCGATTGCACCAGTCACCGTCAAAAATCTTCACTCCAAAGGATCAAGTGGAGCTGCTAAATTTCCTACACGAGCTGTTAATTAATTTTATTTATTATATTGAATAGATGCTTCCAAGTCAAATAAAAAATCATGATTCTTGGGTTTAGACCTTATCGAAATACAGTCACTTTCCGAAGTTTCGTATTCGATTGCACCACCCAAGTAGCACAAAAGTATTATTATTAGATTAAAGTGTTATATATTTGATTTATTACGGGTTTTAGTATTGTTAATTTTTACTTATAATTTTCCATAAACAACATAGTTTTTCAAACAAATCTATTTCATTACTTTGTTATATAGATCTTTTTAACCCTAACTAATACAAGATTTTTATAGGAAGAGTATACAACTTAATAAGGACTGCTTGTACAGTGTAATGCACACTGCACTATTTTTTCTTAAATTTTATATTGGATTTATAGCAATATCTAGAAATAGTTATAAAACAAGTATAAAAACTTGCATTTTGGTTTTATAAAAATTTTATTGGTAGTTTGTAAAACAGTGATGGGGACTTTTTTGCAGTGAAAGCAGTGTTTGACGACTTAGACTTAAATGAAGAAGTTATTTTGTTCGAACCAATTCAAGACTGTTCACTACATACAAAGGAAATTTTACCAGCAAGAACTTTGAGTGGATGTAGAAGAAATACGATATTTGGCAAAATAATGAACGTTAAAGAATATCCTCAGCAAGTCAAAAAGGGTGACAAGATCGGAACCTGTCACTAATACAATATTTCGTTCAGGTGTCTAAATTGGAAGAACTTCAGTGTCGAAATCAAGATGTCTTCTCTTTGTCTGATTGCGACTTAGAAAAAAAAACAACATAGTTTAACATAGAAATAATACTGGGTATGCAGCAGATGCCTCCAAGGCCGATACTTTTGACAAAGCGGCATGAAGATGATCAGATGCTTAAGGATGTGGAAAAAGAAGACATTATTAAACCATCTCAAAGTCCCTGGTCGTCAACAATAGTCCTGTTTAAAAAGAAAGATGGCTCCAACAGATTTTGTTTCGCCTTTCGCAGGCTCAGTGTTGTCACAAAGAAAAGGAGCGCCCTTCGAATGAACTGCCACAGATTTGGCAGGGCCATTCCCAGTTACTAAGTCCGGGAATTGCTTTGTGTTACTAGCGATGAATTACTTCAGCAAATGGCCAGAAGTCTACGCAATACCCAATCAAGAAGCCATCACTGTTGACGTCGTACTATTTCAAGAATGAATTTGCCGGTATGGAATTTCAAAGGAAATACACTCGGACCACGGCAGGAACTTTAAATCCGATGTATTCAAAAGCCTGTGCAGCCTACTAGGAAATAATAAGACAAGAAAAACACCTCTTCATCCGCAGTTAGATGGAATGGTTGAAAGATTTAATAGAAGTTTGGAGAACTACCTGAAAATCCTAGTTAATGAACAACAAAGTGACTGGGATAAATGCATTCAACCATTTTTACTGGCCTATTGCTCTGCAGTTCATGAATCCACTGGAAAAACACCTGCCAGTGTAATATTTGGATCTGATTTACGGCTTTCAGTCGACCCCTAGACTGGAAGCCCTCCTGACAAAAAGATAACTATTACGGAATATACCAGCCAGGTTAGTGAAAGCCTCAGAGAAATCCGTGAAGAGGTCCACCATACAGATAGAAAGCGATAGAAGTCACGTTATGCTCTACGAGCCAATCACACTGGATTTACAGTTTGGTTTGTGAAAAAAGTTTGGTTGTACAATCCAAAAAGAACTAAGGGACGCTCGCGGAAGTCATGGGAAGACCCGTATCGTGTGTTGACCCGACTGATTGACTTGGTATACCGGATTTAGGGGAACAAAGAACCAGGTAAAAAATAGCTATTTATTATTGTGGTAATTTTTTATAATTAATTTATTGTCACAATACTATCTGAAATTATGGGACCCTGATAGAAACCAGGCACTGGAGGGCCAAAAATGACTTCTACAAACATTCGTTAGTGCTTTATATTATACAGGGTGTTAGGGGTTTGACTACAAATATTTTAGAGTATGATGATATCGAAGATTTTAAACAAAAAATTTTTATATACCATCGGTATATTCTGAATGGCGTTTCCAATATTACGGTTTAAGATATTTAATTTTGGCGAAGGTTTAAATAAATTTTTGACAACATTGCAACAATGCTATTTGCTTGTACGTGTCCAATCTCATCAGCTGTTTTTTGTCAACAAAGAAACTTAATACAACCTGCAGGTTTCAAACAGATCAGATTCAATTAATTTACTTGGATTATTTTTTGGGGATGTATGTTTCAATTATTTATTAACTGCACAACACTAATTAAGTTTATTACTTTCTAAAAATCAATAAACAATATCAACTTTCTAAGAACTGAAATTTATAGCACGAGGTAGGTATTTCACACAGTAGGAAAGGTATTTAAAAAATTAAATGCTTAAAGTGACTATCGCTTTGAAATAAAACTTATCGCGAAATGTTTGAGTGGCCACACTCTCACACCAGAGTTTTTCTTTACTAGATCTAAACTATAGTCCTCGTTTACGAGTTCTATTTGTCCCTGAGGTCTATGATTATTATGACGAACGTTTACACTTCCGGTATCCCCTCAGATCAATTCTTACCTTGAGCGTATCCCGCACTCTGTCTACTTTCTCCATAACATATTTGCATATTCATTATTTGTTTTGATTTTTAAAATCCGCACTACATAATAAATCGGTATCGAATTCTCACACAATAAAAAGCTGAGCTAGCACCAAAAAAATTCAGTGGTCAAGAGGTATCAGTAATTTTCTGGTTTAAGGTCGCCGTTTTTTACATCTACCCTTTGCCTTTTCCTAAACTTACCTCACCAAGATGCCCATGGAGAAACACGCAAAAACTGTGATTATGATGATAATAAATATTCCACAGATGAATATTAAGGTTTCTTCTCTCAAATAAGTTTAAGTTTGTTATTTGCAGTTTTCGAATATTCAGTAAAGTCAAATTTCTTACAAGTTAGACTAACTTGTAAAAAATTTGACTTTACTGAATATTCGAAAACTTTTAACCTCATTTATTATAATTCATCACTGGCAGTCAAGGGATGTAGGTGCGAAACGTGTCTAAAAAAGATTATTTTACTTATATAAGATTTTTAATTTAACATATCATTACTTAAGTTTGTTATTTGCAGTTTTAGAATATGCAATAAAGTTAAATTTTTTAAAAATTAGTCTTTAACCCAATTTTATCATTATTTATTATACTTCAGTATTGGGAGTCAAGAGATATACATACAAGACGTGACAAAAAGCATTTTTACTTATCTGAGATTTTTAATTAAACATATTATTAAAATATATTGAAATATTGTATAAATTTGTAGCAGTTTAATTACAATATTTGCTAAACTTTGAACTTAATTTTCTCACAATTATGATTTATGCACTTATATCCCTTGGCTTTTAGGATCCTGATATGCTCATTGAATCATGCTGTTTGAGTCCAAAGTCAGCGATGTTGACGGATTTTAGTAGGTGTTTTTAGGGTAAAATCAAATAGTAAATACGTTATTCTGTAAATGTATATTCTTCAGATATTTTAATAAGACAAAATTATAGGAATTTCGTTAAAAATGATATAATTAATTGTTTTGTATAATAAAATAAGTAAAAGTATTAACGCTGTGCTTAAAAACTAATAAAACAAAATAAAATTTTAAGATTTTTTTTTCTCAAAATTGGTAAGGAATAACACTCAACGTCATAAAAGTTTGTTTTAAACAAAATGGGTCGTATGTATAATTTTACAAGTTATCATACAAAGCAAAAAGTGATTATGGTTTATACGTGAATTGGCCTACATCGCTATAAATTTTAATTCGAATACATCGCAATATAAATCTCAAGATCACAGACGCATTCTTAAATTCATAGTATGTTATTATGCAACGCTTGATGTAAATAACCTAGTTACGTCAACGTATTTACAGTATAGTTAGCTGTCTTCAGAAAATGAAAACTAAACATATATGAAGGGTTGTTGACACAAATTAACATTCTGACTGAAATTCACTTGTCTCATTTGACACTTGATAACGATCGGATATTCATAGCTGATCGAGACGCAAATAATTTAATTCAGAACCAATGGAAGTCCGTCAAGTGAATTTAAATTAGAATAAGACCTAGGAATAAAACGAAATCTAGGTTATTTGTATGTTAGAAAACTAAAACACAGATGGAGCTATAAATATGTGCTCCAAAGATTTGGCAACAGTACAAGTACTAAAATATTTTAATAATTTTTTATTGTTGTCATTATTCATTATGAAACCTTTATGTGTCAAAATACTTTATACTTTTTTGTATAAGAATAAGATAATTTTTATAAGTATATTTTTTATGCTATAAATATGTGCTCCAAAGATTTGGCAACAGTACAAGTACTAAAATATTTTAATAATTTTTTATTGTTGTCATTATTCATAATGAAACCTTTATGTCGTCAAAATAGCCTTTATACTTGTTTGTATAAGAATAAGATAATTTTTATAAGTATATTTTAAGTAATAATAATATATATAGTAGACTCGTAGCCAAGTTTTAAACATCCCGTCTGTGCGTTATGAGTTCTATGACTGTGTAGTTCTATTCTAGAGATAATCACCCGTGGGCATTCGGGACAAATGAAGTTACCGGGAGCTGGCATGTGTCTTCTAACTTGCTGTATCTAGCGATTATTCCTCTCCACTCAGATCGACTTCTCGCAGCCTCCTCCCACTTTTTAATGTTTCGTGAAGGCAATCTTTGTATCGCATATGCATTATTTGCCTTAGATATTTTTGCAAAACTTTTTCGAGAGTATTTATATGTCTGGCATTGGGTACCCATGTTTCACAGCCATATAAAATAACTATGGCGCGATAAACGGCGAGCTTGGTGCTGATGGATAGGTCGCGATCTTGGAATACTCTATCACGGAGTTTCCAGAAGGCTCAGATGCCGCCCTGATACGGTTATGGACTTCTGTATCGATATTGCCATTGGTATCTAACATGTTTACGACATAGTTAATACATTCGATGTTTTCCAGCTGTTGTTTCAGAATTTTTACAGTGCGGTTCTGGCCTGGTACTCTTGGTGTAGTTAGGATTTGAGTTTTTGTAATAGTTATTCTAAGGCCGAGGTCTTCGTAAACCCGTGCGTAAGTGTTCAATAAACCTATAATTGGTCTCGTGAGTGAACCACCAATGTGCCACGAGAGTGATAATAATAACTTACTAGTAGACGCCATATTTTGTGAGAAGTTGGAGACCACTTACGTCGGCCATTATGTTAAAATGAGATAAACTAGATAAAATATGTAGAACAAAAAGTTACACGAATAGTTAATTTTATAGATGATATTGCAGTAATTTTCTAAATCTATGTCCGAAATATAAAAATACCCTTTTAACTTGAATACGTCGACTGGGGTTCACAACATAAGTTGGATCTTTCAGTGCTATTGGCGACATTTAAGGGTATGTGCCTCGACTTGTAGTTGGCAAGTGTGATTAATAAAAGTTCTGTTGTTGTAGGTAACTTTAACATATTCTGTTTAATGTTTTGTTTAATTACATTTCCTCTTTTGATATGAAAATATTATTAAGAATATAACTATAAAACTGTTGTTACCGTTAATATAAACTAGGTAAAACGGATTAAGGACCAATTTTAAAAAATTGCCCATATATTTTTTTTATAATTATTTTTTTATCTTGCAAAAATCTCTTGCCTAAAGAATCATCAAGCTTTAAAATAGTGTTTATTTTTTAAAATAAAATAAAAAAGAAAAAGACGCGTATGAATAACTAAAAATACTACATTTTTCGAAAACTTTAATTTTAAAAAAATAATTTAAAAAGGGGCATAGAGTTTACCAGATTTTCAATAATGTCCTTTGGAATATTATCTCATTCCTCCTGGAAATTTTCAGCGGTTTGACGATTTCTTAGTATTCTATGAAGAACATCTTAAAGATGTTCTATTGGATTTAGGTTCGGGGAATTAACTAGCCATTCTAAAACCTCGATATTGTGTTCCTGAAGATATTGAGTAACCACTCTTGTGGTGTGGGGTCTCGCATTGTCGTATTGAAGGACAACAATTGGACCTTCCTCTGCAGCAAATCGAATGATATACGATTCTACAATACCTTATAAGTATCTGCGAGTATTCACAATTTTGTCCTGAAATACATGCAAATTGGTGCGACTTGTTAAGGGAATGCCGCCCCAGGCCATAATGGAGCCCCCTCCGAAATGGACAGTTTCTCTAACACTTGGCTACAGGTATTGCTTACCTCTACGTCTCCATGCTCGTACACATTCATCATTGTCGATATCTTGTTTCCTCTGTAAAGAGAACGTGTCCCCCATTGGTTCGTGTCTTAATCCGTATGATTTCTGTAAAATTCAACCGCGTTCTTCCATGCTCACGGGTTAACTGGGGCCTTACAGCTCTGACTCTAGATCGTATATTGACATCGCGAAGTTTTTTTTACGGTCAGGATGGATATTCGTCTTCCCACAGCGGCGAAATGAATATTAGCAATGTTTCTTGCTGTTCGGGCTGAATTTTGGAGTGTTGTCCTTACCAAATGGCGGTCTTCACGAGGTGTTGTTTTCTCTGGCAGTATAAGGTTTTTTTGTAAAAACAATACTCCTAACAGAGTAACCTTCTTGTTACAAAGTAACTTTTACCACTACTTCAAATTGACTCAAAGGCGTCCTTTGAACAACATCCTTTCCCAAAGCAACAAAATTATTCATGGTAATCTTAAATCAAGCAATGTACTGAAATATACAGTGCAAAACCGGAGTCTATAACATTTAATTTAAATATTTTCTAAATAAGGTTCCTTTGGAACTTTATAAAAACCTATGAACCAAAAATGTTTTTTACATTTTTCGACTCTCTTATCGACATGGTACAAATAAATAAAATTATACGAAGACTGCTCACAAACTACTAGTTGACTAAGAAATCTTGGTTCTTGGAATTAGACCGTGTCAAATTGGAATTACTATTTCGCCTTCGATTGCATGAGCCATCTTCAGGGGATCTTTACTCTACGAGATCTGAACACCTTTATTCACATTCAGTCTGGGTCCACCCCCAATCTATTATCACTTCCGAACAAATTGCATGCATGAAATTGTGCAGGTTAATTAACTGTTTTAGTAATTTCTCCCGTAATTTCTTAGTTGTCATTAGAGGTTCACAAATAACTATAAAGGCTCCACTATATTATCGTAAGGTCAATTTAACTCAGACCTAATAGATTCTACTGGACTACAACACAATTCTAAACAAGGCTTCTAAAGTTCAGCTTAAATCAGGATTAAGTTATAACTGAAAGCTGAAAAGGTGAACTGAAGTCTAAAGGGATAAATTCTGAAAATAGAACATTTGCGAAAAATCTCCCAAACTTACCGAAGAGGATTGTGTTTAGTTTCTTTTCTCAGAAGGTAAAAAACGGTTTCTGTATAGTAATATATTTATAGCTCGGTAAAAATTAAAAAGAGTGCTATTGTCTTAATTATGCATTAATTGTTTTTAGGATGATTTTAAGTTTAATTATATATTTTCTTTACATGAATATCACTCACGTTTTGTATAACTAAGTTACCATTTTCACTCTTACACTCTTTACACTTCACTATTACAGAGGGATGCTGGTTAGGAATTATTAATTTTTTTGAATTTCCAAATAACACCAGAAAAATGATCTTGAATTGTGGGCTCTATATTGTGACCTGCTTATAAAATGTATGTAAATTATTTTACTTTTATTTGTTGTATAGATGAAGTCAATCTATACTTTTGTGGAGACGTTTGCTTTACACTTTTTACTTCGCTCTTAAAGGGAGGTACTATAATCGTTAAAAAATCACCTTCCAATATTTTTCAGATTTTTAAGTTTCAGGCTACCCAGATGCCAAAAAAACATGTTTTCTCGATTTCGTTGGTATCTCTGTCTGTCGGTCTGACTTTTCGCGGCATAGCTAAAAAAAAGCTAATGCGATTTACTTGAAATTTTACTCAAAAATGAAGGGTCATATGAGGATTACCTGTAACATTTTGGTAAAAATCTAATATGGCGATACAAAATGGCGGCCTAGTGAAATGTTAAAAAAAAATATTAAAAAACTATTTATCCAATTTACTTAAAATGTTGCACAAAAATCAAATAACGAGAAAATCAACTGGTAAAATTTTGATAACAATCCAAGATGGCGGAACAAAACGGCGCCTTAATAAAACATTTAAAAATTCACTCTGAAAAACGGCTTAATGAATTGATTTTAAATTTTGTTAAATAATTAATTATCGCATAAAGAACAACAATGGCGGCCAAATGAAAATATTTTAATCGTGAGAAATCACAGGTTTTACATATCTTCAAGTTCTGGTGTCCCCTAGATGCCAAGAAATATATGCTTAATAATGTATTAATTCCGTCAGTGTGTCTGTTTGTCGGTCTCCCAGTTCGCAGCACAGCTTAAAAACTACTTACCCGATTGACTTTTGAACATTTATTTTAAAAATTTAATGCTTTTGCTCAAAGATGTTTGGTTTTTGGTAAGCATAAGGATCATTCTTAGGCTGATATCAGTACAAATATTGCTAGTAGGGGGTTAGAGTATACCAAAAATGAAAGTTTCACACCCTCTTACTGCTCGCAGACCCTGAATACATGAGCCTGCGAAAAACAAGGAGAGTTGGTCAAGTACGAACTACTGTAGAGAGGCAAAAGAAATGCTACCCAACCCACGCGGAACTAAGGCAACTTGATTGATGCCAAGGAGTCGACAGGTGATTGTTACCTAATTGGGATTTTGACGGGACACTGTAAAGTAAACAGGCACATGTACCAGCTGGGGTTAGCGGACAACCCTTGCTGTCCTAACTATGGGGCAGAGGAGAAGGATCCCTATCATCTTGTTGCCACGTGTGAAAGTTGGGCAATACTGGAATACTTTCGGCGTTGAGTCCCTCTCCAAGGAAGAATTACAACATCTTGACTGGGGCAAGATGCTCTCCTCCATTACACGAGTCTTCGTAGAGAAATGCAGTGAGCTGGGTGGGACAGGAGTTAGCAAAGAGGGCCTTTTAGTCCTAGTTGCTGGGTTGGTCCCACCCATCTTACTACTACTACTACATCACACACTCTTGTGCTTCGCCCCCGATTTAGCCATTATAAGTATTGTTATGTATTGTATGGACCTTATCTAAAAAAACAGTCTTACGTTGGTTTTTGAAAAAGACACAGTGTGTCGAAAAAGCTGTCAAACAAAACAAATATAGTTTGTTTATTTATTATACTACTAGAAAAAAAATTTTAATCCACATTAAAAAATTCGGCGCAAACTATATGTTAATTACTTAATCACAAACAGACATTTGTATATTGAGTGTCTACATATATAATACAACATTAAATAGACAGTCGGCCTTTATTACCTTGACTTTTTGAAGTCGGTTTTATTTTTTTATAAAAATTTTTATTTTATCCTTTTTAGTCCTAATTAACAAAGTTTTTAATTTAAGTTAAAGTTTTGGAAGCCCATAGAAAAATCAATAAGTAGCTGCTGGGTCCATTGCATATGAAATTTTGCCAGAATCACCGTATTAATATAATAAAAATTGTCAAAATTTAAAAAGATCTGTAAATTGAAATTCCTTTCATGAGAAACCCCGAAAACCATATAAAAACTACAAATACATGTATATATATATATATATATATATATATATATATATATATATATATATATATATATATATATATATATATATATATATATATATATATTTATATATATATATTTATATATATATATATATACGATATATATACGATATACGAACATACAGAGCAGTATTACATACATTAAAAGGAGCGAAATGGCTTCTTTATAAACTTCTTAATAAGCGAATATGTTTTGCTTTAATTTCTTTTTTGCAGCGTACTTTACAACATAAAGGTTATCCTTTGGTGAGTAGGTTGGATGTTAAATGTTTTTATTGATTCCTCCATTTTGCGAATATTTAGGAGTATGACATGGTTCACAAAAGGCTTAAACTTTGGACAGTTTTTAATTAAATTTAGCTTTTTCTTTGCGTCTGGTTAATTCTACTTGGCAAAATAAACGATATTTTTGTTATGTTAAAAGCGCAAACATTCAGTCTTAATATTAAAATATATCTATAGTAGTCAGCTTGTATGGTTGCGTAATTTGTATGTATGTACTTATACAACTTAATTCATACGTAGGGATGGACAGTTTATCGATATATCGATAGGCATCCAATAATACTGACAAGCATCCGATATCTATCTATAGTTATTAAATTATTAAATGGGTTAAATATTTATGGAAATGACTTTTTTTCGTTTTTTTTTGCTCTGTGATTTATATGCAGGCGTCACCTCTAGGAATAACTATCGATAAATAAAATACGCCTATTGATCAGCAAAATTTATTAACTTCCATCCCTACTCACAAGTCTAAGAAAATCGATAGCACTGTCCCCAATACATAAGAAATTACATTGTCTTTGCATAGATGTAGATTTGTGAAACATTGAATACTTTAAAATTACTTTATGGATTTGCTATTAACCTACTCAGCCTTTTAATTATCCAGATTTGCAAGAAATTTAAGTGTTTAACATGGTTCGAGGCTGACTTTACTGTGAATTTTGTTAGTAAAAAAGTCTACTTACGATTAAATTTTGAATTTGCTTATTTGTATTTTTCCTTAAATTTCATGTTATTTAATTCTAATTTAGTTTTTAAATGGTGATGGACGCTTGATTCACATTTAAGATGTCTGTACTTCATTTAATATTTTCGTGTTTTATCATCTTTTTCAAATATTTAACATGTAATAAACTAGACTTGTTACTATGGCTCTCGCACTCGGGGACGAAATTCTGGTGTGGGACGTGTCATTTCAGAAAACCGTGTTTTTCGATCTTTCGGCGGGCATATCTCGGAAACTATTAGAGATAGGACATTCAATTTAATATGTATTTTTAGAGCAGACGTGGGTCTTGAGATTTGTTTGAAACATTTTTCAGTACCACTTTTGATACCGAAAATATGGTACAGCAAAATAGTCTAAAAAAGTCAAGTTCGATGTAACAGGGTTGGGGTCGCAATTTTAGTTTTTTTCTGACGAAACCCTCTAGAACGATGAACTTCCGGTCTTAAGAACATTTTGTTTTTGATGGGGTTTCGATTTCGTCTGACGATTTTACGATTTTTTTTTGTTTGAGAAAAGGGTGTTTTGGGGCGTTTATATCTCAAAATGAGTGAATCCTATCGAAATTTTCCAAGAGACGATTTTTATAGGATATATCAGAACAGAAACCTAAATTTTCGATAAAGTCATAAAAAATTAAATTTCTAGTCACTTTTTCTTGTTTATAAAAAAATGGGTACGTTTCTTAACGTTATACTGTCTTACAAGGAAACTAATATATCTAAACCCGTAGTGTATTTTTTTTACAAAACAAGATATTTTTAGGTAGAGCGTGACCAACCTTTGAGTTTATAACTTTAACGGTTAAATTACTGTAATTTTTTAAAGTTGATAATTTAAATTCGAATTTTAACCTCATTTTGCCGCTTACTGCGAATAGTAATAGAATATGTATGCAGCATTTATTTGGCTACAAAAAATCTTTAATAATATTTCCCAAAGAAAAAAGTGCACATATCGGTCAAAAATCGATAGGTACCGATCTATATAAGACACGAAATGATAGGTGGCCTTGAATGATAATAAAAAATTTACAGAGATATTTGACATGTCAGTTGTGATAGATGTCACGGCTGAGTTTTGGTTTGTTTGAAGCAAATATTTCTCTGATATTTTGTATCGCCTCGATTTCTATTTGTGCATTTACGGCTTAAGAGTCGTTTTCACGATTTGTATTTCAAACTTAACGAGTTTAAGAGTACGGGAATTTTCACTGTGTTCAGAGAACTCTCTTGTGAGAAGAAAACTGTGTTTTTCAACGAAAATTTATATAAAAAAAATATAAACGTGGTTTAAGGCATCTGCCTAGGCAGTTTTTCTGAAGCGAAAACCATCTCCGTTTTATAATGTAAGTCTTTTGTTATTAATTTTTTTTTAAACAAAAATCGAAGTTTTGCAATTAGTAATATCCTAGTATCATATTTTACATACATTTGATAACGGCGTTATATTTTAACAATATGAGGACTATTTATTGTGTCTTGAACCGTTTTTATTTGATTAGTAAATAAATGTAAGTCGTTACTGATTTACTTAGTAAATGATTGAACTGTACTGTTAAATCTTGTGTACTCATTACCGGAATGGGCAGAGCGTGCTGTCAATTGACGAAAATCGCAATGAAAAGGAACAAAGGAGTACTAAGCAGAAAAAAAATTAAGAGCGATTTTTGTTATAGTTTTCTTATTTCGTTATAATTTGCTGAGTTCCATGTAACAATAAATAGTTATTATATGTTTAATTTTTATAAAGTCGATAGGTATATTAAAGTAATATTACCTTAATTTTGTCAAAATGTTATGAAAAAGTGTAGGGTAGTGTTCGTTCCAATATTAAAACAAATACGTATTGATGGGAAAAATTATTATGTTTCATTTTAACACTGCTTTACAAAATTTTTTTGAACATGCCCCTTCAGAACAATAATTCTGATACATTTGAGCAAATACCTTAATTTGTTTTATCACAGTTAAAGCAAAATATTATATTAATTATGTATGTTAATAATTAGTATTAAGTCATTAAGTGTAGAAAAATATGTACTGAAAAAATCTAGCCCATTTATAATTTCTTTAAGAACATAAATTATCATTTCTCTAAAACTGTATATTGTCTGTTAACTTATATAAAGTCTTTAAATTTATAAAGCATACATTGCATACAATTACTGTTGTATTTCTCTATGAAAAGTGCTAGTAAATTAGAAATTTCAAATAAAAAAATTGGCGTTTAGTCGGAAAACTGGATACGGTGCTGGAAAGTACTCAAAAAGATACAAAAAATGATTATTTAGAAAGGGTCTTGAAATATATACAGGGATTGGAAATATGAGGTAAAATTTGCACAAAAAAAACTGTTTTTTCCTTAACTTTTAATCTGCTTAAATTTTTTAAATACGGTTTTCAAAATTCGATGTAACTTTTAGGGGAGTAATTTATTTCGAAAAAAAATTGTGACAGCTCTTAAACAAAATGGTTTTTTGCCTGTAACTTTTGAACTACTTAAAATTTGTATATACGGTTTTCACAGTTCCATGTAATTTTTAGGGGCATCATTTATTTGATTATATATTTATCATTTTCAAATACGTAGCTGCGTTTTATTGAGGTAATTAAAAAAAAATTACATGTCAAAAAAAAATATTTTCCCCATAACTTCTGAACTGCTTAAAATTGTTAGATACGGGTTTCATAATTTCTTGTAACTTTTAATGTCGTAATTTATTTAAGAAAAATATTTTTGCAGCTGTCCACACAAAACGTCTAGTATTCCTAACTTTTAAATAGCTAATTTTTTTTTTCACGGGATTTTTACAGAAAAATGTATAGCATATATATCCGTAACCGTATGTATCGGACTAGGGGAAGTTTGTTAATCAAAAATAGCCGTCAAGGTTATGATAATAGTAAAATAGGATCAAAAATAAGTGTGTAGGACTAGACACCTAAGGTGGTGCACAAGACTAATACACGCAACCCAGAGTCCACAGGGACAACCTAATATTACTTGTTACAATTTTGCGTATCATTGGTTTTGCTAGTTTTTCGAAATATGCAGCAGATATTAAAACACTTTGTGGCCCTCTCATTTAGGGCATTTACCTGAATAAAAACATGAGTTTACCATCCGTATACCGCAACAGATTTCAATGTTTTGGCAGACAGCATTTAGAGAATATGCTAAGCAGTAACGAACACACACGGTGACAATACAATTTATTATTTGTTTAGAGCATAGGGTTTTAATATTGTTGTAAATATTACCAAATCACATTACTTTATTTTAAAAAAAATCTCTCTTATATAAAGATTTAGGTACACGATCTCATAATCTCATTTACAAAAAAATATTCCAAGCTTTCAAAATATAATTTGGAAAAAAATCATGAAATCCTCACGTATATAAAATTTCCAATATTGCCCCAGTTAAGTAAACATCCTGTATAATTGAAACATTCTAATTGACATATTTCGTTGATTTGTTGAAGTCTGCAAAATATTCTATTCAGTTCTATGTACATCAAGAACCGTTTACGCAGTGCCTTAACTTATGTTATAAATAGCCTTATTTTTCATTTTAACTTGAATTGTGATGTTATTAGGCAGCTACATCTTTAGATAAATTAGTTCAGTGAGTATCCTAAATAAATTACTAAAAATATATTGCAATTTTGAAATACGCATCTCAAATGCTAACGAAACGGAAGAGCAAGAATCATCATTCTGCATATTTATTTGTATTACAACCCATTCCTGTAAACTTACTTGAAGTAAAATACATTATTCCGTTATGTGTTCTTAAAATATTATAAAATTTTGAAATAGAAGACTACCATTGAAAGTTATTGTACTGTACTTATAAAGTTAGTTTCTACTACGATATTATGGCTCTATTCTATTTTACTCTCATTTTCCGTACCTCTGCTTTAATTTACATTTCCGGTTTCTCTAAACCTTATTACAGGTATGAAATTGTTCCTTGACTAAAATTTTACACAGGTGCAGCACGAATTGTACATAAACTTTGTTTGTTTCCTCTTTATGCTGTTTGCCAAATGATAGATGAGAGGAAAACTTTTGAGAGTGTTTTAATGTCCAGTTTGAAGTCTTTAAATTATAATATTTAAAAGCATCCGGTCTTTAAAGGTCACTTCATTCATTTTCTGTACCGGGTTTAAAAATGAGAAAATTATTTTATTAAAGTAGTGCATGTTGATTGCACTAGAGATAAATATAACATGCCAAACACATTATCTCTGCAGAAGTTATATACAATTTTGGTTAACTACAACTTCTTTATTTACCAAAATGAATTCACTTTGACAATAATTACAATGTGGCCCATGATACACAGACATAAGTGTATTGTGATCTAGCCTACCAAATTTGAAAACGTTGAGTACAAAATTAATAAATCATAGATGCTTTAGTCTGTTATATTTGGATTGATATAATCAAATATACAATGGAAAGCATCAGAGATCAAGCCGCCTTTCTATCTATTTTCTTATTTCATATTCATCGACTGTCTATAAAACATAATTATTATATCGGACTGACGACAGTGAATTTCAAATACAAATTACGAACTCACCTCTTGCAGCCAAAGGCGGCGACAAGACAGTCAAAATTTCTCAGCGAACGTTCAGCAAAGTTAGTGAACGACTTGCTCGGTTCAGGATTATCAAGCAGCCAGTATGGATGAGCCTTACGGGTAGTATTTTTATATTTTGCCAACAAAATAAGTTTGGGCCGATACGGACAGTCATTTCATAAGCGTTAAAGGAATCTAAGAACGTAATTAAAATGTTGTCACTTTATAACGTTCTGGTCCGATGTTTGTTTATATACAGGATTTAGTCAGATGAGACGCGTTCTTTATTTTGTAAGGGTGCACATGACTGCGATATGTGGTAATTAGTGCGCGATTAATATTTTATTGAGAACAGTATTTGGGTATTGGAAGGAAAGCATGAGTGACTAGTAAATCCGTAGCTCCCTGGTTCCATTTATTACAATTTTAAACACCTTTCCATCCACTACATCCAAATCACGTTGAGTCAACGTCGGTTCAAGCACGTTTTTAACATTTTCCGCGAGTATAAATGCGAAACGCGACTTGTCACGTGCATAGCAACAAGTTTTTTAAAATTTATGGATAACGGACACTATTGAACTGTTAGTCGGTGGAGGAAAATTACACGTAAATATTTCGCCTCCGGCTACTAATGAGATATTAGTATATTCTTATATGCATATTAAGATACAAAAAAACACTGAGAGACACTTGATCAGGATTAGAGGTCACGATCTTCAAAATTACCAACGTAACGTGGGACACAGGTTGTGTAAAATATTAATTTTCCATACCGATTATAAAAATAAAAGGTATTTTTTTCATGCACATATGGTTAAGGATTTATCCTATCGCAACGGTAACGTGCGAAAGGTTAAAAAAGCGGTTAATGTTTCATTATTAGGTATCTCATATAAGTACTGACTATATTACTTGATTTTTTGCTGTGTTGAATTCAGAGTATATTATTGTAAGTTTTGACGTGATATAAACTTGCTATATTTGCTTCAGATAGAAATTAGAACGAAATTATGCACTACAAGAGTATACGTTGGATAACAAAGTCTCAGAACTCCGATATAATTGGAAATTTTGTTTTGCTAAAACGAGTCTGTGATATAGCTAACAATCAAGGTTACCATTTAAGTTGATAAAACGGGTATATAACTCTGGTTGTTAATTATCAGTAATTAGATATGGCTTCTTGATAATAGTTAAATTAAGATATGGAAAGTATGAAAAACTATGTAGATAAGAGAACTAATGATAGTTAATCATTGACAACTGCAGCCATATCTGGGTTATGTTCAAGGGCGCCCGGAGGTGGCGGCAAGGGGGGCAAGGAGGGCGCTTGCCTCCCCTCTGAAAAATGCAAATATTGAATATTGCATATAATATATTATGGTAAAAAATTGGTTTTTCCTCCCCCTGCTGCTGGCCGCTTTAGGGGTTATACCAAGTAGATTATGGATGATCATTTTTTTAGTCATCGGTTATTTTTGAATATTGTTGTCCCCCCCCTCTTGGAAAATGTCTGCTTTTAACTCCTTTATTCACAGACTTCTAAACGTACCATTCTCACATGAATTATAATACAATACAATATAGAGTTAAATTTAATTAAACAGATATCAGTTAACAACGGATATAAAGCAGATATTGTAGATAAGATAATCGCCAAGATATTTTATAAAAAAGCATACAATTTAGTTTACCATCAGTTAAAAACGTCAACAACAGTATTTTTTAAATTATAACCCATATCGCTAAATTGAGTACCAACATTTCTAAACACCTTTCTAGAAATGGGTTAAAAATAAGTTTTAAGACTAACAAACTCACTCAAAACAAAAAGAAGAAATCAGAAGTTTACATGCTGAAGTGTCGTTCGTGCACTAAAATGTATATTGGTTAAATAAAAGAACATAAAACTAGTTACTTAACCAATTTAAATAATTCACATTACGCAACTCATCTACTGAACCAATCACAAACATTTGATAACAATTTTAAAATTCTTCATTGTGAAATAAAATTACGGATGTAATATAGTGGAGATTAAGTTTTATTCAGTGTCTACGTATTTTATAAATATAATAAATTTATTTTATTAACAAAAAAGTAAGACCATGAGACCAATAATAGTAGTTGGAAAGTGCCATGCCCAGAAATGCCACCTGAATTGCAAATCGGAGCTTAAATTATTTACTGGTAAGCTCTTGAATACACGAATCCTTAAAGGTTAAAGAAAAAGAAATTGCATTTCCAATTCCTTCCAATCCATGAGTTGCCAACTAATTGACTGTACTGATGAAGACCTTAAGTCAGAAACACGCATCTATAGTTGGAGAAATTTCATTGCTTTAGCGGTTATCCCAAAAAATCATTTTTCTATTATATAATAGTTAAATATTTCACTACTTTCGATTTAATTACTCTTGGGTTATGAGTTTCGCGTTCGCCACAGGTTGCTATATGCTGCTCCGTGGTAATAGAGCATCAAGTCCGGTGAAGATTTCGGATGTTCTCTTGATAACCACAAATTTCGGTTTTGCTCCTGTTGGTGATTCTGGTGTGGTTTTGTATATTAATTTTTAGCTAGTGCTACTCGTCTCTCAACTAGTTAACTTTATTAATGGAGACCTTAAGCAGAAAAACGTGTCTATAGTCGGCCAAATTTTAATTTAATTGCTTTAGCGGTCTGGTGTGGTTTTGTATATTAATTCTGGTGCTAGTTGTACTCGTCTCTCAGCTAATTGACTGTACTGATGAAGACCTTAATTCAGAAATACACGTCTATAGTTGGCGAAATTTCATTGCTTTAGCGGTCTTCCCAAACTATATATATATATATATATATATATATATATATATATATATATATATATATATATATATATATATATATATATATATATATATATATATATATATATATATATATATATATATATATATATATATATATATATATATATATATATATATATATATATATATATATATATATATATATATATATATATATATATATATATATATATATATATATATATATATATATATATATATATATATATATATATATATATATATATATATATATATATATATATATATATATATATATATCATATATATATATATATATATATATATATATATATATATATATATATATATATATATATATATAGTTATATCGTTTATTAACTTTGTTTCTTTAGAAAAAGAAAATCGCTGACACCTTGTAAAGTAGAGAAAATATATATATATATATATATATATATATATATATATATATATATATATATATATATATATATATATATATATATATATATATATATATATATATATATATATATATATATATATATGCATATTCTATAATTCTAATATATATATATATAAAATATATATATATATATATATATATATATTTATATATATATATCAAAAATATATATATATATATATATATTATATATATATATATATATATAAATATATAATATATATATATATATATATATATATATATATATATATATATATATATATATATATATATATATATATATATATATATATATCTTTACCATATATATATTATATATAAATTTGTGTCACAATTTGGGACGGATGCGCATAAATCAAAGCATATTAAAATTCTATTCTTAAAAATTGGAAATATCTAGATTATAAAGGAAATTAACCGATTTTTTTTGGACGTTTTCATAGCAGTCGTATAAACATATTGTTTAGTTATTTAGGTTCTGAGAAAAAACTATCGTTTATTAACTTTGTTTCTTTAGAAAAAGAAAATCGCTGACACCTTGTAAAGTAGAGAAAATACATATATTACAACTTTATGCAGATCACTGTAAGTAGATGTTTATATTATAAGAATACCTGAACAGAATTCTTACTTTATATTAAATGTAACTATTTAACTACGATCGATTTCTGAATAATTCCTTGTAAAGTAGAGAAAATACATTTTTTTTCGTTTATATTATAAGAATACCTGAACAGAATTCTTACTTTAAAAATGTTTTATTAAATACTTTACCAAACCTGAAATCATTGCCTTTTTACCTAAACTCTCTAATATTAGAATTTAAAGATTTTAATAGCCCCTAAAGCATGTGCTGCTTTTATAATTTGAGTAAGAATCTACAACATAAACATAATATAAAGTAAATGCATATTCTATAATTCTAATACTCCTCAAAAACATAGAGTCAAACATAAAATTCCGTGAATAGGTGCCGCCAGGTCAATATTTCATACCACTGTTTGTCACTCACCAACTTTCTTCCACCTTCCATTTAAATTTATAACACCTTTCCACCCACTACCACGTTGATTCAAAAAAACGCGAGTCAACGTCGGTCCAAGCGCGTTTTTAACATTTTGCGCGAGTATAAACGCGAAACGCGCCTTTATATTAAATGTAACTATTTAATTACGATCGATTTTTGAATAATTGCTTTTTTTTCGAAAAATGTTTTATTAAATACTCTCTAATATTAGAATATATTAGAATTTAAAGATTTTTATAGCCCCTAAAACATGTGCTGCTTTTATAATTTGAATAAGAATCTAGAATATAACATAAACATAATATAAAACGAATGCATATTCTATAATAAACACCCCTCAAAAATATAGTCACACATAAAATTCCATGAATATGTGCCGCCAGGTCAATATCTTCTACCACTGTTTGTCACTCACGAACTTTCCTTCCATTTAAATTTATGGCAAGGGAAATTTGTATACATCGCCTATCAAAAACCAAATTTGGGACGGATGCGCATAAATCAAAGCATATTAAAATTCTCCATTTTCTCATCAAAAGGTCGGAGCGAAAACATTTATTTGGATTGAGTTGAAGCTGAAAATAGCTTGACTAAATGGTTCGTTGAAATTCTAACTTTCAAATATATTTTTAGTGATTGTATATTCACCTCTTCCTACCCTCTTTCTTATTTTTAAGGCTAGAGAAACAGTTATTGTAATAGGAGCTTAGTATATTTTTGTAAACAGTAGTTTTTATACAAAGGTTTTCAAAAATAGTTTTTAAGTTATACGGTTTTAAATTATAAATTTTTCTTATATATCATATTATGTATCATTTTCTAAATATAGATCTTGCTTTAGAAAAAAACTTAAACTTAAAAAAGCTATCATAAACTAACATTAGAATCAAGTTTTTAAGAGCAGCTGTAATATAAATCACACACGTAGATAATGTGGGTTCCAACTCAAATGATGTACTAGAAAAAGAGTAATATTTTTTCAAGGGTGTAAAAGATATAAATTTAAATAGAGAAATAAAATAAAACTGATGTCAAAAGAAATATCTAAGAAGTTAAAAATAATGTTTTACTCTATCTTGAAAATTTCACTTTATGAAACCGCTGTCAGATGAATTCTTAATGACTTAATCATAATCTTAAATCTGATACCACGGGTATAATATCTATTTATTTTCTTTATTAGTTTGAACTAATTTGAAGCCGACATCACAGTCAAATTTTTAAGACGAAATAAAGTATTATTTTCAGTTTTTTAGTTCTTTTTTACTTCCCTCGTAAAAGGGAGTTATTGTAATCGTAAAAACAATCATCCTCCGAGATTTTTTCAGATCTTTACGTTTCAGGGTCCCTAGATATTGGAATCAACTGGTAAAATTTGGGTACGAATCCAAGATGGCGGAACAAAATGACAGTTTAATGAAATATTTAAAAATTTAGCCTGAAAAAACTACATAATGAACTGATTTCAAATTGTGTGCTACAACCAACTGTGGTATAGACTTAAACTAGTAAAATTGTGAATCTAATTCAAGATGGCGTAAGAAAATGGCGGCAGATTTTATACTATCTATAAATTTATTAATAATATATTTATACTCAAAATCTTTAAACTATTTATAGAATGTAATCGTGAAAAAACACCCTCTCAAGTTCTACATATCTTCACGTTTTAGCGTTCCTACGTCACAAAAAATATGTTCTATCAATTCCGTTGGTCCATCTTTCGCGGCATAGCTTAAAAACTACATATCAGATTGACTTCAAATTTTAGTCAAAAATTAAGTAATTTTTTATTCAGCAACGTTTCGGCGGTCGTTTACCGCCATCGTCAGGCTAAAATACATAAATTTTATTTATACATTTTTAAATTGTAAATACAAAGGACAGAAATATGGAATGACACTACAAGTAGATGTTTTGTTCTTTTTTTGTGATAGGTTGAAAAAAATAAAATATTACATACATACATTTAAATTCAAAAACAACAAACAAACGTAATTATAGCTAATACACGTTATATGTATATTGTTATTATTAGTAGGTAACCAAGAGAAAAGAAACAGAAACAAATCTTTTATTTTTTATATATCTTAGAGAAAAACATGTATTATTTTTTTTTTAGTTTAATAAAGGCATCAAAACATGTAATAGATAAACAAATATTACCATACCTTTTTTTTTGGGGGAGGTTTGCACCAGTTCAACAGCAACAAAAGGTATGCTTTGAACTGGTGCACACCTCCCCAAAAAAAAAAGGTATTTTTTAAACTAAAAAAAAAATTAATTATACATATTTTTCTCTAAAGGCCGTTTTACAGGCTGCAATTCTTCTTTGCAATATGCAATAGTCTTGAATAAAGGCATGCGCAGTTTGACAAAAGGAACAAATGTCTTGCCACTGCGCATGCTTTTGTTCAAGAGTATTGCAACTTGCATGCAAGAACTGCAGCATGTAAATTTCTTCCAGCTTCTCCAAAAATCAAAACTGCTTCAAATTTATCGTGTAAACTGCGAGCCATGGTCACACTTTTCATAAAATAATTAAGATGCTCAACGGACTATTTGACAGTTAGTTATCAAGATGTTACCGCGACAACGATTTTGTTTCCAACGCAAACTTGATCGTATTTTTGATAGAATTTGAAATGACCAAAATGTCAATTTTCAAACGTCATTATTTCGAAAACAATTACATTTAGGAATAAAGTGTATTAGAGAAAAATGTTAAGAATAATGAGCAGATTTTGAAAATGGAATAATATGCGGGATGTTGTATTTAAAATATTAATTCAAGATGGCGCGTAGCCGCCATTTTATAACTTTTAGCTATCATTTTTTCATAAAAAAATAGCTTTTCATCTCCTATTTAAGCCCTCCAAATTTCGTTGCGATATACGAGTTGGCTCAAAAATTAGTAGGGGGGGAACGGACTTTAGACGGTCACTGTATATATATATATATATATATATATATATATATATATATATATATATATATATATATATATATATATATATATATTAACTGGACTTCTTTCTTGGATATAGGTTTATTTGCAAAATCAAACAATGGGATTAACTTGACGTTTCGCCTATCATAGTAGGCTTTCTCAAAAATTGCTCATTCCTTTTTTTTTTTTTTTTTTTTTGGTATATATGGCTTTCCTTACCTATCTACAATTAATTTAAAAAACATTTAGTGGTCTAATTATAAAATGACATTTACAATTTTTCTATATTATATCATAACAATATTATAACAATCATAACGAAAACGTAAGACAAGATAATACGCAAAAAAAATATATTGCAATGCCATACACATCTCAATTATCTGAAAAATTAAAACATATCTTAGGAAAATATAACATAATTGTGTGTCATAAAGCCCAGAACCTGATACTCTCCCTATTTACAAAATTAAAAACTAAAATTCCCAAAAATAAAAAATCCAATCTCGTATATGAAATTCCTTGTTTAAACTGCCCTATGAAATATATTGGTATGACAACCCAACTTTTAGAAAATAGAATAAAAGGGCATAAGTATACAAAGAATGCATCCACTGCATTACACAAACATGAAAAAAGTACAAAACACGAATTTAATTTTTCTGAAACCAAAACATTGATGAAGACAACCTGTATCAGAAATTAATTATCAAAGAAATGATTCACATAAAAAAAGAAAAAAATGCAGTAAATGACAAACAGGACATAAAAAATTTAAGTCAAATATACCACAATTTGATATGTTAGTATAGTTTTAACTTCGTCTAAGCCATTATTTTTAAAATGTAGTATATCATTGTGAATGTCTGATTTTACTCTAAGATTTAAATTAAAAAATAACAAAAAATTATCCATAAATTCCTCAAAAAAAAACGTACTACGATAAGAACACTTTTTTACCTAAAACTGTGCCATGAGTTGCCTGGCAAACCACTAACTTGCTACCTATCATTCAAATATAAGTGAATAATCAGCATGTATTTTTCGAGGTATGTACCTTATTTTATTAATTTTGTAATAATTATTGTCAATAGTATAAAATTTTAAATCAGTTAGAAAAATTGTAAATGTCATTTTATAATTAGACCACTAAATGTTTTTTAAATTAATTGTAGATAGGTAAGGAAAGCCATATATACCAAAAAAAAATAAAGGAATGAGCAATTTTTGAGAAAGCCTACTATGATAGACGAAACGTCAAGTTAATCCCATTGTTTGATTTGGCAAATAAACCTATACCCAAGAAAGAAGTCCAATTAATATATATCGGGTTTAAGAAACAAATTGAATAATATATATATATATATATATATATATATATATATATATATATATATATATATATATATATATATATATATATATATATATAGATAGATAGATATGTGGTAAATATAAGACTACAAGTTTTAATTAAAAACACCAGACAAATCCAAACTGGAAAAAAATATGGGTCTCATAGGTTTTAAAGGAAACCATAAGATATACAAGTTTTATGGCACAATAGCCAACTTATCAACATAAAGATGACACCGGCCTTGGTCAGCAAATTTAGATATTTAATCATGTTTGTCTAAGATTAATTCTTAATTATTTTTTTACCCTTTCTCCCAATTGTAATACATTAAAAATGACCGTATTTATAAATATGGTCATATTTAAACCGGGACTATTTTTTAAGAAAATAAGCATTTTTTTAATAATGTGTACTCTTCTAGCAAGAAAGTGGCTTGTACGCGGAAATAATGGTGTTGTGTGCCATTCTTTATTTAAAGGTGCCGACAAAATAATTAACAAAAATTTTACTACTTCCGGATGTAATATTAACAGCTTATTTCTATATTAAATCACAGCTGTTCATATAAATACGTTATTAATGAATAAGTTTAACACACTTATTTTTGTCGTAAAAATTAATATATTTTTTATAAAAGGTGCCGCAGAGACTAATTGAGGTACAATATTACATTACTAATATGGTGCATATACTTTTACTATTGCAATTAAAAATATTTTCAGTTGAATCAAGTTACTGACTTAAAATAAAAGAGAATATACGAAATTTATTAAATGTAAGAGAGGCAGATGGGGTTTAGAAGTAATATTCGTATAGTTGTATTGTACGTTTGTTTGTAAAGCCTTGCTGACTAAAAGCCTAGTCCGGTTTTTATAGATGAAGCGTCAAAGGATTCCTGTGTATCACTCGATATCTTGCCTAAGAATAAATTAAATTGGAGGCATGAAAATAATAAAAATTATTTGACCTCATCTTGAAGGGCTAGCTCAATAAAGCGATTTTAATATATGCAGAGATAAATATTTATTTTATTTTATTTATGTATTAACAAGCCGTGCTCATTTGTACAAACAATAAAAGGTTTCTATAAAAATATACGACAGAATTATTACAAACAATAATGAAAAATTGTAGATGACTATAACAAAAAATAAAATTTGACTAACAAATGATAACTTATATAAATTTTGAAACTTTATATATTATACTAAAACAAAACCAAAATATAGGTATAGTAGTATTAGCCTCCTCAGAATGGCAAAAAAATTAAATCAAAGGAGCCACACGAAACTCTGATAAGAGCCAAAAAAAATCCAGTTTGTCAGACAACCCATTAGCTTTAGTTCGAAATATGAAACAAGTTAATCCAATATTTGTAAGATGGAAACACTGATGGAATAAAATGGTTGTTCTTCTGCTTCGTGAAGAGACAACTAAGCCAACTGACGTAAAAAGAGCCCACAACATTATTTTAAATAAAAAGTAGAGACATGTGTTGTTTCTTTTACACTTTAATCGAGAGTGGTGAAATTGATTATATACGTAGATGCTTATAATCATATTCTAACAAGGTCCTAATGAGAGTGCAGTAAAGTTAACAAACAGAGGAGATATTTCGAAAGTTTTTCTTGTTCTTTGACAAAGCCTAGGACCTTAAAGGCTTTAGATGCAGTTTTATTTTTGTGGAGTTTAAACGATAGCTGATAATCAAGTTATTCCAGGATCTCCAGTAGATGAAACATAAGGTAATATCGTCCTATTGATTTGGTAGTCAATGCGTATTGGATCCCTTTTTTTTTTTTGAAAAGCAGATGACACGACATTTTGCTGCATTGAGAACTATACCATTTACTTCACACCAATGTTGCATTTTATCTAGATTTGTAATCTTTAAAAAACCTCTGAAAGAAACCAATAGATCTTTAAGTCATTAGCAAAACAGAGGAATATGTAATATGCAAAACAACTCTCTACGTCATTTTGCAAAAATATTAAACATTTAAGAGGTTAAAGTGGGACTTTTCAAAGACCACAAATAGTATAATTTTTTCGTAGTACTTAAATAATTCCACATGACAGACAGGTTAAGGAGATGATTTGCAATTTTATTGGAAAAAACATGAAGATTACATTTAGAAGCTTTAAGCTTTAAGTTGTAACGTAGCGAGGTACTTCTGATGACCTCCATGTCAAGGTTCAATAGAGTTTATGCAGTTAAAGTGCCTCTTGGTTCTAAACTAAGGTAAACCTGGGTATCATCGACCTCAACTTGGACTGAAGAATATCGAACACTGTTTAATATGTCGGCTGTATAAAGAGAGAACAATAGAAGCCCTAGGAAGGACTCTTGGGGCATTCTAGAAAGAACCGGGGACAAAGACGAAAATTTATTTTTAAAATATACTTTCGGAAACGTGTTACTCAGACAAGATTTCACAAGAGAAACAACAGTATCAGAGAAACGATAAAAATTTAGTTCAGAATTTAATATCTTGTGACTAATAGTGTCAAAGGCTTTCGTAAAATCTAATGCTGTGTCTCTTTTGCCATCCATATTGCCGGTTGTATCATCGGTTGTTCTAGTCAAAGCAGTAGAAGTATTCTGCCCCATACTAAATCCCGATTGACAATAAAGTAATATTGTATTCCTGCTAACAAAATCATTTAATTGTTTAAAAAGTAATTTATCAGACACTTTAGAAAAAGCTGGCAGAATGCTAATGAGTGTGAGATCCGAAAGCCACTCCACTGTGTCCTTCTTAGGCAAAGGTATATTAATGATGTTTAAAGAAATGACCAAATTCAATAGAAGAGGTAATTATTTAAGTAATATAAGAACCAAGAAATGGACTACAATACTGAAGTATAACCGGAGATATTGATACAGTATTATCGGCAGTGCCACTCCGACTCCAGTCACAGAAGGTTCTCGTTAGGCTAAGGCAAATTATGTAAACTACTAGACCCTAACCAAGGGAAAAATCTGGGAAAACGGGATAAACTGAACCGGACTTACCAAGGGTGACCGATTGGGCCAAGCAAAGGACTCTGCGAAGCCGGCAACAACGCCGAAAACAAGCACTTAGTCCTCTCCAGAGTCAATTGCTTGCCCATAATGCCACCCGACGTAACATTGTTTACAGTACCACTATAAACATTGAACGAAGGATATTACAAGGTAAACTGAGAGAGCAGAAAAGGGCACAGTTAAGGGTTCAGCCGCCCTCAAGGGAAACGGCGTTACCCTTGAATACTGATATGTTATCGCAAAGGGGTCAGAGGATCTTCTCCTGGTTAGTTCACTTCTTTTGGAAGGGATTAATAGGGTGGCGAACCCCGAGAAAGGGGATAATACCGACAGACACGAGGGGGTCAACTCCCAGGCCTTCGGAGAGGTTTCTACACCTGCGCTACGCCTAATTTTAGGGATGCCAGGTGTGGAAACCCTCTGTGGAGGATCAATGGATGTAATAGTCCAGAAACCGACGTGGCGAAGGACCCTAGGGGATGGCCCCGAAAGGTTGCTAAAACTTCGGAAATTTCTTCAACAGCTGACAAGTTGAAAGCAAAGGTTTATATTAAAAAATGCAGTCGTAAATATTTTCGGACATAGTCTCTGTGTTGTAAGATAACAAATTCTATTGTCAAAATTAAGACCGACTTTTAAGCGCTGAACCCAAAGTAGAAAGCAATTACTTGAATAAATACGGTAGACGATTAAAAAAGCAAAATGGTTTAGCGTCTTGTGGACTGTGAACGATATGATGAAGGAAATTCATTATTCCCATTTTCTTAATCTACTTAAATGAAAAGTGCAAACCCTTTTTAAATATTTTGAATCACAGATTATTAAAAAAACCAGGTACCAACTACATCGAATAACGGTTTCGGCCAAACTAACAGTTTCAAATATGCGATGAACTCCTTAACTTATTTTATATTCCTCCACCCCTGTCTAAATTTAAAAAACATTAATTGCGTTAAAAAAAGGATCACTATGCTTAATGTAACATCTATCAAATATCATTTTTATATTAATATTAATTTTCAATAATGGTTTTAAATTTAAATTTAAAAGAAATAATTCAGATATTCTGTTAAATTGCGATTTTCTCTGTAGCCATTGGATTCAGGTATAGAACATATATATATATATATATATATATATATATATATATATATATATATATATATATATATATATATATATATATATATATATATATATATATATATATATATATATATATGTATATATATATATATATATATATA
This sequence comes from Kuschelorhynchus macadamiae, assembly GCA_030620095.1. Classification (NCBI taxonomy): domain Eukaryota; kingdom Metazoa; phylum Arthropoda; class Insecta; order Coleoptera; family Curculionidae; genus Kuschelorhynchus; species Kuschelorhynchus macadamiae. The sequence continues at coordinate 1,128,994 of JAUTXW010000186.1, forward strand.
TATATATATATATATATATATATATATATATATATATATATATATATATATATATATATATATATATATATATATATATATATATATATATATATATATATATATATATATATATATATATATATTTATATGTATATATATATATATATATATATATATATATATATATATATATATATATATATATATATATATATATATATATATATATATATATATATATATATATATATATATATATATATATATATATATATATATATATATATATATATATATATATATATATATATATATATATATATATATATATATATATATATATATATATATATATATATATATATATGAATTTCCAGATAGTATAGTGGGTACTTTTATGTGGAACACGGTGTACTATTATTATTTTTGGTTCCTACCACGAACGCTAATCAATATTAAACATAGTCCAGAGCGGCTAGTAATTTAATGGGAAGCCATCTAATCTGATCTGTCCAAACATAAAAGATTATATTTTTGGGATCAGGAAGAACATATCCTTCCAGGCGTCAAAAAAAATAGGTTATCCAATATGTTGTGTAATTTTTGTAAATTCTCGATTCTCTTTTATTTTTTTCTCATATCACTAAAAGATACTTCACGAAAAAAATATGTTCGGCAATTATTTTCCTATTTTTATTTATAATTTCATATAAAAATAAAACACACTTGTTCAGCCATAAAATTTTTATATATAATTTTACTAAATATATATACAGTTTTTACTAAGACTAGTATTTCGTCCGAATAATCATACATAGCTTACAGCAGGTTACGAAGCAACAGTCCTAAATTGAAATAACAAATAGTAATTAAAAAATTATCACATTGGTAACAACAAACAAATAAATACATTAGAATTATTATCCCTATCCGATCATTTATACTTAACGCTACACTTACATATAAGTAGATTATTGTTTCAGAAATATATCAGACTAACGGAAGAGTGAAACATTCGCTCGTCCTCTACACCTTCATCGGTAATAAATACATGCCCACCAAGCAAGTGGCGCATATCTAGCATGTTACTTCAGATAAAACAAATGTTCACAAATGCATAAGAACCAATGACATAAAACATAATCCAAAGGTATCACATTATATTGCTGAATAACTAAAATACTAAGAGTGTTTTGAAGTTTTTTTTTGACGTTGCCAAATCTCCAAAATTCATTGCGGTATTTTTTGGAAATAAGTATTTATTTTAATGAATATTACTCGATTATTTTAAATGGAACACCCTGTGTATTTTATCACTTTTACTTTTCAAAAATATATATATTGATTTATTTGTCTTGAAACTGGAAAGCAGAAAAATCAGTTTTCAGCGAACTAACAAAATGTTTGCATTGTTTTACAGCAACGAGAATGTGACAGACTCAGTGTTATCTTTATGAAAACCTTATCCAACTTTTAAATTAAAATATTTACCTTACTAAAAAAAATAAAAACAGTAACCCTATATATTGAATTAAAATCAACTACTCTCACCAGAAGAAATTTTCACGCAATTTTTCATAGGAATTCACCTTCAAAAAGAAATATTTTGCTATGGGCTCAAAGATTTAGAAGAAATGGCTCAGCCCAAAAAACATGTAGGACAATCCAGCATCTAAATCTTTTAGATGACCTACTGGAAACTGTACAAATTTTAACTAATCATAACAATCGAATTTCCGTTAGAAAAATTGAAAGTCCATTAGAAATGTCAAAAAGCAAAGATCACAGACTACTGAAAATCTTAAAATTGAATGCGTATGAAATACAAATCATTCAAAAGATTCCGGAGGAGCGATAATTTGATCCCACACACATTACAGGAACTGATGAATAACATAAGAAATGTGATAGAAAATATATGCTGCAAAACGCATTTGATCATCTGATTGTAATTTTAAATGAGTGCATAAATGTTAATGGTAGGCAATTCCAGAAATGATTTATTTTATGCTTTTAAGTTTATTTAGTTTATGTTATTTAATTTAAGTTAATTCGAATTGATAATAAATTAAATAAATTAATAATAAATTACAACAATGTATATATTTTTGAAAAGCAAAAAGGTCAGACATTCTTCTGGTGATAAAATATACAGGGTCTTCCATTTAAAATAATCGAGTAATATTCATTAAAATAAATACTTATTTCAAAAAAAATACCACAATGAATTTGGAGATTTGGCAACAACATCAAGGATAACTTTAAAAAATTCTTAGTAACTCTGTCTAAATCGTGTTTTGATACTTTTCTTAGTTTTTGAGTTATTCAGCAATATAATGTGATACCTTCGGATGGAACACCCAGTTGATTATTGAATGGCTTTGTGACGCTTCATTGACTCCAACGCAGTGCAAGAGACATGGCGCTAATTACGGCAAAAATCCATTAATTTGCGAGAGAGAGATATGTGACTGGGCCAGACCATAATCTATTATGTCATTGATAAGAACACACTGAACTGATACGGCAAGTAGAAGCAATTCCAGACGGATATGCATGGCATAAGAATTTGCATACTGATACTAATACATTGGTTGATATCCTTAAGTTTAGGCCACACTGATCCGGAGGGAATGGTCTGGTATCGGCTTGGATAAAAAAACAAAAGGAAATAAACACGTAGTTTTAGATTGTATAACCCATACATGACCGGACAGTATCGGTCAGCGTCCTGTCTTGAGCTCGTCAGCCATAGGGAGTCTTTACGAAACCCAGGCCACATCGTTCATCATCCGACGCTTTCAGAAAACCTCGCTTTATTGCCAAGAAAAACGCACCTACTTAGACTTTAATATGTGATTGTTTAGATATCACACCAAACATGGATGACGATAAATTAATCTTGCTAGTGCAAGCTTACAAAGAATTATATGACATAAGCAGTTCAAATGATTATAGTCAGTTTAGGAGAAATAATATATAGGAGGAAATAAGAAGTAAAATGGAATTAGCAGGTATGTAAAAGTTTCGCGTCACTTTACTATTAATTTGAGAAATTTAAAATGATAAATTAGGAAAGGTTCGATGTCAAGTTGAAACTGACTTCAACTAAATGAGGAGGTTCTTAATGCAACCCTACGTGTTTTTTTGTATGTACACTGATTACTTCAGGATGGTTTCGCTGATTTGAGTACATTTTCTAAGAAGTGTTCAATATAATGCCGCGGTGGGCGCATAGCACACGTATTAAAAAAAAACTAAATGACGCCATTTTAAATTTTTTTCTGCGACATAGTTTCCGCTATAACTTTTAAATAATTTAATAAGTATATTGGTATACAAAATTAAATTTACCAAAAAGCTAGTTGGTACATGCGCCTACCTGTGTTCCAGCAGACATTGCAAAAGTAGTATTTTGATTAATTATTTGCGGTTTTAGTAGCTGAGGAAATTCATAGACCTCTTTTACTAAACCATTAAAAAGACGACAAAATTTACTCCTGAAATACTAAATGAACTATTTTTAAAATCTTACTTTACACAAATTATAAAACTTTTTTTAACAACATTTTAAAGAATATTTGCAAAAACTAAGTAGGCTCATCAAACTATATTTTACAATATTGGGGATGCTAGTGATTTTGCTACCTATCAAAAACTGTTTTACCATCAATACGTGATTTTCTCTCTTTTTTTAATATTTTCTGTTTTATCTAGTGCAAAAGCAAGCACCAACATGTCAGAACTTCAGACTCCAATGATTAAAAAAATACCAACATACGCAATACCACTAACTGAATAAATAACTGATAGAAACTAAACACCTTACTCAAATTTTTTCTACAAATACACGCTGGGGTCAAACCATCGATATTTGGAAATTCCGATACAGTGTGAACCATAAATATCTATGCTGTAAACGCTTTATTCCGAAGTATATTAGAGCAGGATCACTGTGACCTAAGCTTTATGTGTTTATACAGGGTAGCCAGCCATTTTCTGACCTATTTTAGACTTATATAGCTCTAAAACAAAAAATAATATCGGTGTGCTGTTTTCGCTGACTATTTTTAATTTACCAAACGTTTTGTTTAAAACATCTGTCATTTTATTTTTACAACGAGAAGTACTGAAAACAAAATGGCTGACTTTCAGGTATAGCGCATGTTATTTTAAATCGAACAAATTTTCAAAAATGTAATACAAGCTATAGTTATGTTGCAGAATTATTAAGCTTCAAAATAGATACTTCGTCTATATGAATTTCACGGCTAAAGTTTTTTTCATTTTTTTGAAAAGTCGCCTATGGAAACAAATTCACATCGTTCCCACATCGATCTCTTTTCACATATTATTTTGAATAAAAGTGCAAAATAAAAAAAACTGCTAAGAATTAAAATTTATTAAACAAGACATCAAAAGTTATGAAAAAAGGTATAACAACCACCAACCATTAAATATTAATATTAAAGTGAAAACTTCTTATTAAAAAAAATACTACTACAAATGTTGGAAGTGTCTTCCTGCGACTTCAATACATTTACTTAAATTAGTAGTAAGCTTGTTAAAATATGAACTAAATATTCTTCGGGAATATCTTCTATTACGTTGAGAATATTTGTGATTAACTGCTCTAAAGTTTGTGGTAGTAGGGTTTTATGGGTACCCCATAAAAAAAATCGGGAACAGTTAGGTCTCGTGAACGAAGAGCCCATGGAATCGGCCTCCTCTTCCAATTCACCTGTTTTCAAAATGAATCTCTCGTTATTAACGCGTAGTGCGGTGTAGCTCCATCTTGTCGAAAGTACACTGAATTCAGAATATATTTCTGACGTAATTGTAGATCAAAAAAAATTCCAGCATTTCGACACATCCATGAGAATTTACAATTGGATTTTCAAAAAAGAATGGGCCATACATTTTTCCCTGGACACACCACACCAAACTGTAACTTTCGACGAATCTCTAACGTGTTCATAAAATTGCCTGGCATTCTCTTTTGCCCATATTTTATAGTTATGTTTATTAACTTTTCCATTTATATGAAATATATAGCCTCATCCGACATTATTATCGTTTCGATAAAATGTTTGGTCTTATTAAAGTTTGTATAGTCTGGTATAGTTCTATTCTTTTCCGAAGAACAGTTTCTTTACCTTCTTTCAAAATTTGTGTCTTATATGGCTTTAGCTTGAATATATTTTTCATAATGATTAGAAATGTGGACCGAGGAATTTTAGTTCAACCTGCGATCTTTCTTGTTGATAAGCTTAGATCTAATTTAGTTACCTCCATAACTTGTAATGTCATGTTTAGTATATTCTGAATATTTACTGTTCTTTTCTTATATGTTATAGATCCCGTTACCCAATTTTTTTATATAAGGTTTTAATTGCGTTTTTTTGTCAATGGACTTTTATTAAACATATATACCGACCTAAATGGCCTAAAAATATACTACCAAAACACCAGGGGCCTGCGTACTAAGACCACAACACTTTTTAATGAAATAATTAATTCAGACTATGACATTATAGTACTAACGGAGACTTGGCTGAATGCGGGCATTTTAAATGAAGAACTATTTCCTGGTAATTATGTAGTACACCGAAAGGATAGAGACTCATTGTAAACAGGGAAAAGGCGAGGCGGTGGAGTGTTGATTGCTGTTAGATCTGTCTATAATTCCATGACCTACACTGTACCAAACAATACAGTGGAGGAGTTGTGGGTGGGTGTGTTTTTCAACAATGTTTCTTACACGTTCGGCTCCGTGTACGTTCCCCCCACTTCTCCTTTATCAACATATGAGGACCATATACTATCGATTAACTACATCATAGACAGAAAACCTACATCTAAATTGATCATCATTGGTGACTACAACCTACCCAATTTACGAGGTATTCTCCGAGCTTTCCAATATCACAGAAGAAAACATCTTAATATCAAACAACGAAAGTGAAATACTCTTATACGACTGTGTCTGTTTTCACGATCTACAGCAGTTCAATCAGATATCCAATTACAACAACGCCTCACTGGATCTGGTATTTTCCAATTCAAATGTTAAAGTGTCCTTTTGTGATGTACCGCTATTAAGTCCAGATGAACATCACCCTCCTCTAAACCTATTACTCACGACGGACCAACCTTCCAACATGGTTGATGATAGTAATCTGTCCTGGAACTTCTATAAGGCTGACTATGATCGCATAAATGACTATTTTGAAAACATCAATTGGAGTTTCTTGGACAGCGCCGGATTGAGTATAGATGAAAAGGTTCAATGTTTTTATAACGTCGTTTTTACAGATATTGAATTATATGTACCAAAAACAATCAAAAATAGTTTAAAATTCCCTACTTACTTCTCAAAGGACACAATAAAGCTAATTAAGAAAAAGAATAATATCCTTAATAAACTCAGGAGTAAAAAGGGACATCTAAATGCTGATTTGGAAATCAAATACAAGGAACTAAGGCTAGCCGCGAAATTAAGCATCCAAAAAGACTATCAAGCATTTGTTATTCGTTCACAGCATAACGCACTCCAAAACCCCAAATCATTCTGGAAATACCTGAAATCAAAAAGAAGTTTAATCGGCTATCCGAAGGAGATGCACCTGAACAACAAAGTAGTCACCAAGTCGAAAGAAATTGCCAATCTCTTTGCGGAATTTTTCCAGTCTATATACGCGGTTAGCACTAGCAATCTGAGATACGAATCCCAAGAACTCAGCAACATCTCCAATATAAATATGTGTAATACTCAAATAACCAGCGATACCGTTTTTAAAAAACTGGTTGAATTGGATGCTGTAATATATAGAGAAAACACCCTATATAAAATGTATTGTATCAAATTCAACTTGTTGCAATAATGGGCAACCACGCAATAACCTGTTTTGCTATGTCAGCAGGTCAACCACCTTCCCGAGCGTATATGGCAATTAGATTGCATTTTAAAACAGATTAAAAATATACTTTGGGTAATGTTAAGGTGAACATGTAGTTTCATTTTGCTACCCTTTGTTTCAACCCTAAGTATTACATGGCGATCCTGCCACTTGACGATTTTTTTGTGAAGTTATTAAGATGGGTAATGCCAAGTCCAAAGAAGAGATTGTAATTAATCAGGCCTCCAATGGCGATGCAAGGGGTGAAATAGTTGACCAAAATAAGGGATTAAGCTTAGCAGAGATTTTGCTTATAATTTTGGTTGTGGCAACGGCAATTGTTGCAGTAGTATGGGCCATTAGACATGTTCAAAGGAAACTAAGGCAGACAATTAGAAGAGAAATTTATAAAAATGAGCTGCGAAAATCCAAGGATGATTTAAAGATGGAAGAAAATTAAATTTTTTTTTTGGGCGGTATTTTTCTTTTAGAAAAAAAAAAAAAAAAGAAGAAAGAAAAAGTAAAGACAATTATAAATGGAGTTAGAAAATTTGTTATGTGTTAATGTACCTGAAAATGTAAATAATAATGCAGGCATGTAAGTTTAATTATTATAATATTATGTTATTTTTTTATAATTATAATCGCAAAAATATGGACCCAATTAGCAAGTTTAATAAGTGAATTAAATTTTTAATTTCATGGGAGACAAACTTATTGAAATTTTACATTCATTTAAATATATTCGAACAAATTTGGTAAAATTAAATAGCGAAAGACGAAAAAGCCCTATTGTCGAATCAAAAGTTAAAGTGGCAAAAACTTTATATTCTCAGTTAGGTAAGGAAATTACTGATTTAAACGTAAAAATAGAAAAGTTTGAAATAGACAAAGAAGATATTTTGACTTTTAATAACATAATAACAGAAATTAAAAAACTTTATAAGGAAATTTTAGAGTTTGGAAATAAAAATATTAATAAAGATAAATTAAAAATGTCTTCTTTTGATCTAAAAATAGCTACAAACCTTTTACCGGTCATGGATGATACAGAATCTACAACTTCTAAATTAATAGAGGCTTTAGATTTTTATTCGTCAACGCTTGATAATGATAGTCAACCTTCTTTAATTAAATTTGTTTTGAAAACGCGTATTTCTAACAACGCCAAATTACGATTAGGTTTGACTTATAATTCTGTAAATAATTTAATTCTAGATATGAAAAAACATCTCTTAACTAAAAAATCAGATACGGCCCTTCAGGCACGCTTGTTCTCGGCTAAACAGGGTGAAAAATGTATAACGGATTTTGGTAAAGAGTTAGAGGATATTTTTGTAAATTTAACCATTACGCAAGCAGACGGAAATGCCAATGCTTTTGATATTCTAAGACCTATTAACGAAAAGGTTGCAATAAAAAGGTTTGCATGCGGACTTAAAAATCAAAGGCTGGGCACAATTATATCTTCCAGAAATTTTGAATTCTTAAAGGACGCAATAAGGGCAGCTCAAGATGAAGAGCTGGGTAATCAAAATAATTCAGGACACATTTTTAATTTTTCTCACAGAGGAAGGGGAAATTTTAGAAATTTTTCCAGAAGACCAAATAATAGAACAGGAAATTCTGGTAGATATAATAATTATCAGAATTTTAATAACGGAGGAAATAACAATTCAAATTGTCGGCGAAACGCTTCGACTAATCAAGGTAATTTTAATAATCAGCGGTTTTCTAGAAATCACGGTGGTCGTACATTTACGAGCGGTAATAGGAGAGGATCTCGGGCAGTAGGTCACCGAATGCATTTTGCGGAGCACACCGGAAATTTAGAACAATCCTCAGCTGATATACAAGATTCAACATTTTTTCGTGCCTAAAAATACTAAAAATAAACAGTTTAATAATATTTTTACCTATTCAAAAAACTACTCGAATGCTGTTTTTTTTGTGTCAATGGTAAAAGCTTAAAATTTTTGGTAGATACGGGTGCATCATTAAGTGCCCTTAAATTAAGTTGTTTAAATTCAAAAATACAGTTACACAAAGAAAATATTGAAATTAAAGGCATAGGAGGTAATTTAATATCTGTGGGATATGTTTATTTAGATCTTTGTATAGAAAATGCGATATTTAAGCAAAAATTTTATATTTTTAATAATTTACCATGTCAAAGTGATGGCATAATTGGAGAAAATTTTTTGAAAACTTTTAAGGCTAAATTAGATTACGAAGAAAATACCTTAACTATTTTAAATCAGTATAATAAAATAAATACATTAAAATTAAATGCGTATAGTGAGAATATATTAAGTGTTCCCCCTAGGTGCGAAATTATACAGTATGTTCCTACAGGGTTAGAGGATGAATGTGTACTTATGCAAGGTGAATTATGTGAGGGTGTGTTCATGGCTGGTGTAATTGCACAATCGATAAATGGTAAAGTACCAATTAAAATTTTGAATACAAGAGAGACAGAGGTACATTTGAGAAATTTTTCGCCAAAAGCGGAAAGTTTAAGCAATTATGAGTGTCATCAATTTAACAGCCAAGAAAATTCGGCTACTCGAGTTAAAGAACTATTTAAAATTCTTAAGCTTAATCATCTAAACCGCGAGGAACGAGATTCTATAGAACAAATTTGTGCCAAATTCTCAAATATATTTCATATGCCAGGAGATAAGCTTACAGTTACTAATTTATATAAACAGTCAATTCAAGTTAAACCAGATACTCAGCCGGTCTATAGAAAGCCATATAGGTTACCTCAAGTACATAAAGAGGAAATAAATAGGCAAATTTCTCAAATGTGTCAGGATGGAATAATTGAGAGTGCGCAGAGTGAGTGGTCTTCACCTTTGTTGCTTGTACCAAAGAAAAACGATACGAATGAGGGAAGAGCTAGGTTAGTATTGGACTACAGATTTTTGAACCCATATATATTAGATATCAAATTTCCGATTGCGTGTGTAGTCGATATTTTAGACTCCCTAGCAGGTGCACTTTATTTTTCACATCTAGATCTTAGCCAGGGCTATTATCAGGTCGAATTAGAGGAAGAAAGCAGAAATACACAGCTTTCCAATGGGGTTAAAAATTAGCCCTAGTGCCTTTTCAAGGTTAATGACCATAGCAATGGCGGGCTTAAATTACGAAAAGTGCTTTGTTTATCTTGATGATCTTATAGTATTTGGCAGAAACCTTAATGAACACAATAAAAATCTAATAGATATTTTTTCTAGATTGCGAAAAGTAAACCTAAAATTAAATCCTGCTAAATGCGATTTTTTGAAAAAAGAAATTCTGTATCTGGGTCATATAATAAGTTCTGAAGGAATATCCCCTGACCCTGATAAAATAAAAGCTTTAAAAGATTATCCTATTCCAAAAAAGGCAGATGAAGTTAAACGCTTCGTGGCTTTTGCCAATTATTATCGAAAATTTATACCACATTTTTCAGAAATTACAGTTCCTCTAAATAAATTATGTAAAAAATACGCTAGGTTTGAGTGGACGGACGAATGTGATAAAGCTTTTAATTGTCTTAAAAATTCGCTGATTAAGCATCCGGTGTTAGATTATCCCGATTTTTCGAATGAAAATGAATTTATTTTGCAAACAGATGCGTCTGCTTTTGCTATAGGAGCAGTGTTATCAAATAAAAATAATAAACCAGTGGCGTTCACTAGTCGTAGTTTAAATAAAGCAGAAATTAACTACCCTACTATACATAAAGAACTTTTAGCAATTTATTGGGCTGTAAAGCATTTTCGACCATATCTGTATGGCCGTCGTTTCAAAATTTTAACCGATCACAAACCATTAATTTATCTTTTTACGCAAAAAGACCCTGGTAGCAGATTGACAAAATTTCGTTTGTGTCTAGAAGAATATGACTTTTATATCGAATATATCAAAGGAAAAGATAATGTTACAGCCGATGCTTTATCGAGAATAATCTTGTCCTCAAACGAATTAAAAGATATGAATGAAGGTATGATTGCAGTTTTAACCAGAGCACAGAGTAAACGTAGAGACGGACAGGAAGACGAGTTAATTAAGAAAAGTACTGAAAATATTTGGCTTGATCACCCGAATATTGTGGAAATTCTTAAGCAACCCACTAACTGTACCGAATTAATTATAATACGATCCTTAAAAATTAAAAAATTGTCAAAAGATGTCACTCAACAAGTGGGAGACTTTTATTATATTCCATTACATTTTACCCTATACTTAGACCAAAAAGCTTTATCACCATTGGCGCGAGACGAAATGGTGAAAGATTTGGTAGAAATAAGTAAAAAGGCTGAAATTAAAGAATTAGTTATTAATAAAAATAATGAGAATACAGAGTTTATTAAATTTATTGGTAGTAAAATAAAAAATTATACTAATTGGAGGGGCCCCCGTATAAATGTTGTAAAAGGTATTAAAAAAGTAATGGACAAAGACGAAAAAAGAGTAATCCTTAATGATTTTCATTTACTACCAACCAGTGGTCACGCTGGAATAAATAGAATGACAAATAATATTAAAAAGTATTATCTTTGGCCAGGTCTGGATAGTGATGTTCGAAATTTTGTAAAAAGGTGTGACATGTGTCAAAGACAAAAACATTCGAATCATTATACTAGAGAGCCAATGGTAATAACTACTACAGCTGAAACAGCTTTTCAAAAAATATATTTAGATATTGTTGGTCCACTTCCGGTAGACGTAAATGGATTTGTTTATATTTTAACACTTCAGTGTGAGTTAACAAAATATGTAGAGGCCTACCCTCTTAAAAACAAGGATTCCGTATCTGTGGCAAGATCTTTGGTGGATAACTTTATCTTAAGATATGGTATCCCTCAAGAAATTGCTTCAGATAGGGGTACCGAGTTTATTTCTCACACTATGGCAGAAACATGTAACTTGTTAGGTATAAAACAGATTCATTCTACGGCGTATCATCACGAGAGTATCGGGAGTTTAGAGGCCTCTCACAAAGTTCTAGGTGCTTATTTGAGAATTCAAACTCAAAACCATGATTCTGCATGGAGCACATGGCTTCCATACTGGTGTTTTTCTTATAATACTGCAGTACATACGGAAACCAAATACTCTCCCTTTGAACTAGTTTTTGGAAAAAAATGCCAATTACCAAATAATTTAAATAATGAAGTTGATCCTATTTATAATTTTGATAACTACCCCATTGAATTAAAATATAGGTTACAAACAGCTCAAAATGATGCAAGAAATAACTTAATACTTTCTAAATCTAAAAGAAAAGAAAATTTTGATTTAAAAGTAAACCCCATTCAGTATAAAAAGGGCGATAGAGTTTTAATCAAAAACGAAACTGGTGATAAAATTACCAGCCCTTGCTTCCTGGGGCCATATTTAGTGGTAGAAGATGTTGCACCAAATGTAAAAATAATTAAAGATAAGAAACATATTTTAGTCCATAAAAATAGAACTAAGTTGTATAATAGCTAATTAAAATTAAGTTATAATAATAAGGGCTCTATATTACTATACTATTGCATGTATTTTCTAATAACCTTTTTCTAAAAGACCTATCTATTTTCTTTCCTACTTTCACTATATGACGCTATTTTCCTTCTCTTATATCTGAGTTTTTATTTTTCTTTTCATATATTTAGATAAATGGTTTAAATAGTGTATTGTAACATTTGTCTCTAGTAATTGTATTTTATTTACGAATTTCAAATTTTGAAAATAAATTGAAATTCTTTTAATTGCCCGGGGAGGTGTAATATATAGAGAAAACACCCTATATAAAATGTATTGTATCAAATTCAACTTGTTGCAATAATGGGCAACCACGCAATAACCTGTTTTGCTATGTCAGCAGGTCAACCACCTTCCCGAGCGTATATGGCAATTAGATTGCATTTTAAAACAGATTAAAAATATACTTTGGGTAATGTTAAGGTGAACATGTAGTTTCATTTTGCTACCCTTTGTTTCAACCCTAAGTATTACAATGCAAACAAGAGTGCGGGTACAGACGACATACCACCTCTGCTTGTGAAAAATTGTGGTCCTACATTGTCACCCCCATTAAGCTGTATCTTTAGACTGTCGGTCAACTCAGGAACTTTCCCTACAGTTTGGAAGAGAGCAATAGTCAGTCCTATTTTTAAGAACGGGAAAAGATCTGATATATCCAACTATCGTCCAATATCCGGTCTGCCATGTTTCGCAAAAGTGTTGGATTCGATCGTTGCGGATCACATTACAGAGGCTTTTCGTGGAATACTCTCGCAGCACCAACACGGATTTATAACTCATAGATCGTGCGAGGTGAACCTAACGGTTTATTGCAGCTATATTGCACAAGCCCTCGACGCAAATTCTCAGGTCGATGCGATATATTTTGATTTTAAGAAGGCCTTTGACTCAATTGATCACAACCTCCTACTGAGCAAGTTAAAGTTTCACGGCAGGATCCACTCCTGTCGTGGTTGAAAAGCTACCTTACTGGTCGGACACAGCAAGTCAAATTCAACGGATCACTTTCAGATGATATCCAAGTTCACTCGGGTGTTCCTCAAGGTTCACACTTGGGTCCAATTTTGTTTCTTATATTTATCAACGATTTATCAGGTGTGTTCGAGAATTGTTTGTTTCTGTTCTTCGCAGATGACCTCAAAATCTACAGGACTATTGCAGATACCAACGACAACATAAAATTGCAGGACGAAATTTATAAGATTGTGAATTGGAGTTCTGACAACAGATTGTCCCTAAATAGTTCTAAAGCCAAAATTATAACCTTCACAAGGAAGAAACAGCCTATCATCCACAATTACAACATCAATGAAAAATTACTAGAAAGGGTGTCTATGGTCAACGATGTGGGTGTTATTATGGACAGTGAGTTGAGGTTCAAAAATCATATTGACGGAGTCATATCAAAAGCTTTTAAGAAGGTCGGCTTCATCATGTGACAGTGTTGGGATTTCAAGGATATTGAAGCCCTGAAATCCATATTTTCCGGTTTGGTTCGGAGTCACTTGGAATATTGCAGCGTAGTATGGTCTCCTCTCTACCGAATCCACATAAAAAGAATTGAAAGTGTTCAATCTAAATTTGCCAGCTTTCTTCTGAAGAAGCTGAGAATTGATCCAACATTAATAGACTACAGGGAGCGATTACGTCTTCTTGGTATGGACACTTTGGAGTCTCGCCGAATAGTGTTAAATCTATCATTCGGACACAAAATCATGAACAATCATATAGACATCCATCACTGCTTGCTGAACTGAGGTTTCGGGCACCAGCCAGGCCAACGCGTCTGAATGAAATGTTCTCCCTAAGACCTTTTAGGACGGATGCTGGAAGAAATGAGCTTTTTTTTCTCTTCACTAATTCTGTAACTTTCTAATATTGTATAGTGTACATGTATTATGTATTATGTTTGTGTGTATTTTGCTGTGTTACTTTACGTTTTACTTTACTTTTTCGAAAACCGCACCTCGATAATGTTTTTCATTTCAGAGCTATTTAAGTCCAAAATGGGTCAAAATATTTGGTTGGCCACCCTGTACTATAGTATAAGTTGTGTGACAGTCTTAACCTGCGATTCATGACTGTCATCCCATGCGAGTACCATAAAAATAGAACCTGTCCTATTGAAATTGCAAGAATGGTCAATGAATCTGATTAACATAAAATAGTATATTCCTTGAAATAAATAGCTCAGTCACCAGAGACAGTTTTGGGAACTGTCACAGGAGTAATTGTGTACTTTTTTAATAGTACCTCTTAGGAGGTTATTTTTTGCCAATATCTTCCAAATATTTGCAGACAGAGCAGCATTGCCTAATTAAATTATTTCCTAAAAAGAGGTATTTATGTTTTTTGCAATCTCCATAGTTTTTGCAAAAATTCAGTTTCAAAAAAAATTTTTTTTTGAGATAATGTTATGTTATTTAGCCAGGGATGTCTTCTTTCAAACGTATTTTGAATTATATAAAAAATAATTTTTACTCGAGCTATTGCAAAATTTGTCTGCGCGCTTGCTAATAAATTAAAGATTTTTTCGTTGGTCCGAAAAGGAGGAAAATCAATAATGACTTTAAATTAATTCATTTCGAAAACTATTACATTTTCAAAAAAATCATTATAACCTTTTTTGTAGGTAATCATATGCCCTACATCTTTTACTAACACAATTTTCTCTGCAATATTTTGAAAGATATTGGACAAAATCCGCTTTTTTTTCTTTTTGGTCATTTTTTTTGTGATCCAGACGGCCTATGTCTGAGCACTCTGCACATTCTTAAACAGCTCCTCGAGAGATACATTTGCTAAACAAATTGTGACTTTAGTATTTTGCACGTCCCTAACTCTCTGATTACTGAACCAAAATAAATTAGTTAATAGACTGATATTGTTTTAATCTGTTTTATAGCAACTTTAACATTTTTTTGAAAATTTGATATATTTCGCATTTTTGGATCGAACATAAGGAGGAAAAATCACTAATTACATTGATTTAAATTTATAAGAACTAATATAATTTCATAAAAAGATATTTTTATTACTATTATTTGCTTTAGGGCCGCTTGCTACATATATGCCACGTCACTCTAGTGAGCGTCGTAACTTGAAAATTAAAAGATTTATTCATTCATTTCAATAAGCTGAAACGTATACCATAATAAGGATATGCGGAGCGAGATTTACAGTCTTAGAATGAGAGACAGTTAAAGCCGCATATAGTTGTTAACATGTTTCCGGCGAAATCTTACAATTTGCCTATATTTGCGAATTTATAGATTCTGAAAAAGTTATAATACATATATTGTCATTATTATATAGTCGGAAAGTTATTATATGTGTCAAAACCAGCACCAAAAATGCAAAATTGAAAAGTATAATACATTTGTTGTAGTACTTGGATCCGAATAATAATTGCTCCTTATTTTTTCTGTCCTTTATTTTCGCAGATTCCTTTATTATGTTTCAACAGCACTAGTTGTAGTACTCGTAATTACAGAAAACTTAAATTTAAATAACCATTTGAGAGTTTCGAGGCAATATATAGCTTAGATTCTGCCATCGCTATGATTACTCACTACCCATGTCGGTAACAAATTTCTTAAATTGGCTTCCTAGTATTGACTATTATATTTTTGCAATTGCAGTACACTATACAATTTTCCATCACAAAGTTTTCTAAATGTAGCCACAATTTTCCATTGTTTAATTTAACCGCAAAATTTCCTAGTTATTCTGCTACTTACATTTTTAAATTACTTCTTCCAACTTTCTACACAACTTATCGTAATACACGCTTTTGTTTATTTGTTTTATATATTTTCAGAAGTTGCGCTCCCACAAATTGGCAGTTTGTTGTTATCTTATATATCTAGCGTAAATAATTACAAATGAATATATTTGGGTTAGAAAATGGTCAGTAATTTCTGAACCATGTTGCCCTAAGATAAATTTCTATGTACTTAAGAAAGACATAATTTCGGCTCTGGTTTCTATTTCTCAAGGGCCTCTTGCTCTGGTTCGTTCCCATTTTCTTTCTTTTATTTTACATTTTTATTTGGGAATTTTTATTTAAAATGAATGATAATGATAAAATTGATTAATTATAATTGGGAAATAGTTTAATATCTTAGGCTTAATTTACTTTTTCAACATATATATTTCAATACATTAAATTTTAGACTGCCCTGGTATAATAAAATATTATTTACTTTTACACACTAAAATTTCATTTTATAATAATGTCTTGACACGCTCAATACGTTTCCTATATCCTTCCTTGTCTATTCCTTTGCTTATTTGACCCTTTTTGTCCCTCTACAAATTTATGGAGATTGAACGAGATACGGAGAGAAGAGGAAAGGGAGGAAGTCAAGCATAAAATTTACCGAAAACCGAACGACCAGTGTCCCGATAGTACTGAAGGCACTCATTTACTAAAGTGATTTGGCTAGCCAATATTTTTTCGCGTTATTCGTACTTATAACGTGATATATAGTCGTGCCCTAAAATTACTTCGCTACATACAGAATACTTAATTGGACAATTTGTTTCTACGGATTCCCCTTTTTCCATTCCTGAAATTATTAACCATTGAGGTAAGTTTCAGGACATTAAATAATATATATTTTTTATATATAATTTACATTTAAATATTTAAACCAAGATCCAAAATTAGTATACAGACGCGGATCTAGATCAAACCAGCGTTCCCACAAATTCACAGTCCACAACTGGGCCTAGCGTTGGTTTTCCCGAAGATTTTCTAAAGGAAAACCCACGTAAAACCTTATTATGTTCGTTACTAGCTTCCTAAACTTGAGGTTATATGCAAAAAAATGCCGAGTTTTGTCGTTTCCTGAAAATATTGGTCATCTCTGAATTAAAATGTTACCCCTACATGTATAGACAAAAAAAATGTATACAAAAAAAAAACAAAAGAAGTTTGGTGACTTTCACGGTTAAAAAAGACATACAATTTTAATATTGATTTTAAAGATCTGTGTTATTCTCATTTCAAAAAAAAAAATATGTATACTTTGTTTTAATATCTTATTTTAAATAAACATAAATAAAATTATTTTCATATTCATTTTGTATATATTTTATACATTCTTTCCTGCACTTTTATATTGTGTTTGTCCAGCCCAAATTGACAGCTCTCTTCAATAAATACCACTGCTTCTATGTTCTAGTAAATCATTTTTTAAATTTTGTTTTTATTTGTTGTTAATTTACTGTTATTTTATTTTTGTAAGTTTATTCTACATAATCTTAAAAAATGAATTATGACATTTATTATTTTTATCAATTAAAAGGTTTTTATTCAATGAAATGGACTTTTGCCACTTTCTAAACATTTAATTAGACTGCCATTTTATTTTGCCACATAGGATTGATGAAATTTTAGCAGTTCATCCCTGTTTGACTTGATTTTTATGCAATAATTCAATTCAGTTTACTTGGATAAGTTGTTTTATACTCGTAAAATTTTAACGTCTAACTGTTAATATAGTTAAGAAATAATGTAGAATGAATAAAAATTCACAAATATTTGTTTATTTATAAAAATTTAAAATAAAAATAAAAAGCCAATGAAATAAAACTAAGCAAGAAAAAGTAGCGCAAAAATAAAAAAGCAAAAATAATTTACATTTTTTAAAAACTTATAATAATAAGTTGAGTTATGCGGCGTCAAACAAAAAAACAGTAATAAATAAATATCTCTTAATTATTAGACCATATTATGTTTTTAAAAAGTATGAATTTTAAAGGAAAGCAACTAAAACATGGGTTTCCTTATTACCTACCTATTATACAAACGGTAGTTCGACCGACTTCATAAGTCAGTTTTTTAATGTCATATAAAATGTTATTTTTCACTTTTTTTTTGAAGTGGTTTTATTTTTATCAAACAGGGAGTCTTGCAAACCTGTATAGAAAATAATAACAAGCTTGTGCCTACGCAAAGCCGTCACTTTCTACTTTATAACTGACTTCAAAAAGGTATGAAACATTATTTTCTGCCACCAACAGCCACTCACGAATATTGCTGTCACTTATATGAATATGTAAAAAAATTAAGACGGATGTTGCAAATGCTCCAAGCTGATTTTTTAAGTAGTTCTTGGCATAAATAAAAATTAAACATATCATGATAGGTAAATGAAAAATTATTATAGCGCGGCAAATAATACTTAAAATGCATAATTTAAACAAAGCTGTGCTGTATGTCTAATGGTACATTTAGCCCTACTTTGGTTAAAAAAAAGTTCTTGTTGTAGCGAAAAATTCCTAATTTAAACAAAGTAAAGCTGTGCTATATATTTAATGGGACCTTAATGTAGCCCAATTTAATTGAACAACGTTGATGCTGTAACGTGTGCATATTTGTTGTACAGGGTTCTCAGTTAAAAATGTACAAAAAAGTTAAATACAAAAGTTTTTTTTAATTGTACAAATGTTTTTTAGTGTAGTTTAGAGATATACCGGGTGTTTCGTTTTTCTGAAATCAACATCAACTTTAGTTTCCTTAACGTAACAACACTATTCTGACGTGTTGCTTCAAAGTCGCATAGGAACAATAGAGTCCAAACAACGTCTTACGTGCTAAGGAGAATCTATCAAAACTGGTGGATAAGTTAGATAAAGAGCAAGAAATATTAGCTGCTGCTGCTGCAATACTTTGGGCATTTCAATATACAAAACAGTGTTCGGTTCATCCAACAATTGAGCAGACACGAGTTTGGGGCATTTTATGTTCTATGATCGAAAATCTTTAACGATGAAGAAAAATGTAGAATGAGCAAAAGAGAGCTTGACGTGCTTCAAAATGTAATAAATACTAAATTAAATATCTGGTCGCTGTAGCCTTTATTTTATTTTATTATAGAAGTTATATAAAAATTCATACTTACGGATCTCTTTAATTAGTTTTTCTTTCATCTTATGCACATACGCATATTGATTCTGTAAATATATACACGTGCTGACGCCATAGGCACACTTTCGTTTACAATAGATATTTGTATACCACGTGTTAAAAAAAAGCGTTACATATTAACATGTATCCGTAGCTTTATGACAAGATTTTTTAAATTTCTTGAGTGCTCTTAAAAGTAAAGGTAACAAACTCGTATATCTTTAATCGGCAAGAAAGGACCCATTTGATAGACGTATAATATACCAAGACAGATATTTAAGAAACCCATGAAACGTTGATTTCAGAGAAACTAAACACTATAAATATCTGCAAACTACACTAAAAAAAATATGTGCAAAATACCTATAGAAATACGAACGTTGACTGGGGGATACATTTATAACCAAACACTCCGTATATAGAGGGCCGAGCGCTGGATGTGGTGACAGATGACAGGAAGCAAATTTTTTTCCGATATTCTATGCCAAGAACTTCTCAATAGTTTTTTACACGACAAGGGGTATAGGTAACACTTATTAGTCGAAGACGTGGTTTGCGCCCGAGCAATGGCGAGGGTTGGCAAAAAGTGAGAGACTAGTCGAGAATCCTACTTCCCGAGTATTATATTTTTTGTAGTCCGGATTTCCAATATTCCAAAAAATTTTTGTATGACAGATTTAGAGAATCCCTTTGTCTGTGTCAAATTTTGTTAATCAATTTACTTACCTCCCTAGGAAAATAAGTATTTACTTCCCTACCTGGGGGCGTACTTACCACCCCCAATCAATTTACTTACCACCCTAGGGAAGCAAGTATTTGTATCCCTGCCTGGGGAGGTAAAATCTCCCCCAATCCAGTGTCACATAATAATACTTATCGAATATGGAGTAGAAAAAAATGTTTCCTCCTTGCGCATTTGTCGTTTTTATATTACTGACAAGTAGCAATATATGCAACTGACCGTTAAGTGGAAGAGAACAATGATGTTAAAGTTTAATTTCTCTCATTTTAACACCCTGAATCTCAAAAACTAAGGCCTATGGACACATGTTTATAGAAATGTTTGGTCCTAAAATGAACCAAAAAATACATCATGCATTTTTAGAAACCAAAATAAAAACAGAAAAACATAAGATAAAATTTTAAATATGCTGAGCCTTAGTATTTTACTAGTTAATGTCTAAACCGTTCAAAATATTATATATAATATATAATATATAGCAATTTGGAAAAATGTAACACCCAGTAGATTTTTGTAAAATGTATTATATCCATGTCGTAAAAATTGACCACAGTATAGTGTGTGAAAAATTTGAATGATTTATCTTTAGAAATGTACGAGGTTCATGTTTATATGGACTTTTAGTCCTAAATTAGAGAACACCCTGTATATTTCATTTTCCACTTTTTTAATTCCTATCTCTGTTATAAAGCAGAATGCAGCTTTCTGCCCTACCTGCTCCAAATATTATTGCATTATAAAACAAATAGTTTTGTTCATAATAACACCTAATTTGGTACAACGTTTGTATTTAGTTACTTTGACTTTAAAAATTACCAGTTTGTTTTCTTAAATATTACCATTCTTCCATTTTTGATGCTGATTCTGGGAAAAATATAACTTTAATGCTATTGAAAATTTATAGAAATCCATCAATCATACATTTCCATCTAAATATCGATACATTAATTAAAGATGAAAATACTGCTGAAAATTAGAGTATGATAACGGAGTCCATAAAACGAATACTTGACATATTTGAAAAGACATGGCAATATTCAACATATTTTGGGTCGTGAAACTTCCTATATTTTAGTATGTTGTTGTTGACATTATAAGAATATATTTATGCCATTGCACCAGATCTCACATACTGCAGGGTGAGCTACAAATCGAAGGCAGAAGTTGTATACTTTCAATTTCATAATATTTGCATAGATATACTAAGGCTTTCGTAAGTTGCTTTTAAGCTATTTTGATACAAAATTGTTCATGATGAGACCTAAATTAATATTCTCAAAAATGTTTCATATTTATACAGGGTGAATCATTAATTACTGAGTGTCATTTTTTACCTTATTATTATTATGGAGGAAATTAATGCGCAGTCTGCTATTATGCTAATTAGATAATAGAAAACAGAAATCCTCTTGTTCAAATAAGTTACTACTTGAACCATTTTCAACCAAGAAATCAATAAATGAAAAAACAAAAATATTTTTAGCCAT
The DNA here is from genome assembly GCA_030620095.1 of Kuschelorhynchus macadamiae. Classification (NCBI taxonomy): domain Eukaryota; kingdom Metazoa; phylum Arthropoda; class Insecta; order Coleoptera; family Curculionidae; genus Kuschelorhynchus; species Kuschelorhynchus macadamiae. The sequence goes on from JAUTXW010000186.1 coordinate 1,150,546, forward strand.
TTTAATGGATATGATGCTGTTTTAGATTGGTAATACAACTTTTAATAATACAGGTAAAAAATATTAAATTTGAAACATATCAACCAAATCTCGAAAAAAAATTACCACATATAACTTGCCTATAAGATGCCTCATATCACGCGCGTTATTAAAATGAACATACACCGTTTGGCGCTTGATTTCTGGCTTACCTTATACTTTGCGCGATATAGTGCAGTTACAAAAAGTTTCCTTCTCGACGACAGCATACTAAAATATTAAAGGAAGTTTCACGGAACCCAAAATACGTTTAATTTCTACCAAGTCTTTTATAAGGGAATCATTATTACGCCGCTATATTTGCCTTAATACTTTCACTAAAATTGTTGTAAACATTTATCACTGCTTGGCATTCATATCAGTATAGTCTTCAGGAATCTCATTAGTTGGTGTGACTAATGGTTTCGGAGCCTTAACAGGTGTTTCGTACCCTACACAAGTTTCTTTTAATTCATCTACTGGGTTTCGTAATTTCTCTGCATTTCCCAAATCGTCTTTATAGAGGTTATTTTTCATAAAGTTGACGTTTTCTCCTAACTGATCAGACGAACCTAAAAATTTTAAAAGTTAAAAAATATTTCAATAATCGTCAGTTTTTAAGACCTTTTTATAACTTCATATGGTTGATGCATACAATTCGTATTTCTTAATAATATTTCTCTAAAGATATAAAAAACAGGTACTCGGGAAGCAAAGGGGTGTATGTATAAATATGCCTAGATGTACAGAATGTCTCATTTTTGACATTTTTCAAAGTTTTCATGGCGCACTTTGCATTTTGGGATCACCCTCGTATCTCGCCTATTCTTTACTTATCAGAAGACAAACAATTAAAAATCTAATACAGTTTTTTACGTAGAATCTAGTAGCGTAATCAGATTTTTAACTTGACTTAAACCCATTTTTTATATCATTAAAACGATATAACACGCTTTATATATAGGCACTTAAAATTTCGATTCAAAAAATATGTTTAATTATAGAAATAGAAAAACAGAATCTAAATTAACACTTAACAATTTTAAAGTAGTACAGTTGATCCATTGGATATTTACCCATGCATGATCATTCATATTCATTCATATTCAAATGAATCAAATCAAAATTTCGTGGATTAAATAGTCAAAAAAAATTCACATTTAATATAGACCTAGACATAAATATAAATAATAATTATAAATTAAATTTTTATTAACTAATAACAGTACTTACCAGTACCAAAAAAAATACAACAAAAGTAGCTCAAGACAACCGCATGGGTAAAGATCCATCGGTCCAACTGTATACCAAAAGCAATATTTCTTACAAAACTTGTCTATTAAGGTGTATATCCGTTATTAGTGAATGCGGTTTTCACAAAGTTGTGCCATATTTTGAAAAAATTAAGATACTTAAAAATATTAACGATCCACTCTTTTTTGAGATACAGGGCAACATTTACAAAATTCAATTATTAATGCTTACCTTTTTTTTCGAAGTTTTTGATAAATTAACATTGTAAAACCCTTATTTGCTATTGTAGTTACTTCTCAGTTTGACTATATTTTTTGTACCAACTTTAGGTATTAGTAAACTAGAACAATGCAAATCCTTAATTAAAATATGAAAATCTTTGTCTTAAAGTAAGTTTATTACTGAATCTTACTCAAAAAAACTGCTTATGAAGCATTTTTTGCTTCGATTAAGTTAAGAACTGAAACGGATGCGGAAAATGCCTTAAAATTTATTTTTTTTTATTTCACCCAGTATTTTAAAAATGAAGAGTAAAGAAAAATTTTATTAGAAAATCATATTTTTCACAAAAAAAGTAGTTTACCTAATAATCACTAATAGCGGAGATAAACTACAACAAACAAAATTTTAAGAAAGGTTACTTTTTGTTTTATTTAATTACTTTAATATCTTCTTTATATTTAAAACACTAAGCCAGATTTTCAGCAAGTTCGTGAGAGAGTTGTACTGCACCAAATTACATGATACACTCGTTGTAGTTATTTCTATAACAAAACATAATTTTTGCAGTTATTTGATATTTTTCTAAATATAAAGTGTATTATATTGATTTAAAGAGAGAAGCTGTTACATTTAAAAATTGGTAGGTTTGGGTAATATATCAAAAATTACACGTCTAGTTAAAAAAATTGTCTATGCCAGTGGAGTTTACATAAAAAAAAACTATTCAGATCGAAATATCGATAAATAAATCGATAACCGAGACACAAGGCTGGTCCCAAAATATAACATTTTCTATTGCGCCCTGTATTCAAAAATAAAGCGAGCCATGAAAACTTTCATTACAGCATCGTAAGTTTCATAAAAAGAAATAGCACAGGACTGTGAAAACCCTATCATTCCATCCTTACTAATAACATAGATACACTGCAAATATGTCGAAAATTACATACATTGTACCTACGTGAATCAAATTGTTTATTACTCCATCTTTTTATCAAATCCCAATATGATTAGTATCAAATATTACGTACCTTACGAAAAATCTTAAGATTGCTTTATGTAGGTCATTTAAGAGATCCTTTCACCTTTTAAACTATAGGAAATAAGTACTGAAAAAGTTTGTTTCACTGACAAAGAATTATATTTTACATATATCATCTATTTTGCAGAGTAACTCTGAATTTGTGTCCCTAAAATTTTGTATATTTTATTAAATTTTATAGTTTAAAAGAGCATCTTAAAATATTGCAAAATTTATAGTGAAAATACAAAAATATCCTCTTTAAAACCCCTACAAGCTATATTTGACAATTACCACAAGAATAAATGTATTGTTGTGCAATTATTTTGCTGAATTCGGTTAGAGATGCGCAGCGGGACGCAATAGGACGTTTTGTTATTAGAAAAGCGCATTTTTTTTTTTAATTATTAGGTTCTTTGAGTAACAAAACTAATGGTTTATTATATACTAATTTATTGCAAGTTTTATATCCTATTTATATAATTAATAATGAAACAATATGTGAGTGTCGCAAGGTTATAAAATAGTAAATTCAATTATTATATTATTTACAATCGTCAATACATACAAGGTTGTAAAATAGTAAATTCAATTACTATAATATTTACGGATCATCAATACGTGCAAGATTGTATGGACGTGACTGCAGCAAGGTCAGTATTTTGTTTTGATGAATCATGTGTTTAAAGTGCATATTGAAATGATCAAATGTTAGTTCTATTTATAATTTAGACAATTTTTGTATATTTTTGAAAATTACATACACTCCTTAATATTTCGAATTACTATGTATAATATGTGGATAAATGATTTTATGATCTTAAAATGCATTAGCGTTTTCTTCTCGATAATTTTATAAAGTATATTTCACTATATTCTTTTTATGAAAAGTGTAAAATACAACCAAAATTCTTCAATAAGCTACCATTAGCGTGTCTTAATTTGACGATTTCGCGTTTGTTACCTGCATTTACTGGACAAAAGAGAGCGAAGGACGGTACCTTTCGTGATATAGGGTAATATTTATCCTTACGGCCTTGATGAGCCAAGAAGGCTTTTGTAGGTTTGTGTACTAGAGGTACATTTAAATGAATATAAAATACTATACGATTCGATACTGGTTTATTTCCTATTCTGAACAACTATATATACAAAATAAGTAAGACAATTACGCTATCGATTGAGCTTGAACGTGATGCAGTCAATCTTAGATTACTGTACTCGTGTTATAAACATAATATTAAAAATTATGTCAACATTTATTTAATGCAAACTTTATACAATTTTCTTAGATAATAATAAAAATTTTAAATATGCAATTTTTAAGGAAATTAATTCTTCATTAAAAATCTAAATTATGACATTTTCTCTCGTCTCCATTTGTGAAGGGCTATCTAAAGTTATATCATGGTTGATTGATTTACTTGTTGTGGTCGTCGGTTTCTTTTGTTGTATCGCCTTTGACTTATCCACCATATTCATATTAATATTCCTGATGATAGTATGCTGAGTGTTGTGACCGCTGGATATGTACATAAGTGGTTATAACTTTTTGCATACTTTTTCTTGTAGTCTTTGTTAAATGCTTTCTTCTTCTTTACTTAAAATGTTGAAATTCACCTTGTAAATTGATTCTTCCGTATTGTCGTTTAATTCGTTTAGTGTTTGCAATTGTTTGACCTTGATCGGAATTGTTGATTGTTTACTATAACTGACGATGACCGGGACAATGTGTATCAGTATTGATATAATTAAATATTGTTTAGTTTTGATTTCGCAGCCTTGTATCATTTGTAGTATACCGGTGCTGTTCAATAAGATGTCTTCTCTAATTCCGCTGCATGTGATTGCTATACGGGTACGTTGGGTCGTTATAAATACCCAAGTGTTGGGCATATATAACTGTTTCCATATCACTTCATCAATGACCCAGTTGGGACTTGTTTCGATATTTTTCACAGATCTCGGTGAACACATATATATATTTTTTTGGCATTGGAATGCATGATTTGAGTTTTTCATCGGTCTGTTGAAAATAAACTTGGCTGTTGTAGTTTATTGCTAACATGTCACTGGAGAGATCTAGTGCCCAGTAAGACGTACGGTCAATTTTCAATGGTGTCGGAACTGCTTTTATAAGAGTCTATTCTGAAATATATTCAATTACAAAGAAGCTGTATGTGTATATGTTTAGCGTTTTTCTGATATATAAAGAAAATTATTTTTTTAATGTATCACTCTACATTGTATTCCTTTTTAAAATCTGCGTAAAATTCTCAATACTTTTTATTAACAGTACAGTCAACGGTTTTTGCAAAAACAAGAGTTTAATATTCATAATTTAATGTATTGACTTTTATTAAAATACAATGTCAGATTTGTTGATTTACAATACCAATATAAATTTTGTCAATCAAATTATTTTTTCTGAGGAAGCATCTTTTTTTTAATAGATATGTTAACACGCATAATTGTCGATATTCGGTCAGGGAAAATCCACATTGGATACGTGAAGATCATACCAAATTTCCCCAAATGTTAAATGTTTGGTGTGATATAAAGGGTGCAAAAATAATCAGTGCCTTCTTCATGGTAGACACATTAACTGGAGAAAGATATTTGAACCTTTTAAGGACCGAAATAATCTCAGCTATTGCAGAACTCGTTCCGTATAACCGTAAGTGCTTTACCTTATCTTCAGTATTAAGTATTTAAACTTGATTTTTTTTTTAGCTAATGGAGCACCAAATGATGAAGTATGGTTTTAGCAGGATGATGCAGCACCGCATTTTGCTCGGAATGTTCGGGAATATTTAGATAATGTTTTTTTTTATGGAAGATTGGCCAACTCGGTTTCCGGTCTTAATGCCCCTCGACTATTTTTTGTGGGGACACCTTAAAAATGTAGTGTATAAAACTAAGCACAATGACTTCAAGGATTTAAAAGAGCGAATAGAAATCGAATGTAGACGAATCGACGAGACACGCATTCTATTTAATGTATTAAATGTTTTTCCACAGTATTTGACCTACTGTCAGAAAGTAAATTTTAAACAACATTTTAAACACCTTACTTAGTTTCATTAATTTGTTGTTTGTTGTATCTTGTTTCTTTTTTGTATCGTATTATTTCCGTTGTTTTTTACAACCTACTTAAAGTTGAGACGCTCTTTTCTCTTGCTGCATACAATAGTGTTTTGGTAGCAAGATCAGGAATTATTGTGCTTTCCGGTCCACCAGAACATACAGCATCGCTTACCTTTCCAGTTTCACGAATTTTTTTGTTAATGTTACTTACGGTAGATTTATTGGATTCCTGTTAGGATATTTATCATTAAAGATGTTACAAACAGGTTTCGCATTCTATCACCATAACCCAGTATAATAATTAAAATTTCAATTCTTTAGGTTTCAGTTAAACGATCCATTTTTATAAATCAGCAAAAATAACATTGGCAAACGTATTTCAGATAAGCGGTACCGGAGAAAAAAAATTAAAATGACGTATACTTTCCAAGAAAGAGTTGAAATTATTTCACGTTTCTTTAGAAATAACGAATGTGCTGGAGCTGCCGCGTTTTCTTATAATGCATTACACTCAAATGCACACTTGCCTCATACCTGCGGGAATTAATAGCAAAAATTTGTGAAATAGGATCAGTTCTAAACAAAACAAGAAATGCTGCTAATCCTGTAAGAAATAAAATTGTAGAAGTTGCAGTTTTCGGTGAAATTGTAATCGAACCACACTAAGCACGACGAAATCGTCCGAAATATCGAGTGTTTCGCGAAGAACCACCCATCCAGCGAAAAAAAACGTGGGTTCCATCTCTACAAAATAAAACTGGTTCATGAACTAGCTGAGGACGATTACATTTGTAACATTGGTTCTCAGATGAATGCTCTTTTTTCCTTCATGGTGCTATCAGTAATTGTAAGTATTGGTCGAATTGCAACCCTAGAATCTTTAAAGAAGTGTAACTCAACATACCGAAAAATAAAATGTATGGACTGGAATTTTTGGGGATCGTATTACTGAGCCGTATTTTCTACCTAGAAACTTAACAGGTGAAATGTACATAGACTTGGAAAACAGTACTGAGTTTGCTTTGACAATTTCCATTGAAGAAGATGACCGTTATCGGCCAGCCAATGTAATTTTGCAATGCAAGATGGAACACCCTCGCACTATGCGGTTCCTGTAAGGCAATTTATCGCCATTGAACTTTTTCTTCTGGGGAAATTTGAACTCTAAAATGTATGCAATCACACCCAATTCTAGAAAATATGCGACAACGAATAGTGTACGAGTGCCGACAAATAATTCCCGAAATGCTCTGCGAACATTTCACAGTGCCTTTCTAATTGCATGGAAGTTGAAAGTGCATATTTTAAACATTTACTTGAATGGCACAATTGGTAACACATTTTGTGACTTTCACATTATATTCTTTTGCCTTATTTCCCAGGAAATACTCACTATGAAATACTAGACTCGCCCACATACAAACTAGGTAAATATCTTTTAAATTTTCTTAATCCATTTAGTCAGTTTCGATGTAGAATCACTATACACAATTGTCCTGTCAACGACTCAATTTCCCTTATATCAGACATACTGGATGATAATAATCTTGATAAGAACTTAGTTGACCTAGTGGAAGCTTGTCTTACATCTACTTATTTCATTTTTCAAGGAACTTTTTATGAACAAACTTCAGGGTCAGCTATGGGATCTCCTCCATCACCTGTGGTAGCGAATATCTTTATGTAAGCCTTTGAGGATATTGTTCTAACAGCCGCTCCACTAAAACCAAAGCACTGGTTCAGATATGTAGATGATACTTTTGTTGTTTGTCCTCATGAACAGATAATCTCCTCATATTTCTGGACCACCTTAATCAACAACATCATAATATCAAGTTTACGATGGAAATTGAAGCTAATGGAACGACTCCATTTCTAGATATTTGTGTTCAAATGAAGGAAAATGGTACATTAGGACATTCTGTGTATAAAAATATACGTATACAAATAGATACTTAAATGCAAATTCCCATCACCATCCAGCACAAAAGAAATCAGTTATTAACTCACTAGTATTCAGAGCTATTTCGATTTCTGATCAAGATTCTTTAACATTGGAAACATCGAAACTGACTGAAGCTCTCAGAGGAAATGGCTATTGCACTGAAGATATTACGCGTCCAGTTAAATGATATAGTAATCAAACTCCGCCAAAGGAGAATGATAAAAAGCCAACATTGGGTAGTGTTGTTCTTCCCTACATACATGGTACTACAGACAACATAGGACGATTACTTCGGCGGTCCAACATACGTCCAATCTTCAATACACGTACGAAGATTAGACAATGCTTGCGATCCACGAAAGATATTGTACCTTTCCCAGCAGAAGGAGTATATAAAATTCCTTGCTCCTGTAGAGAAGTACATGTGGGAGAAACAGGACGCTCAATATCAACTAGACTTAAGGAACATGAACGAGGCATTAAAAAGAAACAAATTGTTTAATCTGCTGTAGCTGAACACCAGTACAATACTGGCCATATTATAAATGCTAAAAGATTCTACCATCGGTTCCAGGTTTTTATAAACGAAAAATTAGAGAATCTGTTGAAATATTCAAACATACCAAAAATTTCTATGGGTTGCGGTCTACGTGGAAACCGATCTTAACACACGGTCACGGTTCGCCGAGCATAAGTCGAGTATAAAAGCCCATTTTAACATTTAAAAACCAGCACTTACGGAAATTAAACGTCTGTAAAAAACGATTTTATTTATGGCAACATAGTTTTTAAGGTCTTCACAATTTTTAACTTTGAACCAATATAAACAAAATTTGTAAATTAAATAAATTCAAGCAGTTCAAGTATTTTCTTATCTTATTTTCAAATACCCAAAAAACTTTCTTAAAAAATAAAAAAGTGTATAAAGATTTTCTTGTGCTGTTAAATTCGGCTGCTCCTTCAGAAAGGTCGCATTTATAACACTTGTGCACTCTATGTATATTGCATGTCAGATCTAACATTGGAGAACTTTAAGAGTACTTCCATGTAATGGAGCAACTTTCGTCAGGAATAAAGTTTTCAAACAAATCGGTAGCAAAATAGTTGCCATATGGTGCCAAGTTTTGAAATACACCATAATTAACAAAGAAAAATGGATTTATTAAAGGCCATTACCTCAAAGCTTAATATGTCTTTATGTATATTTCAAACCGGGTTCTCTCACTATAAAACTTTTAAGATGTTGTGTTAATAAAAAGAAACAAATTTAAAGTACAGGCTTTGAAATTATGCGCGATATATAATATATAATTTGTTTATATGCTTTTAAATCACTGTGTTTTTCCTGACATGATTTTGTCATTCAAAAAGGCAAAGCCTGGTTTGAGATCGCATACCATATTCAAAAATCTATTGGGGTAAATAAAAACTAGGCAGGATTTGGTCTTAAAATTACCACAAAACAAAGTTAAATGTTTTTAAACGGAATATTATGTAAATCATATGTTCATCAAAAGAGCATTGCCTGGTTATGAATAAGCTAGGTCTGATACCTTTATATTTAAAAGTACCCGAGAAATTTGAGAAAAACCCTGTCAATGTATTAGCACTGTCTCCACTACTTATGCAGAAGAGCGTTTTCGATCTGTCTCTAACACACTTCTCCTTAAGTCATCACGGTTTTTGTCAAATTTATCCAAGGCACATCCAGAAATACCAAAAGAAATAAATATTGGTATTATAAGAAAAAAATCAATAGAAATGAATGAAAGTTTATTTTTAAATAAATAGTAAATAACGTTATAATATTATTATCACGTGTTCTTAATAATGCTCAAGACTGGGTAGATCGGAATAGGCTAGTCTTGAATTGCGAAAAAACAAATATCATTATCTTTAATATGATTCCTTCATCCTTAGTGACAGATTACAGAAGCCTGCTTAATAATAAAAACAAAATAAATATCAACAACTCCTGTAAAATATTAGGAATACGTTTGTATAAAATTTGTAATAAACTATAAAAATTATACAGTAGAAGTAGTAAAGTTAGCATATTTTGACTATTTTTACCAAGTAATGAAGTATGGATTGCTGATTAGGGGTGGCTCACTATTTGAACAGAGTATTTCTGCTACAAAAACGGGCCATCAGAATAGTTTTTTTAAAAATGAGAACATTGGATTCATGTCGGAGTGTGTTTCGCAGGTATTCTGTTCACGGTTTATGTATCGAATGCTTGCTCTATATATTTGGCAAATGTAATAAATTTACGTTGGGCTCTATAATCACAGTTATGTCACTAGACACCCTTCTTTTATGTACCCACTCCATAGACTTTTAGTCACAGAAAGAGGGAACCTCTGGCTATTAGGCTTTATAACCTACTCCCTACTAAAACAAAATCGATAACTTGACATTGCATAAAATGAAAATATTTATAATTATTATATTATATCTCAATAATTGTGAACCATACTCAAAATGAGTTTGTGGCATATTATAGAGGTTCAATAGCCTAATATCTAATCTGTTTGATGTGTTAAGGGTTTCTTTTATTTATAGTTTCATCTTTACTTTATATATTTTATACTAGTGACAGTTAACTTAATGTTTTTTTTTGGATGACGATACAATGCGCTTGTTTGTAAACTTGTGCTACTACAATAAATTGAGTTTGACTTTTTGAGTATAATAAAGTTAGTATTACTAGTAACTAACATAAGAAACTATAACGAGTCAAAGGTTTTTGTAACAAGAGAGAGAGAGGTATTGATTCCGTAGATCGGCCAATGCGAATGTTTTTAAAGAAAAAAGTCTTAAATTTTGTATATTTATAATCAGCAATAAGATATCGAGTTGATGGACATATATTATCCATTTTATTTAAAACGTCAACTTTGTTTCGCTTTGTTCATGATAAATTTGTAATTTGTCATGAACAGTAATTTTACAGATGAAAAGTCTATTAATAGTTTGTTACATTGTTTTAACCTGAGATATTCTTTATTATTGGGAAGTTCACAATGGACCTTAAAAGACATCGTAATATACGTCACACTTTAAAATGAAACAAGCATAAAATAAATGTCATTGTGTCCTTAAACGGTTTATTTTCCAGATACGGGGCGATGGGTATTTTTTTAAAGGAAAGTTTTACATCTTATAAATTATAAGAGATAAATACTTCTATTAGCATGTATGATCAAAAACGTCGTTTGCAAGACTTCTAACATTATATAATTGAATTCAGTTTTTTGCTATTTATTTTTGTTTAAATATCTGATATCCACAAAATGTGTGTATTGTAATGATATAACCAAGTAAAAATTTTTCAAAAAGTGTGCCGACACAATATAGTATTTTGTTATCATAAATGCTTTTTAGACAGCAAAATCTTACTTATTTTATTTTACTAATTAACAATCTGTCTTGCAAAACTCTCAGTTGGTTCCGGTTTTATAGATCCATGCTTATTGTGATAATTTACCTACCTGCCCCTAATGTATCAAATGAAAATTCAACCATTAACTGAGAAATACCTGCGTACTAGGTGTACTTTATAAGGGGTTTAAATACATATAATATAAATCCCAAATTGTTAGTTAGTTTTATTTCAACCACCAGTTGATCGAGAGCTGTTGGTATTTGAGAAATTAGAGAGTTTTGGGCAACATATCGCGAGTTTGTGTAAATAAGCTGGATCGTTTTTGTTATATATTATGTGATAAAGTAACTTTTGTGAAACAAAAACGAGTATATTTTTGTTAGCCCCTTTAATTAAACTTACCACTTTTTTTTGGCTGCAAAGTTAGACACCAGGATAAAAATAGTGCTCTCCATAACTGCTGCAATAAATGTGCGTCCAACATTCGTGACAGGGTAAGTGTAAAAAACCGTAAGATGCCCTTCGCTGTTTCTATAATGTCCGAGAACCGAAAGACCACGTTACTGACTGTTATTTTTGATTGACACCTCCCCGTCTCCCCATTCGGAGAAAAAAGGATCTTCGATATAGAATCCAAATTAAAAATTCGCCATACGCCCGGTGCCTCAGCATGACGAACTGCCTGTATCTAATACACCCTTAATTCTGATGATGATCAAATGGATTCAAACGGAACTGTACCTGAAAATTCGATAGAGCATCAATCTCGCAAGACTCCGACTTTGTCTGTGAACTTCTCAGTAAAAACCCTCACAAAGTAAGTCAAAGGTAACCTTATAAGGGATTTAGAATTGCCCAAGAAAAAAGCAAAACTATTGGCCTCTCGATTGCAGCAATGGAATTTACTTCAAGATGAAGTAAATGTTTCTGTGTACCAAAGCCGTCAGAAAAACCTAACACAATTTTTCAACATGGAAATCAATTTGGTAGCATGGGGGGACATTGAGGGATCAATGGCAGCTTTAAATCTAGACTATGATCGAAAAGACTGGACACTTTTGGTTAATTGCTCAAAAGTAAGTCTTAAAGCTATGTTACTCTATAATGGAAACAAGTTGCCTTTAGTCCCACTTGGTCATGCAGTCCACATAAAAGAAACTTATAGCCATTTGAAACTGTTACTGGAGACCATGCAATATGAAAAGTATAAATGGCAAATTTATGAGGATTTAGAAGTTATGGCCATTTTGCATGAAATGTTATGTGATTATACCAAATACCGCTGCTTCCTCTGAGAATGGGGCAGTCGAGCACGATGGAATCACTACAGTAAGACAATTTAGCTGCCAAGAGAGTCTTTTGAGCCAGGAAAGAAAAATGTAACCAGCGTGCTATTAGTTCCCCTGAAAAGATTTTACTACCGCCACTTCATATAAAATTGAAAAACTTTCTGAAGGCCACGTACAAAGAAGGCCGGGCTTTCAGTTATTTAAAAGAAAAGTTCCCTAGATTAGTGACACTAAAATTAAAGAGGGAATATTTGTGGACTCCCAGATTATGAAACTTTTCGGAGATGCGCAATTCAATTTCACACTTTAAGGCAAGGAAAATGACGCTTGGAAATGGTTGCAACAATTTTGGGAAACGTAAAAGCAGAAAACTATAAGAACTGATTGACCAACTTCTTTTGTGTTACCAAAACCTAGGGTGTAGTATGTCGTTGAAAATTCATTTCCTGGATTCTAATCTGGGTTATTATCCGGAAAATTGTGATGTTGTAAGTGACGAGCACGGTGAGAAATTCCACGAGGATATTTCAAACATGGAAAGAAGGTATAGGGAAAATGGAAATGTAAGATGTCAGCCGACTACTGCTGGACTATTACGAGAGGGGTCTCAAAGGCAGGCTAACAAGAGCAAAATGAGTATCTAAACTTTAGATTCAATGATAAAAATGTGCTATTTCATTGCTTTTGTTGAACCAACATATTGTATTTTATATGTTCATTGTATATTCCTATAAATTTTAATTTTGTAACACGTAGATTTTTTTTGCGAGTCAACTAAATTCTTTAATAAGTATTTTTTAGTTAATTGGGTGTAGTTGAATCCAAAAAAATAGGTTTTGTTTAAGAGACAAAAAAAATTGAAATTTGTTCCCCAGTTATCAGTACTTTTCTTCTTAGCTATCTATAAAGCTTGATTGATTAAGAATTACTGAGGAACTGAAAATAATCAATAACAAGACAATAGTACACTTCGGGTGTTTTCACTGATGAAAGTACTTTTATATAAATGATCAAGACGTTGAATGTATAATTTTGATTTCGTTACCGCATACATATTATTAGTTTTGCAAAATTGTGAGTATATTATTGCTATTTGATTTGTCAATATAAAGGATATTCCAATAAGAACAATATAATTTTGAAAAATAATTAAAATATAAACTATATCCGTTATAATCAAACTTTTATTCTATTTTAAAGCATAGTCAAATATCAATCTACATATACCGTTCACCACTTGCATTTCCTACCCCGTTTTGAAAAAAAAATCGGTAAATTTCCCTCGTTAAGATTTCTTTTCCGTTTGTTAGGAATAGTGATGTGAGGCACAATTTAATTCAATACATAGTCACAGCATATATGTGTTACATATACTGTCACCACCACACTGGATTTCTACCAATATTTTACCAGTTTCTATCTCTGCCACACTTAATTTTTGGGTTTAATTTAAAATAAATTCAATAAGCAGTTTTTACATTGACACACACAGATAGACAGACAAACCGACAGACGGACCGACGGAATTAATAAAACATATTTTTTGTCATCTAGGGACACTAAAACGTGAAGATATGTAAAACTTAGAGGGTGAATTTTTCAGACTACAAAATTTATATTTGACCGCCATTTTGTTCCGCCATCTTAAATTAGTATCACAGTTTTACTACTGCATCTCTATACCAAAATCAGTTATATAACTAACACGATTTGAAATCAATTCATTAAAGAGTTTTTTCAGTTAATTTCAACATAATACCTGACCTTCTACTGCGCGCTTAGTCACGAAGGCTTACTTAAGGAAATCCGGACGATTCTTTTCCAGCTTGATAGTTCGTCCGTCTAACAGTAAAAATGTGCTAAGTCTCTTTACATCCAGTCGTTTTTTCTTCAATGTAGAACAATTCGTTTTATGTAAAATCCAAGTTTCGTTATATCTCCCTCGTTTCCGTTTTCATAGCTAACATCTAACCTAACCGTTTTTTTTTGTATTACGTAATTTATAATTTTTTGTATTTATATGTTTCATGCTCAGTTTACTTGGTTCGCTGTGCAACAAATACAGCTTTTAAGATTAATTTATTATCCGAAAACTAAATTGGCGCCCAGTAAAATTTATTAGATCGTAATCAATTAGTAAGTAAAATATTAGTTTTTTTTTTAAAAACCCAAGCCTCAATCCCCTGAGCGTAGTCCGGCATTTCCACTTTGTGCCACTAAAAAAACATAAACATTTTTTTTTTTTTTTTTTTTTTTTTAATTTTTAGTTTTTTTCAGAATATCTCGATGCCCTGGGTTCCTGCTTAAAGAAAAACAACGACATCCTTCCGATCATTGGCGAAATTTACGACATCTTACTCAATCATGACTCCAAATGGAAGATACTGCTAGAAAAAATTGAGGATATTCACAGCCTCCATTCTGGAATATCTGACAGTATACAAGAATCCTTATTTAAATCCATTAAAGAAATTAGGCAGGATACTTTCAATCTATCATCTATTTTAATGGAATCTCAAAATGAATCTGTCAAAGTCCAGGTGCATGATTCATCGAAGGAGCAGTTGACTAAAGAGATGGCTGAGCTGACGCATAGTGTAAAACAAATGGCACTTACCCTGGAGAAGCTTGCTGATAAGCCTAAACAACAATCAATAAAGAAGATATACACCACCGCAATATCAACCCAAACCGATACAACAGATGTCCAAATGCCTGTCAATAAGTCTCCAAAAAAAAATGTTTCCTTCCAGCCCAACAAAACACCCATTATAGAGAAATGGCATTATGTAGTGGTATCCATAATTCCGTCCACGTATAAATCAAATCAGCTTGTACACTACATCAAAGAAAAATTAGGAACCACGAATTTTGTGCGTTGTTTTCCTATGCTTAAGAATGCAGACACTTTGCACTCCGATTTTAAAATTGGGGTGCAAAATAAAGATCACTTAATTCAGCTTAAGAACGCTAGTCTGTGGCCACCTGGTACCATAATTGATCCTACCAATGATTCAGTTTCACCAACCCTTATCCAAACGCCGCCCACTTCCACAGCCCATAATGTCTCATCTTCTAGTCATCAAGATGTCAATATAGATATCCCAAAGAGCCGGGGGGCTGTCTCCACCAAAGCCTTAATTATTGGAATCACCAGTGACATTTGTGCCTGAAGAGGATAAGTCAGTCATAGTTGGCTCTGACAGGGAGGCCATAGCAGCTTGTAGGTCATTGGCACTGGAGGGCTCTAAATTAAGCATGGAGAAAACTGCAAGGAAAGATGATTTTTTGCAGTTTGATCCAATGACTCCACCAAGAGTGCGGCTGTCCCAAGATTCGGATAAAGCAAATGGTCGCTATATATTAGCCAGATTAAGGGATCCGTCCTTACTAAAGACCTTAAGGCTATTTCTTGCTTATCTACACGACCAGCCATCTAGTGTGTGTTTTGAGGGGCATACAAGTACTAGCATTAAATTATTGCTAGCTTCAGAAGGCATTCCCAGTGACAAGGACTCCCTGCGCAAGCTGTATTATCGCTTCCACGATGCCTATGGGATTGGTTCATCTGAAGTGGACTCAGACCTTGCAGCGTATAGATCTTTCTACTCCTCGGAAAAAATTTTACGGCTCCAAAAAATTCGTGAAAGTACTGGTAAATATTATTCTAGTGGTTCACCATGAAAAAGTAAAAATTTTTAGTCAATATGACGCGAAAAGAGGATCTAGCACCCTCTAAAAAATTGACCAATAGTAATTTTAATCTTTTTTTTCTTAATATTCAGTCCTTAAGACATAAAACAGACGAATTATATCTTTTGTTAGAAGAGCTAAATTTTCCAGAAGTCATTGCCATCACTGAGCACTGGCTAAATATCAATCAACCTGTTTTTATTAAAAACTATACCACAATTGCCAGATTTAATAGAACTAATTTAACTCATGGAGGCACCATGATAATGTCTTCAAACAACGATTTTTCCGAAATATCAAAGTATAATCATTTATTATCTGAAAAAGTATTTGAATTTTCTATCGTTTATCACAATACTTATGACCTTTATATTATTTGTATTTATAGAACACCTGATGCTGATGTGCAATTATTCTGCCATAACCTTCTAAGTTTGCTCGAGTCCCTTCCTGTAAAAAGCAAATTAATGTTATGTGGCGATTTCAATATACTGGAAAAGTTTCCAGTGTGTGTGCTGCTCAGGAATGTCTTCAGTCCATCTTTGAGTCATTAGGAATTGCCATGCACGTCAACTCACCAACCAGAATTACTAAGACAAGTGCCAGTACTATAGATTACGTTGTGTCTTCTTTCGATTCTAGCTCCGTCAAATGTAATGTCTTAAGTCCAGGTTTCTCCGATCATGAAGCAATTTTCACAAAATTTTCAATTACATCCAAAGCCAAAAATTCCTCTAGACAAGTAGGCCGTATTTTTTCGGTTAGAAATTTCATTAATTTCAAACACCTATGTCAAATAACTGACTGGGACTCTCACACTTATGATGTCGACACTGAATTTTCTCGTTTTATAAAAACTCTAACTAATATAGCTTCTGAATCTTTTCCTCTTAGGCCTATCAAAAATAAAAGAAGTAAACCCTGGTCCACTAAAGGTTTACGTATATCTTCTAAGAACATGCGGTCACTATCTCATTTAAAGAAATTTTCGGACAGTGTCTTTTTTCATAATTATGTAAAATCATACAGAAAAATTTATCATAAGACTATTAAAGCCGCCAAAGATATTTATTACAATAATAGACTTTCTAACGCCAAAAATGTAGCTAAAGAAACCTGGTCTAAAACTCCTTTATCCAGCACTATCCTTACCTCTCCTGAGGACCTAAACAATTATTTTGTAAATGTAGCCAAAGATTTGACTAAATCCGTATCTCAATCTAATGACCCAATTTCATATCTCTCTAATCATAGGGTAAACCTGCACAGTTTCTTCTTTTCACCAGTAGTTTTATCAGAACTTCGTAGTACAATTAATGATATCAAAAATAAATCTTCCTCGGGAACTGATGGGCTTACTTTAAGAATGTATTCAAGTCTGCCGGAATGCACACTAGAGCATCTGACTACTTTGATAAATATGTCTTTCCAAAATGGTACTTTTCCAAGCTGCCTTAAAACTGCAATAATCATACCTCTTCACAAAGGAGGTGTTTCAGAAGAAGCTTCGAACTATCGCCCAATTGCACTTCTCCCTACGCTATCTAAGATCATCGAAAGACTGGTTAAAAAAAGGCTTTTATCATTTCTGTCTAGATATGAAATACTTACAAAACATCAATTTGGATTTTTAAGTAACAAATGCACAAGCGATGCCATGTTTTCCCTTCTTAATAGAGTTTACTCCAGCCTAAACAACCATCACGCTACGGCAACAATTTTCTGTGATTTTTCCAAAGCTTTCGATTGTGTGAATCATAATATATTAACTAACAAGCTGCAGTACTATGGATTTAGAGGGGCTCCTCTCAATTGGTTTAAGTCATATCTTAGCAACAGAAATCAAGTTGTGAAAGTTGACAACAGGATGTCTTCTTGTAGGCCAATGGAATATGGAGTGCCTCAAGGCTCGGTACTAGGCCCTATCTTGTTTCTTTTGTTCATAAACGACATGGCTAATTTAAACATTAGTGGAAAAATATGTCTCTTTGCGGACGATACCAGCTTTACGTGGAGCCACCCAGATGTCACGGACCTACATAGGATTGTATCTAATGACCTAATCACCATTAAATCCTGGTGCGATTCTAATCTCCTATGTTTGAACATCTCTAAAACGAAAGTCTTGTCTTATAAAAACACGCTGCAACCTTTTAACCTTAATGGCACCACTATTGATGTCGTAAACTCTGTAAAATTTCTAGGGCTTCTTGTAGATGATTCTTTAAAATGGGATCCTCATATCGACGCTTTATCAAAGAAGTTAGGTTCTGCTTGCTTTGCGTTAAGATCTGTTTCCGAGGAGCTTAGCTTTTCTACCTCTAGAACTGTTTATTTTGCTCTTGTTGAGTCGCACCTCAGATATGCTATTCCATTCTGGGGTACATGTTGTGCGACTCAATTTGATCGAATTTTTATACTACAAAAAAGAGCTGTTCGTTACCTACTGAGACTTAACAGTAGAACTCACTGCCGAGATTTCTTTAAAAGATATAAAATACTAACCCTTCCTTGCTTATTCATTTTGGAATCGGTTTGCTTAATTCGTAAGCACGCACCTGCTCTATTAGAGAGACCTTCTCACAACTACCCTCTCAGAAATACTGAGCACGATCTCTATCTTCTAACCCCACACTCAGAGTTAATTAAAAGATCAGTAATCTACAATGCAAAAAAAATGCATAATCACCTGCCATTTAACATCAAATCCATAATATCTCTGACTTCATTTCGCAAGGCTTTGAAATCATTCTTACTGGAAAGTGCCTTCTACACCGTGAACGAGTTTTACAACACATAATTTTATCCTTATGAACCCCTAGTGTGATAGTTACCATTACCAACCATTTTTACCGAATTTTGTATATGTATTTTTTTTTAATTGTTTCGTACTTTTTTATTTTTTACTTTGCTTTTTTATTTTTTTTTACATTATATTTATGAAAATGTTTATAACATAGTACGACTGACAAAGTACATTTCTAATGTACTTCTTTTAGGATTCTATAATATTAATATTCTAAATTCTTGATTTAAATATTATTTTTCTATAATATTTATGATGTGTTTTTGTTTTGTTTTGTTTGCTAATTTTGATGTTTGTAAACTATTTTTTTACAACAGCTTTGTCCACAAAATTGTAAAATTTTTTTTGACAATTAAGCATTTAGTTATTTATTTATTTATTTATTTTATAAAAACGGTACAATACCTAAATGATATTATTTTTCAAAAAAAAAAAACAGATTTTCGGTCCTTAGACATTTTCTCAAATCCGTCGGTCTGTCAGTCTGCCTGTACGCGGAATACCTTAAAAACAACTTATCCGATTAAGTTCAAATTTTGATCAAAATTCAAGAGTCATAAGGGGATAAAACGGTTATATTTTGGTATAAATCCAATATGGGGGAACAAAATGGTGGCTCAGTGAAAAGTTAAAAAAGTCATTACTGAAAAACCAATTTACCTGAAATTTTGCACAAAAACCAGTTATTAGGTAGAAATCAACTGATAAAATTTTGATAGGAATCCAAAACCCTAAGGCAAAACAAAATGGCGACATAATAAAATATTTAAAAAATTAGGTTAAAAAGCTTCTTATTAGATTGATTTAAAACTTTGTGCAAGAAGTAAAAAAGACATAAAGATGAGCTGGTAAAATTATGGTATGAATTCAAGATGGCGCACAGTTACGATTTGAACATTGGGCATTTTCTTAAAATGCAAATTCAAATTTTTCTGTTACATATTTGTTTTGTAATCATATTGGTCTTATAGAAAAACAACTTAGCAAATCGTTCCAAATGTGCTCCAGTGAGGGAGACCTGATAATTTTCGTATAAATTTTGTATGGCAAAAATTGATAAAAAAACTGGTTTGACTAAAATTGAAAAATCTGAACGTACTTATATTTTATCAATTTTTGCGCACAATATTTAGCTATAGAAATCATCATAGAACAACATCCCATTAACAGGATATTTAAAACATGTATCTTAACTGTAAGGTAGAATACACAACCTTGTCTTTGAAAATATATCAAAAAATAAATACTATTTGACTTTTAAAAAAATGGCCAAAAGGGTCAAAGCAACTTTTGCCTCTGACGCATAAACTATACCTTGCTGTAAATGGATCCATCGTGATTGACTACCCCAATCTGCTACTTTGAGATTTATCCGGATTTTTTCTGACTCCTCGGCTCTAATAAATTAAGGTTTTTAACGCACTACCCCACATTTATCAATATTTAAGTTAATCGCGGTAGGCTTAGCTTACGGAGACGAGCGCTGACCGCTTTTTATCTTTTGTTTGAAATCTGACAGATCCCCGATATTGCGGTGACAGTGGCATTATTCGAGATTTTAAAATTGGAAAAATTATGAATTCACTGTGATTCACTTGTGAAATTAGAACGTTTTTTGTTGGGTGGGTGTTTATGAAGCCAAGTGGAAAGCTGAGAATTTTTATAAATTATTAGATTAATCCGGTAAGTAAAATGTAAGTTATTGTTCAATATGCGTTGATTTTGGTGCGCCGTCTGTGATTTTTTTATGACCAAAATCTTATTTCCTATATTTATAGAAACGTTTTTCTAATTATTTCTATTAATCTAAGTAGGATATTTTAATATCCTAATCTATCTAATATTTTTTTTGTATTTGTCTTAGATATCATATTTTTATTACACTCTGTATATCTCACAGGTATTTTGGTTATCCTTATTTATTTTTTTATTATTATCATGTTTGGCGAGATGTTTTCATGTTAAATAGGTAAAGATAGTTACAGATAATTTTATTTCAATTTTTTTGTTCTAAAAGCTCATTTTTAGACACTCTGTATATATTTTCTAGGTTATTTAACTAGCAATAGTTCGAAATATTTAAGAGTATAATCATAATAAATTCATAATATAACAATAACAGGTTCTAGTGTTAAAAATGTAAAATAACTATATAAAAATGATCTTGGTATTAAAAACAGCCTGTACAAAAAGTATATTTTAAATTTTATATAAATTCCTCTTATATAGTATTTAGATATCGTCACTGTATACATAATGTTCCTCAAAAATTACAAAAAAATACTTTTTTCAATTATTTTGAGGCCCATTATATACCAAAATTGACATCGTTTTTATATACACCCAGTAGGTTTCTCAAAATTTCCCATCCTTTTTGGTGATGCTTAGGTGAATATAAGCAACATAGAAAAAAACTAGTGCTCCAAAATAAACCCAGTGACATGTCCTATACCACCCAATCAACTTATGATGTCCGCCATCTTAAATATTTGAAAAATGTCAAATTCAATGACTACCTTTGAAAGGCTAAGCTCTCAGCTTTTCAGGAAGTCCAAAATCTTCAAAATGGGACGAATAGTAAAAAAAATATGACCAATGTCCCGAGCTTTCCTATCTTCGCTCCACTGTGTGGCGGCCAAAGAAAGTATTTGTAATCGTGAGAAAAATCCCCTTCAAAGGTTTTATATAGGTTGTACACAGCTTCAAGTTTTAGCATTTCTTCGTATTCAAGGTTTTATATAGGTTGTACACAGCTTCAAGTTTTAGCATTTCTACGTGTTCAAAAACATATTTTCCCAATTCCGTCGGTCTGTTGGTCTGACAATTGGAGGCATAGCCAAAAAACTACTTACCCGATTGGTTTCAAATTTTGGTCAAAAATTAAAGGTTTTATGAGGATGATGGTAAATATCCAATTTGGCGAAAGAAAATGACGTCATGGTAAACTATTAAAAAATTATTACTTAAAAACTGATCATCCAAATTATCTCGAATTTTGACAAAAATCAAGTTTTACTGGAAGAAATGAACTAGAAACATTTTAGTATGAATCCAAGATGACGGCATAACGAAATAGTTAAAAAATCAACCTGAAAACACTACTTATTGCACTAATTTCAAATTTTGTGCAATCATTAAATATGCTATAGAACTAAACTAGTAAATTCCATAGCGGAACGAAATGTCGGCGAAATAAAATGTTTGAAATATCAACTTCAAATGTTCTTATTCAATTGACTTCAAATGATTCACACAAATTAAATGTGATGTAGGAATAAACTGGTACGAATTCAACATGATGGAACAAAATGGCTGTCTTAAAAACTCAGTGTAAAAACTACTTATTCACTTTATTTAAAGTTATGTCTCAAAATCAAGTCTGGTGTAGTTAGAAACTGGTAGAATATTGGTACGAATCCAATATGGTGGAATAAAATAGCGCACAATAAAATTATTTGAAAAGACAGGATATGCATCTGCATATGTAAATGACTATATGAGGAACTTAAATTGGGCCACACTTCACTATTCCTAAAAAAAAAATTAAAGATTCATAACGAGGGAAGTTCCGGGTAAAGGAAATTTACCGATTTTTTTCATTCTATATTAAAACCAGTTGATTCGATAAAAAGAATTATGTCTAGATATTTCGAAACCTTATAATCTAAGATGTGGCCGACGGTAAAACGTTGATTGGTTTGTGAAAAAAACGAGAACAACTCTTGAAAATGAGCTTTTTTGCATATATCAATAACTTATGCAATTTTCAACATATAGATTTGAAACTTCATACAAATATAGCCTACGTGGTACGTGATGCTAAATATGTGTGCGGAATATCGGGCCTGACACTTTATTTATTAACGAATTATGCCTATTTGCTCATCCGGGAGGCATTGTATAAACAATAATTCTGCTGCAAACGAGATTCGATAAATAGCTCTACGAGAGTTCATTTTATTCGTGGTGACTGACACAATTTTTAGTTGATTACAGTACTAAAATTAGCAAAATAAAACGTCAAAAATGCAGTTAAGACATTAATTTGTTTATAATTTCATCGGTTAATAACTTTTAAATAAAAATATCTATAATGGTTCCGACTGGATAGCTGGTATTATTCCGTGATTTTAAAAAATATTGTGATAGAATGCATTTTAATATAGAAGGAAAAAATCGGTAAATTTCCTTTACTCGGAACTTCCCTCCTTATGAATAATAAATAATAAATAAATAAACAGGTTTTTTAATTTATCATCATATTATACAGGAGCATAACAAAGCAAAATGGTGGCGAGGTCTAGCATTGCTATTCTACCTAACCACCTGTAAAGTATTTTAAAATTGTTCTAAAGCCAGCATTATAATATGTATGTAGTAATTATAATTATAGTAAACACACCTAATATAAACTTAGCAATATTAGTGAAAAAACATGAAAAAATAAAAAAATTAAGAAATATTAAATAAGTTGAAATACACTTCGTAGACAAAGGACATTGATACAATTTATATTTAATAAGCAAAACTTAAAATCAGCGTCTAAGTTGTTTAATATGCCTTTTTAATTTTGATTTAAAACTAACAATAGAGGAACAAGATTTAATATCAGCGGGCAGCGAGTTAAAATTTTTTGTAGCATTGTAAGTGAAAGATCGATGAAACGTGGAGGTTTTGTGTCTAGGAACCGTAAAATAGTCTCGGTTTCTGGTAAGTCGCCCGTGGGAATCACTTCCTTTAACTAGTTTAGTGGACAAATATTGCGGCTGCTCAAAAATAGTAACCCTGTAAACAAGGCTATTTAAACTTAGGGTAAATCTTTCATTAAGGTTAAACCAACCTGAATCTAAAAATGATGGTGAGACATGGTCGTATTTACGTAACCCATACGAATATCGTAAACAAGCATTTTGAATCTTCTGTAATGAGTTTCGATTTTTGACAGTCAACATGGGCCAGTATATAGGGAGACCACAAGATAGTGTCGAGAGTATTAAGGAGTCTGTCAATTTTAATTTAATTGGGGTGGAAAAAATGTCTTTTTACCTATATAAAATTTTAATCTTAAAATAACATTTCTTTATTAGTTGTAAAACATGCTGATCAAAGCGTAGATCATCATCTAATTCAATACCTAAATTTCTAGTTATGTTACTTGCAGTTAAATTTACCTCGTTTAGTTTTATTATAAAATTAGGTTGATCCAAGAATAGCTCTCTATTTTTTCCAAAGATAAGCATTTTAGTCTTTGCACTATTTAGCACCAGCCCATGAGCTTTAGATATAGAAAATATTGACTCAAGGTCAGTGTTTATTTTACCTGAAGATTGCAGTAAATCACCGTGTGAAAATAAGAAATAAATTTGAAAGTCATCTGCGTACTGATGTGAAAAACAATAACGCAGATGACTGGAAAAATCAGCAGTGTATAGGGAAAATAGAAGTGGTCCCAAGATGCTACCCTGAGGGACACCCCTATCAACGGCCAAAAATGTAGAAATACCCCGTGAGGTAGAAACCCGCTGACTTCTGCCCACAAGGTAACTTTGCATACATTTAATTGAGTCCTCTTCAAAACCAAAGTACTTTAATTTATGCAGAAGAATGGAATGAGAGAGAACGTCAAAAGCCTTGCTATAATCAAGTAATATTAGGCAGGTATTCTGACCTGCATCTATAGCTCTAAGAATATCATCAATCACGCCAAGTAATGCCGTTGTGGTACTATGACATGCACGGAAGCCCGATTGCGTAGATGGCAAAATTTTACTCGATTTAATGTGAGCATCTATCTGTTCGTGCATAGCCTTTTCAAGAATTTTAGACATAGTACAAAGGATACTAATGGGGCGAAAATCAGAGAGTGCTCCCGGATTACTTACTTTTGGAATTGGCACAATATTGGCCATTTTCCATAGAGAAGGAAAATTATTTGTGGTAAAACATTTATTAACAAGAAACGCAATTTGAGGGACTAGATACGGACAAATCATAGATAAAATTTTATTGTCAATACCATCAACACCCTTAGCATTCGACTTTAAATTAAAGTGTCATTTGAAATCGATCCATCTGTGACTGGCACGCTCTCTACAAAAATTTGTTTAGAGAATCAGGGCTTCCGACTTGTACTGTTTCTTCACTATTGTTAGAAGTAACGTTCATGTATTTTAAAGTTCGCCAAAAGTTCTTTGGGTCCGTTTTAAATTTATGATTCAGGAAAGCTTTTTTTTCATTACGTACAGCCAAGGTTACAAAATTACGCAACTGTTTATATTCATTTCTGGCGGCCTCAGTCCCAGTTCTTTTATATTTGGCCAAACTCTTTCTCCGCAACCTAATCATATATTTTAAATTAGGTGTTAGTCATGGTGCAGGGAGTTTCGTACATCTACATGTTTTAAAAGGTGCATGTATGTTAAGCAAATTGATATTCCCATTAAAAATATCTAAAATTTCATCAATATTATTTGAATTATAAAATCTATCCCAGTTTAGGTTATAAAGGTCCCTAAGAAAATTTTCATAAACAAAATTATTATAATCCCTGTAATTCCTAAACTTTATAGGCGGTTTATCTTTCTTTATTTTTAAATTACAGATAACTAAAGAATGATCAGAGATATCCGACATATCAATTACATCACAGTTCAAAAAAACATCTTTATTTGAACAAATAATTAAATCTATTAACGTAATTGAATTCCCAGTTATTCGTGTGGGGTCTACTACCACCTGATTCAAACTATATTTATTTAAAAAAGATGTAAATAGCTTACATGAATTCATGTTAGGATCCAAAAAATTTACATTAAAATCCCCACCAAAGAATACGTAATCAAACTGCGACAGAAAAAGGGTTAACCAATTTTCTAAGTCCTCGAGGCATAAGCTAATATTCGAATTAGGAGGTCTATATAAAGAACCCAAACAGATATTCTTACCTTTTATTTTTATGTTAATCCAGACACTTTCCAAGGAACTATGTCCCTGTGGACAGTCCAGTAACTCAATTTTAAAATGAGTTTTCGCATACAAAGCCACTCCTCCTCCACGACCATCACGATCAACACGAAACAGCCGATAACCTGGTATACTAATTTCGCTATCAGAGATTTCAGGACGGAGCCACGTTTCAGAGAGCCCGATAATATCAATCTGCTCATCGGCTATAAAATCAGAGAATGACACAAAACTAGAGGGTAAAGATCGAATATTAAAATGCGAGAAGCTAAAAGTATTTTCGTCTACCATAATTACAAATATTTAAAGGTGACTCGAGTATTTTCTTTTATACTCCGCAAAAGACCACATATTTATGAACGCAATAGTGCACTTGCATGAATTAGTATAAAAAGTTTTGAAAACATCTCATTGAACTGTAATAAATCCAAGGTATTACTAAAAAAACACGAAATCCCAAATCATATGCGTAAACATAAAACCATTTAAATTTACCTTTAGTAAATAAATTTACATTCCTATTCCTTTAGTAAAATAAATTCAATAGCCTACTATAGCAAGGGAAAAAAACGAGTAAATAAGATTTAGTACATTCCAATCCTTAAACTTAATATATAGTTCGACTACGGCGATAAAATCATGGACACAAATAATAAACACTTAAATTTCATTGATAGACTTCAGGTGCTTTTTACCAGACTCGTCCATTACAAAAATGTTACCACCAGTGGACCAAACTTTGTCCCTTCCAAATTTCTCCTTCGCAGCAATTAAGAGCGCAAATCTGATTGGGGATAAATCCTCATAAAGAACCATTTGACAGCCTCGTAGTTTCTGTTTGGCAAAAAATACTTCATTACGTTTCACATGCGATAAAAATTGAACAACAACTACCCGAGGCTGGTTTATAGATCCCTTGCCAACCCTAAATGCCGGGTCAATATCTTCAACGGTGACTGCAATGTCTAATTTAGAAGATGGTAAATCAGATACTACCCTACGAAGATCTTCACCATCTTCTTCGGAAATACCACAAAGACGCAAATCTTACCTTATATTAGGAATAGGGAGGTGTGACCCAATTTAGATTAGTACATAGTCATTTAATAATACATAGCGCCATTTTGATTCATCATACTGAATTCCTACCAATATTTTACCAGTTTTCACCTATACCATTATTGATTTTTGGGCATAATTTAAAACAAATTTTTAAACAAAAGTAGTTTTTACATTGAAACACGTCGCTATTTTAGTACGTAGTGTTGAATTTGTACCAGTGTATCCTTATATCACATTCAATTGAATAACATCTTTTTATGTTGATTTTAAAACTATATATTTGGCCGGCATTTTGTTCTGCCATCTTGAACTGGTACCACAACTTTAACCAGTTTACCTCTATATCACACTTAATGCTTGCATACATTTTAAAATTAACCTACTGAATAGTTTTTTCCAGTTCAGTCCTATGTAACCCTTGTTTTTTGTGCAAAATTTAAGTAAATTTGATAATTAGTCTTTTAGTGATAATTCTTTTAACGTATCTCTAGGCTAACAAGATAGTTGTTCCGGCATATTTGATTTTCACCAACATATTACCAAGTCATCCCCATATGACCCCCAATTATTGACTAAAATTTGAAGTCATTCATGATTAGTTTTTATGCTATATCGCGTTTTTCAGGCTGAATTTAGCAGTTTTTAGTAATATTTTTTTTTAACATTTCACTAGACCACCATTTTGTTTTGTTAAATTGGATTTTTACCACAATATTACCAGGTCATCCCTATATGACCTTTAAAAGTGAATCGGGTAAGTAGTTTTTCAGCTATGCCGCGAGAAGACATACCGACGGAGAAAACATGTTTTTCGGCATCTAGAGACCCAGAAGCATAAAGATCTAAAAAAATCTCGGAGGGTGATTTTCCCACAATTAGAATGGCCGCCATCTTGAATTCGTACCACAACTTTACTAATTTGCTTGCACAAAATTTAAAATTAACTAATACGCAGTTTTTTCAGGCCGATTTTTTAAATATTTTACTAGGCCACCATTTTGTTTTGCTATCTTATATTCATACCAAAATATTACCAGTTCATTTCTATGTAAGACTTGATTTTTGTGCAAAAATTGAGGAAATATTACCAGGTCATTCTCATATGACCCTTAATGCTATAAAGTAAAGTCTCATGAGTTGTTTTTAAGCTATGCCGCAAACTAACAGACAGAGAGACAAGCCAATAGACCGACCGACGGAATTGATAAAACATATTTTTTGGTATCTAGGGACGCTAAAACCTTAAAATGTGAAAGACCCGAGAGGGTGACTTTTTTCACGATTACAAACATTTTATTTAGCCGCTATTTTGTTCAGTTATCTTGAATTAGTACTACAGTTTTACTAGTCATCTCTTTACCACAGTTAGTTATGGTACATAATTAGAAATCAGTCCATTAAGTAATTTTTTCAGTCTGCATTTTTAAATATTTTATTAAGCCGCCATTTTGTTCCGACATCTTGGATTCGTACGAAAATTTTACCTGTTGATTCCTATATAGCACTTGATTTTAAAGCAAAATTTTAGCTAAATTGGATTTTTATCAAAATAATACAATTTTATCTCCATAAGAGCCTTATTTTTAACCAAAATTTGAAGTTAATCGGGTAAGTACTTTTGTAGCTATACCGCGGACACACGGACAGACAGACAGACAGACGGAATTGAAAAACCATGTTGTTCGGCATCTGGGGACCCTGAATCGTGAAAATGGGCTAAATATTATGTTTTATCAATTCCGTCGGTCTGTCTATTTGTCTGTCTGTCTGTCAGTTCGCGGCATCCCTTAAAAACTACTTACCTAATTAACTTCAAATTTTGATCGAAAATTGATGGTCATATGGGGATGACCTGGTAAAATTTTGGTAAAAATCTAGTAGGGCGGCCTAGTGATTAAAAAAGTATTACTATAAAACTAATTATATAATTTACCTTAAATTTTGCGCAAAAATCAAATGTTATATAGGAACGAACTGACGGCCTAAAAAATATTAAAAAAACCAGCC
This sequence comes from Kuschelorhynchus macadamiae, assembly GCA_030620095.1. Taxonomy (NCBI): domain Eukaryota; kingdom Metazoa; phylum Arthropoda; class Insecta; order Coleoptera; family Curculionidae; genus Kuschelorhynchus; species Kuschelorhynchus macadamiae. The sequence continues at coordinate 1,179,301 of JAUTXW010000186.1, forward strand.
TGTAAAAACTACCTACTTATTAGATTAATTTCAAATTTTGTGCAAGTATTAAGTGTGATATATAGATAAACTGGTAAATTTGTGGTACGAATTCAAGGCGGCGAATCCAAATGGCGGAAAAATAAAATGTGTAAAAAATCTTCTTATTCAATCGGCTTTAATTTTTGGTACGAATTCAACATGAAGGATCAAAACGGCGTATATGAGTTACTAAATGACTATATACCGAACTAAATTGCAGCACAATTCTCTGTTCCTAATAAAAAGAAAGATTTATAACGAGGGAAGTTCCGAGTAAAGAAAATTTACCGATTTTTTTAATAAATACAGATATTATTATTACTATTATTATTATTATTACATACTTATTTCATTTCATCTCATAGGTTGTGGATTCAAAATAGTAATATTTTGCTTCCATTTAATAGGCAACTAGATTGTTAATAAATTAATAAAATCAAGTGAGCTTCCTAGGTTTAAATGTACAGAAAAATTTCTTAAATATAACAGTATATTTTAAAATATCACCATGCGGTATGGTGCATTTAATGAATAAAACACGAATTTACCATCAAATAAAGAAGGGCCTTAGCCCGGTGTGATTTGATAGCCAATACGTACATGTGTAAATACATTTAATCTAGTTTCTATATATAAAAGAACTATTTTTTTTTTAAGATAATTATTTCTTAAAATATTATTTATTGAATTACGCGCGTTTTTGACCAGTTGGTATAGTTTACACATTCCCTATTTTTGCGACACACTTTCTATTTTAATTCATATTTATGAACAATATTATATTTTTACCTGAATCGTTATCTACCGCAAAATTTGAAAAGTAGCTTTTATTGATTATGGCGTTATCAGACAGATCCAAATAATTTACATTATCCGTCAGGAGATTATCAAAACAGTGGTACAAATCTAAGAACGATGGTCTCTCTTCTGGGTAGATATTCCAACAACGGTTCATTAGCGAATATCTGGAAATAAAAACTATGGATTAGAAAAATACACATACTATATTTAATTTTAGTTATTGAAACAAGAATAGATCTTTTTTACTCAATCCCCCTATATATTTAACGAGCCACTCAAATCACTCAACACGTGCCTTAACGTTTAATTTAAATCCAGGCCCGGGGAGGTTTTAAATGAATATTAGAGAGAGTATAAAATGGCACTAACTAAAGGTAATCCAGGCAGAAAATTAACTACCTGCAATTTCAATAATTATGTTTTTTTATTAAATCGTAATAAATGGATTATAAAAAAAATTAAAGGTATATTAAATATCACTGTAATAATCAATTTAGAAAAGATCCGTTAAACTATGTATACTTTAGGGCTGGTACAACCAACTTTAACGATAATTATTTATAATAAGGATAATATTCCAAGAGGTAAAGGGCAAAGCTGGTCAATGATAGCCCCTTTCCTTCTCATTGTTTTGACTACTGAAAACAGAGTCTTACAGCTAGCACAACCTAACATAACTTCTTTAAAGCCCCACTGATATTTCCCATGAGGTTATAATTCAATTTACAGGGTGTTTCAAAAAAAACACCAATAGGAGATTGTTTGTTAGAACATAAGACGAAAAGTTCATATGAACATGGGTCTGAAGATGTTTGGTTTTCGAGATACAGGCTGTTAAAATTTAAAAAAATATGATTTTTTTAGAATTCCGAAACAGTAAGAGTTATTTGAATAAGATTTTGCACAACCTCTTAGGTATTGAAAGGCTAAATCCCTGACTTTCTTAATAAAAAAATGGTACGTCACTGATTGTTTTAAAAATTACTAGCTTCATCGTTTAAGGCAAGTAAGAATTCACAAAAAATGTCTCCTAGTATTTTGTGATACAAGTCATTTTTGAGAAAAAAAAAACAAATTCCATTTTGATGCACACCTCTGGCAGTTTTAGTTGAGATCAGAATTGCTCAAAATTCTATAATAGTGGTTCCTTGGATTATTTTAATATATTTGTTTTTTTACTTTTGAGCAATTCTGACTCCAACTAAAACTGGACCAGAGGTGACAGAGGCGTGCATCAAAACATAATTTGTTTTTTTCCCTCGAAAACGACTTGTATCACAACATACTAATTCACATATTTTGTGTATTTGAACTTGCCCTAAAGGATACAGCTAGGAGTTTTGTTTAAAAAACAGTGACATACCATTTTTTTATTAAGAAATTCAGGGATGGTTAACCATAACTACGCCCATAATTGAAACAAAAATTGTTGAATACTGTCAAAATATAGTCTTTAAATACCTTTGTTTCCGAATTACTAACCAACCATCTGCGGACCCATCATCATATGAAATTTTCATCTTATTTTTTTATAGAAAATCTCTCGTTAAACTGTGGCACATATTTTTTGAAACACCCTGTAGACGCGGAGAGGTTTGGTTAGTGTTAGCCCTCCCTGCTTTTATTTTTTATTAAGTTTGAAAATTGCTCAACCAATATCATATTGTTATTAGTGTAATGTTTAAAAAAAAGATACTAAAAGACAAAAAACTTTAAATAAAGTTGTTCTTAGTTTTGAAATTTTCAGGCATACCCACTCCAGGCCGGAGATGGTCTGAAGATCAAGCAGGCTGTTTAATTTTACTCTTTTATATTGTTAAAGATTAACGAGAACGCACTCTAACCTCACTTTTCTTTTTTTATTATTTTATCATAATTTTCTTATTCTTGGTACATTTTATAAATACGTTAAATTATCCACCCAAGAAAATGTTGAATAATATTGCATAACACTGTTACACATTGTTCTACCCATAGACATAATAACAAGAAGACCCATGGTCTTGTGCTGTTTCATTCATAAAATCGAGTACATTTTGATGTAATGATTAAAGTAAACATGGACTGCAAGTGTGACAAAGAAAAAATGTCTATCCTCTTATTTAGATCCCACAAAACGCAACGCTATAAAGTTATATGGCAGGCTCTTTTCTTCCTTTCATTGACATATAATATGTCAATTTAAACTATTTGTATTAATATCGTTTAACTGCCAATCAAAATTAAAATCTATTATTTCAGCGGGCATTTTGAATAATATACTACTAAGCTCGTTTATTTTTGTTTACTACTTTACTTTGTTCTGACTGCAGAACAATGTACCTATTTTACCTCTCAATATTTTAAAATAATTTATTGTAAGAAATGTATATTTTTATGTTAAATATATTGCCTCGGCATTTATAAATGTGTATCTTAGGGAAAAACGTGCATATATAAAATTTTGTTTTATAAAGAACAATAAAATAATAATTCAAATCATATTAACCTTTAAAGTAATTAAACGTTCTTACAAATTAATGGAATATTTGGAAAAATCTCGCACGCCAATTAATAAAGGAAAAACAACAACATTTTGACTTACCTATGAAAAGAGACGTTAGGGGTTAAATAGTCCAAGTCAGGGGCGGATGGGGCAACCATTTTTTTATTCAGTTGCGAAAAAGCCAAAAAAAGATTTTTGTTTGTCAATAAAATTTTATGTTATAATGGACAATGCTATTACATCAATTGGAAAAATTGGAAAACGATATGAAAAAAATATGTCTCTATGCCCAGATATGACAATATTTAATCCAACTAATTTTCCTGACCTAAAAAACAATGATGTACCCAAAAATAGTTTAAAAAACATTTTAAGTAAACAAGTAAACATTTATAAAATGAGTTTACAGGAATCTTTTCAAAAGATGTCACTGACTGATGACATAGTTTCGGATTCGGAAATTTCAACTGATGAGGATAGTTTAGTTGAAATAATTTTAGGAAATAAATGTCAACGTGGTGTGGAAGAAACTCTTTGTAAAAACTGCGTACATTGTTGCTATCTCGCCTTAGATAAATACATGTTTCAAAATGCATACTTGTACTTATTCTTAGCTTACCAATTTATTTTAACATTACCTGTTACACAAGTATCTTGCGAACGTAGTTTTTCAATTTTAAAATATATCAAACACACACTTCAAAATTTTTTAAGTGATGAAAACTAAAAAACAATGCTCTGGCTGTAAGTAACAAAGGGTGGTTTGTTCTATTTTTTCTTTCGATAATTGTTGTAAAATCGTGTTCTTTGCGATTAACAAAATTGCGGCGATGTTACCCTTTTTTGGATGGTATGGAAAAATAAAACAAGGTATTTGAATAATTATTGGTTGATAATAATTATATATAGTTAGTGAAATATTACAGAGGGTTCTATTACAGTGTTAGAACCACCTTAAAAATTAATTTCAATTTTATTAGCAAGTATAAATTTTGTTCATAAACATTTATTATGTTTATGATTTTGTTTTATGTAATATAGTTGACAACACCCTTTCGAATGAACCAAATCAAGAAGGTTCAACAGACCAAATTAGTAATAATTTTGAATATGTATGACTACGTTCAAATCAAAACAATTCCGTATTCCTGATATTGTGTCTATGGTTCTACCGAAGATATGAAGTAATCGAACAAAAATTCCCTAAATCTACAGGAACAAGCAAGTGTGAGTCTGTAATTTTAAGTAGTCCACGACCTAACTTAAGTTTAAAAATGTACCGTAGAATGATATTATGAAAAGTCCTTAAAAATAAGCGCTCTAGATCCTTAGACAATATGATTTACTAAATAAAAAATTTTAATAATTATACCCTATTGTACAACAGCACTCTTACTTGTTTTATTGGTAATTTGTTAGTTTTCTTTTCTTATGAAGATAAAATACTTACAGCACTGTTGAACAGTTCGGTGGCCTCTCCATTCTGTACCCCTGTTTCAGCAAGTTATATAGGTTGTGTACTGGAATACCGGGATAAGGGCTTGCACCTAAAGTGATCAATTCCCAAATAAGGATCCCATAACTCCATATATCCGATTTGGTTGTGTACACATGGTCAGCTAGTGATTCGGGTGCCATCCATTTAACAGGCACTAAAATATTATTTAATTACTAGTTATTTCGATGTTTTGCAGTTGCAAAATGAAAGTAATACAAACAATTTACAGTATTATTATTAGAATCATCTAAAATATTTAGGGAGGCGATTAAGCAAATGATATGAGACCATTTGACCATGCATTTATGAGCCTGGTTTTCAAGTTACCGAGTTTTAAACTTACATAAATTACATTTTTTAGAAATATGTATAAAACCCTAAAGATTTAAAACAAAATTTAAAGGATTTTCCTACAACTTAAACAACTTATTACGATACTCGGATTTGAATGCGGTAACGGGATCTCTTCCAAATGGACGAAACTTTAAAATCCATAAAGAAGTTTTAGACGCATTTTGTTTAAAAAAATGTGTTTTAACAAATTACTCATAAGAAGTAGATTATTAGGTTTCTGAAGCTAGAATGTGGGTACGTAGAGGTATTTAGGGACAAAGATTTGATGAAAAGATTGAAAATAAATAAAAAGGAATTATTATTAATTTCATATCAACAAATTTACAACTGAACAGCAAAAAACCGAATAATCAGTATTAAGTAAAAATTTCTAAGTAAGAATTTTTTATATTTAAATTTAACGGTACTATATACTTATTCAGAGGAACATTAAAAAAATATTTTAAGATGTACAGGGTGCATCATATATATACATGGTTTTCAAAGGTAGGTTTTTTTAAACAAAATACCCTAGATTTATTAACGATTACCTATAACTAACTTATAGTGTTTTCGAAATAGTTTTATTGAAAATATCGACTATTAGATTTTACGTTATACTAAGTCATTGCATACTGGGTGTGCTTGTTAATAATAATGGTACAAGTAAGTATGGATGGATTTGGATAAAAAAAATCGAACTTAAAAACCTTTTTTTAATTTCTTACCGATTTGTTCTTGTCTTTTTTTTGCTGGTGTATTATTAATTTATTTCTAAATTATTATAACTTTATTAAAAACTCTTTTTTATTTATTTTTAATGTTTTAATCAAAATCTAAGATCCAAAAAACCTCCTCGCACCTTTTTAGCCTTAAAAACTCATGACTGAATTTGTTAATGCAAACGTTTTAAACAAAAAACGCCCAAATTGTGTATGGATTTTGAAATATTGTTAATTAGGAAAATGTCCCCGTACACCGTATTTAAATCCAGAACAAACATCGTAACAGGCGTTTGAAGCTGAAATGAGGTAAATTAAAATTAAACAAGGGGATGAAAAACCGACAAAATCATGAATACGTGAATAACTGATTCCTTCCTTACAATTTGGATTTAAAACTTATTTCTCTCTTATACACTCAAGAGCATCTTGCGGTTAATTCAATAACCAAACAGAAGCCATGCTTTAAATCGATGTAAGGACTGCATCGATTTTTAATATTCTGGTACAGAAATACAGGACACGGCTTAATAGAAGGGATCGATAGCATGTTTTGACTACCCACAACTAGAAATGTTAAAATATAATTCGAGAGTATTGTGTATGCTGTTGATGCCATTTAGTATAGGACAATAAAATGCTGTTCTTGAAAAAGTTTGGTCGATAGGTATGCTTTGAATATTATCAGTGTTTGAAACAAATAAACTTTTTTTTTCTCTTTTGTATTTTTTGGTAAGATTATTTGTAGTCAATAATAAAAATCAAATAGAAATTAGTGTATCAACTGAATTTACTATAAGGGACGTTCTACACATTTTAAAATATTACAATAGGTTCCATTTAAGCCTTCTATATGTTGTTTTTTATTAATACTGATTTTGGTTTCTTTATTTCTATCATTTCTAGTAGCAGACGTTTTTTGTCTAGCTAAAATAACGCTTTCATCAAAATTGAAGGGATGTTGTAAATTCTCGAAGTGTTCTGCCAAGGCAGTATTTTTCTTTTCATTTACTAGATTCACAGGTCGCTTCTTTCTTTTATGTTCAGCCACTCGAGGTTTAGGTATCTACCTGTTTGACCTATGTATACCTACACCATTACATTCCCAGCAAGGAATTTTGTAAATAACGTTGCTATGGAGATCTTTTGGTGTAGGGTTTTGGCCAGACCGAGGACAGTTACTCCCGGATTGACTAAAAATGTTAAAGAGTTAGACCAGGTCTAGTTGTCATGGAAATTAAAACTGTTAGTTCGCCAGTTATATCTTGTTTATGTCACTGTCATATTTTATAATTGTGACATTCAGAAAAATTATGTGTTTAACTGCTGGTTATGTCATTTTAAACATATGACTGTCAAGTTAGACTTGATCTCAATTTGCACCTTTTTAGTGAAAACGGCTAACAATGTTTGCGAAAACGGTGCTGATTGATTAAATTAGTTAAATACATGCAAAATAACAAATCAATAAGCTTACATTTTTTTGATGCCAGAAGAACTGTCTATAGTAGATGGTGATTGATCTAACGTTTTTATCAGTATGATTTGTATGTTTATATCTCGTTACTGTGGCACTAACAGCTATGCAATTGCTGAAAATCAATTTTTTTTACCAAAATATTGCTTACAGATAATCGTAAGCGCCATCGCCCTAAACGCTATTATAATATTATAAAAGTCAAGTTTTGTGCTTAAACGGTTAATTTCCTAGATGTGTTGACAAATAAAATTTAACAAATTAATTAAAACATATTCGAACATAGCGTTTTGATGTAAAAATTTCAGATCTAAATTATAACAGAAAGATATTTTCTACTTTTAGTACCGATCATTTTCAATGGAAAAAGTATTTAGAAGGACAGATTATGAGTTATTTTATAATCATTAACTTTTTTCTTGATCATATTTTATTAATAAGACTGATTGCATAAATGGGTCTACTATATATTATTTTAAATATCTGATACTCATAAAATATTGTAAATGTATCGGAAGCGATATAACGAGATACAAACTTTTCAAAAAGAGTATCAACAGAATATCGTATGTCACAATTTTCTCTGAAATGTAGGATTTTACTTACAACAACATTCCCGTAAACATTAAAAATTCTATCTCTAAAAATACAGATGTTATTTAAGAAAAAATCGTTTCCTGAGAAATGTGACTTGTGGCACTTATGATGTATTTTCAAGAACCTGTCGATATAGTGCAGATTGTCGCCCGCCAACTGAAAAAACGGCGAAAACTGATTCCCCGTCGTATCAAGAGGTCTCGCATTTGACAGGTGTAATCTGTGATATCCTGTCCAAAATAAAAAGCGCCCGTACATCAGTACAATTATTAATAAATTATGATAATATATTTACCTCGGCCCTTGCTTTTCTTGAAATATGCGTTATCTTCATATATATCCCTGGTAAGTCCAAAATCTGAAATTTTACATACTTTGTTTTCAGCTAACAGAATATTTCTTGCTGCTAAGTCCCTGTGTACTAACTAAAACGATAAAACATAAAATCTTTCATGACAAACGTATGTACGATATTAAAAACATTTTTAAAATTTTAATCGTTAATAATTATTCATTATTCTAGTTTTACTCTCATTTTGGGACTTTTCTATGCATACCTTTATATCACTTAAATAAGACATCCCGCTTGCAATTTGCCTTGCAAAAGACAATATTTCTCTTGGCGTGACTTTGTGAGTATTAGTATCTTCTATATGTCCCAATTCCGTTGTTGTAAGTAAATGCCTGCTTCTTCGTAGGTAATTTCTATCAACAGAAAAGGGTGTATAGGGTTAACATAGAACGGAAGCTTTCAGGGCTCTGATCAATTAATAAATCATGGTTCTTGGGATAAGACCGTGTCAAATTGGAGTTACTATCCGACGTTTCGCCTTCGATTTCACGAGGCATCTTCAGGGATCTTTACCCCACGAGATCTGAACACTAAATATACGGTCTAATCCCAAGAACCATAATTTCTTAGTATATTGTGTTGTTCGGAAGAAAAGCACAAAATACATATCCTCTGTATGAGTCATTTTTCACAAAAACGCTGGAGTATGTAAAGTGGTTTAAATGGTTGTTCGTCTCCCTGCAACCCCTTAATTGGTAGGCACCCCAACTTTTCTTTTTTCAAGTGGTCATGTGGGAGTTCTATGAGAAGATCTTCTAAAACTGAATCCGATACTGGCAACATAAAACAAAAACAGGGGTCTGCTCATTTCGTTACAGTAAAACGAGTCCACATAAGTTTTTTAATTATAAGTAATATTCGAGGGGGATCCTTAGCACTCACCTGATTCGGCTAATGTAACAAATGCTAAAAGTAATCTCCAACTTCTACTTGACATGCACCGAGTCTGTGTTTAGGCTGGTAAATTAGTAACACCCATCCTTATTCTATGTTGTAGGAACTCAATGCTGTTTCGTCTATTTTTAAACACTTCTCTTTTCTTTCTATCAAATAACCCTATAGAAAGAAATCAAATGATTTAAGGTCTGGAGACCTCGGTGGCCATTCAATGGGACTCCGTCGACCTATCCACCGTTTTAGAAACATTTCGAACATTTATACCAAAATAAAAATCTAAGTAATGTTCAGTAGTAAGATTGTCTTCAAAGAAATATGGCCCTAAAATTCGGTTATTTATTATGTCAGCCCACACACTGATGAGGATGTTGTGTCATCGTAATCATCTTCAAGAAGTTCCTGTTCAACATGCACTTTATACGGGTATCTGGCTCTTTAATAATCGCTGTACAGAAACTCTACTGACATCGATATTTAGCGCTAAGGTATTAGTTGAATGATGTGAGCTTTCTTGTACTGATAAGAGTATATCAAGTTTTTTGTCTTCAGTTAAAGCGTGTGATCGGCACGTTTTAGGTAAATCCCTAACTGTTCCATGCTTTTCAAATTTGTGAAATATCCCTACTTCACTTGGCCGCGTAATTGTATTATCCAGATACTTTTCTTTAAACAAAACACAAATTCATCCTGGCTCCATACTTTGTCTCCATGACACAACAATATCAAAATTTCAACACACTGCCTTTCTGAAAGCATCATAATTCAAAACTGTCAAAGTTCCAAAATACTAACACTCGCTTACGATTCAATGATCAGACTGAAAGATTAACTGAATTTATTATTTTGTGTATGTGGGTATTTGCCAAATAAACAGTCAAATGTGGAAAGAAACTGTCCTAGAATTTCAATAATTTGGGTACCTTTTTACCTGCATTTTGCAATGTAAAAAGTTGTGATATTAAGAAATTGCATCTTAACGTATAATAATAAATACCACTATCGTTTAATCAATCCTCTGGATAGGTTGATGGAGTCTAATAATTGATGGTAACCAAGGTCGTTCCGCATTATACCATAAGGATGTACTTTGATAGTTAATTTTAATTAAAAACTTATGGGAACTCGCTTTACTGTAACGAAATGAGCAGACCCCTAATTTGTTGCTAGTATCGGATTCAGTTTTAGAAAACCTTCTAGTCCCCACATGACCTAGGTTGCCATTTGAAAAAAAAGTTACAGCTTGCCAATTACTACAGTTTCGTTATAATTATCTAATATCTTATGTTGTTTGAGGTATTAATAAAGAGTAACTTGAAAATATAGATGAACAAAATACACATGAATTTGTGAAAAATAAAAAAAGCGGTAAAAGAAACGTCCCATAAAAAATAATCCAATACGCTACTGTGGCCAGAAGGAAGTCTTTAGATACAAATTTTTATAATATTAAAAATTACCTTCAATAGAATGTTTGAAACTTGATAAGCACACTAAAAATTTATGAAATGTGGCATCAAAAGCGCATTCCTCAAAATTTGGCAAAATAAATTTGGACGACAATTTGGCGGAAGTCAGTTTGGCCGAGACGTCAATTTGGAGAGAATATTGGCACAAAATTCGATCTCAAAGCAATTGGGTTTTAGTTCCCTCAAGAGAGAGAAGTACTGTCTGTAGTCGTGAACAAAATTGTCCCTAGATCACAAAAAATATATTCTCCCAATTCAGTCGATTTGTCGATATACGATCTGTCTATCTGTCAGTACGCAGCATAACAGAAAAACTACTTATCCGACTTGCTTCAATTTTGGTGAAAAATCAAAATCCAATATAGGGGAACAAAATGTTAAAAATAATTATTATTAAAAAACTACTTAACCAAATACCGGATTAGCCCCCCAAAAATATTCAAACTTGACAAATAAACTAAAAACACATGTATATACGTCTTTTCATATTAGGGTCGGGCTTTTGCCCCCCAGATCTGATGTCATAACTCCGCCCATGTCGAATGGACTCCAAGTTTTGCACAAAAATCAAGTGTGGTAAAGTTTAAACATTTCATTTTGTTCTTCCATATTGGCTTCATACCAAAATGTTACCTACTACTATAATAAGAGATAGATTAGATACTAATATCTAATTGAAATTTTACAAAAAAAAAGAAGTAAAACAGGAATAAAATGATAACATTTTAGTGTGAATCCTTCATGGCAAAACAAAATTGGGACCTAATGAAATGTTTAAATATTCGGTAAAATTCCATTTCCTGATACAATCTATTTTTTATTAGACAATATAAATAGAGTTATGAACAACAAATAATAATAATATCAAAATTAATTAAAAACCCACAACTTCTCTCGAGCAGAAGTTCACTAAACACAGATAACACCTTTTATGAATCCATATAGCTGTTTGGTAATAACTTAAAAAAATTAAATAAATAACAGTTTACAGGATTTGAATAACGTTATTACCATATAATTATATGTATATATAAACTGAGTTATTTGTATCTAGTGCAACTCTGTACGAGGAAAGGTGGGAGTAAAGGCCAATTTGCCGATTTTTTAATTTTGTTAAACTTTTTTTATTTCTCTCGTAAAAAGGAAGTACCGACTGTAATCGTGAAAGAATGACCTCAGAGATTTTTTCAGATCTTTATGTATCAGGGTCCCTAGCCGAAAAAGATGATTTCTCAATTGCGTCGATCACGGCATAACTAAAAAACTAATTGACTTCAAATTTTGTAATTTTTAATTTGGGTCACACTTGACTATTCCTAATAAAAGGAAAGATGCAAAACGATGGAAGTTCCGGACAAAGGAAATTTACCGATTTTTTAATATTCTTTAACAATGAGTCGCAATGGTTATAGTCGTATTTAATGTTCTTTAATCTCTTATGATATTGTTACTAAAAAACTTTGGTGGTAACTACCTTAATGAACCAAGTGCAGCGTACTCAATGATTACATACAGTGGTCCATCTTCCGAGGAACATACTGCCAACAACTGTATTACATGAGGATGGTTCACTTCCTTTAGTAACTGATATTCCGAAAATAGATCATTGTAGTCTTGTTTCCGTGCATCGTCTTTCAGGGTTTTAACAGCTACTAGGGAATATCCTGGAGAAAAATTACTATTAAGTGCTGGCTTATCAATATTTAGTTAGAATCAGATACAAATAAATTTATTTTTGTTACATCTAACTGACCCACAGAATGAATTAAATAATTGAAAAATAGTTCAACAATATTTAAATCTACAAAAGGAATAAAAAAAATAAAATCGGCAAAACGGAAGACGAGCATATGTTCAACTAAAAAATGTGTGGAATTCTAAATAACGCACAAAGAAAATTGAATTTTTAATATCAACGTAAAATTAGTACTGCTATATGGCTACGAAACATAGAAAATAGCAAAATGATTAATAGAAAAGGTTCAGTTATTTATAAACAGCTACCTAAAGTTAAGAATATACTATCCCAACGTAATCCGCAATGAAGATCGGTTACACATGACAAAAATAGTTGGTTTTAAAAATCCTCAGCAGAAAATGGCATTTAAGACGGCACATCTTGCAAAATTTGCTTCAGACTGAATCCCTCTTGGAACCCCAATACCAGAGCGGTTGACGCAGACTTGAACAATTAGACAAGCCGACTAAGAACAACAAGTATAACCTAAAGTGGCGCCAAAAACATCGGCCAATAATTTATTTGGTGTTTTTTCGACTAAACGCAAATTAGTAAAAATTAGCCTAACATTCTTTTTCATAAAAAACTTGACTGGATCGTTACTCTATGAAAATCTATTATCAACAATGTAAATAAAACACTTTAAACTGTTTTAGATTTTCACTTTTATTCACAACTTGTGACATATGTTTCGCTAACACTTTGCCAAATGAGCTTGATTTTTATAAAACATATTTCTAGGTAGACTTTATTGGCCTACGAGAGCCCTAAATAACATCTGGACGGAAATTTCTCACAAAATAGGTTTAAAAGAGGTGAATTATCCATATCTAAATGGTCGTTTAAGAAATATTGGGTGTTTTTACGTTTATTACTTTCCATAGACTCTAAAAGTGACAATTTTTTACTTTTGTTTGTTGTATGAAATATATCAAAATTTTCATCGAGAGCATGGTTATTATTTAAAAAATGTTTACTCTGCTAGTATCTGTTTAAAAGTTCTCCAACTCTGGCCTATATACACTTGAGAGCATGGGCCACAGTTAATTTATAAACTCCGGATTTATTATTTTTATTTGTTTTTTCTTTGTTATTTTTTATAAATTTACTTAGATTATTATTTGTTTTAAATGCAAATTTAATATTCTTTTTACGCAGTGTAGAAGCTACCTTTTTTGTCTGTTTACCGATATAAGTAAGTATCTTAAATTTATTTCCTTCTTTGGGTGGAACAGGGTAAATTTCTGAAAATGATTTTTTAATAGTTTTATTTAAAATATTGTCAATTATTTTGGCATCATATCCATTGTTAACTACTATTTGTTTAATTATTTTTTGACTATTATCTTTGTTTAAAGGTATATTAATTAATCTGTGTATCATGCTATGAAATCCTGTTAGTTTTTGTGCTAATGGCTCCATTGATTTATTATTGATGGTTGTGTCGGTATGTGTAGGTTTGTGAAAAATTGAAAATTCGTGTTTATTTGCTACCTCTGTTATGTTCAAATCTAAAAAGTTTATAGAGTTATTAGTTTCTATTTCGATAGTAAAGTGTATATTTTTGTGTATGGTATTTAAATCTTTTAAAAATATGTTAAGCTGTCTCATCGTGCCAGTAAAACAGACCAATCTATCGTCGACGTATCTTTACCAATAGACACACATTTTTGAAACAAAGGGTTTATTTTAATTTTTTTTTCTTCCAAATTATGCATAAATATTTCAGCCAAGAGTGGACTTAAAGGGTTCCCCATAATAAGCTCTTCCTTGGCTGAAAATAACTCCTCATTAAACTGGAAGTAATTTTGGTTCACGCATCCTTTTAAGGCATCTACAATTTCTGTTTGAAGGATAGGATTGGTTTTGTTTAGAATAAATTATTTTTTATAATTTCAATTATCTCTAATGGTGGTATGCTTGGGAAAAGGTTTTTTACATCAAACGATATAAAAATTGAATTATTTGGAAATTTGATATTTTTAATTTTATTAACTAAATCAATAGAATCTTTAACAGAATAGGTGGATACAAACTTGGTCTTTTATATAACAATATATATCATTCTTTTAGCAAGTTTAGAGGTAGAAGCAGTTACAAATGAGACTACCGGTCTTTAGGTAAATTTTCCTTGTGGAGTTTAATAAAAGAATAAAGTTTGGGTGGCTGTGGATTCATGACTTTAAGAAAAAACTTATCTTTTTCTGAGAAAATACTCTTACAATTTTCGATTATTAGTAAAACTTGTTTTTGAAATTTGTCAGTTTGGTTGTTTGTAAGTTTGTCGTATTTTGTCGAGTCTATGAAATCTAGAGTTTTTTTGGAATATTCTTTTTTATCTATAATATAATCGCTATTGATCTATTTATTTAGTCAATAAAATTAAAAATATGAAATTGCCAAATAATTCAATTTTTATATCGTTTGATGTAAAAAACCTTTCCCCAAGCATACCACCATTAGAGACAATTGAAATTATAAAAAATAATCTTATTCTAAACAAAACAGAAATTATAAATGCATGAACCAAAATTACTTCCAGTTTAATGAGGGGTTATTTTCAGCCAAGGAAGAGCTTATTATAGCGAACTTTTTAAGTCCACTCTTGGCTGAAATATTTATGCATAATTTGGAAGAAAAAGAAATTAAAATAAACCCTTTGTTTCAAAGATGTCTCTATTGGTATAGATATCTCGACGATATGTTGGTCTGTTTTACTGGCACGAAGAGACAGCTTAACATATTTTTAAAAAATGTAAATACCATACACAAAAATATACAATTTACTGTCGAAATAGAAACTAATAACTCTATAAACTTTTAGATTTGAACATAACAAATAAACAAGACTTTTCAATTTTTCACAAACTCTAAAAAAATCTATAACACATAAACCTGATTAAACAAATAGTAGTTAACAATGGATATGATGCCAAAATAATTTACAATATTTTAAATCAAAAAACTATTAAAAAATCACATCAATGTACCCTGTACCACCTAAAAAAAGAAATAAATTTAAGATACTTACTTATATCGGTAAACCTACAGAAAGGGTGGCTTCTATACTGCGTAAAAAGAACATAAAAACTGCATTTAAAACAAATAATAATCTAAGTAAATTTATAAAAAAATAACAAAGAAAAAACAAATAAAAATAATAAATCCGGAGTTTATAAATTAAACTGTGGATCATGCTCAAAAGTGTATATAGGCCAGACTGGGAGAACTTTTAAACAGATAGTATCAGAGCATAAAAGAAGCTTTATTAAAAATAAAACAGATTCACCATACGCCGAACATTCGTTAAATAATAACCATGCTTTTAAATGAAAATTTTGAAATATTACATACAATAAACAAAAATAAAAAATTGTCATTTTTAGAGTCTATGGAAATTAATAAACGTAAAAACACCCAGTATCTCCTAAACAACCATTTAGATATGAATAATTGACCTATTTTAAACCTATAAAAGTCTACCTAGAAATATGTTTTAAAAAAATCAAGCTTATTAAGCAGAGTTTTAGTTTAAATACCGTTTGTCTGAGGAAGCTACAGTGCTGTCGAAACATATGTCACAAGTGAAAATCTAAAACAGTTTAAAATGTTTTATTTACATTTTTTTTTATTTTGACGTCATTATCAACAGCAGTTGGATAATATTTTTTTCAAATGCCGTAATATTACGCATTTTCCCTACATATCACTTTAGGACTTACAAATGTATTTTTTGCAATGACCTATTTTTTTGCAAGGATGAAATAGCTAGATGCAAAATCACTATCAGGGCTGAGGGGGCGTGATTCCCTCAATAATTGAGACGGTTGACAAAATAAAAGGAAACTTTAGTTGCAAGTTTTGATTGGAAAAGTGAAGATAAGATAGAATAATCGATATATACTGAACACCTGCCCAGTGACACTTTAGGATTTTTACATGTGCATTGCTTTGCTGTGCTCTCAAAGCACTTTTTTATGTTCCTTTTTACGTAAATTGCTCCAAGATTTCCTACCTTACGTGTTGCTTTAAAAATAAAGATTGCTTTGAGATTGCTCTCAAGTCATATCAAATTTGTCAGTAAAAATTGAAAATTTTCAAAAAAGGCGTTTTTGGGAGTTCTCTACACATTTTGATCTTATTATCGTCGGAGGATGGAAAAGTGAATCATGAAGAATAAAAAATATGCATTAAGCTGCCAGAACTGGCAGATATTATTGGTGATACTATTAAATAATTAAGTCCTTTGTTTCAAAAATCGTTTATTCGACTATTTTACAATGTATTGGGATATATATTATTACTTATAACCTAAGGAATATTTGGTACATGTGATTTCCTCATCAGTAAATAAAGCCCACCCAGATGCAAAAAAATATCGAACGTCATCATAGAAAAATATTACATTATAGGCAAACGTCAAATAATATATAAATGACAACCCACTAAAGAGAGTACTTGGCTTAACAAGGTGCATCTGGACTAATGCTGGAGTGCTCTTGAGAAAAAGAAATGAAGAAGCTATATATTCATGTGATAAGCGTTACGTAATAATTTGAGCCAAAAAATATTGCTGAATCGTATTTTTTTCTGTTTGGACAGACCAAAAGGCCTGATGCCTAAGTATAATGTTCCGTTTCATTTTATCGTGTTTTTTTTATGAGTAGGTCACGAAGGCCTAGGTACCATGGTTGCTTTAAGTGAAGAAGGGGAAAGTTTATTGATGATAGATTTAAAGACTTTCAGAATAGGAAAGGAGAGTCAAGGACGTTTTGGATTGAAGGGGAGGCTGGGGGGTTTGATTTGCTATATATATAGAATAAGCAAGTTGGCAGAAGAAAAGTATTTTCGAGCTCGGGAAAGGAAACCCAATTTCTTCGCGGCTATTGGGGCAATTGAAGTGATTTGATCATGTCAACGAGGATCTTTCTGAAAAGTGATATCAGCTAGGCTAAAAGAATCTTTGGATAGTAAAATAGTAGTTCCCATTCTACGATTTTAATGAGGTCCTCGGTCGGTTAGGTATAAAGTCATTACTCTCGCCTATTTTAAATTTCAGCCTTGAGAACAGGTTTGGGAAATCATATGTTGAAGTATACTATCGTCAGCATAGCTGTGAATAGGATTGCTGATAGAAAAAAGCAGATTATTTATGTGCAAGAGGACTGCACTGAGTAGGTGCCTGCGATGATTTGGTGAAAATCAGATAAATAGTCATTAACTAGTAAATATTTTTGTTGAAAACTGGCAATCCAAGTACAGAGTTGGAGAAAGGCCATAGGCAAGAAGTTTGTTAAGAAATTTGTCATGCCACACATGCATGCTTTGGATATGCAGGGTAATAATTTGGGCTTCTCCGGGGAATTCGATGGACTTGTTCCAGTTTTGGGTTATGAAGGTAAGAAGATCTGTTGTGGACTTTTGATGGCTCTTCTGCTCTATCTTGGGGATCAGTTTTACTAGTTTACCTAACCTTACCATTCTTTATTATGAACCTTAAAATCTCCAACGATAATAATTTCAGAGGAAGGAAATTCCTAGCCAACTTTTAAATTATTACATGTTATTTCTGTTTTATATTTATAAAAATTGAAAATTATTTGAACATATTATGTATAAAAATATTAAATTATTTGTCCTTTACTAACTTAATCTTGATTATTAATACATGACACATGAAAATTTATGTTATGTAAACTGAGAAACCGGTTTACTTTTTACTGGGTATTTTACCTATAAAGAGACATACTCAGTACGGAAAATTAAAATATGGCTAACTTTTTTAGTTAAATACCGAAATAAATACTGAAACTTACCAGGACGGCCAGCAATGTTGAATGCTTTAGCTTTAAGTACCTTTCCAAATTCACCCTCTCCTAATACTTGTTCTATAAAAATTTGTTGCCTAGAAAATTTCCACTTTGCATCAACCTAAAAAATGTACATCATCAATACATATATATATATATATATATATATATATATATATATATATATATAGGGTGATTCATAAATCAGGGCCAAATTATTTTTAAAGAATATAAATAAGGTTCACATAAAATTAGTGCCTAAACGCTTTGTTGTTCAGATGCGATTAGCTAAAAATATTTGTTGATACATAAAAAAGTGATCTCCACAATAATTAAAATCCCTTATAATGTTTTTTTTTAATTTACCTTCATTGTCTTTAACATATTTGAATTGGAATTATCCAAACTTGTTGTCATATGGAAATTCAAAACCAAAGGTTCATTATTTACATTTCTCTCAATATAATCCGAAAATGGAGTTTCGGCTTCCGGCAGGTTGTCCATGTATTTATCCTTGGTTAGTTTTCTCATTCTAACGACGCGACATAATATAACCGAAAAAAATAACGCGAAAATCAGCAAACCAACTCCACCACTTGTCAGTAGAATACATTCCATACCACATAGCTTTTCATCTAGAAAATAAGTAAATATAATTAAGTGATCAATAAAGTCACTGCAAAATGATCAAAATCTTAGTAGGGTGAACTGGGTTAAGGATCTGGGATTGATTTTGGACCATAAACTGGACTTTCGTTTCCATTTTGATTATATTGTTAACAAATCATTAAAGATTCTGGGTTTTCTTTGCAAAATGGGTAAAAACTTTTCCAGCATTTACACTCTTACACAGAGTATTCCATCATTCCCTTGTCAAATCCGATTTAGAATATTCATCACCTGTATGGTCCATATCTATTATCTGAAATTGATTTTTTGTTCCACCTGATAATATAAATAATTATTACACTTTTTCTTAATTCTTTCTTAGATGCAACCATGGCAGCACTCTCCGGTGGTTCTTCGGACAACGGAGAGGAATTTGATTTATTCACGGCCGGTTGCAGAAAACTCAATTAAAGTTTAGAATGTTTAACGGAATGTCAAATTTGACAGCTAGTTCCTAGATTTCTATAAGCAGCTTGTGAAATCCGAAATCTCGGTTAAATATTCTAAACAGCAATTAAGTTTTGTGCAACTGGCTGTCATTATTTCATATAGTGGTTTAAGAATTAAAAACATCTTTTGTTGATTTGAAATTAAGCTGGATTTCTCGCCCTTGTTCCTTCTTTTTAGCAGTCTTTTTAGATTAATTTATATACCATTAAGTTTAGTTTAAGTGTATTTTTATTTTTGTAATTTGATATATACTGTATTGTAAAACAGGTTACCCCTTGATACATAAATTCTATTGTGCAAACGGAAAAACTGTTAAATACAGAAATTATATAGTTTTATCTTAACAGCCAAATTTGCTTAGAAATAAACAGATGAAAGTTAGAGAAAAAGAGTTTAAAAAAATTAACGTGGATTAATGTTTCATTAATTGGGTCTTGGCGTCTCAGATAAAAACTTAGAACTTTTGTTTTTCTCCATCTTTTAAAATATCAGCGGAAATTGTTGATACGGTAAAAGTTTATCACGTAATTAGGATGCATGGAGGATATTTTCAAAATTGCATGAAGAACAATAATAAATATTTTTTAATAGAACTAGTTGAATATTAGTGATTTTTGAATTATCATTAAATTGCTAAGAAAATTTTTAATTGGGGACATATAAAAGTTTAACAATACCCCACTCTAACATTTCCCTTACAAATGGAATCCCATGCAGTTTTAAGAAAGACGATTTTTATTCTTACTTTTAAAAACTTTGCCAATATTTATGCCCAATTTGTTTTTATTAGCTAACTAGCTAATTAAAACACAATTACATAAATAATAATTTATGTAACAACTAAATTAAGAAGTACTTTTTCTCATGAATGGAAAATTTTGCTTTATTTGTCAAATATGATGGTTAAGTTTTAAACGGAAATAAATTGTTTTGTTTAACAGGGTTAGTAATAATACCCAAAATATTGTGCATTTATTAAAACATTTCAAAAAATAAAGAACAAATTCAGTGTGACCCATTTATCTTGGGAGGACACAAACGTATCTCAGAAACTATACAAACACAAAATGTTGAATATAAAAGTTAGATGATAAAAGGAAGTGTTTATTTATTGGTATTTTTTACCTATTTAAAATATTTAAAAAATCCAGAACTTTGCCAATATTTATGCCAAACTTGATTTATTACCTAACTAGCCCTATAATAATAATTTATTATTATAATTGTAAATTAAGAAGTACTTTTTCTCACGATTGATAAATTTTGCTTAAATTGTCAACCAACAATTTTTAATCGGAAATAAATTGTTTTGTTGTAACATGTTAAATGTTAAATGTTAAATATAAAAGATAGGTAATGGAAAAGAAATTTTTATATTTATAGT